>JARBIX010000006.1:1200000-1914222 GCA_029850275.1 Chrysosporium keratinophilum
TATGGATTCCAGTATCGGGCTACGGAGGAAAGATGTGTCGATCGAGTCAACGTCTTCGCATACCACGAGGGTCATGGACCGATCCGATTTCTCCTTGAGTGATGAGCCGCCGCCGAGTCCGCAGACACCGTCACTCACCAGTACGAGCTTCGGAGACCTGCCTGTGCACGATCGGAGGAATTTCCTCTTACTAGTTCTGCTTTACTTTCTACAGGGAATTCCTATGGGACTCGCAATGGGCTCCGTGCCCTTCCTTCTCAAACCATATCTGTCGTATGGTCAAATCGGTATATTCTCTCTCGCGTCATATCCGTATTCGCTTAAGCTGTTATGGAGCCCAATCGTGGACGCAGTTTGGAGTCCAAAGTTTGGAAGGAGGAAAAGCTGGATTACACCGATTCAAACGATTTCAGGCCTTGCGATGGTGTACCTAGGCGGCAAGGTACAGGGCATGATGGATGCAACTCAAACCGAGGGCAACGACGGAGTCTGGAGCTTCACTGGCTGGTGGTTTCTTCTGGTCCTGCTTTGCGCGACTCAAGACATTGCGGTTGACGGCTGGGCAATTTCGCTTTTATCTCCTCAGAATATCGCCTACGCTTCGACAGCCCAGACGGTTGGCCTTACAGCTGGCAATTTCCTCTCGTATACGGTTTTCCTCGCGTTTAACTCTCCCGATTTCGCAAACAGATGGTTTCGAGCCACTCCCAAAGACGAAGGCCTGATGACGCTAGGCGGTTATCTCATATTTTGGGGCTGGGCATATTTGGTCATTACCCTTGGTTTGGCAGTGTTAAAGAAAGAGGATAGGACAAAGGAGAGGGATGGCATTATTGACGTTTACAAGTCGATGTGGAGTGTGCTGAAGTTGAAAAACATTCAGACCATTATCATAATCCATCTCATCGCTAAAATCGGCTTTCAGGCGAATGAAGCTGTAACTAATCTGAAGCTCATTGACAAGGGCTTCGGGCAAGATAACATGGCTTTAGTTGTGCTTATTGATTTCCCGTTTGAAATTGCGCTGGGTTATTACGCTGGTAAATGGTCGACTGACTATACACCCATGAGGCTGTGGTGCTGGTCTTTTGTCGGAAGACTTACCGCCGCCGTCCTGGCGCAAATTGTTGTGATGATTTTCCCCAAATCGCCGGTTCCTGGGTGGTATATTTTCGTCGTGGTCTTGGAGCATGTGTTTTCAACCTCGATGAACACAATCATGTTTGTAGCGGTTTCCGCATTCCATGCTCGAATCTCTGATCCATCTATCGGAGGCACATATATGACCTTGCTCGCAACGTATGTTTCCCTTGTCACCCCACCCTGGTGTTATGCACGACTAATGATTCTGCAGCGTATCAAACCTTGGAGGCACATTCCCCAAGTTCTTCGTTCTCAAACTCGTCGATATGTTTGCCAAAGCCATCTGCATTCCGCACCCAAACCCTCCTGGAAATATCAAGTCCCCAGTTACGTCGCCCTTTTCCTGCGCTCTTGAGGCAGACAAACATCGCTGCACGGCAGGTGGCGGTACATGCCATGTCGAGCGCGATGGCTTCTACATCACGAATGTCGTTTGCGTGATAATCGGTGCGGTGACATTCTGGACATTCATCAAGGCGGCTGTGCTCAAATTGCAGAAGCTGCCTCTCAGAGCATGGCGGATATCCCCAGGCAGCGGGAATAGATAGCTGTGTAAAGGCGGGTAGATTTTAGAGGCTTTTTGTTTAGGATTCCTGCATAGAATATCTTGTCCTGCGTTTATCAAACTCTTGTATATTAGGCATCTGAACATGGTGTTCATTTTGATGTTCAAACTGAAATTCCACTTACATGTCATCACAAAAGGAATCAACTTTTTAACTCCAGCTTCCACTTAACTGTCTGAAGAGCCTGAGGTTTATTTGCACAATTCGTCCGTAACCCACTACGCATTCGATTCTTCGCCCTTTCGGCGTTTTCGGATGCCAGTAAACTTCCCTTGGCTGCGTTAGACTCGCAAGTCGGCTTCCCGGAACAATTCACTTCCCCATCTTGCGTCTCAGTTCCTCCGACGCTATCTATTCATCCAGAACGACTCGGCATAATCGGCTGCTGGCACATGCTTGGGGCAGGGATACGAATAATGATGTTTTGGACAATATGGTGAAACATCGCCGGGAATACACACTACAAATAATAGCGGATTTTTTGACCTGCTCCTCACTGATCAGAAGTTTGGTTCTGCAGTATTCCCACTCTGATATTGGTTACACAAAGCCCTGAGAGAGGTTGCGGCAATTGACCCTCGTTTGACACCCTTTTCTTCTTCATCTACAAAATTTTCAATCAACTTCTAACAATTTGACATATTATAAATCCCCATTATGTTTAATCTGACCAATGTGCTGCTGATCCCGCCAGCTGCTGGTGCGCTGCATTATGGATACCGATACATGCAGTCTTACCTGGAAGCAGAACGCATTCGCAAGCTGGAGAATACCGAGGAACCACCACGGGACCCTGCTCAGGGCTTTTTTGGTCTAAAAGCCTATCAAGAGATGGCCAAATACAAAGAGGAAAATATGTTTCTAGCAAAAAACCTCGAGCGCTACGAGGAGCTTGGTGACACCTATGTCACCGATATGTTTGGACGCACATATATCGACACTCGTGATCCCGAAAATATCAAAGCTATCTTATCGACGCAGTTTGAGCAGTTCTCTCTGGGAGACGACCGGCATGCCTCCTTCTTCCCAATGTTTGGAGACGGGATATTTACCCATGTCTATGGAGGTGGCCCTAAGGGAGAGCCCTGGAGACATTCGCGGTCGATGCTTCGGCCTCAATTTGCCAAACAGCAAATACAGGACCTTGGAAAGGTGGAGGAATTTGTTCAGCGTCTTCTTGATAGGATACCTAGCAATGAAACGTGCGATTTGCAAGAACTCTTTTTCAGGTTTACTTTGGATACGTGTAAGTCACTTGTTTGATACTCGGTTGCATTTCTTTAACCTCGGTCAACTAATTCCACTTTAGCAACCGATTTTCTTTTTGGAGAGAGTGTGAACAGTCTGCTTCCAAACAGTCCCCCGAGAGAGGCCCAATTCTATCGGGACTTTGCCCGTGGCACAGGTAAGAGAGAAATTATCCTCACTGGATACCCAAGCAATCTAACAAACATATGAAATAAAAGAAATTTGCATGTTGCGTACCATGTTGGGAGACCTGTATTTTCTACAAGGAGACGGCCGTGAATTTCGAAGAGTTTCCAAATTCGTTCAAGCATATATCGACAGGTTCACGCATAAGGCCCTAGAACATCACGCAGCGGGGAAGCCCACATCGCATGACGCCGGTGGACAATACATCTTCCTCGAAGAGATCTCCAAAAACATCAAGGACCCAGTCCGACTGCGATCTGAACTTCTCAACATTTTACTCGCGGGAAGAGATACTACCGCGAGCCTGCTGGCCATCTGCTTCCACCAGCTCGCGAGGCACAAGGATGTGTGGCACCAACTGAGACAGGAAATTGTGGATAATATTGGCGATAGACTGCCAACGTATGAGGATATCAAGAATTTGAAATATCTACGCTATGTGCTTAATGAGAGTGAGTCTATCCTCCACACGCTGCAAGGGATTACGACATGAGTTGGCACGAGTATGTGCTAATGGTTCATCCAGCCCTACGCCTCTTTCCAGTCGTCCCATGGAACGGACGTGAAGCCGTGGTGACGACAACTCTCCCTCGTGGTGGTGGCCCGGATGGAAAAAGCAAAGTCTTGGTCAAGAAGGGAACATTTGTTCTCTATTCCACATGGGGTCTCCATCGCAGCAAATTCTATGGTGAAGACGCAAACGAGTTCAGACCCAGTCGATGGGAGACTTTACGTCCAGGGTGGAACTACATCCCTTTCAACGGTGGTCCCAGAATCTGTCTTGGCCGTAAGTACATACTACTTTGTCTCGCGTTCTTTACTTGGTAACATTTTTCTGACTGGTATATCAGAGCAATACGCACTAACCGAAGCCTCATACGTGGTTATTCGCATTCTCCAAACATTCAAGGACATCGAGAACCGGGATCCTGTTCTGCCGTTCGTCGAACACGCGACCCTTACGCTCTCGAGCAGTACCGGCACCAAAGTTGCCCTTACACCAGCATAAATTGGCAACGTAGATTGAGGCTTTGAAAGCTATGACTTGGTTGTCGATATTTTGTTTTAAGATACATTTTGTTTTAGTTTTCGCCAATCTAACTTGGTTTTCTTTTGAGAACTGTATGTACAGTGCCTTATATTCTTGAGACATACGAGTCTGATAAATGTTGCGGATATTTACACAGCACATGTGAGACTAGCCGTTAAGTCCTCAAGATTGACAACATAATACTGAGTATCATTTGCCTTTATCACAAGGATATCTGTTACCAAACCATCTAATACTCCAGAACTATACTAGATAAGTCGCGAAAAAGGAAAAGGAAAATGCACCGTGACGGGGTATTCCAACCAATTTTGATATCCGACCGCTGCACAGTATGAACGCCGATGAAGAAATGCAAATCCGATACCATCCAGTACTGGCAATAAATCCCAAAAATGCAACGAGACGCAAACAATTCTATCTCTGAAACGTGCTGTACAGCGTATGCTATGGTTCTGGCTTCTGCGCAGTGAAGACGTAGCTAAGGGAAAAATTAGCGAACTGTTACTAATGAATTGAGCATGAGAGCATGGGTGAAAAGTGCCTACAAATCCAATTTTGCATGGATCTTGCGATCCTTCGCATCATTCCGCGCTCCAGCACATAAAGCGTAGACTTCTTGCTCAGTCCACCCACTCCGCGTCAGAACTGCCATCGAGGCTGCTTCCAAAACTTCTGTTAATTGCTTCACGTTGAGTGCCCCTAACTTTTTCTATTTTCAGATCATTAGCAGACATGCTCTTGATGGGACCAAAGGAATCAGCACAGCATACATATGTTTTATCTTTGGGCCATTGTCCCAACGGAATGGGAAATTTCTGCATCTCAATGTTGATGAAGCCAGCGTCACGGAGAACATCTGCAAAAGTAGGTTCCAACCGCGTCCAAAAGCCTAGATCGGCAAATGCGTTCACGGTAGAGTTATCCCAGTGCTCAAGGGATGTTCCTTTAACGGTATCGTCGGGAGAATTGATTCGCGAGTCAAAGTCTTGGATTTCGAGCCAGCCTCCAGGTTTAAGACTACTGCAAATATGAAATATAATCCATTAGCCTAACCCAAAAGATTGCTAAAGGAGCAGTGGAAAATTGAGAGGGGAGAGTGTACTTGAACGCTTGTTGGACCAGGTGCCTCATATCCTTTATCGCAAAGATCATATAGCGGGAATGGATGAGATCAAACGGGCGACGGTCATATTCCCACTCCTCTTCGACATCATCGACGAGGAACCTGACGTTTGGTGGAACACTTGATCCTGGTTTAGCAACGAATTGACAAGTGATGGGATAGCCATTGTTTACTTCGCAGGTTGTGTTGGACTTAAATCATTTCCAATGACCTATTCGTACGTTGTCAGCTTCTCTCTCTGTGTTTCATCAGGAGTCACCGGCTTACTTCCGCAGAAGGGTATTCATCCGCTGATATTGACCTCAACTGTCAGCGACGAAACTTCACCCAAGAGATTGCAGGTTCATTACCAAATCTGATCGCCCACTGGTCATTATCAAAATTAGCCGGCTGACCAGCACAAGTTCAGACTGGCGAACGTCAAAGACTTACAGCACCCGATCCTGTCCCTATATCTAACACTCTGTGAGGATGTGGACCTATTGGTGCAAGGTGTAACCCGCCCAAAGCACATGTTATCATCTCATCAACTAGGTCCAGACGCTGCATTTCCTTGTCATCGTTCGGAAGCAGGTATCCTAGAGAGATCAGGTAAGCCTTGATGCTGGAATTGTTGGCCAAGTCTTGCACATACGGCCTTGTCGATAGGCATGATACCGTCTCCCGTGTTCTTCTGGGTAATCTGTCACGCTTGGTGTTAAAGACGTTGAGTAAGAGGAGCTGCGTCACCAACAAACGTTAGTATATTCTACCATTCAACACGATTGTGGGGGACGTACATAGCATCTGAAAAAGTCTCGTCTTCAAACTAGTGATTCGTCACATTAGCATTGTGCCTCTTGGCTGATGAGGATCATGGCCACGGCCTAGCAAATGATCTGACGACAGTTAAGCCATCGGATTCAAGATATTATCAACTCACTTCATCCTCATGAACCTCCGCTGCCGGAGGAATATCAGGCCCGACTTCAGCCATCGGAAATTAAGCACATATCACAATTAATCAACTGCAACTTGAAACGCAACAGCAGACGGCAATAGGAATCAAAAGGGTCGCTCAAATGGTATTAATAGGGCACGATGGCCATATCTTGCACATCGCCTCTCCCAAACTCTCTTCCTATCTTGAGCTTCGCCAGCCATCTCAGTTCTTGATATAGAGCAGAAGGTTCCGATACCACGGATTCCTGAAGTCAGTTTGACAAAGAATAAGCATCGAGACGTTTAGCCCAGTAAAGTCAAAAGTGACATCGTTGGAGCTTTGACACACAAAGCGAACCATTGGCGCTGCAAGGCAAACAGCGGTATATGCGATGTCGTTCCATAGCTTGCCATAGGGATTTGATACAACCGCAATGTTCCCAACTCAAATCATGGCTAGCGCTTCTGGGCAATCTAGGGGCTTTTTGGGGCATCTGGAACCTCGAGAGGACTTTTCAACTAGAGAGAATCTGTTTGAGATGAAAGAGAATCCGCAAAAATCGAAATTTCCTACCTACAAGCGTACATGTAGTCCCATTAAAACCAAAGAGAAATCAACGAACCCGGTGTAGATTGACATGGAAAGCAAGTATGTGAAATAAAAAAGAAGAGGGAAAGCAACAAACGTCAATTATACAAGCAGGCGGCGAAGTGGAGAAAGCTGAAATCGCTTCTATCCAGGTTGAACCCCTATAGAGAACTCTTAATCGCCCATTATATCATCATCAACGGGTGTAAGCGGTGACACTGCGCCTTCATCCTCGCCTTCATCTCTAGCTGGCTCGTTTTCACCTCCAACAAGTTCTCGGGCACGTAGATCGTCTTCGTCATCTTCTTCCGCATGTTGAACCTCCTCATCTTCGTCTTCATCGTCAACAATCCTTTCAGCAGATTTTACCTTGCCATTACCAGAAATACCGTTGGGTTGTTGGTTTCTAGTCTTAGGTTTGGAGGCGTTTCGGGGCGCCGCAGCCGCCTTGCTATCATCTAAATATGCCAGAACAGCTTTGTAATTTTGGCCAAGCCGCGATTTATTTCGAAGCAGTTTTGCTCTCAATCTACCGGCCTGGGGACCTGACGAGTCCAAGACGTGACCGATAATAGCGAGTACGATCTTGCCAGTGAACTCGCAAAGCCTTTGCTCAGCAAGAAGCTGGGCACGCATGCGGCGCGCACCCGACTGCACGTCATCTTCATCATCATCCATCTCTTCATTCTCCTCATCAGAACTGGCTTCAAGGTCGGATTGGGAGTCCAGCGGTTCGTCGTCATCAGCCGCTACATCAACCTTGTGACGTGTTCTCTTGGCATAGGCTTTCAAGACCGCATCGTGTATTCGCGATATCGGCGCAGACGCTTCGGGAGATATGTCTTGCACTAGGTCTTGAATTTGCAACACTGTTTCGTCGTCATTGTTGTCTCTGGCGTTTTTTGATACAGCATGACGAAGAGTACCAAATGCAGTTTGCAAATCCAAAAGAGTCGTAGCCGCTACTATTCTAGTGCGGTCCACTCCTTTTCGTTCTAGCATAATGGCCGTAAGAGTGGCGATGAATGACTCCCGGCGAGCAGATAAGCTCTCGAAGAACTCCCCATTGTAGGATGTCTTTCCCTTTGCAAGACCAGAGCTCAATCGTTGAACTTTCCACATGAAATAAACAAGGAGCGTCTTGAAAACGTTCGCAATTAAATCTCGTTCCAGAGAGTCCACCTCTTCATCGGAATCAGCTTCACGGAGTCCTCTTTTAGCCAACTCCAACAATATGTCCACTGTTGGTTCCGTATTGGACTTCCCCTTTTTTGGACTTTGAGTTGACGCTTCAAGTAATGAGGTGCAATCGGATATACTAGCCAGGTTTGAGATTCGGATAATGGTGCTTGAAAGGGAGGTGAGGGTGCCACTGGGAAGAGAGTCGGTCTCCCGGACATGTTTATTTGCCGCGACAGAATGCAACGAGTCTAACGTATCATCCCACAGCTCCTGCACCTTGTTCTCCATCGCTTCCTTGAGTTCTTCGGATGTTCGCGCACGAAGGAAAGCGACAGTGGCTTCAGCCAATACATTCCGATCAGAGTGTGTGAGGAATTGCTTGTTGATGTTGTTAAGAATCTCGGCATACGCCGCTGCATCCTTCTGCAGGTCTTGGATGAGGTCGAGATTGACCAAGTGCTCAAGTCTCAAAACTGCCGATGCGGCCTCCGGGATAGCACCGAATTTGTTGAGAAGCTGCGGTATTGTCTGGGAGAGATTATGGGCAATAGCTTCTTGCTTCGCTTCCATCATTTCCACCAATTGCTTCGTCCTTCTGCCCTTCTTGTCCGTATCGGATTTGGAAGTTTCTTGAATATGAAGCTTTACCGCGGCGCCTAGCACTTCCAGCAGAATAACTTCTTGGCCCTCGTTCAGCTTATATAATACTTTCACAGCACTGCTGGAATCATCGTCGCCGGTTGACTCGAGAATTTGGGAATGGTCGTAAAGTAGGTATCCGGCTAGAGACTCCCATTGTCCAAGCTCCTCGAAATGAGGGTAAATGCTTTCTGTTGCAAGTACGAATCTGGATTCTACCTGGCTGCCAAACAGGTCAGTTTTGGTTGAAATTTCCTGATCCTCAGCCAGTTCAGATTGCTGCTCATCATACGCTTCCAGCATATCCACTAGGCATTTGTATTTGACCCAGGAGCGCTTGGGAGCCTTGAAATCTTCATCATCTTCATCTTCATCCACAAAGGATTCGCCGAGTCCCTCTTCAAGACCTTCTACCTGTGAATCGTAGATATCTTGGATATTGGCAACGAAGAATCTACCAGCAGCTTTGCGTACACGCGGTTCACTGTCGAGGACAAGTCGCCCGATGCTGTCAATGTCGTCTGGTTCCAGAAGCCCAGCATCGCGGATTAGGTCTGATAACTCCACTGTTGCTGCCCTAACGCTGATTTCTGCATCTCGTACAGCCATCTCCACGATTCTTGGGCGGAAACGCTCTGTGAATCCTCTAAGACTGGGTATGTTATCCTTGTTCTGAAATAAACGATGCAATTGGTGAATGACTACTGATCGCGTATGCGCAACAGTATCCGAAAGAACCCAACCAAGATAACGAAGATATTGTCCCTCGAAAAATATTTGTCTGTACGTCACTATCCAGTTACCAAGCGCCGTCATGCACTCGGCTCGAATTTTCGGGTCGACGTCGCGATATCGATGCACAAAGACGGTGTCAAAAGAGTCGTGGAGGATTCCGTCTATCGTTTCAAGCTTTTGCTCGTTTTCGTGAATTTTGGCTTGGAGAGCACCAACACGACCCTTGTTGACCGTCTTTTTCTTCTTTTCCGTTTCAAGCTGCTTCCTCGTGTTCAGGAGTGTGTTTGAAACCTCCTTCGCAACATGGCACAAAGCCGTCACGATCGCCAACGAAATGATCGTTGCGGTATGTCTGAACGGTCGAATGGGGGCAGAGGACATTGAGGTTATCCAAGCTTGAATATTCTCTACCAGTGCAGTATCATTATATAGCACCGAGGAACTGTGAAATGTTTTGATGAGTGATTCGAAAAAGCAGGTCAGCACGGCTTGAAACCCTCGGTATTTCTTCGATTTCGAGATAAGCGGGTAATCTGTGATGCTTTGCGCCTGGTATTCTTCTTGTAGATCGTTCAAACGATTCGCAACGTTGTCCACGTCTTCAATATCATGGCCGTCGACTTTCAAGTCGGTGCCCGTGCATCTCAACGCAAAGTTCACTAGGTCACACATCCCATTGATATTATGATCTTCATATTTCGTGAGCCACTCCGCAGCAGCAGCATCGGTAGTATGACCTCGTGCGAATACCTCAGCTATCACCGGTTATTAGCATTGTAAGCACCGACATAAGAAGTGATGCGCTGCCTACCGTACAAGCCCTCTTCACCCACAAAGCCACTTGGTCGAACTCGTGGTTTCCTCGGTTTGGGTTGCTTTCGTCGCTCGCCGTTGACAAGCGGCCGTAGTGCGAGCTGCGTCTCAATGCCATTGGCAATTTTCGGCTTTTTGGCCGCCCGTTTTGCTTTTGTAGAACTTTTTTTAGTTCCTTCTTTTAGTTTTTTCTTCATTGCCTTCTTCGCAGCTTTCCGCTTTTCTCCAAATTCCTCCTCGTCGTGATCATCATCGCCTTCGCTCTCCTCATTCTCGTTTTCACTATTGTCTTCATTGGCGTCTTCCTCCTCCGCATCTCCTGAATCCGACGCGTCGTTTTCATCATCCTCTCGGCGTGAGGTCGTGCGTTTCCGCTTCGTAGAGCTAGCGGTATATGTCTGCGATGAAAACAGGTCTGGTTTCCGACGCACGCGCCTGGATTGTCTTCTGTTTGATTCCTCGGCGAACTGTCCGTCTGGGGGGTCGGAAAGCGGACTCGAGTCGCGCTCGTCCGGGCTCGCGGAAACCTCCATTGACGGTGGGCTTGAAATGGGGATGCTGTATCACACTTGATGACCAAAGATCAATGGTCGAAGCCGGCTATACTTCGCAGACTGGAGACGGATGGTTTGTTTGGATGGGTTGTCAATTTTTGACGCGACAAAATCGGGGTCCTGGAGACGCGTTCCGTGGAGGGTGGGGTTGGTAAACCGGCAAATAAATCTATTTTCGGGAAAAGCGTCGATAGATCGAGGGTTACTGTGTAAATGACATCTAAACAGTTCCCCGGATCGAATGCTGCTGAGAAATGGCAGATGCTGGCGACGAAAAGATCTTGCGGTGGATGAGATGCGATTGCGCCTCTCCTCGCTGTTCGCCCTAAATTGTGTCACAAAACATTAGACATCGTGCAGGCATCGTGCCAAGGCAGTATCAGAACGGTATAAAACCGGAGGATACGGCCGTTGCAGCCAGAGCTCGTGGTAAATGATTGTAAGTTACAACCTCGTAATACGATATCAACACTTCATTGACCATCAACTCAACTGAAAACGAGCAGTATCAACACCGCCCACGATAATCGAGGGAGACTCTGTGCACTGACAGGAGTCTGTCTGAGGTATAGAGTAAGGGATAATATTTAGGGAAGGGAATACAACATGCACCTTTGGTTATTCGCACAATTGCAGTTTACTGACTCCCCATCTCCACCCTCCTGTCTCCGCTGACCATGCCGTCCAACGTCATAAACTCTCCATTTTCCACCTCAATAGCTCCTGGCCACGGCAAATTCGTCCTCTCGGTCCTTCCTCCCGGTGTTCCGTCCGTCTCAACCCTCTCGTTCACATACCCATTGAAGTTGATCTCGCGTACGCCCACCTGCAGACTTGATTCCAAGTACCCCGATTCTGCAACAACCCCAGTGCACCTCTACCTACTATCATACGGCGGTGGGCTCTTGCCTGGTGATCACATTGATGTCTCGATAAGACTGCGCCCAAGGAGCCGACTTGTCGTCACTACGCCACAGGGCAGCACGAAAATATACAAAACGGAACCTCCCAAGGCAAGGCGAGAAAGATCTGATAGGCGCACCTCCAAAACCTCGAAGCTGGATCGAAGCCAGCAGGTCATAAACGTCGAATTATCCACTGAATCTGGCTTGTGTTACTTGCCTGACCCATCAGTACCATTTTCAAGGAGTAAATATGAACAGTTTCAGCGATTTACGTTGCTTCAAGGAGAAAACTCCTGTCTCCCTTCGTCGCAGGCTGCGGAGGACGGAGGGCCAAAAAGGACCTGCCGCTCTCCAAGCCTCTGTGTCCTTGACTGGGTGACAGAAGGCCGCACTGCAAGAGGCGAAAAATGGTCCTTTGATCTATGGCAGGGCCGTAATGAAGTATGGGTCCAAGACTCCCGGACAGGGAAAAACAGACTTCTCCTCCGGGACACTGTAACGCTAAACAACGAGACCAACGCATCATGGAACGAAAACGATATGCCAAACGGCGACATCAATCAGTCCAAACGCCAGGCACGTCTCTCAGCAGCTCCTCTATCAATCGCCGTCCGGACTGCTCCTCACGGCGTTCTAGGCACCTTGATTTTATATGGACCCCTGTTCGATTCTCTTTCTACATTCTTCATGGAGAAATTTCACTCAGAGCCGCGAATCGGCTCTCGATTTTCGTCTTCTAAATCTGCGGATGATTCGGGCACCAACAAGGAACACAACGTCACCTGGACGGCAGCGCGGGTCCGCTCAGGCTTCGTTTTAGTCAAGTTTGGCGCTCCGGATTTTGAATCAGCCAAACATTGGCTAGGAAAGTTGATTCGGGAAGAAGGCAGTGTTGAGAAGGAGTTTGGTGATGAGGCCTTGTCGTATCTCTAGGCCAATGTGGCCGCACACGCTTGACCTTTTACTAGAGACATGACCACAATGACTCGCCGGACGAGTTAGCCACATAAAGCTACTATGTAAACATGAGGTAGATCCTATTGCCATATCAAAAACTGACATCTCCCAGTCGTAAAAAAGAAGGTAAAACCAATATAGCCACCATGCCTCGCTTCACGACCACGCGCCGCCTCCAAGTACAGACGTAAATAACAAAAGATTCACAAAATCGATACATGTCTATAAAGTCGTAGATAGGCGAAGAATTCTCCTAAACTCCACACTTTGTTTTAAAACTAACTCCAATCTTTTTTAGCTGCACTCCTTAGATCATCGACATTCAAGATATCCACCCCTTCACGGACTAAATCTTTCCAAATCCGATTACGCAAACTGTGCGGCCAAGAAGGCGTGTTCCAATACCGCACTTTGAGTCCCCTTTCGTGAGCACTCTTGATTTGAGTGCCAAGAAGTTCCCGTTGTTTGTCAGATAATTCGAATCTCCAAGGAAAACCGATAGATTTACGGAAAGAAACTGAAGCGTAATAACTGTTTGTATAATCGTAAGGGACAAAGATACTAGAGTTCTTCGTATCTGTAGTTTCCGAAGAAGTGGATGCGGGGGGTGCCAATTTCTCCAAAGGCGCATCGAAGAAAATATCTCGATGGCTCGAGTTGGCTATGACGAGTTCGTATGGTGCATTGCCAGTTGCGACAATAGTTACTGGCCTTTCGACGACTGCCGTCCCATTGAAATGTGTAAGATATCCCCTATCGCGAAGGGGAGATAGCTGTGAGACAAGATGTGGCCAGATATCATGTCCGTTGGTCTTGAAATCCACCAAGAGCACAAGCGTCTGATACGGCTTCGTATCGAATACGCCGTTTGGAATGCTGTGCTGACTAGGCTGGAACTGATTGATGGGGTTCTGTTTCTCAAGAAAATTGACCAGTGGATCGATATAAAGACTGGTCAGGGTGCGGTTGATGGCTAGGGATGATTTGGTATGGCCAACATAAAGATCATTGTCAAATAGCCAGATATCCGCTTCTACGCCGATGCACCCCACTTGAATAGCCGAATAGAGAGGTACACGGCGCCAATAATCGTTGTGGGAGTGACAAGCCACAGGATTGATACCGGCCGTTGCGTCCGTGGGCCAGTGTGCAAGGTATTCGCCAGGCTCGCCAATTGCTCCCCAGCGGTCCACAGTTTCGTCAATATAGCTCGGGAAGAACGACAGGAACACCCCGTAGAGAAGTGTAATCAACTGGATAAAGCCCCTATCAAACAACAATGTTAGTGTGTATTGAGAGACATGCGTAGATAACCAGACCAGGGTGGAGGGGTCACGAACAGCATTATGAATATAGACAGAATCGCAAGGAGTGTATATCGCACTCTTCTCGATCGGCGACAAAGGCAAAGCGCTTTTCCCACAAGCTGACGGCGACAAGAACCGAGTTCCCCGTGTTCAAGGTCTTCCTTTTGCTCGCTGTCCCTGCCAGTGTTCCGCAACCAAGAAACAAGCCGTCGACGCCATCTCAAAAAGACCGAATCACAGGATGAGCTCTTCGATAAAGAACAAATGTCTTCATGTCCATGGTGCCATCCTCTCTCACCCGACTCTTCTCCGGTAAGCAATGGTTCGGATTGGAAGTGCGAGACATGGAGAGAACCGGTGGAGTGTGTGAATGGCGGCATGACTGACGGGAGTGACCCACTCGTTCCTGGTGACGACCTCGACTCCCAGTCAGCTTTCGCTCCTTGGAGTTCCAGGTGTTCAGGGGAGAGAACACCGCCGAAAAGTAGTCAAAAGAAGTGCTCTGTAATTCTCAACGCTCCCCAATCTGCTGCTCCCGCATGGGCCGGGGCGGGGTGTCGTCCAGCACTTATCAATCGCGCCTGTGGAGGCTGAGTGCGCGGTCCGTCGGAGGCAAAGATTCAGATACCAGTGATTTTTGGAACGGTACATTCGTATTTTGTGTGTTTAATGTACATACTGTACTTTGAGATATCTATTTCGCTCACTACAACCGATTAATTAATCTGAGCGGGGCTAGGTTCTTATTTATGTCGGCTACGAGTATAGAGCCTTTTCATCTCTCTGGTACATACGAAGTAACCGGGCTCATATTCCAAAGTGAACCACTGGTTTAGCTTCTAGAGCTTCGCAGGGAAAAGGTCTGGAACGCATTACGAATCCCCACGTTGTCGCGCTTCAGACGTGAGAGTTCTCGATTGTTCACTACATAATAGCCTTTATACGTACAATATGTACAGTATGTACTGTACAACAGGTACCGTATTCACCACCAGTCTCAACTGACTCAGAAATAGCGACCATACAGCAGGCAAAAGCGGCTTTCGAAACGAGAGGGAGAGAGCCTTATCTTTAAAGCATTGTCGCAATAATTTAGAGTAGCACCACTTTCAAGGATGACATTATGCCAACTGAGCCCTTTCATATGGGTTTCAAATTAAATCCCAAGGTGAGAGCTTGCCAGGGGTAAATTTCATTTCATCGTCTTTTCCTTCGTCGTGTTCATGCAGCGAAAGGGTCCGGCTCGTTGGAACGCTTCCATCCACTTTCACAGAAAAAAGATTGCCGGCTTCGAAGAGTTTGCGGATCTAACGTATGTACGGTCAGCAAGCACTGTCGACAACTCTATAACGTGTCAAAGTGGAAGATGGGATATACCTCGGAGAAAGTGCTTCTGATATCCTGCATGTTTTTCTCCAGCCTGTCTATGGCGGCGCAAAGGCGTTCGAAAGTTGCGTTATTGGGGAGTTTTAGTGGAGGAGGGGATTCGCTATCACTGATGACAATGACAGCATTGGCGGTAACTGCATTCGACTTAGACCGAGTCCCATACGGACTGGCAGGAGTTGCTTTCATCTTAGATCGAGTCCTATACGGACTAGCAGTAGCTGGTTTCAACTTGGACCGAGTACTATATGGACTGTCGCTTCTTTGCTCCTCCGCTTTGGCTTTAGACACAAGTAGCCGTTCCTTGAGTTCTTGCGCATGGGCGTGGTAGCGTTTTTTAAATCCTTCGTCTTTTCGAAAATCTCATCGTCGATTATTTGCAGAAATGCTCCGCGATTATGTTTCTGTCTCTCCTCTAGAAGTTTGAAGAGATCGTCGGCCAGAGGTAGGATGTCATTCGGAATCTAGTAATTTTCAGAAAAGCCCATCGCAAGGAACGAGTTTGTCTGGACTTACCTCATCGCATTTCGTCTTTTTTGATTTACAACGATTGCACACGCCCTGTTCGCGTCTACAAACATGTCCCAAGTTTGTTGAGAACATGTAAAGAACACAGGAAGCACAAGGCAAAGTCATCTTCGCCCGTGGTTTAACTCTAGTATGTCTGCGAGAGGCTTAGTCGAGATCTGATATCCAATAAAAGAGCTTGCAATCATCGACGGGCGATTAGGCGCATAAAGGAAAATGAAAGGAAAGGGCTGGAACGACTCCAAGGATTAAGACAGCAATGGTTGATCATACAGAGATCACGCTTGATGTTACTTTCTGATCACGATGAGAACAACATACCATCGTCGCAGCAACACAGCACTCATCACTTTGCAGATCTAGCCTGACGCCTTGATGCATGCTCTGTTGCCAGCCTGTTCCCTTGCGTTACTATAGACATTCCTGCTAGGTATGGGTTTATGAGATGTCTAACGGCTCCCAAGAGTCAAACCAAGGTGTGGCCTCACAACATTTCTATACTTCTTCAAGGGAGTATTGTCATTGCAGAGACTTCTTAAACATTGATCTCTCCGCTCTCTTGGATAAGAGATTTGGGACCGTATTGGTTATCTCGTAGTTGCCCACAGCATCTACCATTTTTCTTGACTTGGGAAGCAAATTTTTAAATGCTCAACGCTAAATAGTGAACGTGAAACCTTTAGAGGGACTTTCAAGAAAGCGGGCAGCAGGTGTCACGGGCACATAGCCAGGAACTATGGACAGCTTTTGGGTATGAGCGCCAAAAAACACTGAATAGCAGCAAGAAGATTACTTCTTGCTCAAGCGAGAGCATATATTAACGGAGATCGTGGAATCAAGTTGACGGATAGAAGTTATCTCCTGTGACCTCAATGAAAATTCGAGTCTATAGGAAAAAGGGGAACGAGAGCGGTTCCGGAACCACTGGCAAAGATACAAGCAGCCTTATAGGGACCCGCTGCCAACATGTTCCAAATATTTCCCAGGTGCTCCATACAGCGGCAGACAAAATAGCTGAATCTGCAATAAGCAAGCAATTTTGGCCCACGATTCGGGAATAGCCGAAAAAATACCTTCCCAAAGCCTTTCTGTAACGTCAGAGTTTGGCATAACGTCGAGGTCTAGGTCGTAGATTCGGATAACTACGCTCATGTATTGCTCTGATCGACTGTGAAAAAAAGGGCAAACAATCTCAGATCCGGATCTGAATCTCATTTTCCGGATTGAACTCAAGTTTTGTCAAGAGAAGGTTGAGCATGCGGATACAACTCTTAATGGCAATTGTGCCTCTACTCATGGCAAAATTCTGACCAAATGGATTCCAAGTGTTGAGGTTGGTAGTTGTCGGCAGAGGAAGAGAATGTTGTCGCATGGCGCTGCACGTGATCGACCTTTGAAGTTCCGCTATCAAACCTTATCAAGAGCTCAAGATGCGAGAAGCCAATTCTCGAGAAAGCGTGAAACAACGACTGAAGAACTAGAATCAAATATTCTCGTCTTTCGGTAGTTGATTTTACCGATTTTGGTTACAACTCTACAAAATGCCCCATAAGCACAAGAGACGAGGGAAGGACGATGCGTAAGCCTACTTTCCCTACATTTTCTCCCCCAAAAACTGGATCGTATAAATAAAGACGAAGCTAACGAATGTCTGCGTGCATTCAGCGAGCATTATGATCTTCCACCGAGCAAGATTGCGAAAGCACTCCCAGCCAAATTAGATAAAGCCCAAGGCGCCAAAAATGGCCAGCCACGGGCGAAAAACACAAGGCGAAAGGGAAAACCGTCGCATACGGACGATTTCGGCGGTGATACGCCACGGGAATTCGCGCGAATGATGCGCAAGTTTCAGCAAAAAATCTCCGGTAAAAAGGACGGAGATAACACGAACTCAGAGAACGGCCCTGGCAACGAAAGGCCGAACCGCAAACGGAAGCGAGCAGCAGAAGCAGCCGGCGCAGACGGAACTGGGAAGAACAAAAGCGCAAAGGTGCAGAAGGAGAATACAAACACATTACTTGTACCCAAAATTCTGCCCGGTGAGAAACTGTCCGACTTCGCGGCTCGTGTGGACCAGGCACTTCCTCTTTCTGGTGTGACACGCAAAGGAGGAAATAAAGGGGACAGCAAAATAGACGCGGACATTCGAAACCTGCGAGAACACCGTCAGACAAAGCATGAGAAGCGCCTCCTGCGATTACAAACACAATGGCGGGAGGACGAAGCGAAAATACGGGAGAAAGAAGAGGCGGAGAAGGAGGAGAAGGAGGCCGAGCACGACGAGGTGAATGAGACCTGGAAGCAATGGGAGGAAGAGGCAGGCAAAGGGAAGAAGAAGAAGAAGAAAGGCAGTAAAAAGAAGAGAAGAAAGGGTAGTGCTGCTGCCGATGGCGCTGTCTCCGACGACTCTGATAGTGATGATGACGATCCATGGGCAAAACTGAACAAGAAGAAGCGTGCTGTCGGGCCGATTAACCCATTCGACGTGGCTCAGGCACCACCAGAGAAGTTGACCAAGGTCAGGGAGATATTCAAAGTGCGTGGTGCAACGGTGGACGTTGCAAATGTTCCAACTGCTGCCGGAAGCTTGAGGCGGAGGGAGGAATTAGCGAGTCACAGGCAAAACATAGTGGAAGAATACAGAAGGATCATGGCGGCGAAGAGAGGTGAATAACTTTTTGAAATTCATTTGATCTAAAGGATATCCCCCAGAAGCCCTGGCAAATTATACAAAATTCAAACTCCTTTGAACATGCCAACTCCTTTTTGGTCAACACTAGACTAATACAAAAGCAAAAACATGTCCGTTGTCCAAGTCATGTTGACCGGTATCGTAATCAGGCTTTACCATGTGTTTGTCGCCTGGGAGATTAGGAGTCTCCCTTCAACGATTTGACATAGTCTGCGGCCCGTGCTTTCACCTCGTCAACCATCTTATCATCCCCATTAGACACCTTCTCTTCAAAGTCAAGCCACTTCTTAAAGAAGAACTTAGCCTGCTTATCCTTCAGTCTCTTCTTCTCTCCAGGCTTACTTCCATCTGCACCAACACCGTGGCCAATGCCAAGAACTCGTTCAAAGAGTCTTCTAACTTGTTCAGCATCGCCGACTTTGATCTCGAGATCTAGCAACACGTTCCAAAGGTCGACGCGTTTCGGGAAGGATGAAAGGAGTCCCTCAAACACTGTTCTGCCACGTTCAACGTCTCCATTTGGTGAGCGGAATTCCAGCTGTCCAAATTTGGAGGTGAGTTCGACATGCGTGTGAGGAGGTAGAGACTGTATGGCGCGAGGCAAGAGAGCCCGCCCTCGATCAGGGGCAGCCATGGCATCGAAGAGGAAGTTTGCATAGTTCAGGAAGATTTCTGGAGATTGTGTGAACTTCTTTTTTAACGCGGCTTGGAAGATTTCATCGGCTTTCTGTTTGATTCGTTAGCACATTCATTCGTATTTGACAAAAGTGAGAAGATAAGGACATGGTCACCCACCTCAGGTTTGCCAGATTGGATAAAGATGCTCGCCATCCTCTCGTGGATTTCCTGAGCATCATTGAACTGGCAGGCCCTCTTGAAGACTTCGTCAAGGCTGTCGTCAGTGCCAAAAGTGTTCTCCAAGTTGAGCATCGCGACCCAGACATTCAACTTTTCTGTATCTTGCCCAATGCTAATTGACCGAAGAGCCCTTTCAGCGATCTCACGCGCTTTGTCAACCTCGCCCAATTCCAGATGGAACGCCATGTACTTCAACCAAAGCAAGCTTGAATCCGGTTCACCAAGAAGCAGCCGCTCATAGTCAGCAACATTCTGGGGCCCGTTTACATCAAGGTCTCCAGTTCTATCGACTTGAATTTCGGGCTTGCGGCGTTTCTTCTTCTTCGACAACCCCTGGTCATCCGAGTCGGATCCGCCAATATTCTGATTCTTGGAGGCTTCGGTATCTCCGGTCCAGTCAAAGCCGCCTGTGGCTAAACCACCTTCTTCGGCAGCTTCGTCGCTGTCAGCCATGGAGACATCATCATCGTTAGCATTCAAGCTCGTAGACAGATCGACACCACCCATGATGATATCCTCGCCCTCTTCAGAGTCGTCACCATCAGTGCCTGCTTCAAGTGCTACCCCGCCAAGGCCATCGTCGCTGCTTTCGTCCTCGCTAACATCTTCGCTCGCTGCCGAATCTTCATCATCACTGGCTTCATCTTCGAAATATGACGCCTTCAGTCCCAAAGAGATCTGATCCTTCTGCAAATTAACTTTGAGAATTTTGGTTTTCACAAGATCCCCTTCCTCGTAGAGCTTCCGTGCGTCTGCAACCTTCTGCTCTGCCATCTCACTTCGGTGACAGAGGCCACTGAGATTCGCGGTCCCGTCAATTTTGATAAAGGCTCCAAACTCCTCTACCTTTCGGACTTTTCCAGTGACAATTTGGCCGGGCTTCAGTTCCTTGAGTGTCAGAGGAGTTTTGTAGTTCGGATCCAACGCCGATTTCTTCAAGGACATTTGGACTTTCTTCGCTTCGACATCGACTAGAGTGATTCTCCCTCGGACTATCTGATCGACCTGGTATTCATCTTGCCACTCCTTGAGGTAGGAATCGGATAAGTCCGAAACTCGGACATATGCGGTGACGTTGTGGCCAAGCATCACGAATAATCCGATATCAGCTACCCTTCGGACGAAACCTCGGACAATATCATTCACTTTAAGCTGCTCAATCGACGTAATTTCAGGGTCTTCCACGGGGAGAGATGAACTCAAGACTTTTGATGGGCGAACGGATAGCGCTATCTTCTTGTTCGGCACATCGATGTCCACAACACAAACACGCAGTACCTCGTTCTTTTGGAAATTGGAAGGATTGATTTTGGAATAGTCATCTGCCATGTCAATCATTCCAATGGCCCCAACAAGCGAGTCGTTAAGTTGGACAATAACCTGGCGTTCCGTAACTTTGGTAACCCTGCCAAGGAGGATCATGCCTTTAGAGAGGTCAGATATCGTGAGTTTTTTGGAGGACGCTC
This sequence comes from Chrysosporium keratinophilum, assembly GCA_029850275.1. Lineage (NCBI taxonomy): Eukaryota > Fungi > Ascomycota > Eurotiomycetes > Onygenales > Onygenaceae > Chrysosporium > Chrysosporium keratinophilum. Next base: position 1,220,850 of record JARBIX010000006.1, read on the forward strand.
GGTTTTCGGTAGTCAAATCAAGACGATTCTTATCGGCGTCAACCGCTGAAACTGTGACTTTTAGGGCTGAACCAACAGGAAAGGCTTTCTTGATATCCCCTGCCAGTGCCAGGTCGTCAGAGATGTCCATGATTCGAAGTTTTCCGCGGACATTTGGCGTTATATTGAGCCAGAGACAATCCTCAGCAACGTTGTTGACGAATCCCAAAAACGAACCTCCAACTTGGACACCTTCCAGGCTCAGGGGTTCAAATTCTGGAGCGTTCAAGGTGCTCGGCTTAGCCGAGAGCTCGAAGACAGGAACTTTGCCCCCGCGGTGACTGATTGGTAAGAATTTATGTGTACGTGCATCATGAATTCCCAAGATTCTGACTGGAACAATTTGCTTGGGCTTGAAAAGCCTAAGAGGTTGCTTTCGGTCCTTGATGTCTTCCCACTTGTCGAACACTTCTGACACGTCTATTCGACCCTGGACATTGTCTGCAAGAAGTACGTTCAGTTGAGTATCCTTGACGGAAGTGATTCTGGCTTTTGTGATCTTTCCAAACTGAAACTCGTCCAGAGATTTGATATCCTCGTCCACGGGGTTGCTGAACGACGCTTCAGTGTTGTTCTTGGTCTTTTCTTGTCGAGAACTCTTATCTTTTTCTTTGATTTTCGTAGGTTCCATCGACAAGATGAACCTTTGGGTATCAGGCTCAGTAGAAAATACATAACATGAGATAGATTGGGTGCGCATATATCCAAAATCGGCTTTCTTGGAATGCTCCTCATCCACGAGACGCTTTGGCAGGAAGCCTGTGAGCCCTCCTAAAAATTGAACAAACAACCCATCGGCAGTGATGTTTTTGACAAGTCCTGTTACGCGTGAGTTGACTTCAAGCTGTTCGAATTTGGCTGGAAGTTCACCCTGTTCCAGAGCGTGCTTCAAGCTGGGTTTATTAGTAACTTGAATGAGTCGATGGGCCTTCCGTATGCTGATTATTAAAAGGTCATGTAGCTTCTGGCCAACTCTGATACGGGCAAGATTTGAAGCAGCTTTGGAGGGCGATGCATCGGAAAGCTGCTCCGCACTGAGTCTGGCGATCAACCCACCGTCCTCGAGCTTAAGAAGTAAGTCGTCGCTTGACTTTCCGAACACGGTGCCGGAAACAAGTAACCCTGGATGGACATTTTCAAAGGCCGTTTTATACGTATCAGTAACCGCTGAAGGGTCTTTGCAAGACACCACCAATCTTCCTTGCTCTGCATCAACACTCAATGCATTGACGTTGACAACCTGACCAACAGTAAAGTGTCGAGAAGGATCTTTGATATAAGCTTCACTCATTTCGGATACTGGAAGGAAACCTCGGACGGTTCCATAGAATTGGACAACAGCGCCATTTGACTGGATACTTATCAGGGTTCCGGGGGATTGATTTCCGGCGCAGATATCTTTATAGTCCTTCCAGATTGCGGATTCACTATTCAATAACGATTTCTTTAGAGTTAGACGCAGTTGTCGCTTTTCCAAGTTAACGGACAATATTCTAGCCGTCACTTGTACTCCTTCACGGAACTTTTTCTCGGGATGCTGCAGCCTCGTATCTGCCATGTGCATTGCGGGAACAAGGCCGGTTATACCGTCAGCAAGGGCGACGATAAGCCCATCAATGCCATTAGGTCCGATGATGAGTCTTTCGATGGTTCCTTTCACCACCGCACCAACATTAACATCTTCAAGGCGGAGGAATGGTTGATCAATGACCTTCTTTTGTAAAGACAATAGGAAAAGGTTGTCCAGGGCGTTGTACCCAATGATGCGGCCTTCATGAGATGACCCAACACTATAAGCACCATCTGTTGGCGATAGTGACGATATCTTGCCGTCTGTTATCCTGGATATGTGGACAAATCCGAGGTGCTTTGTGGTGCCCAACTGCACATATAAACCCATGCTAGGGTCAACCCTAGCTATCTTTACTTCCGGTATTATCGCCGAAATAGCTGGCATATCATTCGAGTTTTGCGGAGCATCCGCAGCAGTGGGCGAGAATTTGAGCACATGGCCGAGAATTGAAAATCCCAATTTAGGGTTCTCATCTGATGGGTAGGTGCAAATAATTCTACCTTTGACCTTTGCGCCAGGGCGGTATTTCTTTGTCAAATCCTTCTTGTCATCAGTCGTACCAGAGTGTACTGCATCCACGACAGCATCAACCATTCCCATGATCTTTCCTGCCATTCCGCTCGGAGTGACCTCTGTCAAGAGTATTTCAGCGGCAGTTCCCGGAAGGAATGAGTTGATGGTCGGCGCGGAGCTGAGGAAATGAGACTTCTTCGCAGAAGCAGCGACCTGTAAATTGGCGGAGAGTTTTACCACGGTACCACTAGAATTTTGGCCAGTGACAACGCACAGGAAAACAGCGCCCTCCTTCACCTCGGAGAGCTCCATGCCGGAAGGTAATTCCCTGGAGGACATGAACCCTCGCGTTTCACTGTCCTCCAATCTTAGATCCATAATAAGGCCATAGTCCTCAACGCTCAGCACCGAAGCCTGTACCGTGCAGTCCGAAACCATGTCTGAATTAGAAAGACCGGAATTCACCTCATGGGGATCGATGGACAATTCAATTCGCTTCTTGTTTTTACTTTTGCCATTTTTGTCGTCTGTCGTGGTCGAGGTAACAGAGGCTCGGAGGTATTGGCCGAGTTGAACATAGGACTTCAAATCAAAGTCATCGTCATCGCTATCTTCGTCCTCGTCGTCGTCGTCGTCGTCGTCTGCGTTTTCCAAGAGCTTGTTGACCTTCTGCTTTAGGACCTTTGAAATAGCAATCCACGGTACGTATCCCGTTAGGTTGTTCGGCAGCGCAAGCGATATATCGTGCACACCTATGCTGGATACCTGACCAAGAATCTTCGAGCCAGGCACAATCCGCTAAAAAGGATCAGTCACTTTGCTTTCAACCTTCATTGTATTCCGACTTCGTACCTTAAAACTGAGACTTTCAATCTTGGGCCCTTCAGGCTTCGCGGATTCTTCTGCTGACTTCTTGTTCTTCTTGTTCTTGTGCCTTTTCTTTGAGGATTTGACACCCGCTTCCTTGCCTGTATCTTCCTCCTTTTCAATTTCAGAATCGCCATCTGACAGTTCTCCATCCCGCCCACCCTTCTGCTCAAAAAGCACATCTCTGGTGGCCTGTATCTGAATCTGCTTTCGCTCTAGCGGTGTCAAAGCGTTGTTACCACCTCGAGGGAAAGCAGGAGCTTCGTCGCGTAGCACGGAAACAGTCGCGAGCCTCGGTGCGGAATCTGTCTCAGTCTTTGGCTTTTTGCTGCGATCCTTGTCGGCCGTTCCGTTGACAGTCAAATCTTTCTTTCCAGCTTTCGCGTCTTTCCCAGAGTCGACCTTGACTCGCTTTTTGGACTGGCGCGGGCCGGAGTCTTCGGGCGCATTGCCCTTTCGCTTAACTGATCCCATTTTTAAAATAGTCCCTTATCCCACCATAGCTCCTTTCAGCAAAATCGTCGTTGCGTCGAAGTCAATTGCTTGAGGGTCATCTCAAAAATTTCAATTTTCCCTTTTGGGCCAGGCGTGTTGCTGGTTGAAGCTCCGAAGAGAATTTCTGCCGACTCTGACCGCCAATTAACTAGCGCCCTTCTGGAAGTTCTACGGTTAATCAGTCATTTTGATACGACTTCCATCACCATTACTAGGCCGTTGAGACTTTCAGATGGGAATCTTTCTTTAATGATATCTCACGTTCAAGAGTTAAAGCCAGAGCTTCCACCTTTCCCTCAGTCTTTCATGCTGGATATCGTGTGCTGTAGTGTGAACACACGTTCGCTTACATAACTTTTTGCGTAGCCGTGCACTTCGCCACCATTGTGCACGGGCCAGCACCCGCGTCACGTCGTCAAGCCACAGGAGCGACACGCTCGTTAATTGATTGTGGCTGACCAGGCACGAGATGCGTCTTTCGCTCAAAGTCGCGACGTGAACCAAGGACAGCATAACCCAAATTCACGTCCCGCAATTTTATATTGTGCCCTTTCGGATTGATAGCGATACTTGATTTCATTCTACAGATGCTGCTTTTAACGCTTTAATTGGAATACTGCTTTATGAAAATGGACATGTCTAATGCTCTCCGTGACAAACTACCCAGCAAATTGAACGAATACCCAGATGTCATACCCTCCTCACCACCTGCTCTGAGTGCCTCTCAAGACATCCTGCCCTCCTCTCCTCCCTCTTTAAAACCCAAGAAACGACCACCAGTGACACCAAGATCTTTCAAACGATTCTTCACCCCGAGATCGGCCCTCAACGGGCCCAACACGCGCTCGAGCACACGTGCAAGTCGCCTTGTCCTAAAGGATATACTGTCACCCCCATCGTCTTTAGGTCGGAATGGGCCAGCATTCCCCAATATTCCAAATGATGATAAGACTGGTTCTCGCCTACTGCTAGGCCCGCCGTGCACTCCAAGCAGAAAGAGGAAGCTCTCGTTTTGCACGTCTAGTCCATCGCTGCAGTCTTCTCCTCTCAGGCGAGTCAGAGTTGCACCAACGATTTACACGGATCCCACCGATAGGCAGGAGGAAATAGAACAGGCCCCAACCACTTTTGATACTATTTTGGAAGAACCAGATATTGAGGAGCCAATCAACCCCGTGGTTCTGCGTCGTTCCAAGACCCTGCATGCTTCGAGTCCAGTCTTTTTACGTAGCTTGGCTACTAGCAGGTCGTCAAGAGTGACTCTCAGGTCGCCTTCCTGTGGTACAGGTTTGTCGTCCTGGAATTCTGTGATATCATCAGCAGAACTAACTACTTCTACTACAGCCTGGCAAGATGAAACCTCAAACTTCTATAGTCGCCCAGAAGACCTTCACCGATGCTGGCAGGATGATCATCCTACATTGCCGTTTTGCACTGCTGCTTGCAATAGTGAGAATAATCCTACGCCTTCTTTCTGGACCACTGTTAGCTAATTTGATCCAAGCGAACTCCTTAGTGGCAATAGGGGACGAGGAGGGAGGCATCCGTATCGTTGATACTGCGAAGGGGGATAAACTTGGATTCTCAAAATCATACTTAACCTTCCAGCCTCATAGGAACTCTATTATGGACTTGGAATTCTCATCCGATGATAGGTTATTGGCAACGGCATCCGGTGATCAGACATCGCACATTATCGACATGCCTACCCAAACAGCTGTTTATTGTCTTTCGAAACATTCTTCGTCTGTCAAGCGAGTGCAGTTTCAGCCTGGGTCCAATGGCAACGTAGTGGCTACCTGTGGTCGAGACGGAAGTGTTAATATCTGGGATCTGAGATACAAAGCATATGACAGGCCATCCTTGCAGCTACGTTGCTCACTGGCTTCTGATGGGGATGACACAACACGAATATCAACCGCCAACATGAAATATGCCCAAGTATCCAATAACATCCGCGGAGCGCACTCTGACCGAAGCCGATTGAAAGGGCAGTCTGAAGCTCAGATCCATCGGGACGATATATCTGTCACCTCTATCTCCTTTCTTCATCCTGGCCGTGAACATTTATTCGTGACGAGCTGCGAGTCAAACGCGTGCGTACGTCTTTGGGATATGAGAACCAGCTACTCTTTACGTCGGAAGACGTCCACTCCCCTCGCAGTCACGAGACAACCTGAAAGTCATTCCCGATACCGGCAGTTTGGTCTGACTTCTATTGCATTTAACGGTGACGGAAACCGACTCTATACACTATGCCGAGACGGAACTATCTACACCTACTCAACACCGCATTTAGTCCTTGGAAACTCCAGCGAACTATCCGTTTCAGCTCCCGCAAGGCGTTTCCCTGCCGAAGAACCCAAGACCGGCCTTGGTCCACTTTACGGCTTTCGCCATCCGCGTCTTCTAGTCGCTACATTTTTTGTCAAACTGGCCCTTCGACGTGCGCAGAATGACAACACAGAGCTTCTTGCAGCTGGAAGTAGTGACAACTGCGCCCTGTTGTTCCCCACGGACGAACGCTATCTCAACAGCTCATCTTCACCGGCACCAGGATCTTCCATCTCAACCGAAGATACGTTTCAGCCACCTGTGCCTAAGGGATTCGCAGGCCGACTACGCCGAACAAACTCTGGCACCAGTCTCTCCGAACGCCTCGAACACAATATCCCTATCTACCAACACGGTACGCCGTTGATAGAAGGTCATAGCAAGGAAGTATCGGCACTATCGTGGACTAGCAACGGCGAGCTAGTGACCGTGAGTGACGATTTGCAAGCCAGGTGTTGGCGTGAAGGTCCTGATGCTCGAGACTTGAGAACTGGGGGCGAGACGGAGGGCAGGCGATGGAATTGTGGATGGGCAGACGTGACAGATGCCGAATATGATGAGGAAGAATGCTGATTCTTTCAACGGCCTTGTTTTTTTTGGGAGAGAATCACTGTTATTTGCACTAGATTTGCAACAAAGTGCTACTTAATGGTTTTTATGTGTTTTAAAATGGGCAAAAAGGCAAAGCGTCTGGAGTTCTAAGGAGTTAAGACATGACACATGTATGGAGTATTGGAGATACTTTTGTATGTATTATGATTTGGTTTTCGTCGCATGTGCAACAGATGTTCATGATTGGATTATTGTCAGACGAAAGCAACGAGGAATATTCACATGAACAACTGGGGGTTTGGTCCCTGTCTTTTATGCATGGCTGCTAGTAACATCCTAAAGGCGGCAAATGCTGCAATTGACATGATTTTTCTAAATATTACCCGTATCAAACCCTCTAATGACCGTGTCCATCATCTTCGGCTTTCTGTTCTGGATCCAACTTAATCAATGTATCAATTCTCATGATAGAAATGCATGCCTCCACTGCACTCTTTAACTGCTTGATCTTACTCATGCTCGGCTCCAGGACACCTGCCTTAATCGAATCAGTCACCTTGCCCTTCATGAGATCAAGGCCGTAATTCTGATATGCCTTGCGCTTCGCGACAACTTTTTCTTCTTCGGAAACTTTGCTATCCTCGCGGGACTGGGAAACAGCGTGGCAGCGGCGGAGTTTGAAGATCAATTCGGTGGCATCCTTGGCCGCGTTAACACACAAGGTTTTGGGGACGATAAGAAGTGCCTGGGCAAATTCGCCAATGGCCTGTTGCTCTCGCGAATTCTAAAAGCCTCGTCAGTAAGAGAAAAGAGGCAGATTCTGTGATTATGTACTTACCACCGTGAGGGCGAAATGCTCAAGATAAATGTGAAGTGCTGTTTCCACAGCACCGCCTCCAGGAACAATACTTCCACTCTCCAGAGTTCGCTTGACAGCACAAAGGGAATCATGCACTGACCTCTCCATCTCGTCAAGCTGATAGTCATTCGACCCACGAAGGATGATTGAAGCTGAGGTGTGGGCCTTTGTGCCCTTGACCAAGATGCACTCGTCATCAGAAATGCGCTCTTGAACAACTTCATCAGCGCGGCCCAAGCTTGACGGCTCAAACTTTTCATCGCCATTGAGGTCGGAAAGAGTGCTGAGCAAGGTGGCGCCTGTGGCTTTCGCGATCCGTCGCAAATCCTCTTTCTTACACCGCCTGACTGCCATTGCACCTCTTTCGACGAACATCTTAAGGCATAAGTCGTCGATGCCCTTGGTTGTTAACACAACATTGGCGCCCGCCTTTAGTATCATTTCCACCCGCTCAAGGATGATGCCAGACTCTCGCTCTCGAATCTTCTCTAGTTGCGTAGGATCTTCGACGGTGATATGAACGCCAAGCTTCATCCGCTCCTTTTGCAAATTCATGTCAAGACAGGCAATCTTTGCATCAACAACTCGGGTCGGCATCGCCTGAGAGGCAACAGTGCAATTCAGTGCATAGCCATTAACCAGCATTGACTCCGTAGCGCTCTTTCCATGTGCCTTAAGCACGTTCACAGCTTTGACAGGGTATTTGATTTCGTTTCTCGGGTTTGTCGTTTTGACTGATAATATGGCATCAACTACCATATTGGCGAAGAAGTCGGCATCTGAGCCGATGATCTTGCTTGACATGGACGTTCTTGCGATGCTTAACAGGCTTTCCCTCCCAAGATGTTCGACCTTTGTGCTAACATTTTCATTCATATATTTCACGGCCTCGCGAAGCGCCAACTTGTACCCTGTAATAATGGTTGTAGGATGTATTCGGTTCTTCATTAATTCGTTTCCTCGACGAAGTAGTTCTGCAGCAATAAGAACAACAGATGTGGTACCATCCCCGACCTATTACCATGAGTAAATGCTTGTCTAAAAGGTCGAGCAAGTGGGGGTACCTCTTTGTCCTGTTGTTGGGCCAAATCAACGAGAATCTTGCCAGCTGGATGCTCTACGTCCAATAAGGTCAATATGGTCGCTCCGTCATTGGTCACAGTGACATCCTAGCATTGTCAGCATCCTCTCTCTTTAAATCCCGGCGGAAGAGAACATACACCAATGTCATCCACCATCATCTTATCGAGGCCGGAGGGGCCAAACGAGCTTTTGACGACATTGGCAATCGCTTGCGTCGCAAGAACTAAGATCAAACAAAATTAGTAAAGCTCATGTATGTCAGTATTAAAAGACCACAAACCATTTTGATCGCGGATATCTTGCCCGCTGAGCTTCTGCCCCCCCAAGACTGTCACCAAATCAGTAAGGCCTCTAACCATGCCATTCACAACCCAGATGGAAACGTACAGAGGGTACCAGAGTTCCGAGATTGCTCAAAAATCGCCGTCATGTTGATTCAATTGAAAAGGGGATTTGCGTGCCGTCGATGATGAAGCTCCCCTCTCTCTGTTTGTTGGTGGAGTTGTGCTGGAGGCTCTGGAACTTTTTGGGTGGTCAATTGTGCCAAGCATTTTCTGCCATGAAGGCGGCGAAACACTCGGATAGAACCCCTCGCGCGTGACTGTTTCTGGGGATCGATCTCTGACTCCCTCTCAGCCCTTGTTTCCTCTCCTTCGTGTAGCCTTCTACCCAGTCTTATATCCTCATACTAGGTACTTTGGTGTGCTATCATGTCAAGTCAGCAGCCTCAAGACGGTGTCGACGCTTCTCCCACATCCACCTCCCTGCCCATTCGCACGATGGACCCCGCAACTCAGGGAGACGCGACCCCTGCATCAGGAGAAATTTCCAAAAATGCAGCCAAAAAGGCCGCGAAGCAGAAGAAACAGGCGGCTGACAAGGCTGACAAAGCTGCTAACAGAGGAATTGGCAAATCCGAGTCCAAAGCGGCAACAGCAAAGACTCCCAAAAAAAAGATTGACGGTGCCGCTCTCATTGGTATAGATGTCGCGAAGGAGGATGACTTTGCAGCATGGTATCAGCAAGTTTTATTGAAAGGAGACATGCTGGATTACTACGATGTGTCTGGCTGCTTCGTTTTAAAGGTAAGCCCCCTATTAGAAACCAATTTGATCCCGGCACAACAGCAGGTGCTAATTCTTTTGTGCATACAGCCTCATTCATTTTTTATTTGGGAAGAGATACAGAATTGGTTCAATGATAAAATTAAGAAGATGGGCGTTAAGAACTGTTCATTTCCGTTATTTGTCTCAGAAGATGTCCTGAAGAAAGAGAAGGACCATATAGAAGGATTTGCTGCTGAAGTGGCATGGGTTACACATGCGTATGTACCCCCTCATGATAATTAGGATCAAGACTCAATGGTCGACCGTTACTAACTGCTTTTAGTGGAAATCATCAATTAGACAGAAAGATTGCCATCCGCCCGACGTCAGAGACGGTTATGTACCCGTACTACGCGAAATGGATTCGAAGCCACCGTGACCTCCCCTTAAAATTAAACCAATGGAACTCAGTCGTGAGGTGGGAATTCAAGAACCCGCAGCCCTTCTTGCGCACTCGTGAATTCTTGTGGCAGGAAGGCCACACCGCTCACCTGACAGAGTCTGCCGCACGAGAGGAGGTTCTCCAGATCCTCCAGCATTATGCCCATGTTTACGAACAGCTCCTGGCCATTCCAGTTATCCAAGGGCAAAAGACTGATAAAGAGAAGTTTGCTGGTGGACTTTACACTACCACGGTTGAAGGCTATATCCCAGCCACGGGCCGTGGCATTCAGGGTGGTACCTCGCATGGTCTAGGGCAAAATTTTAGTAAAATGTTTGGTATAACGGTTGAAGATCCTACTTCGAAACCTGATGAAAAGAAGCCACCGCTTCATGTCTGGCAAAACTCATGGGGCTTGTCCACCCGTACCATCGGTATCATGGTGATGGTCCATAGTGATAACCGCGGATTGGTGCTTCCCCCTCGGGTGGCTGATATCCAAACTGTCATTGTCCCTGTCGGGCTCGCTGCCAAGACTCCCGATGATGTGCGCGAATCTATTAATGCGGAGATTGACCATCTAGCCGCCGTTCTTGCCGCAGCAGGTGTACGTGTTGAAGTCGACAAGAGGGAGGGCTACAATCCAGGCTGGAAATTCAGCGACTGGGAGCTTAAAGGTGTTCCTCTTCGTCTTGAATTCGGCCCTGGAGAATCCGCCGGCGGCTTCGTGACGACATCTCGTCGAGACGTGCCTGGAAAAGAAGGAAAATCCACTCTCCCAATCGCCGAACTGGCCACTGCAGTTCCGGCTCTCCTTGAAACCATACAAGCAGACCTGTACTCCCGCGCCGATGCGGAATTCCGCTCACATGTCAAGCATATCATGAAGTGGGAGGATTTCTGTCCTGCTCTTAACGATAAGAACCTCTGCATGATCCCACACTGCTTGACAGAGCAGTGTGAAGACGAGATCAAAGAAATGAGCGCCCGCAAGGCTGAAGAGGAAACTGGCGAAGCTATCGACGCAAAGATGCCAAGCATGGGTGCTAAGAGTTTATGTATTCCATTCGATCAACCGGCCGGCGTTACAAAGGGAGTCACAAAGTGCGCGAATCCCAACTGTACGAGATTTGCCGAACAGTGGTGTTTATTTGGACGTAAGTTCCCTAGCTTTGCTTTCAATTCTTCTTTGTTATCCTATTCCTTGGTCTGCATACTAATCTTCTCGCCTCCCAGGTTCCTATTAAGCACTCACGGTATATTGACTCTCTTCAGCCGGTGGATACATCTGGAGTAATTGATACAACGGACTACGGAGTAATTACATACCAAGTACAAGCGAAGCCTATGATTGCGCGAAGGCCAAGCTGAGGCTGCACCCGCATATGCATTGTTATATCATTGCCATCACTCCGTACCACTTATTAAATTAAGAATTTTTGCAGTTCCATTGGAAACCCGTCTGCATTCCCAACCTTACAACCTGCATGTAAGCCCTAATAAGGTCTATCAGAAAAATCCTTGCTCTTCAACTCAGCACGTGCCAGTAGAAATGTCCTTTGTATGGAGTAAGTCCAGGCAATAATTAATCTGAGAGCGGAGATATGAAAAGCAATATTAAGCAAGATCCATTAAAATGCAGAAATTAAACGAGTGAAAAGCGATGAATGCCGGATCTACGGATCGCTGAATTACACTATGGTAAACCTACTGACGCAAATCCTCTATCAATGATTGATCAAAATTTTATGGCCATTTTTAGAATACTTGCCGGAATTTCCGAATGTCACACCGATTTTCTCATCCTGCAGAAAGAAATAATAATAATATACGGAGGTCTGAACGAAAAGTGTCCATCCGTGATAAGCTTTCGCTAGTGTAATACGGATACAGCTAAGTTAAAGCTTTGGGGCTTGGTTGGGGAGTGTGCACGCCCATCTCAGATTCAATTAGGCTGCTGCCACGCCTAAGTGACGCCCTGGGCTCTGGGCGTTGTCTTTGTTCCGCCACGGTAATCAACATGGTAACATGCGACGAGGGATGGATACTTTTGGTTCAGACCTCCGTACTCACTGTAAGCCTGTCAGGTGTGCTCTCAGGGCCCGCAGCTGCAGCCCAGGCGCTAATGGTTAGCCTTCCTGCAGGGCTTGAGATGCATCCAAGAGGCAAGCGAGGAACAGAGACTGACCGGAGGGTGGGTGTAGGTGTACGAAAAAGAGTTCACAAACGTCATGGACACGATGATAAAGAGAAACATTAGTGAAAATTTTGAGTATCTTGATGGCATTGCAAAAGGGAGTCCATGAACTGCATTTTGTATAGCTACTATACATGCAGCTAGTTGAAAAATATTCAAACCACCGGCCCAACCGTGTATGAGTTCTCCAGAGAAGAAGGACAAGAGTTGACCAGAAAAGGCAGTAGTTACTCGGCCCGGTACTTGGAGATTCAAGATGAAAATAGGTATGTACGGCTACGAGCCTCCCTTCCCGAATACTGGTGGAACAAGCTGTTTCTAGCTCCTAGACTACGACGAGAGGAAGAAATGTAATAGAATGTAAAAGTGTATACATTAGGCTCAACTCAGCGACTGCAAATGCTAAAATGCCAAAGGACGATAAGAAAAGTGATAACAGACATTCCCAGGGAACGATATTACCTGTAGGTCGTTGAGTGAAAGAGAGATTCAAGCAAAGTCAAAAAGCTTCTCCATACATAACCCCATCACAATCTGAAGCGGCCTGAATTGAACAGGTCTCTTTGAAGGCTGCCTCTGCGAAGGGGTATCCGTGCTTTATCACGGGACAGAGAGCAAGTATCGATGTCGTTATTGTTTGAGGAGCACTCCGAGGCACTGGGCGACGGGTGGGCGGAGCCTTTGGATTTAGAAGATCTGGTGGATAGAAGGGATCCGTCAGAAAGCGCTGAATGTCGTTTCTCCTTCTCGGTGTGGCTTAATTGGATCGTTGAGTTTGGGATATAGTTGCTCTCATCGGCTTTAGAAGCAGACATCTTTTGGCTGGTTCCAATCTTGATATTCGGAGACTTTTGATGGCGGGTCCATTTTGGTATATCGGATGTATCTCGAATAGCAGCTACCGCCCGGACAAGTCGACTATGGGAGCTGTGTGGGCGAATGTTCGAGGCCTCTCCAGTTTTAGAGGTCTTTTTGCTTGGGCTATTAAATTGGCTTTGTCGAGAAGAAGACCTAGACCTTTTCTGAGTGTCGTCTTTGCTCCTGGTATCATGTATCAGTCCCGACGGAGGCTGCGCGTATGTATGTCTTCGTCGACGTGTTTTTAAGTCGCTGCTGTAGGAATCATCTGATTCCAACCCTTTCAATGCAGGAATTGAAAGTTCTCGGGCTGGAGTATCCCGGTTGCGCTTCGTTGCTTTCTGGGATGCTCTCCGAAGAGGCGCTGGGTGATACTTCTCTTTCCTTGAAAAGTTAGTGCCTGGAGGCCTGTTTGCCACATGTCTAGGGACTGATTCTTGCGGATACTCCATAATTAACACGGGGGATAGCTCATGAGGCGTTGTTGATGCAGAATGCACCTGGCGAAAAGCATCATGCGAATTGATTTCACGGACAATAGCATCTTGCAGTGTCTCAAAGGTTGGGTGGGAAGCTTTAGGTTGAATTGAATTGTATGCCTGTTTAAACAAGTTCATCATCTCCTCCATTCCAAAGCTTGGTGTTTTTGGCATAGTCGGAGCCGTACTTGACACAGAGACTGGATTGTTCACGACTTCGGCGATGCTAGGGTTTCTCTCACGTACTGGAACGGGAGCACTCTCTGGAGGTCGAGTGACCATCTTCATAAACATCTTGCGAGGCGCTGCTAATTCCATGTTTATGGAAAGATCGTGGACGTTCTTTCGCGACGAAAATGTTCTTGGCTTGGGGAAAAGCGAGAGGTTGCAATGTGACCGGGAGGGAGTTTTGCCGACCTTCCCCTGCTCTGTATCTGTTTTGCAGGATCTACCGGTCTGGCTCGACTTATTTTTCGTTTGTATTCGTTGGACTTCGATAGAGGAACCTGAAGTGCTTTCTGCAGCGCTGCGATCTGATGGTGATAAGTGATCAAGAGTACCTCGCGCACTGGCATCTGACGATATTGTTGAGGTTGCATCGGTAATTTCCTCCGCCAGGCCGTCGGATGATTCTCTGTGTATGTTCTCCTCGTCATCTTCATCGTTTGACACATCCTTGTCCTTCGTCGCAAAAGGGTGATTTCGCAAATCGCGTTCAGAAATACTAGTTCTCAAGCCTCCCTCGCCGTTTTCATAATAATGTCTGCGATTCGCCATAGGTGACTGCGAACGCGTTCGCGCGCGGTTCTCTTTGGTCTGTGGTACATCTGGTCCCGTTTTTTTTCGAATGTGTAGATTGTATTGCGAAACACCGCGCGGAGAGAGGCCTCCATTTTTTACAATATTGCGGTCTGCCACATCCTCCTGATATAATGCCGATACCACTCGAGCATACGGATCTTGTACTTGAATTGGCGGTGGGCTGTTGAGATTTCGCTCGGCGATATCTTCATTGTAAAGCGTCAAGGGCGAAACAGGAACAGATGAACCGGATCGGGAGAAAATGGCTTCGAGAACGTCAACATGCCGTTTCGTTCGGAGAGGGCACGGCTTTGGATCGATATAATTGTAACGCTTTTCGGGTCGGGAGCGAAAATAATCGTGGAGCTCCTCAAACTGCCTTTCAATCTTGAGGAACGACTGGTTTTCCATGTTCGGTGGAATGGGAGAATATAGCCCGTTCTGATAGCTCCAGAAAGCGGCCTCACTGCTGAATTCACCTCTATGCGACGCGTAAAAGTCGGTCTTCGTGGGTTCAGGGTTGCGGGGGTGAAGTAGGCCTTTCTCCGGGCTCAGAAGCTTTTTCAATCCTACCATTGTTGACTGTTAGCACAACATCCAGTCTCTCACCCTTTGAACATGAGTGCACTGGAGAAGAGATAGGACGGTCTCCCTACGGGAATTCAGAAGCACAAACGCCCAGACAAGAGAGATGCAAAGAATATGGCGTTAGGGGGGGTTCTTGGAGTTGAAGACGTACTTGAGAACTGAGGATGATCTGTCCAGAAAGTTTACCGATCATCGGCGTGTAAAAGTTGACCTGTATCATTTTGCGCCTGACCCCAGATGCATGCAAGGAATATGAAGGCTCCTTCATCGACAGTCAGCCAATTTGAGTGGAGTCCTTCCCAGAAATATAAAAAGACGGGAATAATGTTGGCTCACATTTTGACCCTGTATCTCGAACCAATGACTAGTTGCTCGCGATTGTGGTGATAGTTAGCGCACGACAGCAGGATCCACCATACGTATCTTTTCACCCTTTTTCAGGTTCCAGGCAGTCTTGCTTTCTTGAGCTTTGATGTAGAGGCTGTCTTCCGTATGGATGAGTTAATCAACCCTTTAACGGGCTTTGAATCCAAAGCCCAAATCGTCGTCACTGCGACCATTTTCAGCATGCAAGTGAGAGCCAGGGGAGCTTCAATCAAGGATAACAGCCGGTGTCATGGATGTCCTTGTCAACAACCACTCCACAATGGAGTTTAGCTCCGAGCTGAAGCCTCTCCCTCCAACGGTTAAAATCTCCCGTCGTGAGGCACGGCGCGCACACGAACCTCGTCACCAGCACCGTTGATGGTCTCGAGCTCCAAGCCGCCAATTCACCCCTTGGAGTGGAGACTCGCTAGGACGCTTCGAGTGCTAGGACTCTTAATTTGCACCATAAACGTGACCAGACAGGGGCTCCCTGACCGGGTTTCTGGGTACTGATTGGATTCAAGCACTCTTGTCCCAGCCCCGGCTCAATCCCGGCATGGGTCCATAGGACCGCAAAGAACACCACACCTCTTCCATGCAGGATGATTCAACATGTGATGGCTCGCAGCGATCTCAGTATTCCATTTCGCTCAAAGCCTTATTTATCCTCCATAAGAAAGGAATTGCTTCTTCTGGAGCATAATATTGCTCAATACCAAAGAGATACGGGGTAGGTGGCACGTGGCAAGCGGATATTCTGACGATTGATCTCAACGTTCGACCCAGAATTGGTTTCATGATGAGCTAGTTAAGGGAAACAACCCGCTTTAGCGCAAGCTAGAACCATGGAAATGCCGACTTCACTCACTTGTTGTGCCGGTGTCCAAGAGCTCATCTCTCCCGCTCATATGAATTTGTGGAGAAAAGGTTGAACGTGGTTGCGGAGTACACTCCGTTATCATCAAAGGAGGATGTCGTGTGCTTTTGCACATCCTCAAAGACATTCATCCCGCCCCGTACTCCCTATGCCGAGAAGCATGGCAATCTAGCTTCTTATCAGGGGCACAACCCAGTGAAGATTCCTCGCTAGAAGAGGACTGATGGAGAGAGAGGATGGTGTCAAGTTCAAACCTGCGGAGTTTCCAAGGTCAGTCTCACCACTACTCACCTGACATCCCGCTGCTGGCAATGCTCCGCTCGCCCTCGACAAAACCCTGTTGTGCTATACGTAGAGACAAACGTTTGGAAAACAATGTTTGAGATGCCTTTGGATGTCTTCAACATGTGTGAAAGTATCGCGATGTGTATTGCAATATGTTTGCAAGGTCTGGGATACACACGAGTCTATAGATCTCGCGACAACATCAAGATTGCTGCAAGAGCCGCAGCCTGCATCACTACTACAAATGTTACTCCATAAGAATCACGCTGGTAGGTGTGAATACATATAACAAGCATTTATTCACCTTGTATCTCCATGCTATTAATCTAGCCGATTAGTACCTTCAAGCGCCAAACATGATACTTATTTGATTCATACAGACGTCTGCTGGGTTGCCCATATGAAGGACTGGCACCTCCACATCGCCTCATCCAAGAATCATATGTTTTTCAGAAAGTTTCGGCCTATTTTGGCCTTGTGGATTTTCCTCCAGCGGGACACGTGGGACTTCGAGATACCGCGTGGCGTCTCCCTCTTCAACTCCAGGCTTTTCCCCAGCCGTCTGGACTGAAACTGGCTTCCGTCCAAACGCTGCAGAGCTAGGCCCAAACAATGCATCGTTGACTGTCCTTTCCGCTTTCCCAATGGCCATAGGACTTCGAGGATAGAGCCAGTTACGCGGCGCGTTAGGTTCCATATCAGTTATGACGATATGCGGTAGTCGATAGTGTCTCCAGCTCCATCTCTCGTTTGTGGTTTCCTGAAGCCCTGGGTATCGCGTACAGAGGGTATCTCTTTGTGGTAGTGGCAAGTTCTTTGGTGCAGCTGGTCTTATCGCGGGCGAGGCCACGGAAGAATTGGAGGAAAGTGATATTGTATCGCTGGGGGAGCCCTTGATATGTGACATGATGTCCGCTGGGCCTGACTGTGTAGAAATTGTTGCATGAAGCGGAGCCCTGCTATGTAAAGTTGTCATTAACTGTGTTTGTTCGCCGCTGCAATGATAGCTAGCTGTCATCGTTTGGGGCATCGATTGCTGTCTGTGATCCTGCCATGCTCGAAGTGGCAAGGGCCTGTACATAGGATTTACCACGGACCTCGTGGGTTCATGGATTGTGCTATCTTGCGTTTGGGCTTCGTCCCGCGATTGAGAGTGATTGGAGACCCCGAATCCTCTTCCACTGGAAGTGCCTATTTGTCTGATTCCCACAATTTCCACTTCATCTTCGGTTGTGTCATTCAATCCCAAGGAAGGGGGCTCACGACAAATAGCCGGAATCTGACTTTGGTGCTCCAAGTTGACTCTCGTACGCTTGATATCCTGGGTTGTCATCTGCGAGTCAGCAGGTCGTTTCTTCGCCGACGCGAACCTGCGTCTTATTGCGAGCGGGATGTCCTCTTCGTCGTCATATCGATCGTAAACGCCGCCGAGACTATCCCCATCCTTCATCGTGCAGTCTCCGTCATCGTCGATTTCCATCTTGATCGGCCGTTCTGTCGTGTTCGAATGCAAATCTGGACTTGCGAGTACAGGAGTGCTGCTTTTCGCCTTGTTGTCCGACTTCGACTTGACTAGGGCTTTTGCGCGTTTGAATTTATTTGCTTGACCTTTGCCCTTGGTGTGGCCCCCAGATAGCGACGCGCCAACGATACTTTCCGTACCCCCTGCGAGGATTGTTCCTGTTGGGCAATTCAACGCACCGCTCTCTATGGCCTTTTTCAAACGCGTGAACCGCATGCGTGCTGCTGGCGGGTTTATATTTGCTGCCTGTCCAACAGCATTGAAATCGATCTATCATAAAGCGCACTCATGTTAGCCCTCCAACGTCCTCCTGACACTTCACGTGAGAGTAGTTGACGCAACGATCATGGATATATCCGGAAAAAATTATTGGGTTCCGGTAAAGGGGCAAAACGGACTTACAGTCTTGTAGTCGGACTTCTGCAAACAGACATACAGGAACCATAGGTTCACGTCGAGCTGTAGTTTTGAAGGCATCGCTCAAGATCTGATTTCTCTCCTACTGCGGCTTCAAAATTGTTCTGAGATTGACCCAACTTTTTTAACGAAGCAGTGGAAGAGACGAGCGCTTTTACATAGGGTTGAGGTTTACCGGGAAACGAAAAAGTTTGCAGGTATCACAGCGACAGAACGACAAAGATAGTAAGGAAACATCATCTAAATCAGTTGAACAATCCCCATGTGAAAGAAGCTGCGGCATAAAAATGAAACCAAGTGATAGGTAAAGAATGCTGGCATTGTATGCTGCAACACCAGCACTGATTTGAGATGTCTCACTTATGACTGCGGATAGGCGAAGAGCAGAGTCCAGAGGTTCTACTAAAGAACCAGAAACAAATCCATGACCAGAGGATGAACAGCAATAAAGAGTTCCAGGATGCGCTGGTAGTGGGAAGATTAGGAAGGGTATGCCATTGCTTGGGTCATCAAGGACGTGCACTTGATGTCAGAGCAGCGAAAAGGCCAGATTTTGTAATTATTTCACAGCTGCATCTCTTCATCATTGACAGGTTGAGACTCTCCAGAAGGAAAACTGGCAAACCGTTCTGCTGACTCCTTTGCCGCTTCTAACAGTACGGTTTGCGCTGCTCGAGCTGCCTCGACAGCACCATCCATAAGAGAGTCATGGCCAGCACCGGTCACATCTCCCTTTAGCCACACTTCAGTGATTTCATCTCGTGTCGGCATATATCCTACTACACACAGAGAAGCAATCCCGTGGTGTTCAGATGGGTCAGGATCCAGCATTAAAGCTCTCGCTGCTGGTTCGGCAGTACTGTCCCGCTTGACACTGTCTTTCTCCTCCACAATTGCTGCAACACCTCCAGCAAGCAGATCCAGACAATCGATCCTGGCATCGACAACTGCTGCTGAAGCGACTGTTATACAATTGGCAAGCACGTTCATTAATCCCCATCCGTCGACGTCGCCTAGAGGCCCCGATGAGAGCGAATCCCCCCACCAGCGGTCATCCTCTCCCTCAAGGATATTCACTGTAACATCGAGGCCGCTCTTGGGCCATCTATCCCCTATTATCATGCCTCCAAGTGCGGTTTCCAGGTGGACTGCAAGATCTCTCTCATTCATATCACGTAAATAGCCCCTTCGTCTTCTCGCCGCGAATGGCGCAAATTTAACATGTGTAGATAACAGAAGGTTGGGAGAGAATGGCGCGGAGCGAGGAAGAGGTTTCGGGCCATGGACCGTACAGATGAGTTTGAGAGACGATGAAGGAGGTATGAGGGTTTTCGATTTGTATGAGGATTCATTCGAAGGCTGTAATTCAAGATACGCTGACCCTGATGCCGAAGGAATCACGCCAGTTTTCAAAACTGTACAACATATCAGCCAAACGTCGTTCAGATACCTCCAATCACTCAGAGCTTACATATTTTTCTCAGTTCATTAGGTGTGCGCGAACGGACTGGCCTCTCTAATGTTATTGATTTCTGTCCTTCGGCGGAAAGTAGAGAAGACGTAAAAATCGGTGGCCGTGTGCCACCCGAAGGCCCGTTTACTCTTCTCTTATCCGTCATTGTGTTTGTTTTCTGAACGAATTCAGCTCCCAACTCTGCCTCTTGCTGCAAAAAAGCACGCCCACCCTTCGCGCTTCATGGGCTGCAACATTTGCACTGTTTGTTCAACGGAGAAACTTCATCGGAGTGCTGACTAATTTAACTTTGACGGAATATCCTTTGCCCGATTTCCTTTAAAGAAAATTTATCGTTCACCTCATTCAATCTCAGCTTTTCACACACACACAGAAGGCCAATTTCTCTTCATGACGAGAAAAGCGGCACGCAACAAGCCGCAAAGATTGGTAAGTCTTGTTCATCTTCCACTTTTTCTATCGTCCCAACTCTTTACTACATGAGGAAACCCTACCAAAAGTTCTTTCTTGGAGAAATTTCATGATCCATTTGAACATGCATCACCATCTGACCTTTCCTAACCACAAACAATATGCCTCTATGCTATCAAAGCATGAAATCCAGGCTAACTTGAAGGCTCATAGGGTTGTGTTTCTTCTTTTTATTGAAGCTTACTGCCGTTGGTTCTGAATTGTAGCATCTTCAAGGTATGTGATTTCTCCAACTTTTCTCCCTCCAATGCCCTTTTTTCCAATGATGAGAATCAATTATTCAGTTCTGCTTCTGCAATTGCATTGAAGAAAACAAATTTACCAAAGTAACGATCCTGATCTTAATACACTGTTGCATGATACTTTATCTCATTGACATATTGGCCTGAAATTGTTGGCTAACACCAAATGCGAATCTAGGTAGGTACCTCTATACCGACACGAGCCAGACGAGAGTTTTCAAGGTCACAAAAGTATGTTGGTGGGGAAATACGAAAAAATAAATATAGTTAACATTATGGTGCTGGTGATACCAAATACTCTATCTCGCCAGTAGCATGCAATGAATCTATTCAATTCTCTTGGAGACTCCAGTCTGATTATATATATATTATCTCATGTACCTGTACATACATACATCGAAGCACCCGAAACAGCCAGTTCGTAGAAGTTGACTGGAAGAATATCTTTCCGCGCTCGGGAACAATGCAACAACCATCCCCCCACTCATCAATCGTCACAACAACGTTGGCAGTAACTCCCGAATGCTTAAGAGGTTCATCATACGGCCAAAGGAATGTGTGTATTAAACAAACTGAAACGATAACATTTTTTCTTTCGTGAACGGAAAATTTAACCAAAACGACACGTAGCAAGCCATAAAGACATATTTAATCGAGGGAAATGCAGATCGTGTACTCAACGCAACCATCCCCCATTGAATTTCAAAAAGGAATCCTTATGGGGTTCGGTCGGCTGGATGAACGAGACGCTGAGAGAACTCATAAAGCGTGGGAGAGAGCATCCGTGAAGCGGAGCTTCAGGAAGCAATCGATAAAATTCTTTGATGTTGTCTAGTCTTCCCGAGCCGGCGTGGTAGTGCCACTCGAGGGGGACATACTGTAGGGCGCCTAGAGAGCTTGTCAGAAGAGTGCCGAACAAAAACGAAGCCGAGAAGGAGTAGGCCACAATGGGCTCACAGGCAGCACATACGAGAACCTTCTTTGCATTGCATATACGCCAGGCCAAATTTCGAACGTTTCCATCAGCGCGTACAACTTCCGGAGCGAACTCTATACCGAACCTGTAGCAATGTTAGCCAATCAACCCGAATCTTCTCTAAAACGCGAGAGAAGGTGTAAGAAATAAAGTCACTGACATATGCTGAACAGCAAAAACCACTCTTTTTGCATATTTGCCATCTCTATCGACTTGAGAGCCGAAAGCTTCCTCCGGAGTCTGCGGTGCTATTTCAGGGTCCCTATCCAAGCAGTTCTGGACAATGGGGAGGAGTGCGGCTTCGATAGCAGGTCTCACAACAGCATAATTGTCCAGTGGAACTTCCTCCTCGTCAAACTTCGGGATGCGGATTTCGAATGGGCGGGATATCGCCATCACATTATGCTTTCCGTTATGATGGTATCGGAATTCAAACACGCCCTGGTGCCACCATGTTTTGTCTCCAGAGAAAACCATTTCTCCTGATGCGATTTGCTTGCCATCTTTGTCTCCCGAACGTTTAATAACGACGTCACTGCTCACAAGACCCAGTTCACTCGTCGCCGAGTCAAAAGCACCTTCGTTGGTAGCTACCCAACGGCCCTGGGACGACACTTTGGTGATTTCTCGAGACGAGTTATGAGTAACCATATACAACCCGACCCAGTCCTTTTTGCTGTGGTTTAAAGGAGCAGTCCATTTCACCTTGATAGGGGCGCCGTATTCGAATACCAGATGCTCGCTGAGCCTGGACCCATCAGTCTTATCTCTTGCGTCGCCAGACTTGTCAGATTGGGCCAGCTGTGAGCCTTCAACGGTAAGCGAGTAGTCCTTCAATTCATAGCCGGCAAGATCCGGCTCCAAACGAGTGATTGTAATTCTCGCAGGGTATCTGTGGAAAAGCGCAGTTGTGTCCTTCACGAAGGTGGTAACGCCGGCAGCCAGTTTCGGTCGTGCAGTGTCAATGACCTCTTCCACAAATTCGATGGACTCATCAAGGATCTTATCGACGCTTCCCTGAAATTGCTTTAGAGAATTTGGCAAGGACCGTTTGATACTCTTGACTAAACCGGCATCGCGGCGTAAGCTTCGTCCATAAAGCTTTTGCATATGTGGGCGTTCGACCAATTGAATAAAAGCGATGCTCAAGGTATGGCTCAACAGCGCAAGGAAAATGATCGCTCGGCTGTTTGTAATGAGCACCGCACCCCATACACCAGCGAGGCCAAGGACGCGCTCTGGGTTGTTCAAAAACCGGTAAATGCCGCTATAAGTCAATTTGGGGGATTCGTCGTAAAAGAAGTCGCCAAAAAACCAGCCAAACTCTCCCAGAGACTCGTATATGCTCACGGATGTCCAAATCTGCAAGCCGATTAAACTGGCACCTAGAACATGTTTCAAGATTGCCAGCCCATAGCCCCAGTCTTGAGGCAAAGCATACACCTTCCAGGCCGCTGCGATAAAACTGGCATAGCAAGTTGTCATGCTCAAATGGTATATGCCTTTCCACTGTCTCCAAGCCTCATCCTGACCCTCCCCAAACTTAACAAAGTGTCTTGTCCATGACTTGCGGGCCGATTGACGGTTAAGTATGTACCCTATTCCGATGGAGTACCATATCCTCCAAAGGGCTGCATTGACAACAAAAACGAACTGATAAATTGGCGTGGAAGGGGTCAGGATCGTCAAAGTGAAGAAAAGCAATTGAATTAAAAGGACAGACATGTCCGTAACCCGATGAAAATCCACACTGCCAACAAGACCGTGCGTCGAGCGTGGTTGAGTGGTGAAAGGAAGGGGAACAGGAGGAGTCATGTCGCTATTGAAGGAGCTCGAGCGAGATCCGACATCTTCTTGCACAGCATTGTCTGGGTCTGCCACTCGTCGTCGAGGAGGAGGAGCATTGTACGTCTTTTCAATATGTGGATTCTCAACGAGCACAAGGAAGGCGAATTGTGCCGCATGTGCGAGTATAGAGATGAAGAGGACCTTGTAGCTGGCCGCCATCAGCGAAATTCCGTAGTACCCAGCATACCCAACAGAATACATTGGGTGCGGTGCCATCTCAAAGACGCCGTCGAAAGTTAAGTCTTGGTCGATGAGGTAAAAGAAGTCACCCCAGTACCAAGCAAAATCCTTAACCACGCGGTGCGCATCCAGCTTGACCCAGAGATTGAACAACACGAGACTCAGACCTGCAAACCACCGGAGGATCATCACAAAGACGCCTTCTCCGGCCGGACGACTTCCACATGCAACAGCGAATAGGCAATATGAAGCAAAGTCGCACATCAGAATCAGGTCTACCACACGTCTAAAGACCAGCCATGTATTGTATTCAATTGGGGATTTCTCGAAAGAGTAGTCTTCGGGTATCTTGGCCTCAAGTTCGCGCTTGATGAAACGGTATAAACGTGGGTGGGGATTTTTTCCAGTTTCTGGATCCACGAACAGGTGCAATCTTTTTGCCCATATTATGAGCGTCCGGTGGTTTGATTGCATGTGTAGGAGCCATCCTATCCCAATGTTGTAGGCTGCTCGCCAGGATAAAAACAAGAATGCAAACACCGGTATGCGAAACGATTCGGGTAAGGAGCGCAATAGCAGTATATGCAGGGCCAGTATTGTGAGGACCAGGATGTCGGACAAATTCTTCGGTTCGGATGGAGAAAGTAGCTGCGAGACCATATCCCGCGTATGAGGGACGGTGAACACTGCCAGCAGTACGTCAGTCTCGTCGCCATTGAGCTCCTCTCACTGTGCGCGCAGGAACTTATTTCAAGTTATAGCATATAACTACCAGAGGACTTCAGGGTGCAACGGGGCTGTTGCGATGCTCACTGTTCCCTAATATGCCAGCAGCTTGGGGAACCGGGAACCTTACCAGTGCCATCCGGTGTTCTACCAAAAGTCTTCTTCTCCGTCTCTGTTGTACTTGACTCATCTGTCCGCATCTTGCTCATTAGAGGATCCAATGGCGCTGAGGGTTCTGTCTCTGTAGCGGTGCGAGTTTTTCTCTCCCGGAGCTTGCCGTGGTCCACGGACGACGTTGTGGACTCGGCCATGACGATTGTCCGATCGTTACAACGTCGATGCGGGTTAAGCCGCGGAAAAGGAGTAGTGAGAGACGTTCGTCAAGTTGAATTGACTTCGATGTTGATTGTGCTCAGGTTCCGTCCCAAGTATCGATCTGGACAGTTCGCCTTTGTCGTCAGCACAGAACTAATCGTCGACGGGGGTAGATCGGAATACATATATGCGCACTGTACTTACCTCGAAGCCGACCGTTATCCAGGAACACACCAATTACTATTTCGACCTGCGGTTGATCACAGATATCATTGGCACGTCAAAATTGGCAGCGTGACCAAAACGAGACATCGAGATCGAGTCTTGGCGAAAACATGTGGGAGTGCACGGTTGCTGTTCCAAGACTGTGCGCCCCGCCATTTTCAACGTCACGCGTTCACATCACCATTGCTCACCAGCTGATGTGCGCTTGACCCTTTCCTTACAGATTGCATGAATATCCGCGCTTCATAACACCTAACCTCCATTTGACGCACGACCAGCTAACTAGGTATTGTTATGAGCATTCATTTTGAGAGGAGAGCTATCGGGATGTCACTGTTGGTTACATGAGCAACAGCTCAAATAGCTACCCGATCGACTTACGATCCCCTGCTGCCGTGCGATAGCTACCATGGGTTTAAAGGCTGTGGCCAACTACGGAGCACACAGGCATTCTATGCAATACGACCCTATCGGAGGCATCGACACATTTCGGGGTTGGTCAAGGTATTGAGAAGTTGGAACTATCGTATGTACTGTACATACAGTATGTGCACTTCTCCACGGGGCAGTAAGTGCCGAGCCCAGCACTGCATCTTCTCGATATGTATCAACTCAAACCCGCTCAGAACATAGACCTAGCACAGCGTGTTTTCAACCTTGCGACGTCTTTGATTATTCTCTCCTTAGCACTCGAAGCCCGTCATAACATCAGGGCAATGGAGGCCTCTCTATGTCAGCCTGTGGCAGTAGCACTGATAGGAGAAGCGCCCCCAAAGAATTCATGTATGTATCTCAGACTGTGTCGTATCTAGCAGCCTGCGTCTCGTGTCCCTTCTGCCTGTTCACAGCGATGACTTGTTACCTCCAAACTGAGGAACTGGACAGCCCGTACGGTCAAACATTCATGTTTCCATGTGGGTCCGGTCCGAAGAATGCGTCTGACAGCTGAATATGTGAAGATGTTAGTTGTGCATTGACGCTGTCGGAGTAACGTACACAGCACAAAATAAGGATGCAGGGTCGACTGCTTTAGAGAGCGCTGGGCTGCTGGCTGCTACAATTCCCCGAGACTCAGGCTCCTATTCTCCTCCATCTACAGAGTGATAGAATGAGAATTACGGAGAGAGAAATGAGATGGGACGAGAAAAACCCTGCTCCGAGGGATCTCAGGCATTCAACACCTGACAAACCAAATAGGACTTCTATTCATGTTGATCAGCAGTGAATGTCAACCAGATATGAACCGACCTGTATTTGAAGGCCGATTTACAGACCTTCTCAGTCCTGCATCGCGGATAAGCTTAAAAAGCTTATCAAAGCGGCATTTTAGCGGGGGTCGCGCATGACAAATCCAATGTCCCGCAGCAATTGCCACTCGGGTGAGATTCAATTGCTCGTTCCAGTGAAGATATAGCAGACTCATCGTAATAACGCAAAAACCTCAGCGCTGATATCCTCGCCTTTCGTTTCTGCGTTGGATTATTTTACAAGCAAAGATGGCTCCATCGTTTGAAGAGCCTGCGGCGGCCCTTGCTGCGACATCCAGAGCAGCCCCCAAACTAGTCGCCCCAGAGCCTGGTATGTATTCGCGTTTGCGTAGAATTACCCAGAGTTTTACCGATACCATGGCGTTTGCTAATACGTGCTACTTGTAGAACACTGCCCAGGTCCCGAATCAGAACAAGCCGGCAAAGGCGACGCATGCGCCGGATGTCCTAATCAAGCGATATGCGCCTCCGCCCCCAAAGGTCCCGACCCAGATATCCCCATAATAACCGCTCGCCTTTCGTCCATACGACACAAGATTCTTGTTCTTTCAGGCAAGGGCGGCGTCGGTAAATCCACGTTTACGTCCCTCCTCGCCCATGCGTTTGCATCCAACCCAGATTCTACAGTCGGGATTATGGACACGGACATTTGCGGACCGTCGATACCGAAAATGATGGATGTTGAAACGGAAACTATCCATGTGAGCAATGCTGGGTGGAGTCCTGTTTGGGTATCGGACAATCTCGCCGTGATGAGCGTTCAGTTTATGTTACCGAACCGAGACGATGCGGTGATTTGGCGGGGCCCGAAGAAGAACGGGTTGATCAAGCAGTTCCTAAAGGACGTTGAGTGGGGAGAATTGGATTATTTGATTGTCGATACACCTCCTGGCACGTCAGACGAGCATCTATCGGTCAATTCATTTCTCAAAGAGTCCGGTGTCGATGGTGCCGTTTTGGTCACTACTCCGCAAGAGGTTTCCCTCTTAGACGTTCGGAAAGAGATTGATTTTTGTCGCAAGGCTGGAATACGGATACTTGGCTTGGTGGAGAATATGTCGGGCTTTGTCTGTCCCAAATGTACGCATGAGTCGCAAATCTTCAAGCCCACGACCGGTGGTGGCAGAAGATTGGCAAAAGATGTGGGAATTCCGTTCCTGGGGTCCGTCCCATTGGATCCACGGGTCGGGATGGCTTGTGATTATGGGGAGAACTTTATGGATCGATACCCTGAGAGCCCTGCATCCGAGGCATTGAGAGAAGTTGTGAGGGCTGTGAGCAAATTGGTAGGAGAGAACCCTGATGAAGTCCTCCCTAGGACGGATGCTGTGTGAGAGAAATATGGCTATATACATAGCTCTGGTCGGAGTCACTGCTTTGGATCATTTTACGGTTATTCATCTAGTAGCATTCACTGGCGTTCTGATTTATGATTCTATGACATCTTGAGTTGGCGCATTTGTTTTATAGCTGGCATATTGATACCTATCGTTCCATGTTACATACTAACTAGAATACGATGACCTGAATAGATCTGGGTATATATTGTTTGATGCCAATCTGGCATCCAAAGCATGTAGCCGTCGACATCGGACCTTTTTCGTTGACTTCAAATCCAACTTGGAAAGATGGCACCATTGACACCAACTTTGACATGGCGGCTACACGGAGTATGGATTTTACCATTAATACTGTTGTCCGTATGCTGTACATAGCCGCCTTCTTCCGTTGAAGCTGCTCTGTACTCTTCCGCACATCCTGAACGGGCAATTTCAAGTTCTTATACAGTCAACTTGGTGCCTTACAGGCTATATGCACCCTACGGTGAGACTTCGAATTGATTTCCCACGATCCTCCCTTTGAGCCTCTTAAAATAGCCAGGGGCGCGAAACATGCACAAGCGCCTAGCTACCTGTGAACGGGCTCGTCGAATAACGAAGCCCGCTTTGCCCATTCATTCGTTCGTGAAACAAACCACACCAGAGTCTGTGACGGCTGCCAAGCCCACTGTTCTCCGCGTTTCACACAACAATCTTCAGTTCTACTAACATATCCAGCTACGATTGGACGTCCCTGAATATCAAACGTCTTGGGAGGCAGTTTCAAAACACCCAAGGGAGGAGGTCTGGTCGCCCGTACCGCCTAGCTTTGAAGAAATAGGCACTTTAGTATACCCAAAAAGACTCAATCATTCCCAATGGTGGCCGGTTTTTGAGGTTACCATCTCAGCCAGAGGACTCAAACGCGCTGATGATGCGCTAGGAGGCCTCTGAATCCCCTGGTATTTCCCGTCAAACAACCAATCCCATTCGGATACCGGCAGCTCTCACCTCGACGGGATGAAGAAGCTATTATCTCTAACACCCCAGGGTCAGCGAGCGCTTCCGCAAGGCCCCATATGCATAGCTTCGAGCTCACGGTGGTCTACTTAATCCACCAACGTGGGCTGGTGTACTTAGTATCTTTATCTCTTTCAGAGTTTGCTCTTGTTCTGATTAATTCCATTCTCAATGCATAAAAGTGCATTCTTCTTCATCGCTTAGTCGTTCTTTCAGCCGCGATTGTTGACAATCGGCGGGCACTCTGTTCTTGTTTCTCTTGTCTTTTCTCGGCTCAGTTCATAAGGAGCCCCTCACTCTCTCGTCCCGTTCAGGTCTGTGACCTGAAGTTGTGTTCTTCAATCACTCTTCTTTCATTTCCTTCTCTGTGGGCAACACTCGCTCTTTTTGCCTTAGGAGCCTTCTACCTTGTGCAAATTTAGCCATAAGGATGCATTCCCTCTTGTTGCTCTTGGGCCTGACCCTCCTCTCCTTGCAAGTTGACAGCAGCCCAACCCCGCCACGGAAAGCAATCCGCTCATTCAAAATCAATCGAGTTCGACGGGCAAACTATGTAGCAGACGGTCCTCGTGCGCTGAAAAAGGCATATGCAAAGTTTGGCATCATTCCATCTGGTATCAATTTCGAGTCTTTCGATGACTTCGTTCCCTTCTCCTCCGGTCTTGACCGCGATGCCGTATCGAAGGCAGCACAGCCAGATGAAGCCGGAGCCGTGACAAACACTCCCACCGGCAATGATGTAGAATATCTTTCTCCTGTCACTATCGGTGGGCAGCAATTCATCATGAACCTGGATACTGGCTCATCAGATACGTGGGTTTCCTCTTTTCTGGGGCCAACACTCTCTCTGACAGTTTTCAATAGATGGGTCTTTAACAGTCGGTTACCTGAGAACTCTAAGAGGGGCCATTCGATTTTTGACCCAACTAAGTCGAAAACGTTCTCTAAACTGGACGGATCCACATTCAACATCACCTATGGCGACTCATCCTTTGCTTTTGGGGATGTGGGGATTGACACCATCGATATTGGTGGAGCAACGGTCCTCAAGCAAGCCATTGGGTTGCCGGTAGAGGTTTCGAGCTCATTTATTGAAGATGAAGCTTCCGACGGCCTTGTGGGATTGGGCTTTGACCGACTGAACACCATACAACCGCGGCCACAAAAGTCATTCTTGTCAAACCTCGCTGCCAATTTAGACGAACCCGTGCTTGCGGCACAGTTGAAACAGGGGGCGCCAGGATCCTACGAATTCGGGAACATCGACAAGACAAAGTTTGCGGGAGAGCTCATCAAAGTCGCTGTCGACAATTCAAGGGGCTTTTGGGAGTTCAAGTCCACCATGTTCAAGGTCGGCAACGACACGCAGATTCGAACGCTTGGAAAAGGAGTTCCCAGCGCTATCGCTGATACCGGAACCACGCTGATGCTTCTAAACGACGAAATCGTCAAACAGTACTATAAACAGGTACAGGGCTCCTCGTTATCTGCCGAAGCAGGCGGTTATATTTTCCCTTGCGACGCGGGCCTTCCGAATTTGTTCGTTTCTCTGGCAGACACTCATTTCGCAAAGATACCCGGAGATCTCATGAACTTTGCACCGGTGGGAAGTTCTCCTAAAACTGGCGAAAAATGTAAGATACCCCTTTGAGCGAAGTGCTGTTCCTTGCTTTATGTTTTTATCGACTCGATGGGCTAATTTTGCGCTGCAGTGTGCTTTGGCGGCGTTCAGTCTAACCACGGGAGCGGTCTCCAAGTATTCGGTGATATCTTCTTCAAAGCAATCTTCGTTGTTTTCGATTTGCGTGGACCCTGTTTAAAGGTCGCTGGACATGCGTGAACCTGGGCCTGAATTTTTGATTTCAAGTTGACAATCGTTTCCGCGGTGCCATCTCTTTGCTAGCTTTTTCTCTTCTGTTGATATCCATTTTATCTAGCGGCATGGGCAATTTCCGAACTTAACACGGGACATCTAATATCAAATCATCCTGGAATGCTCCCAGCTATGATCGTTTGTGCCTGTGGTTCCTCCATGAAACGGAGATAAAATCCAAAGAAATAAATAGGGGACCGGCTGACTCATCGGGGAATGCCAAGATTGTCCTCCTCGAGCTGCCAAACAAGGTCTTTCCGCCAGAAAGAGGTTTGAAGAAGGCAAAAGTTGACCAAAGTTTGATAGCACAAGCTGATACAATACTGCAATTCCATAAATTGGTGGAGTGCTCAGTCTTCGTTCTGAGCCAACAAGCCGCATCTCTTCAAACTGAAGCCCACCAATCCCATCTCTTTGGTCCTACGGGCATCTGCAACCCCGCCACGACTCATTCCGCGGGGTCTTTTCTCACCATCACGATCACTCGAATCGGTTTATCGACCGGCTCCATTCCTCTCAGTCCACGCGCGTTTTCGACCGTTCGTTAATCAGATTTCGAAAATGGCTACCGCTTCAGCGCCGGCGACGTCCTTGCTTTCTTTACTCTACCGTTCCTACCCACGGGTCGTCCCCTCGAACACCACGGACCCCGATCTTGAAGCTTTGTCGCCCAAGATCTTCCCTACCGCAGCGTATACGGATGCAGAAAAGGCCGAGATCAACCAGTGGCTGTTCCAATCGTCAGGATTGGCGCAAGCGTTGAAAAAAGGCGAGACGGAGACGGTTTCGACATTGCTGAATACGGTCAACACGCATCTTGCTACTCGCACTACTGTCCTTGGTTTTAAGCCATCCGTTGCGGACGTTGCGTTATACGCCCTCTTAGCCCCGCTCGTGGAAAAATGGTCGCCGGAAGAGAGGACTGGGGAGAGCGGATATCATCATATCGTGCGACATGTTGATTTTGTACAGAATGCCCCGCTTTTCAGCTTGCAGATACCCGAGGAGGAGAAAGTTCCGATTGATGTGAATGATGTGAGGGCTGCGCCAAAGGCTGTTGCTCCGCCAAAGGATGAGAACAATAATAAGAAGAAGAAAGAGAAGAAGGCTACTGGGCAAGGCGGTGATAAGAACCTGGTCGTTGGCAGGGTAAAAAACACAGAAGATAAGTCCGTGGTGGATGTGGCCAAGGATAAGGCTCAGGCTCTCGTGGATTCGGTCACTGGGGCGATCGCTGGTGCCACTGGTGCCGCTGCACCGAAGAAGGAGAAGAAGGAAAAGAAGCCCAAGCAACCAAAAGCACCCGCTGCTCCAGCCGCGCCCCCTTCACCCTCGCTCATTGACCTTCGAGTTGGACATATCCTCCGCGCCATCAACCATCCAAATGCAGACTCACTTTACGTATCTACAATCGCTTGCGGCGATGAGCCCGGTACCGATAACACAACGCAAGATGAGGCCACCGGACTTACAGTACGAACCGTTTGCTCTGGATTAAATGGACTCGTGCCCTTGGAGGAAATGCAAGGTCGCAAAGTCGTTACTGTCTGCAACCTCAAGCCCGTCACCATGCGTGGCATCAAATCAGCAGCGATGGTTCTCGCAGCGTCGCCCAAGGACGATGACTCGCACGGTGGACCCGTCGAACTCGTCAGCCCGCCTGAAGGTGCCGAAGCTGGAGAGCGTGTGTTTTTCGAGGGCTGGAACGAAGGTGAACCGGAGAAAGTGTTGAATCCGAAGAAGAAGATTTGGGAAACCTTCCAGCCTGGATTCACCACGACTGATTCGTTGGAGGTTGCGTTTGATAGTAGTGCGGTTCCACAGCTGAACAGTGAGGGCGAAGGTAGTGCGAAGCCGTCGGTTGGGAAGCTGGTGACTAAATCTGGGGATGTATGTACCGTGAAGAGCCTGAAGGGAGCTACGGTTAAATAAGTTGCGTTAAGATCTGCTGAAAAAACCAAAACAATGGGAGGCATCAGTCAGTGTGGACTGACTAGAGTATCACTCCCTGTCCTTTCTATTCGTCGAATTTCTTTTCATGAAATAAATCACAGGAACTACATATAGATGTGGGTAAACACGTTTGACATGGTTTTGCGAGCCATTAAGCCTAATCAATGGAGTATCATCCCCCTCTTCTGGCTGCATTCATAAGCCGTGCCCTCGTTTCGGTGTATGGAGCACATGCACTAGTCATATGGTAGATGCCATTGACTCCAAGGAGCAATGTCCTCGTCACTTGATAAATCCAGCACCCTTAACGAACTTATTTAGTGAAATCTACGCTACCTGTGCTAAACCTGTTCTCATTATGGAGTGTTCAACAACAGTCCTGCAAGTTTCATCAAGGCTAATGATCTGGATAGGTGAAACGAAAAGAGAATCATTGATGTAATTGTTAAACAGAATGTCGAACATCATTTGTTTTCCTCTTGACCTAGATCTTTCTACTCCCTGTTCTGCTTTGTTTAATGTTGGGAGATAGGTTTCTTTGTAGTAGAACCGCCCGAAGTCGTACAGTACAAACAAGGGTGCAGTTAGAGGACAAAAAGCAAGGAGACAAACAAGTGTGATTCAACTGGCGAGTCCAGAACATAGAAACATGGCTGATTGAGTAGTAAAATCTTTCAGATCAAGCCCCCCAATATCATTTCCCAAGTGTTCGAGTAAGCTCCCGAATGATGAGTCTTGGCCATAGCTGGAATCCGGGTTGTGGATCCCATTTGGCGAGCGAAATGACTGCACTGTGCTCTTGAGCGACTGATAACTCAACATCATAAACGGAGATTTGGGCCGTGGTAAAAGCAAGTTATGTGACTGCATCTCTTTGGTAAGAGCCCCAAGCGTCCTTGAGCTGCATTCAAAACAACACTCTTCATTGCCATTGACTAGATACTGGTGCCGCTGAT
Organism: Chrysosporium keratinophilum; assembly: GCA_029850275.1. Classification (NCBI taxonomy): domain Eukaryota; kingdom Fungi; phylum Ascomycota; class Eurotiomycetes; order Onygenales; family Onygenaceae; genus Chrysosporium; species Chrysosporium keratinophilum. Next base: position 1,253,889 of record JARBIX010000006.1, read on the forward strand.
GGAGTGTCGAGACTATGCGTTCGATAGCCTGTTCCCTACGGTCGTTCATTTCACCTTGATCCTTGTCAGCAGACCGTTTAAAGTGATCAACGTATGTCATACCTAGCACTGCATTCGGAATTGGCAGTCCCAAAGATGTAATTGGGCCAGTACTCCGCGAAACAGCAACTGATGTAGCTTTTCGAAAGTGAGTTGGAAGCTGAAAATACCAGGATAGCCATATCCATAGAACTAAGTCTCGTGAGTATGTCGTAGGCATACTCTCCTCTACAGACTTAATCCAAGTATGGGAAAAAAATTCCAGGACAGGCTTGCATTCGTAATAATCCGATATAATAGCAACTTCCGCAAGCATCTCAAGACTCAGTTGTCGGGGTATATTGTAGTGCTGGCAATGGATGATACCGAGCCAAACCAGAAACGCTTCAGTGTCCCAACCGTAAGCGGTGATCTCGACAGAGCCTTTCTCCAAAAGAGTGATGCTCTCTTTCCAACCACCAGTTAATAGTTTTTTGAGGACAGGTGAGGCAAGCACCAAGTGCTTTGCAGATACCTGGATACAAGCGCTTGGTTTTGACATATCTTCTTGTTCGATTGGTGGTTCTGGTGCTGGTTCTGGATCTGGTTCGATTGGTGGTTTTGGTTCTGGTGCTGGTGCTGGTTCCGATGCTTGTTCGATGGGTGGTTCGGGGAGTGGTGCTGGTTCTGGTCCTGGTTCGATGGATGAATCGACGAGAGGTTCGCTGAACTCGTCAACGACCTGCTTCTTTCTCTTTCCCTTCTTTCCCTTTATGGGGCTCACAATGGGATTCTTCGGAACCTCATTGCAGTCTTCCAGGTCGATGTTTGACAGAGCAGAAGGCCGTGAGAGCACTCCGCTTATGATTCTTTCATCCCACGCTGCAAAAGGGGAATCGGCATCGCTTAATATCATCATCACTTCCCCATCCGGATCGATAACATGTGTGACTTGATCCATGGTGACACATTTACGGCGTCTCTGGGTTGACGATAATGAGATCGAAAAGTGGGAACAGAGACGTTTATCACAGTGGTGGGCGAGAGTCACGAAACCCCTCACCCATCTCCTTGGTATCGTGGCCGCTTTCAATTGGCCTTGACAAATGCTGCATACACTGAGTCCACGAATGGCCTCCAAAGAACATATGTTTTTGGTTGTACCGAAGCATCCTATCGTTTACCTGACTCGCTTGATCGTATACTTGGTTTGTTACAAGAGGCAGAGCAAGTGTACGAGCCGCGTTTAGGCCCTGTTCTGTTGTTGGTTTCGTCAAATCTCTTGCAAACCAACAGGATACTGATTTGACTTGGCAAGCGTGGGATTGTGTCGAGGTCGGCCGATGGAGCCCCTAGACTGCATTTTTAGTAGCTTGACTGAAATCACCTCGCTGTAATCCCATTTCATAAACGCGTGTCCGGGATGTAATGAACGCGACCATCGACGGGCGAGCTTGATGAAACGCGCTGAAGCCTGAACCAAAGTAATGAAAGCCTGGCGCTTCAAAAATGACATCAGAACTTCTTCACCCATGTCTTTGATATCTATGTGTTTTTCGCATGTTCCTTTTGCATTATGGAGAATCTCTAGGTAGATATTCTTGGTGTATCACATCAAGTCTGGGGCGAACATAGTACACCTAGGACACCGCGTAGCCTTCCAAAGAATCGTAATTAGACGGACTGGCTGAATAGGATGAGTCGCAGGAAGTTCAGTTGCAGGGGGTCTCGGCGTCCGGCTCGGCGGGTGGTTCTTGGAGGGACAGCGGCTGTAGTTGGAAGGTCAGTGAGAGACAAGGTTAAAAGTTCATGAATCACATGGGCAGGGCGATGTGAAGGGCCTTGCTAGATGGGTTTGTTGAAAAGATGTTTTGGATGCCGATAACGGAAATCTGAAGGCTGCAGGATGAACGATAGCAACTGCACGCCTGCAGGTCGTTACCGCCATTAGCGACAAGGTTATTACCAAGGAGATTTGTGTTAATCGTTGGGGGAAGCTCAAGACGATGTGGAAACTGTGGGAGAAGTATTAGCACGCTGGACTTTCAACCATGAGTTAGGCACATTCGTTAGCGATCTTGATATAATGGAGACACTTCAGTAATCATCCATAGACGTCTATTCTCCGCTATACAGGCCCTTCATTCCCTATACTTTGTGAGGAGCTCCAGGCGGGACGGCTTGTCACAGGGCAGTACGCGGAAGGTATCGATACGGTTTTCACTCGATGGGAAGAACTGCCATCAGTGGATGCCGAGTCTAATGAACCAAAGGTCAGTGAAATTCACGGCAGTCTACCGACAAGCTCTACTTTACCTGCACCACCCAGTACGCCTACTCCTGACCCAAAAAGCACCCAGCAGCGGGCAGTTCAAGCAAGTCTCGAAAGATATCACGGACTACTTAAAATGCCATTATTATGCACTCAAAAGGCTATGCCTTACGGAGTTCATCAGACTTTCAAGTGACACCCAAATTTACTCCGAATTGTATAATAGCGAATGCGGGGGGGAAATCAACCTGTAGCGTAGGATTTCGATGATACGAGGCATTTTAGCAGGAATCGCGCCAATTCCGTCTGTTGTGCTCTGTCCTCTGTGCCACTCATCACGGGTAACTAGTTAACTGGCCGAATCACTCCCTCGAGAGTAACCCCTTGAGAGCGAAAAGGGGGAGAATGCAATCATCGCATTGGGTATGAATCACGCATATCAACATCCATCTCTTGCTCCGCAGGCCGCCGACGTAGCGTTCGTTCTAAAAGCAGTTAAAAGCCAAGATGATCCTCCCCCCCGACGAGAAGAATGCGAGGCACAAAGTTAAATATGAAACGTGAAGGGCCATTTGATCCTTGTCGATTTACGGTGTAGATGTCATCATGTCTGCATCGTTCGAATGTACTCCGTAGAGACATGGGTGTATTATCGTGACGAGTCGTTTGACGATGACGGATGGTTGATAGGCGTCAGTGGTCACCGACTGCACTGTTTCAAAGTCACAGTTTCGCTGAGATCGCCGGCGTTGATCCCGCGCTGGATGAACGAATGGCAGGCCGTGACCTCGGGATGGGCCGAGCTGTGCCGCAAACGGTTTAGCGCCGGTTGCTCTGCTGAAACTGGCGGATAAATGATGATGCGATGCGCGTGGCCATTATGTAAGCGCTGTTTTGCTGCGTTTGAAACTGATGAAGAGCCACACTTGAGACACTCCAAACTTGTGCTTGCTTGTCCTCTTTTCCTCCCATGATTTCAGCTCCCAAGGCTTAAACCCTCGACATCGCTCCCCTTCCCACCGGAAACCACCCACACCCATCCTCTTTCGGTCCCTCTCTCGCTGCCTTCGCTTCTCTCACTTGTGGCTACAATATTTTTTATCGTGGCCTTGAAGGTCTTTTGCTGGGTTTAACGGCAAGGATAACTACTGCACACGCTTTGTTGATTGGAGGCCGGGTCAGGGGTTTACTCACCTCTGCACGCTCCGTCTCCAACAGCGAGGCGAAGCAGCTATCTCTGGGATTGTCCATACACATGTTGGTTGCTTCGGAGTCATGAATAGGCACCACGCCTTCACCAATGGCTATACCGCCTACCCTCACGGGGAAAGCGGTACCTTTTCCATATCTCCCCACCGGTACGTCGCAATGCAAGGAGCTTTTCCTTCTATCGCTTTCGTGACCCTGTCGCAGTGTTAGACTGCGCTGTAAAGGTCAAGCTGATAGATTTGTCTCTGTGTAGGTTTCAACCGCGATCACAGCCTGCTCTCCGGCGACGACGACAATTAATACACCGTCTGTTAGTCATCGGCGGGTTATCGATAATAATCTTGACGTTGTTATTTCCCTCCTGGCGAGCTGCACTTTTCGGCACCTTAACACTGGGCCTTCTTTCCTCAAATGACGATTTTCAACTCGAAACTGTACGATACTATGACCTTTCCAACGCCCAGGGTACCGCTCGGGGCTGGGAGCGGGAAGAGCGTATTCTGCTCTGCACACCGCTCCGCGATGCTGCTACGCATCTGCCCATGTTTTTCTCGCATCTGCGCAATTTCACTTATCCTCATCACCTGATAGACCTTGCTTTTCTGGTTTCGGATTCGAAGGATGATACGTCGACACTTCTTACAAACATGCTCAAGGAACTTCAAGACGATCCCGATCCGAAGATCCCATATGGCGAAATTTCAGTCATTGAAAAAGATTTCGGACAAAAGGTGAACCAAGACGTGGAAAGTAGACACGGATTTGCCGCACAGGCTTCGAGAAGAAAACTGATGGCCCAGGCGAGAAACTGGCTACTGAGTGCCACATTGCGACCCACTCATAGCTGGGTGTACTGGAGGGATGCTGATGTGGAGACTGCACCGTTTACAATTCTGGAGGATCTTATGAGACATAACAAAGATGTTATCGTTCCAAGTGGGTAGACCCCGTGCCGAGTTTTCTTTGTTCAAATCTAACAGTGAAAATTAGATGTTTGGCGCCCTCTTCCTGACTGGCTTGGTGGCGAGCAGCCCTATGACTTGAACTCATGGCAAGAGTCCGAAACAGCACTTGCCCTAGCCGATACCCTTGATGAGGATGCTGTGATTGTGGAAGGATATGCGGAGTATGCAACATGGCGACCACATTTAGCCTATTTGAGGGATCCTTATGGAGACCCGGATATGGAAATGGAAATTGATGGTGTTGGAGGAGTCAGTATTCTGGCAAAGGCTAGAGTGTTCCGCTCCGGCGTACATTTTCCCGCTTTTAGCTTTGAGAAGCACGCCGAAACTGAGGCTTTTGGAAAGGTAAGGTCCCGCATGTTCTTCTGACTCTCCTTTTCTACTTTTATCCTGTCGTCTAACAGCATGTCTAGATGGCGAAACGTATGAAGTTTTCCGTTGTTGGCCTACCGCATTATACCATCTGGCATCTTTACGAGCCCAGTCTTGATGACATTCGACACATGGAAGAGATGGAGAAAGAACGTCTCCAACGAGAGGCCGAAGAAAAAGAAAAGGCTGAGAGAGCCCAGCGAATCAAAGATGAATTCAAAGACGCAACCGCTCAATGGGAGAAGGACGGAGCAGCCATTCAGGATATGATGCAGAAGGACCAGAAAGAAAAGGTCCAGCAGCAGCAAGGAAAAGCAGGGCAGAACCAAGGAGGCCAAGGCGCCACGTCTCACGATTCCAAGAAGGCCAAAGAATAAGATATGCAAGAGTGATGATTTAGCGATTTTTAATACTAACATTTGTGAGTCCCACGGTCATCGCTCCGTTGATTTGGTGGGCCTGGATGCTAATGGCTACCGTCATTTAGTCTCAAAGAGTCCTTTTTCATATTCCCCAATCTCATAAAATTTAGAGCCATACCTGGCAAAGTGGCGGGGATGGCTTTTCTTGGGTTGTACTACATACATGGTTTCCTACATGGCAAGTTTACTTTCTTCCAAGCCAAGGAATCTGTTTTAGCTGGAGTTTGATATAGAAGCGATGCCTTTGCTTCCTTTTGAAAAGAGCGTCGAAATTACGAAGTGAGATTAGTCTGCTGTCACCAAGTCAAGGCGTCTCCTCCTTCCTTCGTTCATCCCTTTTACTCTGATTTACTTATCCCGTCGACTTCTCCAAGCTGGCTTTGACGACTAATTGCTCAGTCTTTTTCCTCGCCTCCTTACAACAATTTTGGGGCTTCTTACATCGATCTCGGTCCATTCGAACCGGAGTCTTCTTTTCGATCCAATGTATTTCTGATATCTTAGTTTTCTACCATCTCCCAGATCTTTCTGGTTGAGAAAAGCTTTGCATCTCTCTCTTCGTCGCCTTTTCGGATCCATATCTTCTCACTTATCATCCAGTTTACTTAACAAACGCATACTATCGTACTTTCACTTGGATTTTCGAAACCCTTTGCTGCGGTGTCTTCTGACTATTTTCTTTGTCATACCGTACTTTTCTTTTGGATAATAGGCAGGCTGGTTACTGTTGGCCGTAGGCTTGTGGGGGTTTTCGTGTATGTATTTATTATTAGAACACTTTCTTGCAATTCTTTGATGCTAACTAAGTTACTGTGCAATTGCATATTCTGGTACTCGTCCGTGAGAGACAAAGGGACGAATACAGAAGAAGTGCATCATCTTGGTATCGCCTTGTATGTCTGTACATTCGCAGATTCAGACCATGGACATATGTCATCCCAGTACTCTTGGTCGAAAGGAGGCTCGACTCAGGAATAAGACATAGAAAATTCACCCGCGAAAACAAAAGCTAACACCAATAAAGGAATCAACTCCATGATAACAAGTCTGAAGACTGTGCTTGACTACCCGTCAGCAATTCGGCAAGACTGGAGGAATTCAAGCAGCTTTGAGGTATCGTCAACTTCTTCATCAAGCCACCGAAGGACCTATCCGTGTGAAGAACCGGCGCTCGAAAAACCCCGGCCATAAACCCGCATGTTCCTCGTGATTCTCGGGTTGTCCTCTAAAGGCGTGGTGAACATTCGCCAGAAACATTATTACGTCTAGGGTTACGTATCGCTGGCGGTGTGGACTCTGCTCGGTTTAAGCATGGAATCTTGAGATGTATCACCCAGAAGAAATCACGCGTGGACCCATGGGTGCCCGCGTCGAGCTGGTGATACTGCACTCAAATTTTATAAAGACCTTGAATTTCGCAAGCGAGGACCCCCAGGAGCTGAGAACCCTGTCGCCACTGGCCTCAGCTTCAGGCTACAAGTGTTGCACCTCAACATGGTGAGCCCTACGGGTCCAGACAGTACCCAGAACCGCCGCACAGTACCTGATAAGTAAAGAGAGAAACAACCTTCAAAGAGACCGAAAATGCTGACCAAGTCCAGTGCCAAACCGGCACTATCCCCAGTGCGAGCTAGCGTCTTGGTGCAACGCACCAGCACGTCCATCCAGATTCCACCTCAACAGGAACGTAAACTATTCAGAAGCGTGAAATTATGCAACATTGCAAGTTTGCTCGAACTTCGTTCCTTAAGTCAAGGTGGTATCAAACAAAAGCGTGATCATCCTTGTGATAGATGCCGTTAATGCTGAGCCAACTAATTGATTCGACTTGCGAAAGTCGTAGTCGTTGCTTCCTGTACGCCGGGTCCCCGTCTCTCGGCAGGCGGTCACAAACAATATATCGCCCTTTATTTGTGACTTGATTGTTTTGAAGAATTACAATCTCGGTGTCACGACGAGCATCTAAACACACAAGTGCCCGGTCCTTCTCACGCTGCACCTCCAACATGATTAGACCGCTGAGAACGAGCGTGTTCAGTTCCAACGGAACATCGATAGAGAAACCGTCCTGGCACTTGCGTCGAAAAACCCCGTTATACGGGCCTCGGGTCTGTAATATATTCACAGGTTCGTCATGAAGGAGGTTTGCCAGAATCAGCTGCGGATCAATTCCAGTTACCGCGTGCAATTCTGACACGCTGCGACAGAACACACGGCCCTCGAAGAAATCTTTCCAGGGCCAATCGGTGACTTTTAAACTCTTTCCCACGAGAATTAGGAATGCTGCAGACGCCCAGCAGTACGTGGTTATGTTAAAGGGATCAACTCCGTTCAACCGCGTGCCCAGTGTCACCCCGACAACCACGCCTCCCACGACCAAAACTGTGGCGAGCCCTAAAGTTGCGAAGACATACCAACGGCACCGGACCATCACCCCTATTTCCTCTACAATCCAGTCAGCCATTTTGCGTTCTGCATCTTCAACTTCCTTCCATGGTCTGTGTACGGCTTCAGCGGACCGCGGGACCTGATTCCTAGAAGTTGTGGTGGCGGCTTCTCGCAATAGAAGTTCATCGCGGCTGATGGGAATACTAGACAAGGAATAGATTCCGCGAGATTTTTGGATTTCCAATGTCCTGGAGTATTCCTGGGTTCCGAGGGTGAACTTCGCCTGAAAAGGCTTAGATTTGTATGGTAACACTTTGAAATCCTCGTTTTCGGAGTGGAGAGAACTAGATATATGGGATATGAGCCCCATGGCTTTCATAACATGGAGATTTACCATTGGGTTGGTGAGAATCAGTGGTATCATCACGTTTATAGTCTCCGTGACCGAACGGAGCGGCAGCGATCCATTACTGGCCCTCGGCTGGGAAGTGCTAGTGCTGTGCTCGAAATCCCAGTTCGCCACTGTGCCCACCGGCCTCGAGATACCGGCAGATGGCGGCCCGGGATCTTTGCGATTGCTTCGAATTTCTCTCAGATATCGGTCAACTTGGTCGAATGCCGCAAAGGAGCAATTGATCACATGCGTATCCGTTGAGGCTAAGAATTCCCCGTCGCGATCCTGGCAAACGAGCGACGAAAACTCGTCGAATCCGATCTGATACACCCGACTACACATCTCATACCGTGGATTGAGCGAAGCATGCAATCGGCTGCGCCCGCTGATAGTACCACTGATATGTTTGGAGATTCCCACAACGAGCAAATTTGTGGTCATTGCTTTCGACCAGTATACAAACTTCACGGCGTCTTCACGAGAATTGTCGTTTTCATGCTTCTTACCGAATTCGGGTAAGGCCGCCCCCAAGCGCCCAAGAATTGCGTTTATTTGGCTAGACGCGGTCGGGGAGTCTGTGTCTAGGTTTGCTCGTTCCTGGCCGCTAGTCGGCATGATTGAATGGAAACCAGGCGGAGGGATTGATGACGATGCCAACGAGGTCGCTGCGAACTCATCTGGTTTACACGACAAAACCTTGAGTTTGGTGGCCATCTTAGCGAGCATTGCTAATATGCTGCGGTGCACATGGGATCCGTACGCTGACTGGCATAAGAGTCGTGCCATTACCGCGGTGGTATAATTGACAAGGTTAACGAAGTCCTCCAGGTCGATCTTCATCGAGGAAAGGTCCGAATCGGGATTATTGTCGGCTCGTTCAATCCAACGCTCGAGATCGACACGGGCCGCTCGGTACTGGTCAGACTCGTGGAGGCCTGGCACGTTTTCATGAATAAGAAACTCATTATCGTGAAGACAAATAGCGAAGCACAGCCGGAGTCTTTCGCCTAGAAGCGAAAAAACATCGTAGGCATCCTCTGTATCGAAGTCCAGCGCCTTCGTTCCAGAGAACGCGATCGAATCCTGGGGTTTCTTGACAACATGAATGAGCCGCTCAACTTCCATTCTCCAGGCAGCCTCCTGGTCCTTTGGTTGGATGTTGTAGTCCGCAAGGTCATACAGTGTCGCAAGATTAGTCGCCGCTGTATGTGGATCCACATCTGGCAATATGAAGCGGTGATGCCAGCATGCAACTTCCATAACATCTTCAACGCTGGCGTTTATCCGACGGTTTCTATCCACGGGGTCGACATCAAACAGAGGGCCAAGATTGGAGTCCGCCCTCGGGGGGGTTCGCGGTCTTCCACGCCGGGTTGAGGAGGTACTTTGGAAAGTCGGTGTTCTGTTCGTGCTACCCATATCTTCACCTGACGCCTAATGATGAAAGACTAAGCGCTTCAAGTACGATGTGGGAGGGAGAAGGGCCAGCAGTGCCGTGGTCAAAATTCAGAATTCTCCAGTCCAAAGAATTGAGGATTCCCTTTTAATAGGTTTCCCCGCCTCAGTATCTGTCTGCCTTGAGGCGCCTACACCGCAGCCACCTGAGGCTGAAGATCAACCGATAGCCAACGGCCTTGCCCGGATCTTGTAATGGGATTGGCTTGCTCTCATTTTCTCGTGTCTTACTGGATGGTCCGCTGCTGTTCTCAGTCAAGGCACTATCATCAGTGAGGTGATGTACATACATACATATGCGTTGTGATTTCGTTTCCAACCAGGCTGGACTGGACGAGGCTGGCGCAGCGGACTCTTGCAGCCCAAAATTGCCTCACCACAGATAGCCCGTACCCTTTTTGTTTTTCAGCAGGACGTGAGGCTGAGCATCTACATATATCAAGCATCGGTGTATGGATGAACAACTTTCCCTTATATACTCCGTACTCGTCATCGGATTGACAAACTCCATCGTGCAACACTCCACCAGGAAAAGGATATACTCATACACATAGTACATAACCTCGTTCGAACGAAAATAATCTCAATGTCTCTATCGGAGTACAGGGACCTCTTCCAGGGTCATTTCGAAACTAAGAAGACCCCGGAGCCTCCAACGACGTCCCATGCACCAAATGGCGATGCTGATGCCCGGAAAGAACAGGAAAACAGCAAAATGATCTCAAGGTTTGCAGATATAACCCAGGTGGAATCACAGAGCTACCGAGGCAAGAATACCGAAATCATGCTCTCTGAACGATTCTGCCCCGCGGCAAAAAAGAACGAGCGCGTGAAAAAAAAGTTCGACTCATATGCGGTATTGCTACGCAATATTGTCGATTCCCAAGGAAAATCCTACACACTTCGCTCGATCGAGCTCGAGATCCGCTCGAAGCGCCTCGGCAGAGCACTGCGAAGCATTGGATTCGATTGCTACGACGACACCGACATAAACGCGAGTGTGATAAAGATCCGAAAACCCTTTTCCGAGTTGTTCTTCAATAGACGGGCAATCGAACGATTCGTCAACGATAAGCAACACCCTGATATTCTTCGGGATGAGATGAATTTGCTGCACGAGTTCATTCACGACGAGAAGAGAGACCTAGCGGAGGTGATCAGGGTTCATGACGAGAGCATTGCAGTGGCGAAGGTGAAGGGGGGTCATCTCTGGACTATCTTCCCTCCAAATCAGTTAATGATCTATGATGAGGGCCACTACATGGAGATTTGGGTCTGCCGCAACGTGATCTATGATTCGCGTATTCTTCGTTGGATCATCACAGGATTGAGGTTGGACTATGATGGAGAGAATCTCGGTCTTGCGATGCAGCGTTGTCACATCCCTTGGGCGCCCGAGTACGTTATTCTGGATTTGCCGCTTGTGCCTGTGACGATGGTGGAGGACTGGGAAGGCATCAAATCCCGCATGACCCGTCGAGCCGAGCTCTTTAGAAATATTTTTGGAGATAGAATGAATGGTTCGGGTCATCGGTCTTATAAAGGGTTGTGTTGGAAGGATACGAACGAATCTCCAATTAGCCAGGTACCTTTTTATATCAGTTGATGATCCTGAGTCAGTAAGCAGCTGACGACAAAACAGATTGAGGAGAGAGTAGTGGTCGATTTTTCCACGTTTCTGGACGACAACCGATCCAAATCGGCGCAGCTGATGCCTTTCAAGGCCAAGGACAAGGAAGGAAAGCTAAAAGGTCTGTCGGGGCTGACCCAAAACCGCTGCAAGCAAAACTATATGGGAAATTCTTCGAGTCCGCTAGATTCAGATACACAGTCGGACTTATCCGACGCTGACTCGGATGCTAGCTCCTCTGTGGGGTCAGAAAGCGCTTCTATCGTTAACCATGTTATCAACATCCAACAGTGCAGCGTATTTGACAATCTTCCGATCATCGCAAAGAAAGCTGGGCTTACAGTGGATATCTCGTTGCTTTTCCCAGCCAAAGTTCCTGCCTTCCGTTTGCGCGGCAAAGTTTGGGAATGGATACTTATTGACAATACGGAAGATATCCAGTGGAACTCGGATATTTTCGATAAGCTGCAAATGGAGCCTGATCGGAAGTCTCTCATAAGTCGCCTTGTCAAAGGACACCAGCTAGAGAAGTTCCGTTTCAATGACTTTCTACAGGATAAGGGAAGAGGTCTTGTATTTTTACTTCATGGGTATGTTGTCTTGTTCTCTACTCCGAACTTAGTTCTCGGGATATATACTAAGATACAGAAACAGAGAACCAGGCCTGGGGAAGACATTGACTGCAGGTATGGCCTTAGATATCCCATAATCTAAGAAACGACCTTATTGACCATGTCAATTGCAGAAAGTATCGCAGAGCACATCCAACAGCCTTTGTACTGTATATCTGGAGGCGAGCTGAGCACTGACGTCTCCGCCTTGGAAAGACGGCTCCAAGTAATCTTCAAAATCGCTGTGAAATGGAAAGCGATCGTGCTCCTGGACGAGGCAGATGTTTTAATGGCTCAACGGACTTCGGAGGAGATTGAGCGGAACGCCATTGTTGCAGGTAACTGCAGTGTTCTTCTATAATACCGTGGAAATGCAGACTAATTTTGGCAGTCTTTCTTCGAATGATTGAATACTTCGAAGGGGTCTTATTCTTGACCACGAATCGAAGTGCCGATATCGACAACGCCTTTCTTTCTCGAATTCATGTCACCATCACCTTCCCTCCGCTCACGCCGGAAGGCCGAGCTATTGTGTGGGAGAACCTCGTGCTGAAAAATGTTTCGAATGACGGCGCCAGAAATTGGACCAGCGAGGTCTTCGCTGCGCTGGGTAAATTAGACCTAAATGTAAGCGATATTTGCGAGTATTCTCCCGGTGGTCCACCTGGGCCCCCATATTAGGGGAACGTTGCTAAAAGAATCATCGCTAGGGTCGAAACATCAAAAATATACTCAACACAGCGTGGTGTTTAGCAAGATCCAATGACCAAGAGGTGTCGCCATGTCATGTAAAAGAAGTGGTCAACGTGGAGCTCACTGCAGAAAAGTACAGGGCAGCACTTGAAGAGTTAAAAGCGGTGCTGGGAGCTGTTACGAGTTAGGACGTGTTTTTGGCGGCCTCGGCAATTTTTATACATGCCCTGTGGAGTTGTCAACCCCGGCTGGAGTGGCTTTTGATAGGAGACAGATCTAAGTGTAAATGGAAGTTACAAACAATTTTCCTAATAATAACTGCTTCCTCCAACAAGATAATCCACAGGTGAGCAAGCTGCCCAAGTCAATCTGGGTTGAATGATTCTCGACTTGGTGATGGGAGTGGGTGGCACTTGGAGTAATGGTCACCTAATCTGCCTTGCTCAACTTTAGCAAGCGGATACGAGCTGATTCTCATCTCCAATGCAGTGTTGGCGTTTATCACATGCAGTCTCCTCACGGCCCTGGCGAAACGCCAACCGCAGAGCAATCGTTCCATGAGAATGAGACCATGTTTGGCGAGTCCGGCCCTGATGACTGTAGACCGGTCGCGGATATGCCGATTTTCATATCGCTAGCGGTTCGAAGTCGCCTGCGTGTGCCCGCCATCCTGCTGGAAACACATCCTCATAGAAATTCGCATACTTCACCATACAAGAACTCGCACGCTTCAGAAGCGCGTCTGGAGGCCCGCAGCACTTATCCGATTTAGATTAGGATCCGTGTTCCAGACACTCCATGGCGGTTGGAGGGCTGGGGCATAAACCGGCCCTACGTGACACCAGACCCTCGTTATTTAGCTCTCATAGCTCAAGGGTAAAGCAAAATACTGTTGATATTTGTAAAGATGTTTGATCATCCACGTAGGGCCGGTTGGTTTGTTATCTGATCGTTTACTAGTTACTGTGGGCGCGTCGCGGTGCTTGGCGCTGTGGCGTGTTCAGGAACGGAACATCCCTCTGCCATCTGCCAGATCCGACAATTTGCATTGCCTTTGAATCGCATGTGCTACCATTAAAAATTCTCAACTTGCTGCATGATTGTTAATACAAAGGACTACTGACCTTCTGAGAATGGAAAACGCACCACCTTTCGGTATCCGGTTTACCCATACCGCCCCTCAGCAGGCATTCCGGCTTCTCGAGCTTCCCGAGGAGTTACTCGAGCTGATCACTTCAAAAAACGCTGCTACGTACGAGCCTCAATTGCCCATTAGAGCTGCTCTATTGACATTTGGACTCTGACGACGAACGGAAAACTAGGCTCTACCTCAAATCGCCTCCTCCTCCGTCGACCTCCGCGCCTCCCGCATCAGCAGGTCCACGGTCATCATCGAACCAAGGACCAAACGAGGCCTTTGTCAACTTATGTACCGGTACAACGACCTACACGCTGCGACAGGTTCACTCGTCGAACTCGATTTTTATACTTAAACCAACGTCAATTCTGCAGAGCGATGATAACAGCGCGGAGGATGACGAAGAGAATTCAATGGAGAAGGATGGTGCGTCTGCAAATGGTGTGACGGCCATTGCATTGTGTAAATCGACGCTGGAGGTGCAGAGGATTGCGGGACGGGATTCGGGAGTATTGCCGTTTTTGCTGAGGGCGTTGCAGGTGTATGATACGCTGGACCTCGATGAAGTTGTTATGGATACGGATGAGGCGTCGAAAACTGGGTTGGATGGCTCGACAAGTACGGTAAACAGGCACAAGGTCGTTTCAAAGCTATTTGACGATATTCCCTTTTCTGCTGCCGAATGTCATCAGGCGTGGGTCGATATGTGTGGGTTCGTGCATGAAGACAGGAGTGCCGGGAAGATGGCGACCTGGCGGCCGTCAGCGGCAGCAAAATTGGCTGTGTGGAAAAAAATAATTGAAGGGTCTGTTCTTCAGGGAATTGATGTGGAACAACAGTTTCTAGTCCAGGACCTATGGACTTCCATTATTGAAGATACAGAGACGTTGTTTCCCAGGGGTCTTTTCGATGCTATTGTTCGGCGTCTAATGGACGACTCTGATATTAAACTACAGGTCTTGTCGGATCTTAAGTGTAAGTCCTCGCATGAGATGTCTTGAGCTTGTGATTCGCTAACTGGTGCAATTATATAGGGGCAAGTCTGGATAAATGGACTGTAATCAATTGGGTAGGTAATATATCCCTCGAAGCCATGGCTCCTAGTCCACAATTTGCGATACCACACTCCGAATTGTTAGAAATTTGGAGGGACGCGACCCCTGAGAAATGGAGAACAGATGTAACAACAGTCAAGTTGAAGGTAAGGACAATATTGAACAAAATAACCAAAACCGATATCTTGTTTGCAACTAACTGGGAAATTCGAATATAGGACATCTCCTGTCAGCAGAGTTCTCCATCGAGCATCTGCTTCAACCCGAACATGGGACAAGAGCAAAAAGCACCCGCTGGGGGGAAGAAAAGTCGCTAAGAGCCGCTTCAGAAGTAAAAAGCAGGCATGCCAGGAATTAGGCCCCAATAAAGTATACCTCCCTGTATCTATGTCTAGGGTGGTGAAATAATTCAAACAGCCGCCCGGAACCGTCGGAATGTGCAATTTAACACCAAGCGTACTTCTCGTTGAGGAGCCAGTCTACTTCGTCTCCGAGACCCAATTCCTTGCCGTTCCATTTCAGGCTCGTGATGCTGTTGCTTTCTCTGTGGACGAGTTCAGCGTTGGTGTCCAATTTCTTGACCGCCTCTTCTATCAAAGGTGTCGGGTTCCAGATCTCGACGCGGCCCATTTCCCAGTCATGTGCCTCGTATTGAGCACGGCGAAGGACAGCAGCGATTGCTTCAACTATCGTTTGTCTTTCTGTCGCAGAGGATGGTTCTTCATGCTGGGCGCGAAGGATGTAAAGAGTCTGCTGCTTGGTAGAAGAGCCGAAATTTCGGTTCCAGGAGAAGAACACGTTTCGACTTGGGACACAAGCACCTTTTATCTTTGTCTCACCTTTTTCGGGGAACAGCGTTTGGTTGTAGAATTCTTCTCGAGCCCAGTGCCAAGTCATGTTGTCGAAATCGGGAGAAAAGGCAACCTTGGCCCTTGTGTCCTTCGTCGATGCCTCTTTCAGAATTCCGCGATAGCGTGCAAGGACGGCGTCGGAACACATATATCTCTTCACGTCATCTTTCGTCATATCTTTGACTAGGGTCATGTCGATATCGTCGATCTGTCTCTTCGCTTGTGGTCTCGGGAGCGGCGGGAGCGAGAAATGAGACGACCGGAATGGTTTCCAGCCATGTGCAGCGTAAAATTTCTTGCCTATGTCGGAATACAGCACGGAAAAAACGGACTTCTTCCTCAGTGTTTTTTCCATTTGCCATGTGTCGAGGGTTTTGGCCAGCTCTGCAATCATCCGACCGGCATAGCCGCGTCCACGATATTCTGGTCGAGAGAAGACACTACCAATCCCATGCGAGAGAACATCTTCAACCTTCCCTTGATACGCGAGGAAAGCGGGCTTCGCAAATGTTTCGCAGCTGCTCAGGATGGGACGAGAGTCAGCCGGCAAGTTCCGATCTGTCAGAATCCAGCAGGTCAAGGCCCCATCTTTCGTCATGTTCTGTTCCTTCAAGTAGTTCTCTCGCTCGATGTACTGCTCTGTCGAGAGCAGGCCCCTCCATGCTAGACTGTTTATTCTCAGACACTCGATTCGTTCTTCCGGCGTAGGCACGACGAGGACAAGCTCCAGGGAGGTTGCGAGCGGGAGAGAGTAGTCGGCGGAACCCATGATAGCTCTCGTTCAACTAGACAGACGACTACAAACCGTGAGTTCTGAGACAATCAGGGGACGGAAGAAATGATGGAGGTGGTTGGTTGCCTTATAGTCACAGGATTTCTGAGCCTCTCTCGGTCCGTAGATCCCTGAATTTATAGATACCGAACGGTGTGTTCCAAGGGGGTCAAGCGTTCGGGACGTTCAGGGTGGTTGGAGGATGGTTACGCCGGAGTCGAGCGCAGGATTTCGGCGAAATGCAACGAGAAAGCACCCCTGTTTATATGCATGCACGGTGGAGACGGTGCCTGGCCTGCCGGCAAGAGCCAGGGCGGAAATTTCTAGTATTCGTTGGCGACTCCGAGCAGCAATCCGGGACGCATCCGATGGGAAGCGAAAAAACCCGCCGAGACTGTGGGGGAGAAGCGCGCTAAGCAGTACACGGTTCGCGGTGACTGGCACCGATGATGACATACAGCACGCGGCTGGATCACATGGCTGTCGTTGAAGGGGTCCAGTGGGAGGATGAAACGCCTTCTTTTGGCTCTAAGGGATAAGGCTTACCATAGTTCATGCAGTGCTACTAAACGACCCGTGATGGGCGCTGGTTGGAGCCGGAATGGCTGGTCCTTCCGTGGAACCAGAGCGGTTCCGCCTGCTCGCGAGTCTGCCGTTGAGAGTGGGATCCCGCGGAGCTTGTGGGATCTTCGTTTGTCCTGACTCTATGCACAAATTCTACGATTATCTCCTCCCGTGCAGCTGTATTTGACTGATGAAGTATATGCATACTTATATCTATGTCGTTGATAGGCTTGCCCGCCCACGCACCGTTGGAGGCTCCGTGATGTAGCTGCCAAGAAGCGAGGGGCAAGCCAGTGATCATACCGGAGTGTAGATCTTCCAGAGCCGGTCTTGAATACCTAGGTTACCGTACCAAAGCACCATACGGTACAGTACAGTGCATCTCTACGCGAGCTTAGTGTCGATACAATATTTCGCGCCAAGCTTGGTTTTGGAAAAACTGTGTTATCATGAAAGTGTGAGGTTCAGTTTAACTCTGGACGCTAGTTGCACTAGGCTAACTATGTACTAGTGGTTTGGAGCCAGTCAACATCACCTTCGCAAAAGTCCTCACAGCTATCAAATATCACAATGACAGCTGTTTTCCACCACCCCAAGGCCCTTCACTGACCCATGAACAATCTAGCTAAAGGGCATGCTATGCAGTCTAAGTCAAGTGACTTCCCAGTTAGGGCGGGAAGCCTTTCAGACGAAACGATATCAGCAGCGTGTTGTGCCTTTTCACACCCTCCCCCTCTTCCGACATCGCCAACTACGCCAACTATCACCGTGAAAAGCCCAGAAGGGTGAGCAAAAAAAGAGGGGTTCCGTGAGGGGATCTGCCCGGATTCGTTATTTGCTGGGATTTCAACGTGGTTCAGCTCAGTTGATACCTTGGAAACTCCTTTTTGTTGGCCTGAGCTTCCCGAGCTTTGCTGAAACTTTTGCGTGTCCAGTCGAGCTCTGGGTGGCTTAACAAGCCGTCAGCTTCCTTTACGGAGCCATCAGGTAGCGCTACTCAAGAGTAACCCTGAACCTTGATCAGGCAGCTAGCTACACAAAGCTTGAGCCGGCCGTCGTTGAGCAAATAGGTACAGTTGAGGAGGAACTTCAATCCGGTAACTTTACTTCCTCTTTCTTCTTTACCTTCCTCCACCATCTTCCTTAAATTATTTGTCCTTCCACTCTCGTTCTCATGTTCAACTGCCGGTTGTGAAATTTGCAGGTTGAAATTGATACTTTGCCTCTCATCATTTTCGTACCAAGACTACCCTCTCCGGGTTAGGTCTCTGGTCTTTCAGTTTATCAAAAATGTCTGTACAAAATCTAACTCTTCGACTCAAGGAACGACACGCTGAAAAGGTCGAAATGAAACGCAGGCACGAAACCTTTAAGGAGGCCATCGCCATTGCTGGGTCTGATGCAGATGCAGATGCTCTTACTGGGTTTGTTGTTCCTCCGGGGGATGAGTCAAAGGAGAAAGGCGAAGACGTCATACAAAATCCTTCCACTGCTGTCAACGGAATAAGCGCCCAAAATAATTCTCTATGGGCTCTTATTCTTGCTGTGTTCCCGGATATCTGCCCGGACTATGTTGAAAAGAAATATCGAGAATTACGAAAGCGATTGGGGAAGTTGCCCGATGATGAAAGACTAGTCGATGCTATTCTTGAGGCGGGGCCGTATCCGACTCTGCAAGAACGAAAACGCAGGAAGGTTGGTGCGGTAATAAGCGAAGCACAGAAGTCGAGATGGAGAGTTTATCACGGCGATAAGAGGGACAGGCAGTACCATGATTCTGCGTGAGTGATCCCCGAATCTCCCCAATTCTCCTAGTTTGTTACTTGGTTCAATTTGTTTTATCTGTCTTCTATATGGCTCTTACCAAAACCACTGGCAACGCGACTTCTTTTCAGATTTTATAGCAAACTACGTCGGGATACTGGTGCTAACAAGTCTCAGTCGAGCGCTTTTACGCTTAGACTTCCCAGATATTCCTGCAGAATTTTTAAGGATTACTCTCAACCGTTATGGCACCCTTTTCTTGGCATACGGGGAGCTCCACCGCCTTGACACCAATTATGAACGCGCTTATCCACATCCATACACTCGCCTACGGGGAATGAAAAAGGGAAACGATAGCATGCCTCCTTTTGAGAATATCAACATTCCAAAATCTCATAAAGATTCTCTGACGGCCGAATTTGAGGATGCACGAAGCGCACGCATCCGCAAAGAGGGTATGCCAATACTGTTTATATTAACTCCTTGATCAAATAGATACTAACCCCTGAACCAATAGAGAAATTACGTGATACAACAAAGAAGGAGCAAATCGAAGCAGATAATGAAGCCATTCATGCTGCGATCGGAGGTCTTATGGAATGCAAATGCTGCTTTAGTGACGCTCCCATCAATCGCATGATTTCATGCAACGGCGACGACGCACATTTCTTTTGTGCCACTTGTATTAAGATGAGCGTGGAGACGCAAATCGGTTACATGCGATACGAAGTATGCTGCATGGATACAAGCCAATGCAAGGCTGGGTTCTCGCCAACCGGTCTTGCAGATATCCTTAGTAGCACTCTCGTGAAGAAGTTGGACGAGCTACGCCAGCGCGACGAAATCGAAAAAGCGGGCATCGAAGGTTTGGAGGAATGCCCATTCTGCGACTTCAAAGCAATCTGTCCACCGGCGGAAGAAGATCGTGAATTCCGATGCATGGATTCTAAATGCGGGAAGGTCAGCTGTCGTTTGTGCAAGTCGGAAAGCCATATTCCGCAAACCTGCGAGGAGGCTTCAAAGGCAAAACACATCCCCGCCCGCCATCAAATCGAGGAAGCCATGACTCAAGCTATCATTCGCATTTGCCCCAACCCGAAATGCAAATTGCCCATGATTAAAGATGATGGTTGCAATAAACTGTCTTGCACGAAATGCAATTCGCTCATGTGCTATGTCTGCAAAAAGAATATTACTAAAGAGGCTTACAACCACTTCACACGCAAGCCAGAGTCGTGTCCCTTGTATGATCATGACAGGGATACCAATCGTCACTACAGGGAGGCAGCCAAAGCCCAACAAGAGGCTACTGAAGAGGCATTGAAAGCCAACCCTGAGCTGAAGGCCACGGACCTCGAAGTAGAGTTGCCAGAGAAGGCTCCTCCGCCTCCCCCACCCCAAGATCGTGTGGTGCAGCAACCAGGGCGCCTGGGGAATAGGATGTATATTGGGGATGAAGTAGGGAATCGAGTCAACAATAATCGGAATGCACCTGCAGACTGGGCGTTTGGTGTTGAGGGGGGATTTCGAGTCGAGGGTCAGCACCAGCACTTTGCACCTCTTGATCCTGAGTGGAATCTCCATGCTCCGCCACTCATGGCTGCTCAGCGGATCGCACCAGAGCTTCCTTATAACTATGGCCCTAATCCGCTCTACCATGTCATGGCTTGGAATACCGGCCCTCGACCAGCCCCAGTTATACAGGCCAACATTCAACCCCAAGCCAACCATGCCAACCCAGCTCCCGCTGGACAGCTTCGCCAGCGGCTTTTTGAAGAACAGCGCTTTCAACGGAACCCAGTTCTTGGAACCGTCCCGGCAGTCCCTCAAGCAAATAACAATGCCCAGCGCCGTGGAGTTCGACAGCCCATGAACAATTTTCCGAGAACATTGACATCTTTCGCAGCCACTAATGTGGCTATGGATATGGTCCCTTATCCTCCAGAGAATCCTTTGATGATGCAACGAGCGGATCCCCCTGATGCGCATCGTCTTCTTGCCCCCAGAGGCGGGTTCATCTTCCCTATGGATTACTGAGGCTGATCTCGAGAGCTCGCTTTACAAGATCAGGTCGACACGAAAGCATCTTCTGAAACATGCATCTACACTGTACTGTACACATCTAACTTGATTGACTGTTCCCATGGCCTCTTATTACAATCCTCCTCTGAGCTTCGATGATTCCGACTTCTTTCTTCTATACTTTTTCCATTCCGATGTATCAACCTTTGTAATTAACCTGGCGACCCAATGTCCCTTTGAAATTCTTTTACTGGTCATACGCATTTTCACTTTTCCTTCAAGTTTGCCCCTTCACGACACCCTCCAAAGGCGCGAGCGTTCTTGGCGTTCTCGGCGACTGTTAGCAAAGGACTTGAAAGGCTTGACTTGAGGAATGTTCAAGGGCGTTACTTATGGACGAGGAAGGGTCCTTTTGTTTTCAATGGCTGGTGGTTATCAATGCCCTTCTTCTCCCCTTGGCCAGGCCAGTGTATCTTCTTCTTTTTCTTCGTCTTTCTTTTTTTTTTTCCTTTTTTTTTTTCTCTTTAATGATTCAAACCAGAGCACAGTGATGGTCGAACGACCCCCTTGCATTTAAGAGCCTTTGTCTCTCAATGATAAATATTTTCAAATTTGAGCACTATAGTCAAAACGTAAAATGCCTGCTTAGGTCGATGAAGCGCAAGTAGTATTCCGTATAAAAACCTGTAGAGTGCAAGGTGCTATGGGAGGGTTCGTAGGCTCCTCATGCTTAGAAGGTTGTAAACCTGTGATCAACCCACCCACTGTTCTCCATTATCTACGTTTTTGCTGTCGAATCTACGCATTTCAAGTCTTCTTTCTTTGACAGAAAGCCCTTTTGCAGCAGAGATGATCATCGAGAAAGTTTGGCCACCGGCACGAGGTGAATAAAGAGTGAGAAAAAAGGTAGGTATCGTTTTCTGTTGTTTATGTTGATAGATACGGATATGGAGGACTTTGAGATCTAACCCTAGTAACCTGTAGCTATGCATAAATGAACAAAAATCCATCGAAAAACTAGCAAGGAAGACAAACGTATCGTAAGTAAATAGAGGTGAAAAGGGGTCCAAGAAGGGCACCAAGAAGATCATCATGGCTAAAAGCTATCATGCTGCATAGGAAATTCGTTAATAGTTCGAAAAGGACAACAAAAGCAAACCAGGTCATTATCAGAGTACAAGGCTCCATGCTAATCAATACGTCTGAGAGTTGAAACTCAGAAAGGAGCAATCAGGGCGGGGACTCGGCGTGCAGACGGTCAAGTATATCAAATTTCCCGAACGCTTCCTCAACCCACACTTCCAGTTTCATTTCTCCCGCGTCAACTCTGCGAACAGGCACAGTCTGCGCGCGCAATTGAGACGCTGACAGCTTTGGATTGCTGCCAATGTACTTGCCGGCTGGCTTTGGGCTTGTGGCGAACAGCTCATTTTTGGCACCTGCACCCTTGGCGCCTCCGTTTCTTCCAAGAGAGTTTCGCTCGGGGAAATCACCGTTGACATCCTCTATGGGGACAGTGGCAAGGCTGTCTGGTTCAGCTGGGATCCACATTTGTTCCTCTCTTGTCAAGCCAGCCGGAGCATCCGCATCTGCGCGAACTGTGATGAAGAGCGAAAAGCGATACTCTTCATGCTGAGGAAGTGGCGTGAGTCTTGCACATGCTGACGCCAGTCTCGCAAGGACAGCCCGAAATTGAGCTTCCATGTCGACAGTCGACGTGGATGGCGTAGCGGTGGAATCTCGTGTTGCTCCAGTATTATTGCCCTCAGGATTATTAGGAGGCATGGAGCTTGCAAATGGCGTGTGTATGTCTGTGGGAGTCACTCGTGGCATTTGCGACATGTCAAAGGTATAGCGTTCCAGCGGCCGATTCGTTCGCGCTGAAACTATTACAAATGACACGCCGGTGAGGGTGCATTTGAACAATTCGGCCTCGACCGATGTGCAGGCATCATTGATCCACGAACAGACGCGAGGATGGCGCGACTGTTTCACCGGATGGTTGTATTGGCGGACTGGAAGGAATGTGGACGGTGGATAGACATTGCGAAGGTACAGGATCTGGTGCATGCTCACAGCCAGAAAAGAGCAAAACGAGGCCGCCAATCGAGCATATGTGTCGGGGACGCGGCTTGGGGTTGCGGTCGGATTGTTGAGCGTGACAGAAGCAGGGGTAGCTGCATGAGCTGTGGTTGTCGGGAGATGTGTTGCGTCAGCGGCTGGGGTGGTGTTGGTGGCAACCGGCCGGGCGGCTTGCTGGGCCATCATCCTCAAGCAACACCAGCGACGAGGGATCGAAACAGCTGATCTGGGATCAAGGAACGCAATCACGCGTTGTGAGGCGGCTTAGACTGCAAAGAGATTCTCTCCAGCACTGCAGGACTGGTCTTGATCTCCTGTGTCCCTGGTGAGGGCAGCTATGCCTTCACGCGTCTGTCCAAGCAATGGCGGGAGTCTGATAAAGAACGAACGTACAGCACTGGACTGAGGAGAAGGATAACGAATGCTTGAAGCTGTCAGCAACCAGCGAAACAAATCATCATGAAAGCGATTGTTAACCAGAAGAGAGTCACTGTGTAAGAGGTGAGTTGCAAGAGAAGAAGTGAAGAGAGAGAGAGAGGAAGAGAGAGAAGATGAGGACAGTCGGCGATGATGATCGTCTCCTCTGCTGATCAGCGATATCGTAATCTATCACGTGCTGGCACTGTGGCGGTGGTGGATGAGATCACCAGCATGGATCTTCGCCATTTTGCAGCATGGAGTATTATTTTGAAGCTGCAAGTGGTTCATGGAGATCTTCTCTTCATAGATGTGCTAATCCTCCGAGAAACTACGCCGTCCAGGAGCCTTGTCTGCCTCTTGACTGCATGCGCACAGGGCGCGTATGACCACACTAGACGCTGGTCTGTTGCCCTACGGCGTCATGTAAGCTGCTTCGATCTGCATTCTAACCCCGGCCGAGTCCACGTTTCACCTCTCACGGACTCATCAAGATTTCCACCCCTGCTCAACATGGCGCTGCCTAGGTCGTTGTCAGGTTTTCGGGTATCTTTCCGTCTCTTTTGGTGTCGGGCCAGAGGCTGAAATAGGACTGTGCGCCGTCATTATGATATCCCTAGCCAGTCAGAGCTGGTGACGTGTGATTTCTGGCGGGAGGGCACTCACTTGGCCATCTTCTCCCCCCAGATTTACTTTGAAGGTTTCTGATATCACCCGGAGCCTCAGGAATAATGAATCGCTGGTCGCACTTCACGCAGAACCGGATATGGTTGAGCTGCGGTGTCAAGGCCACTTGCACTGTTGCCTGGGCTTTGTTCGATTGGTCTCATAGAGTCTTGAGAACGAGCCACACCCGGTCGAATCTCGTCATGGCTTCCTCTACTTCTTCCCGTGTTTCGGTAATTCCGGAAGAAAGCCGTAGACGAGATTTAAGTCATGGCCGGGAGAGCTTAATACCGTATTGAAGCTGCCGGCGGCTCTCTTGGCGACGATCATCCAGTGCATGTTTAATCTTAGCGTCGACAATGTGGAATTCAGGAACGCGCAAGCACTGATATTCGTTCAGGTTGAATTGACGGAGATCCGTTAAGCGCAGGACCGGAGTTCACGTCTTCCTGGAGGTTCAGGAAAAGTTGAATGGTTTCAGAGATGTAACTTACATATTTGCGTCGTTTTGACGAGGTAACTAGTTACATGGCGAGTGAAGTGAGCCCTATTGAAATAAAAAGTGTTTGATGGTGGAAGTTTTATATCAAGCATGATCGGAAGAAACGCACACAGCGACAGGGATCCAGGGCTGGATAGATCCTGAGGAATTGATATCTTAGGTCTCTCGCATCATACTCTAGTTTTCAAGATCACGCAGGCCTCACTTCCATAGTGCTCAAGGTGAGTGTACGACGAGAGAACTCCAGCTGACGATATGAAGATAAAGGTCTCGAGGAGTGTCCCGGTTCAAGCAGTCATCAGCTGCAGCGGTTTAATATTCACGCATCAGGCCCACGACCGAGAAAGTAGACGACATTGACGGAATGCAGCAATTACCATAGCGATAGCGACAGGCCCGCTGGAAATATTCGTGCGAAATCGCAATGTTCCTAATCAATTTGTAAACAACGCCCCTTGAGTTCATATTCTCGTCAAATAGTCTTTTCGTGCAAAAGATATTCGTGTACTCTGCAGTCTTCATAGCCATTTTGTGTTAAAGCTCCAATTAAGATCGCGTTCGGAGTGCAGCGCGTCCTGTGTTGAGCCAAACATTGGGCGATTGTTTGACGCCAAATTTAGGCTTCTTCCCCTCGCACATGCATCACCATCACCAAGCAAACAGCAAACAGCATTCCTCTGTACAAAAACACTGACACACACAATCCGCTCCTCCCAATCATCTTACAGCATCAACTTTCTCTCCAGAGCACCATGGAGCAGCAGCTCCTTCAGCTCCTCTCCGATACCCAGTCCCCGGCTCCTGCGACGCGCAAGAGTGCCGAGGGGCAGCTCCTAAACCTCTACACGAACGAGCACTTCCCCCTCTCCCTCGCGTCAATCGCCTCCCATACCTCCGTGCCCGTCCCTCTACGACAGTCCGCACTCCTGATCTTGCGAACCTTCATCGTGTCAGCATGGTCATCGCAACTAGATGAATTCAAGGGCCAAGTCCTGGTCAACGACGCGAACAAGGCGCAATTGAGACGCGTCTTGCTCGAGTTGTCCATCTCTCCCGAAGAAGACCACCGAAAGGTCAAGGCGTCAGCAAGCTATGTCGTGAGCAAGATTGCGAGTGCGGATTTCCCTGACGAGTGGCCTGATTTGCTGCCGACACTGCTCCAGGTGATTCCCACCAGCAACGATGCCCAGCTGCACGGCGCGCTCAAGGTGCTTTCCGACCTGGTCGAGACGGGGTTCAGCGAAGAGCAGTTTTTCAAGGTTGCGAGGGAGTTGGTGTCGACTGTCTTCGATGTTGCGACCAATGGCTCCCGGAAACCGATACTGCGGGCACTAGCAGTGTCTGTTTTCCGTGCCTGTTTCGACACCTTGGAGATGGTCCTGGAACAGCACAAGGCGGCAGTCAAGCATTTTATGGACGAAGCATTGAATGGATGGTCACCATTCTTTATTGCTACTTTGAAGGAACCACTGCCTCCCACTCCGAGTGAAGACGAAGAAGCGTCAGACACACAAGGACCAGAGCAATGGCGAGGTTTGATCGCGCTGAAGCTGCAGGTTGTCAAGGTATGCTGTAACCCAACTACTCAAATCCGTTGCTTGGACTAAATGATCCTATCTTCTAGACTTTGATGAAAATTCGTGCCGTCTTTCCAACCCTCCTTACCCCACATAGTACTGCACTTTTTACTACCGTGTGGACCGAACTTTCTACCCTGCAAACCGTTTACCATGATCTATACATTCGGGATGAGAGACAAGGCAGATTGGAGGATGCTGACGGTCTACCTTATACACTGGACTTCCTGGTCCTCGAAGAATTGGACTTTATGCAAGCTTTGCTCCGTGCCCCTCCGGTTCGCACCGAGCTTGAGAATCAACTACAGGCTGCAGGAGCTGGAGCGACAACCTCAAGCTGGTTACCCGACGTTCTTAAACTTGCCATATCCTATGCTCAGATTCCTACTGAGGAGGAAGGCTTGTGGGATATTGACGTGAACCTCTACATCTCCGAGGAGAGCTCGGTTACGTCCAACTACACACCTAGGACCTGCAGCGGCGACGTGGTTATCAAACTGGGTGAATGGCTCAAATCAACAGTTGTTGAAGCGCTTCTTGCCTACGTCAATGTCGTCTTCGCTGACGCCACTTCAAGGTATACACATCCCGCTGTTCTCTGAAACTAAAGTATACTAACTCCTGCAATCTAGCTGGAAATTGCGTGAGGCCTGTCTCTATGTCCTTAATCAGTTACTTCGGGACTTTCATGAGGTTTCTGAACCCATCCCATTACCAACCGCCAATGGCTTCGACAACTATATTCGATTCTGTATTCAACAGGATGAGGTATTCCTCCGTGCTCGTGGATACCTCGTGGCGGGCAAAGTTGCAATGACGGCTGGTAAAGAGTTCCACTCAACTGCCATGACGTATTTAGAAGCCGTCATCAAGGCTATCTCAAGCGACTCCTCCGAAGTCGTTCAGGTGGCTTGTATTTGCGCTCTACAAGACTTCTTACCCGATCTTCCATCGACATTAACGCAGCCTTTCCAACTCCAGATAATTGCTACCTTGTCCGACTATATCGCTTCCCATGATCTTCGAGACATGACTGAAGGGGACGACCTCAAATTCACCTTGGCTGATACGGTGCGATATGCCATCATGATCGATCCCATGGCTGTACTTTCTTCCGTAGCCCTTGACCTGCTCTTCAACATTGCCAGCAATGGTGCAAGCAACTTCCAGCTAGGAATGATCGTGACTGAAACCTTTGAAGATATAGTGGAGTACATCGCCGAACGGGGCTCTGATGCATACATCCGTTTGTGCGAAAAAGTTTTGCCATCTCTGAACGGAGCGATTGATATTGGCAATTTAACCCAGGAGAACTCCTTAATCAATTTAGCAGTCGATCTTCTGCGAGCCCTTGCTGAAAATGGCCTCAAGCCGCTTCCTCAGGGTATCATCGCTACGATTATGCCCAAGTTGAACCGTTTGCTGCTCGCATCTACCGAACCGGACTTGCTTCTTCCTGCAACGCTCACTGTCAAGCACATGCTCGCTCATGATCCAGAGCAATTTTTTGCCTGGCACGATCCTCAAACGGGTAAGGATGCAGTTGAAAGTGTGCTGATCATTATTGACCGTCTCCTCGGCCAGTCTGTGGAAGACATTGCAGCAGCCGAAGTGGGTGGTTTGGCAGCGGAACTCGTGGAAAAGGCCGGTTCAGAGAAGCTTGGACCTTTCTTGCCTCAGCTACTTCGTGCCGTGGCACAGCGCCTCGCAACAGCAGAAAAGGCCCAATTTATCCAGAGTTTGATCCTGGTGTTTGCGCGTCTCTCTTTGGTCAGTGCTCGAGAAGTTGTCGATTTCCTTGCACAGTTGGATATCAATGGACACTCTGGCCTGAACGTTGTTCTCGGCAAGTGGCTCGAAAACTCCGTCAACTTTGCCGGGTATGACGAAATTCGTCAGAATGTGATTGCATTGTCGAAGATTTATGCGCTTGGAGATCCTCGTGTTTCTCAGGTGCAGGCCAAAGGCGATCTTATCATTCAGGATACTGGCCGGATCAAGACTCGTTCTCAATCTAGACTCAATCCGGATCAGTTCACCATCATCCCCGCTCCCCTGAAAATCGTCAAAGTTCTCGTCGAAGAGCTGTCTTCCGCTTCTGGAGCGAAAGGGATCCATGGTGCTGGGCCGGGAGCAGGGTTTGAAGATGTCGACAGTGACGATGAGAACGACGATTGGGAAGATCTTCCATCTACCAATGTCCTTGATCTGGGTCTTGGGATTACAAAGCAGGAATTGATGGGTTTTGCAGACGGAGATCCTATCCGACAACGTGATGACGAGACTCAGGCATACCTGGCACAGTTCTTCCGTGAGGAAGCTGCTAAGCCGGGTTTCCAAGAGATCTTTGCGGCGTTGACACCTGAGGAACAGGAACGGTTGCAGAATCTGGGGTAGTGCTTTTTGAGTATGTGTCGGCGAGTGTAAATTGCGTGTAACGCCACCTCCTTTTTTTAACGGTCTCCCTGATGGACAACGGCCGATGATTTCGAGAAATGATGAGAAATGATTCACTTGGGGTTTACTGGGCATGGAAGAAGAATTTGGAAGTGACAAAATGGGCCTACATAGACCGAACGGAGCGTTGACGATGTGCTGTTGATATTCTTGATACCTTTAGTTGATATTCATCGCACAAAGACCATGCAAATGACTACATGACACTTTTAGTAAATATCTCGTCCGTGTCTGTAGAAGAGCTCCTCTTATCTCGTCAAGCCACAATTCACAATTGTAGGGCTGAACCCCCCGAATCTGCAGATTGCTTGTTGTCAGCCGCGACTCTTGGCTTTGATATTTAGTGCGGGACACAGCCGGTTCTTTCAGCTCGCATGTGCCCCTTGGTACGAAAAGGATTACGTTACCCTCCGACTCTTCCCTATGGCGGTTATTTAGCGAAAGGTTGATGGGTTTGGTAGTGATATAAGACGTCCATTAAGAAGCCGCTTGGAAGTGGGAAAAAGGGAGCTATCTCAGTCACGTTGGGCATTTTAGAGAAGAAAAACGAACCCTCCACTCCCCACCTTGACGTCGGATAACTACAGAATCAACTTTTGGTTTTAAAAATTTTTGAACACTTCATATAACTAGTTAAATTTACCGACGAATACGTTGCAGAGAAAAAGCACGA
Source organism: Chrysosporium keratinophilum (assembly GCA_029850275.1). Lineage (NCBI taxonomy): Eukaryota > Fungi > Ascomycota > Eurotiomycetes > Onygenales > Onygenaceae > Chrysosporium > Chrysosporium keratinophilum. Next base: position 1,282,858 of record JARBIX010000006.1, read on the forward strand.
TGGGCTTATACAACGCAGGCATCAAGCCTGCATTTCTTATTATCGCCGTTCTACTCGTGCTTCTCCCTTTGCGCGCGAACGCGTTTGGTGCTGGAAGTAAGTTGTGCAACGTTCCAAGTCAAGCCAGGAGGGGGGGATCATCCTAAAGTTACGGCGATGATTGACATACAAAACCTACCCTGCCTACACTGCCTTATCCTACTCCATACCGTTGCGATAAGTAAAATGTATCAGACTCACTGACACCTGATGTTCAGATATTGCATCGATTTCCAAAATCGAAGGCAAGAATTGGCGCCATGGCGATATCGAAGATGTGCTGAAGACATTGGCCTTTATCAAGGGTCATAAGTGGACGTCGAACATGATCAAGAGAGTGTATTTTGGGAATTGGTTGAGAGATTAGTGAGTCTTTGATGATTATTTGTGCTCTTTTTCTTTTTTGTGGAATATAGTAATATGCTTGAACTGGCCGCTGGATATTTTCATCACTGCGAGCTGATGAGAGTTGATACCGAGAAAGATACTGACTAAGTGCTTGCACTTTTAGCTCACAGGCAATGGATGTGGGAACATTGCAGAAATTACAGTCTGAAACGATCCGCATCTTGGTGTGGGTTCTATCGTTTATGAGTTTTGGATATGCCACCGGCGAATTCGAGGTTACCGCTGAGAGACTGGGCGTGTATCGACCAGAGGAACATATCGAGTAAGTGGACCAAAATCCGGACGACTACTATCTAAAGTATTTATGTCACTAACCCCGATTATAGCAACCCTAAAGATTATGCAGACAACAAAGATGCAAGGAAATATGATCCACGCTTGCGTGGCCCTGTCAGGAAAATAGAGCTGGAGATCGATCCAGAGACTGGAATGAAAAATTACATCGCCAACGAGCGTGGGGACTGGGCGACCAGTGCTGGGTATGTGCGGTACAGTCTTTCACGCAGCATTCACTTTGGAAGACTTTACACCAAGGGTGGCCATCACAAGGGCCGTGAGGAAGATCTATGCGAGGCACTGCGATGTCTCGGTCAGGGACTGCATACGCTGGAAGATTGGGGCGCCCATACAAATTATTGCGAGCTTGTGCTACGCGAATTGGGGATGCACAGTGTCTTTCCACACACGGGCACCGCAACGATGATGAATATACGTGGCAAACACGTTTTTCCCTTGGTCACGGGCACTTTTGGCATGGTCGACTTTTTCCATTCCGTCCTGGGAGAGGCAACGGATCAGTTCGCGCAGTCTGAGATTGACGAGGCGGATAATGCTTTGGGAAATGCCCAGGCCAGCGGGTCATCAGCGCCCCTGAACGGGCTGACCAATCTTCTCGAAAAGGTTCCTGGAATGGGTGACCTTGTTACTGAGGCACAGCAGTTGCAGCACCAGTCCCAGGCGCAGGCACATGCTAACCAGCAACATCATGCAGCACGAGGATTCCAAGACGATGGATATGGCCAACCAGCGGGTTACTATAACGATACCCGGGCATCTGGCACGAATGCGGATTTTGACTCCCAAAAGACGGTCTCTCAGATCTATCCCATTCTCGTCTTCAGGGACAAAGTCGTTCGAAGAATTAGCTCTGTCCTGGAAAAGATCCCCGGGCTGGAGTCATTAATGGAAAAGATTTCAGAAACATTGACAGTCTTTGTTTATTCCCTCCTCGCCCCCTTTATTCGGCCTCTTATCACTTTCGCCTCGCAGAAATTACACCTAGGATCTTCCGAGGTCATCAGCTCCTCAGCACAACATCAATTCGAACCCTGGACTGATCCCAACTGCACTGATCCAACGCACTCACTGCTCTCAAAGGATCATTTCTATAATATCCTCAACGAGCCAGCTGGGAACGTGGCCGTCGCCATCCTGAAATTCGTTGTTCCGCGAATTTTGTACGCATGGCAAAATGTCGACTTCCCGGTGGATCGTGTGGTCAACGACTGTATCAGTGTATTCCATCACCCAGCGTTACGGGATATGCGGCATGAGGGCCATCGGACTATGTTTGAGGCGGTAGAGCAATGGGCACACTCGAGACCTGACCGCGGAGCCAGCTTGAACCACATATTGAGCGCGGAAAGTGTGAGGACGGGGAAGAATCAGAACGTTACGGGTAACCATCATCATGGTCACGGCCACGGCCACGGTCACAGCCACGGTCATGGTCATGGTCATGGTCAGAGTCACGGCAGCCATGCCCACAGTCACGGACAAGCTCCTCCTACTAGTCACAATCAAGGACACTCGACCAGTTCATTTCCCAATATCCCAGGGTTATCCGCCCTTGCCGGATTCACAGGCAGCTCGCAAGCCCAGCAGTCGCACTCCAGCTCGTCCGGCTCATCAGGCATGCCGTGGGACAAGCTCTCCAACTTACCCATTCCCGGAATGTCCAATCTCAACAAACTTTCAAGCTTCCTTCCCGGTGGCAAGCCTGGCGGCCATCGCACACGGGAGATGCCCGACGAGCAGTTTGACGCTAGTGCTGGTGCGCCTCAATCAGTACTGCCACATGAGGCTGCGGCTCCAGGGTACCAGGCGTACGGCGAGCAACCACAGCAACAGTATTATCCCGAACCAGGATATGACTCTGGCTTCTCTATCCCTCCTCCGGCGGGGTATGAACAATATCAGGGACAATATTCAGAGGCTGGGGATAATATGGGGGGACAGGGAGTGTATCAACCTCCAACGCATGGCGCGCATACGTATGATTATTATGGCGGGCATAACAGGGGATGAGCTTTAAGGTGTTGGTAAGCTGCACGGTTTGCTGGCTGTGCTTGTTTTCATGAGCTGTGATGTGTGTGAGGCGCTAGCTTGAATCGAGTCAAAACAGATGCCTCTGTACATATTTTCAGAGGGTGGCGGTACATAGACCTTCGACAAATGGCGGTGGGTATGTTTTGCGACTTGGGGAATCCGATGCAACTTAGTTGAGAATATCTGCTATTTTGTATAAGCTGAGGCCGATACATCGGAGTTCTTGCTATCAAAGAACTGAAAACATTCATTTTTTGGAGCTAAAAAGAAGTCACAATATCTCCAAGATTCTGATACGTGGGCCAGGAGAGGATGTGATTAACCACTAGGGTGCTTGCCAGGAAGTTGGAGTAATTAAAGAAAGGCCCATGCAAGTCATCGCCTTTCTCTGAAAAGCTCTGAGCGGCCCCAAGGGGATGGATGTGTCTCAGGGCACTGCCTGAGCGCAAGGATCTTTTGAGAGTGCATGTCGTCTCCCAAAAACAAAACGAAGCCGGGGCGGAGAGGAGAAGGACGGAGGTGAGGTCCCTGGTCCATTGCCATTCCAGGCTTAGCGTCGGCGCAGAATCAGCCTCATCACCTGCAGGGATCCCAGCCACGGCGAGTCATGCATGGATTAAATACACAGTATGGTCAGCGCGGAGATATTTCCCAACTTGTTGCACATTGACATCAGCTTCAAGAATGACATTTCAACACCACGACAAGAGAATGTGACGGTTTCGGAGAGAGCTAGATATCACCAGATTGGCCTCTGCTGTTTCGTCTGTGCTTTGTATGCACGATCTCCAAGATTGTGCATCGAATGACAATGTCAACAGCCGGGCAGAAACACAGGCGCAGTGTTTGATGGCCTTTTTCATTGCCAGAGCTCTCTTCAAATGCCCATGTTACGGCAGCCAACACTTCTACCATGCCATGGAGCGGGGGCCAACAGCAAAACCTGGTCTATTGGGGCTTTGACCGGCGGTTGTCTTGCTGTTGGATATCTATAAAATGCCCTGAGGGAATCACCCAGTTTCTGGAGACCCAACCCAACTATCCACTACTCTCGGTTCAATCTTATTGAGATTATATCTTGCAGAAGAAGCAACTGTTTATTTTTCACACACCTTCCTGCTTATAGCCTTGGGCGTGTTGGGTTCTTGACCGGGTTACGGCCAGGTTTTGATTACCACTGCGATATCAACGGCACTGTCAAAGAAACTGAAGATGTTTTTATTCAGATCCCTTTTCTATTCAGTCATCACTCTGTGCGGCTTGGCCGTTGCTGTCCCTGAAGCAACGAGAGAGGTGCCCACGAAAACGGTAGACCTCTGGCTTCCTGGAATCGAAAGCCTAGCAGCCATAGGGTATGCCGCCACGGAAATCAGTGCCGTAAGTTGATGCACCTTTTTCGCACAACTATCTTGCTGTAAAGCTAACATTAGCTTTTTACTTGAAGAATGCAGATGTCACCTCCTACAATCTCTGTTTCAACGGTGCGCTGAAGGAATTCTGCGATAAGTATGGATTTTTTATCGCTCAGGGACCGAAGACCTACGAATTTTCAGACAGGGAACCCATCTTACCCACGTAAGAATCTTCCATCACCCAGCGTGAATGCTTGCAAAGAAAAGACGGGACACTAACGTGAACCGCTGCTTTATAGAAAGGCAACAGTGAAATGCTCGCTTGACGGTACTACCGCGGCCGTCTGCACAGGAACCGTGACCCATCTCGACCAGACCAGTCGTGTGGATGAAAACATTGTGACAATCACCGAGTCTTCCTATCTCGAGCGGACAGCGGTTCCTCTGGTTGGCGATTCAAGCTCGGCTTCGAGGACGAGGGGGAATTTGAACTGGGTCGCCGGGAGTATGGCAGTGATCATGGGAGCGTTCGCCGTCCTGTAACCACTGGATATTCTCTCTTTGAAGATTGACTTGGATGGGGGTGGTGATACTTTTTTGATGGGCTTTGCGTTTTGGAGTACGGTGTGTATACAGCCTTGCAGGCCTTTTTTATCAACGATTCTATAAGGAGCATCTTGTGAGATCAAGGATTGCTTGCCAAACTCGGAGAATTCAGTATAATCGTATTCCTCCATACTGTGTTGTTAGTTCACAGCTAAGCTCAGTTTAAGTTTGCAGGTAAGCTTATTTTGAGACGTGTGTTAGCTTGTTTGTTGATCCTGTTTCGTACCCAGAGATTGACTGCTCATCCTCACTCTTCAGTTCCCCCTCCAGTGATCTCATCCATTCATATTTCAATTACGCTGTGAAATCAATCATAAACTGTCACGACTCATGATCCCTCGGAGTCACGGCACAAAGGCCATTGTGCTGTTGGCGCAAAGTTAATCTGAACGCCATTATCCTCGTTTCCACCAATTATTGCCTGCTGCCTGTGCATCACGATCTCCGGTCTTGGATTGAGGGAGGTTTGTCTGTGCCTGATACTCGTATGTAGGACAGGACAGACCACAAAGTACCGAGCCGTGTCCTACAATCAGTTTCGGGACATTCAATGCAGCGAATCCGTAGAGATAGTCAGTGTGTAGGACAGAGTGAGAGGATTTTGAAATTAAAATGGGTGAGCTAAGAATAGCGTGATGGCAAAGGATCGGATCGCGCTCAACTCGTTAGTTCGCGACATATAACATCAGCTGCCATCCCGCACTTTTCTTCCCCTTTTCCTCCGATCTCTTCCTCTCGTTCTCTCTCGTCTGATATTACCATTCGATCTCTTTTGAAGAAGTTTTCGAACGAGTTTCTTCAGGTCCTTTCGTTTTCAAGTCATATCACACTCTTTTTTTTGCGACCAGGGGAAAAAGAACGAAATTCTCACCTCCGCGGATTCACTCTCGCTTGCCTGATTATCACCTTATAATAATCCTAATAATCGATCTGCTTTATCTTCAAAATGATGACCAAATCAACAGCCTTCCTCGCAACATGCCTCTTTGGCAGCCTGGCCATGGCCGTGCCCCAAAAGCGCGCTGATGCGACGCCAACAGTGAGCCTGTGGCTGCCACAGCTGGGTGATTCTGATCCCGGAGTCACTTTCGCTGCATCAGTGGTGACTGTTGTAAGTCTTTGAAATTCCTCCTGTTCCCCCTCTTTTTGCTGTTGTCGCGTCTTTGTTGCACAAGATTACACAGCTAATCATTCTTGTGCGTTTTTTTTTTTTTTCGCGGTAGAAACCAACCATCACCTCGTACGCCCTCTGCCCGATCGGTGTCCCGAAATCACTATGCGATAAAGTCGCAGTGACCGTCGGCCAGGGTCCCAGCACCTATGAGCTATTCAACACTATTGACGTCGACGAAATGTACGGTTGACCCCTCAATCTATACTCCCATGCATCTGAACACATAACTAACATCTCCTCTCCCCGCTCTCCAGCCAAGGCCGCAACGAAGTCCGCTGCAAACTCGCCGGCACCACCAGCGCCGCCTGCGTCGCCTCCGTCTCCGCTAGAGTCGGCGGCAAAGTCAAAACCACCGTGACCAGCACCGACTTCACCGATCCCGAACTCATGACTTTTGTCCCCGTGGCCGTCACCGCGGGCGCCGAGAAATTGCAGAACCTTCCTGCCACCACGGCTGCAAATCCCACTGCTGACGCTACTGGGACTGCGTCCGGCGCTGCGGCGACGGGCACGGGTGGTGATGATAGTGCTGCTGCGACGACGGTGAGTACGGGTGGTGCGCCCAGAGTGACTGGGTCGATGGGATGGCTTGTGGGCGGTGCTGCTGTCGCGATGGCTGCGATTGCGGCGCTGTAATTGGGATCTAACCAGCAGGTTCTTTTTCAGAATTTGATGAAACAGGATGGGATAATATACTTCAATATGTATAAATTTCGATACGATGTGACGGGATTTTGCGTGCATGAGTCGCATACCACCTCCCTAACGACATGGCAGTTGCGATGTGTCAGTGGATTATGGTATGCTCTGCGGCAAATGTGTTCTATTTAATTTCTTCATGACTGGGCTCTAGTCAAACTATATACCCCCGGAAATGTACCTTGTTTCAGGTACAGAAACCATAATTTGAGAATTCAATGCTCCTCAGTTCCAGCAGCCCATAAACCGACAGACGAACGAAATACATCTGTACAGTCTATAGAAATATTAACACCGAAATAACCCAGTTCCAGCCATGCAATCATTTCCCAATATCCTGTATTTGGATCTTAAGCTAATCCTCATTCCCGTTGGTATAATGGTATAAGGAAAATCGTTCAATCACGTTCTGCAACAATGCAAAACGGTAATCATCAAGCCAAAAAAAAGGGCTCTATAGTTTGGTGCCTTCCCGGCTATCACTGAGTCCCCTGGGCCTTTCAAGAGGCTCAGGTGCCATACGGCTTTGTCCAGCAGAACTCGAGGGTCCAGGCATATCCAACCCACTCATGCCACCGTTCCCAGTAGTCTGAGTGGGACGAGGGCCCACTGTCCGTTGCTGGCCTTGTTGCAAGCGCGAATTGATAAGCATGTGCACTTGCATTCTGACCGTGTTAAGACCAGCGCTGATGTGGGCCATGTCTTCTCGCAAACGAAGGTTCTCGTTCATGATCGACATGCTTGCACGGGCATCGAGATCAGACAATGCGGTGGAGAGTTGGGAAACTTCTTCACGCAGGGACTCATGAATTGAAAGGAGGTAGGTGGTCGTATTTGGATTATTGCCTGGCAAAGAGCCCGGTCGTACGGCGGATTCAGTCGGGAATTCCGTGACAGAGGGAGATATGGTCTCTTCGGCGAGGGTTTCCGACGAATTTCTAGGAGTCTGGCCTGCTGATGGCGCACGGCTCGTCTGTAGAGAGGATCGGATGCTGGCAATACCTTCTTCGAGTACTTCATTTCTTTGCTGAAGCTGCCGAATTGTGGTTTCCATTGATGCGATGCGGGAGGACTGGCTTTCGAGATATGGACCAAGCGTGACCAACGGACAAGACATTTCATGCTGTTCAATGTCGGATATATTCGATCTGACAGGGCAGCCGTAGACGGACGCTCGACAAGTAGTCGTCGGACAGCTTTTGGTGTGCTCTTCAAGTTCACCTCGAGTGAGCGTGGTGTCGCAATTTGAACATGTTACTTCTGCTTTAAAACACAGTTCTTTTTTATGTTTCTGGATGTACGGTTAGAAACGGGCAACAAGCAAACGGTGACAAGACAAGACATAAGTACCGTAAGTTCCAGTTCCATGATAAGCTCCTTACACTGCTCACACTCCCATAACTCATGCAAGCAGTGGCTATCGGATGGAATATCCTTCACTCGAATCATTTTATTGCAAGATAAATCCAAGCAGGGCACGAGCCGATAGTCACAGTATTTATCCACGTGTGTCTGCACATATCCTCGCTCCATTATCTCTTCGCACCCTTGAGCACTAAATGAGCATTTGACTAGTATCTCGTCACACATCGCCACGACCAGTCGCGGTGCGCTCTTGAATGCGGAGTTGGTAGGAGCTCGACAGGTCGGACAGAGAAAGAGGCCCGGCGTTGACCGGTCGTGTACGGAGGCGGAGGGCGAGCCAGAACTCGATATGCAAGAGTTCAAGCATGTCTGGCAGAAGATATGGTCGCAGCTGAGCTGGATAGGGCGGATAAAGGGACAATGGCAGATGGGGCACATCAAGTGCCCATCATAATCGGAGACGGGTTCGAGAGATCGAAGATCGATCTGAGAATCGGTATTGAAAGCCATCGTTATCAATGCATTTGCAGGACCGTGCAAAATAGGTACAGCAGAAGCGTTATCACAGTCCCTTGCGAACGTGCTGTCTGCGGTTGTGGTTCAGTACGCGGGGGAATGGAGGCTGGCTCAATCAACCATTTGGAGGCCGCGATGGCAATGAGAGCTGAGAAACGTTTGGAATTCGACAGTGGTTATTCGGATATAAAGAACATCGGTCGTAGTTTAGATGCGCAAGGAGCAGGATGTTGTTTGCTGTGTAGTTGCGGTAAATGTCGGAGGAGAGAGTGGTTGCGGAGTTGCGACGGTTGACGTTGTTGTGTTACACTCTGTATGTAATGGCGTGACGCACCTAATTCACTCCATTTCTATTGACGTCCCGTAATCAATACACGCTGTTACGAGTGACGACGGGCATCCGTGACGAGTAGTTTCATCTTCTTCCAAGGAGCCCAGGTCTCGTTTGGATATCCAACCAAGCCGATTACTAAACAGGGAGAATCATCTCATCACTGAGAAGCCCAGCAGCAGAGGCGTCTATACTGGCATACTGCTGACCACACCGTCGTGGCAGGCCGATTAACCATACCCAAAGCCTCATCGAGGTAGACATATATCGCCAGCATGAGCAATCCAACGCAGCTCTTCCTTTTAGCGGACCACATCAAACTGTCTCTGCTCGAACGGCAGAGAGCTGTTTCTTTGAATCTCGAACCCAATTCCCAAGATGGAGAGATATCCAGATCCCTAGAATCACTACGAGATGGCGTCGGATCCGTTGAGAAGGAGGCCAGACGCCTCGAGGAGGACGGCGATTCGTAAGGCTCTCTTCAGCCTAGTTAATATTTGGTGTCCTATTCTGACATCTTATCACTGCAGCTCCTACGCCGACTTCAAAGAACAAGCCCAACTCCTCTGCCAACAACTAGAAGATCTCGAATCCCAATTCTACCAACCCAACACCCCATCCCCATCCGCCAAAGCCGCCATCTCCTCTCCCAACGATCCATCTCTCACCGACGACTTTATCAAAGCCAGCAACGCATCCGCCTCCACCACCCTCAAACACCCAACTCCCCAACACCCCATCTCCAAATCCGTCCGCTTCACGGACACCCTCACCGCACAAGCCGAAGACGCAAACGAAGACGAGGACCCCAACCGCAGAGCCCTCCTCCAACCCTACCGCGACTCACCATCCCCCGCACTAGACCATTCACAGCTCACCAACGAGCAGATCCACGTCCATCACACACAGATCATGCGAGAGCAAGATGACCAGCTCGACCGGCTGGGCGAGTCGATCGGACGACAGCACCAACTGAGTATTCAGATTGGAGATGAGTTAGAAGGGCAAGTTGCATTGCTGGACGAGGTGGACGGCCATGTTGATCGGCATGTGAGCAGGCTGGATGGAGCGCGGCGAAGACTCGGCAAGTTCAAACGCAATGCGAGGGAGAGGGGAGGGATCATGTGGATTGTTGGGTTGATTATTTTGCTGGTGATTCTGATCGTGATCACGAAGTGAATTGGATGAAAGAGGGATCAAGGTCACGAACCCGAAGGGTAAAATATACATTGCTGACCGGGCAGACTTGAGCCATGGCAATGCTTCGTGCTTTTCACTGCCTCTTTTATGGCGTCTTTTCCGTGTTATGCTACGCGAAAGACTTTTGATATATCACTTGGCGCAATAATTTTCCAGGACGGACTATTTGGCGCAAACGGTTCTGTGGATTTGATGGTTTGGACGCCTTTTATGCGCTGACTATGGAGTATCTGATAGGTTTTTGTTCCATTGTCCGTCATATATATATTATGGCTATCATATACACTCTGTTTGTGTTCTTCTATCCGTGGAATAGACACTCAAAAAGAGCACCCATCGGCGTCTACGAGGATGTCAACTACGAACGAATCGTCAAATATCCCTTGACGTTTGCAATTGAGATTAAATGGTCAATATTTATTTACAGTTTTCGCCTTTCGACATGGCTGATCAATTTTCCATGCCCCGACTGATTTTAATGATCATAATGAGAAAAAGGATGCCGCTACCCACTTTGGGTTTCTTCAACGGTCACCCAGGATTACTCTTTCCCACTCTGCTCACGCTTCGACTTCAACTTCTCTTGATACTTGTTAAAGGTAGGATCGTTGATTTCTCCTCTGTCTGCTTTGACCTACAAGCAGCAGAAACCGTTAGCATTCAACATTCAGCGAATGACGGTGACATGCCTAGGAAAGTCAACACGAAGGGGCATGGAGATGGGAGGGCCATACATTCTCCTCACTCGCGCTGGCGAGTTCTTCCGCCCAGGCAGCTTTATCGTGGCCATCCTTGTGCTGTGAGATTTGGTTCTGCTTGTGCCTTTCGATTTCACTGCCAATATCTGGTTGTTCGTCACGGTCTGACAAGGAGGCCCAGTTAGCATATCAATGAAAGTTTCAAGGTTGATTGGGAATGAGGAAGGGGGAAGTGGCATACGTCTATCAGACTCCTTGAGGACACTGCGTGATGCTGAGGAGTGGAATGATGAGGATTGTGAGGAGGTCGCGGGGAGGATGGATTGGCGGGACAGTCGAGCGACGTTGGTTGCCTGGACGGCGCGGGATCTGGATAGGGAGAGGAAAGACATGTTGATGATGTGTATTGCCCTTTCTTCCTTTGATATGTGCAAATGTTTCGAGGTGTCGGCAGCGAAAGTTGATGGTTGGCCGAAGTATAGTATGTTGTCGGAGGAGTCGGAAGGATGAGTGATGGATGGAGCAGGTTCTATGTCAACGGACTAGGTATGAAGCAAAGTCAGCAGTTGTTACATGGAATTGAGTTCCTTTGCAAGTGGCGTGTTCGCAGGTGGACGGCTTCCAATTGACACGGCCCGTCATTGAGGATCTAACTTACTATAAAGTAGCTTTTTTAAAGTTCTATCCTGCTTCTCCGTGGAGGTTCAAACGGTTCTTCACTTCTTGTGATATATTTGAAAATACCCAAAGAATTAATCAGTAGAGTTGATGAAAAAAGGAATTATTCGATACCTCTAAGCCAGGTACCCTCCCTCTTCATATTTAAACCCGTCCCCATCTGCTCCTCATCATTATTACGTGGTTTGTATCCTGCAACAAGCATGGCCAGCGTCAAGAATTGGGAACTTGCACTGGTGATGTCATCGCCTGCATCACTGCGCTCATACGCCCCACAGCTTATCTCGACGCAACACAAGAGGGTGAATCGTCAACACGGCCATCCGGACGTGGACCATGATGGGACATCAGGTATGTACATACATGCCAATTCACAGATGCAATGACAAATTTCAGTAAAGAAGCGTATAGCTTTATATCAAGCATTGACAGTACTGGGCTTGAAGAACTCTTCCTTCTACTATACTCCGTACATAGTTCACTCAATGGCTGCTTTCGCTGGCAGCGTAAATGAGACTTCAAAAGCTCTCTCGAACCTAATTGTTGTTAAACCCAGCAGCTCCTCTTATCATTCCAGGGTGCAATATATCTGAACACAGTACCACCTCATATATAGCCAGGCCTGTCCGGTCATCGCCTCTTAGTCTGATGACTTCCTCGTCCGACAGGCAGCAAGCATCACTCTGGTGATGTATCAAGACCAAGAATAGAAGACTTGAGGAAGCAAAATGTGAATGAACTAATTTGATATTCTTCAAATATATGCGCTGGCATATGTAGTTAAACCAATACTCCGCCCATACAGTACTTGCTGCAGGATGCTCATCTTCCAGATATAACCCATCCCCAAAGCACCCCGATAACCAGACCACCCGGGCTCCAAAAAAGGATACCATTCCATCCCATACATCCACCTAGCCATCCATCCAACCAGGCATCCACCAGCCAACCGTCCAATCGACAAGCCCGAGTGACAGCAAGCGAAGCACCAAAAGGCGAGCAAACAACAACATTGTCACACCAATTTTCCACTCCGCCTTTATTACGGAGTTTCAAAAAAAAACCGCAATCCGTGTTTTGTTCTTCCCCTATTAGTGGTAGAAGTAGCAAGCCAGAAAAGACAAAAAGGAAAAGGAGGATAGATAAAATGAGAGGATATTTGCGTTGGCGTATTTAAAAAGTTCAGATATGCAAAAAAGAATAAAGCTGCTTCAAGTATCAAGAGGAGAAAAAGGACACAATGACAAATGCACCCATACATCATTTCTGTCTATAGCGACAACCACGGAGCAGCAAAGGAGCAAAGGAGCAAAAAGAAAACAGAAGCAAAAAGCAAAAAGCAACCAGTAAAACAAATCACAAAGATAAGAATCCCATCTCACTCCAGTTCAGCCACTGCCCAAAATGAATATGATCCTGGATATCACGCAAGATTTCGCCCACTGAAGCACCCCGCCATAAAACCCAGCCGTGTAAATGTAATATATGGCAACAAGGAAAACTCGCTTGCTCGGGAAAAGAAAATGGAAACAAAACTCCACGGTCCGTTATACAGCCCTTTTCCAGGAGGGGAAAACACAGTCGCCGCTCATTCTATATTTCATCACTCAGGTTAGACCAGGAAAAAAACAGAGAAAAATGCTCTTTTTTTCTTTTCTCCAGAAAAACGAAAACCACCAGGTATCAAATGACGGTAAAATGTAGGTAATCGGTAATCAACTCGTATGCACCGTTTGCTCTCAGAAAATAAACAAAAACGTATCTTCGTATAAAACATTGGATCACCGAAAAAAGGGTCGAGGATAGGGTAATGGTCGATAAAAAGGCTTTTTATATACAAGTCGAAAGTATTAAGAGGTCGGAAGGATGGTGATCCAGGGAATCGTAGTCGAATCTGAATGATATAAACCGAAGCAACGGGTACAAAAGACGGTCGACCTAGGCGATGTAGAAAACGGACCGAGCGGCGTGGAGGAAAGAGAACGTATATAACAGACGTGAGACGAGCTTTGTTTCCACTTTTTCCCCGAGTCAAGTTTACCATCGACGCTGGTCAGGTTGCATCATGCCGGGCGAAATGGAGGATGGGGGGCTGGAGACCCGCATGCCAGTGCTGGGGTTGACGATTGGAATGGCATTTCTCGTCCGAACCGCCGAGGGTTGGTGGATTTTCATGGGATTAAAATTATTTGAGTTGTAAGAATGGAGGGAAGCGGGTGAGAGAGAAATGGCCGGAGTGACCTGCTGGGCTGGTTGAATCTGATGCTGAAGTGGCGAAGAATCAGGTGATGCGCTCGCGAGAGACGAACGGTCCGAAGCCGAGGACGCAATGGAGTGCAGCTGCACAAGAAAAAGGTCAACAACACACGTTCAATCAATTGATATGGATACTCTCCACATGGGCGACGAGGTATGACATACATCGTCCTCGGTCAACAGGTTAGGGCAGAACTCGAGGTCATCATCCAAGTCAAAGGACCGACCAGCTTCAAATCGGGCACGGAAGGCGGTGACGGCCGGCGCTTCGGCCAACTCTCTCATGCTCTTGACACCACGAAATTGCCGCTGGGAGTGCTGGCCACCCATCTTCTGCGCCCGGCGAGATCGACCACCGTGATGGTGAGTATGAGAGACATGCTGTGCGATGTGAGTTGGTGGCTGGGGGTGTTGCTGGTGATGTTGCTGTTGTTGCGAGTGGTGGTGCTGCTGCTGTGGGTGGTGACCCGAAAAGAAATACGACGACATGGCGGCGAGCAGGAAGTTCAACGAAGAGAGAAGACTAGGATCAGAGACCGTTCACGGCGAGGGCGCTGGGGGTGTTGTGGCACGGTTTGATTGATTGAATGCTTCTCATCCGATGAGGCTTCAGGGCGGGCAAATCGGCGAGGCAGTAGAGTTTACAGCGATATATCGTTTTGTTTGTTTGTGTATTACAACAGCCGTGAAGCGATGCAATGAAGACGAGAAGCGAATAAGAAGAAGAAGACGACGACGACGAGGAGAAAAAAGAGAACAATTGAAGAGGATGAAAGATAAGAGAAGACGAGCGAGGAGTCAGAGGTGAAGTGGGATGATTTGGGGGGGAGGCGAAAAGCGAGCAATGGTGTGTGCGTGTGTGGGAATTGGGAGAAGAGTCGGTGTGGGAACGAGAAGAAAGAGAGATGAAGAAGAAGAGCGAGGAAAGGGACGGAGCCTGCCAAGTCCGGGCAAGTCAAGTGACAACGCACAGAATTCAAGTGGAGGCTGTTGCAGCTGCCGGGCCTGCAATTGGCTCGCGGGCAGAGGGGACGCTGGCGCTAGCTGGGAGAAGTACTGCGGTTTGTATGGGCTGCGCGCTGATTTCGCAAGTACCACTCCCACCCCCCAACAAAACACGACAAGCAGGGATTGCCGCGACCACGCTGTGCCGAAAGCGGCAAGGCAAGGGGTCGGAGTGAAATTGGCTTTAGCCCCGATCGGGAATGGTCATTGACTTTAGTGGCGAAACTCAGCCCTTGGCTCAGTTATTGCGTCACCCGTAAGCCAATCACCGCAGCCGGCGAGGCGGGTCTTGGTTTCTTCAGTGGTGTGATTTGCGCAGAGCAGCGTCTTTTCCCTCTTTTCGCCTCCATCGGAAACCGCTTTTGGGGGAAACCGGAACCCCTTGGCGGGCCTGCTTCGGCTTAGCGTCGATGATCCGGTCCCAGGCTGCAGTGGCATCGTTCAGCCTTCATGTCATATCGAGCACGCTGAGGGCAACGGCTATATACTACACCTGCATACAGAGTCACTCCCGCTGTCTCGACAGCCAGACACAAAACTTCAGTTCGAGAGACGAGGATGCTGCTGCGACCTCACTCTGACCGAAGCATTCTTCCCGCGTTTCGGCCAGAGACGCCGTTTGTTCACAGCCCAATCAGCTGCCCGTGTCCGCATTAGTGCGGAGGCTGTAACGAGCCATGCTGGCCCAACCGCCGCCTGCCCCTCCATCCAGCAAGGAAAAAGCAAACATGTCCATTTCACTGCCGGCAAATTAAGCAGATATCATCGCAGCGAAAAACCCTGGGGGAATTCAGGATCTTCTGGAAATCCTCCACAAAAACTGCGGTGCATGGGCGTCACCACGTCCGTCGTGATTGGGCCAGCCAGGTGCTCCCATGCACTCCTTTTCCCACCAGATCTTCAAAGGATTCGTTTATCGATAAGATCAAAGGCGCATCAGCTCTGATTTCCCCGCTTTCCTTATCTTATCCTGTTTAACCGCCGGTCCGCCGTCTCAGGTTAAGCTTGAAACAAGATTCCGACGGAATTCTAGGCGTCGACAAGAATAGGGGAACCGTGAATATTTGGTGGCCCAGCGCTCTGGGCGTTTCTTGGAAAATTATACACGCCAGCCACTTGGAAACAGCATCAATTTGGACAATTATCGGTGTTCCATTGTTGCTACCGTGCCCTTTGTTCTCAACCCAGAGCCTGCAAGAATTACGGGGGGGTTTTGGGATTGCCGACTGGACAGGATATTTCCAGCCTTGTTTCATTGCGCGCCCAACCTCTGGAAACACGCTTCCCAGATTTGCCATGGACATGGCCCATCAATTTCTATCTATGGAAACGGTAAACCTGCCCGTTTCCCAATAAAAGGTTGCGGACCTCCCCACGGGCATCCAGGTTCAATCCCGGCGCGTAGCCATTGGTATCGGAATCCCTGGACGATACCACTGATCTGTGCATGGTATTGAACCTGCTGCGGCCACGATGGTAATTCTTGTTGATATCGAGAATTCATCTTCGGCCATTTGTGCATGAATAGGGATCTTTCCCTTTGTTTGTTTTGCATTTGGTTTTTGACGAATCGATCCCAGGTGATACACATGAACGGAAAGACTGCACTCGCAAGGTGGTAGAAGCTGCAATGGTAGGCCAACAAAGCGTTTATGACTGGAGTCAAATGGAAAATGCATTTCTTGCATTTTTGACCACTCGTGAGGCGCTTGGTCCTCAAACTCTCAAAACAACGTCTCGTAGTTCCCTGGAGTCATAAGGTAATCTCATCCAAACAACTCGATTCGATGCTAAAAATACCAGTGCAACGCCAGATGGTGTTGAAGCTGTCAAAATTCCCTTTGGGCCGAGTGGTAGTTGGCTCTTAGGCCATGGATTGGTACATTGGTGGGTAACTTGACAATCTCACATCCTCTCTTCAATAATTAGAGGACGCGAAACAGAGCGATATCTTGCTTCTCTGGATCATCTCAAAATCTCTCATTTATCCAGTCCTCTGCTCTTCACAAATCTCCCAACCTGCTCCTTGCAGATCTTCTCGCTGTACTGTTCCCACACCTCGTACAACGAGACAACCTCCTGTGTGCACTCAATCACCGCTTCAATGTCCACCTCACTATTTGCTAGCCAATCAACAACCTTTTGCACCCGTGCCGGCATGCCAACCCCCGTCTTGTCGTTCATGGCCGACATGATATTTACATTCCCATCCCTTAGAGCTCCTGTTGCCGAGGAGCCTCCGGATGGAAGCATGACTGGATGATGGCTAGGTTTGAAAATGACCGCGACGAATACTGCCATCACCGCGATGACATGCGGAGGATGAAGAAGCGGAAGATCGGTTAGATAGTGGTCGTTGATAACAGACCAAGCCAAAGCTACTTCGTCTGCTGTTAACGAGAGGACGCCCTGGACTTCGGTGAGGGTGCGGTATGGGTGGTACACGATCAGTTGCGAGTTCATTTCGGATATGAGCCAGAATTCACATTCGCCGATTTTGGCGCCGTCAGGGACGATGAATTCTAATCCAGTAAGCGAATTCGCCTGATATCACGATGCCGTGGCAGAAAGAACTTAGAAAAAAGGAGATTACGAACCCGGCCATAAACCTCTTGCTTCCCCCAGGACCAACCTGATGTGCTGGGGGCATTCTTCTATCTTACAGGCGAGATAGAAAGCAGTGGTAAGGAGTAGATACGGGTTCGATCGACGTATTTCCACCTTTGTATAGAACCTTTTCACGTAGACCTGAGCCGTTGCCAGCGCCTGTTGCCTGACGTTGAGTCGTTTCGCTAGTTTAATCAACTCTGCAGAAAATATCACAAAGTCAGCCATTAAATACCCCTTCCCCGTAAGCTTCTTGTGGTGACTCACGCTGATTCACGTAGACGTTGAAAAGCCTCAGGTCTGGGAGCGGATACTGCTGGACGAACGGTCGCTCGGCCTCCCCCAGAGCCTTTCTGGCTTCGGCCAGTTCTTCTCGATCAAAGAGCCAGAATTCACGCTGGGTTGAGGCCCAGTAGTCCGCAGCCATTTGAGGAATTTCAGCGCTTCGACGACGTTATGCTGCAACCGCAGGCGGCGGGTTCGGGATAACCAATCCGCTGAGCTGAAAGTTCCGACGAGGCTTCGGGTACGGAGTGATTGTCTGACTGCGCCGGTAGCGAAGCTCACGGTCGATATTGCTCACATCTTCATGAGCGCAGAGTGCATGACAGCTGTCCTTGAGCACTAGACCGTCATCTGAGCCCAAGTATCTCCGTAGTACGATCGAGTCCGCCGTCGTCGAGTTCTCTGTCGTTGTGCTGGGGACGGCCAGTGGACGTCATCACCGCCCTGACATGTTTTTTTTGCACCTCTCACGCGGCGCCAAGACGCCTTCGCTGCCACCCAATTGGAACACCGCCAAAAAAAGCCAGCAGCCCACTCCCAAACGCAGCTTGACATCAATCCCGCCGCGAGTTTTCCTGCTGACCCTTCGCACTTCTCTTCTCTCTTCAGGTCATCTGCGCTTCGAAGCAAAAGACTGCATCGTGTCTTCGGAAACTTCTCCCCTTTTGAATCGTCGTGTCAACAGTCGTGGATAGATCTCTGATGTTCGGCCAACGTTTGCAGAACCAAGGACGACGCCCGCTTTCGTGCGGGAATCAAGCTGGATGCGTCGCGAGTCTTCGTGCTTTGATCTTATAAAAGTTACCTGTGGTGAGGAACGCAAACGGTGTCGCACGAGACCTTTACGTCTCGTCCTTTTTTCTGGTTTTGGTTTGATTGAAGATGAGAGGGGAATCGCGTCATGAGCGTGAACAAAGGATCAATGACCTGTGGGAGATCCTCGATGTTCGCCGGAGGGGGCAAGTGGACTTGAAAGACTTCAAGAAGGGACTGAAGAAGATGGACCATCGTGAGTTTCATGGATGACCATACGAACTGATATGTTGTGGCATCGATAATAGCTAACGTGGATTTCTAGCACTCAAGAATGCAGACTCCCTCCTGAAAGATATCTTGGAAGTCGTCGACACGAGCGGAGACGGTCGAATTCAGTTCAACGGTGAGCACCCTAGCTGCTTGCGCCGATCCCATAAACCTCCTTCCCGAGGTGCTGAGGAAAATCACGTATCTAATATACCGTCGTTCTAGAGTTTCAAGTATTTGTCGAACACGCGGAGAGGGAGCTTTTACAGCTGTTCGAAAGCGTAGATCGTAACCACGATGGACATGTCAACAAAGAGGAACTACGAACTGCTTTTTCGCGAGCGGGCTTGACAGTTCGCAACTCGAAACTCGACCAGTTCTTTTCTGAGATGGATACGAACAAAGATGGGATGATTAGTTTTGAGGAATGGAGGTACGTGAACTCAGGACGATCTGGTTGCAATCGCACCGTTTGGCAGCTGACTCGGAATAGGGATTTTCTCCTTTTTCTTCCAGCTCACCCAGCGCAAGCTTCCAATATGCGTACCCTTCTGTCTTATTACTCGGCGACCGGGAATCTGAATCCTGAAGGCGATGTCCACATAAACGAACCTTTTCAAGGATTAGGTACAGACCACCAATTTCCTACAAATTCTCTTCCAGAACGCACCAGTCCTCCTCAGCCCGCGTCTTCTTCTTCTTCTTGTTCTTCTCAACCCACTTTGCCGGACATTTCAGTGACCCAGCTAGCTCGCGATCCTCACCCAGAAAATCTGTATCGACATAATACGGATGACCCAGTGTTTCTCCCCGATGGCTTTAGCCTGGAATGGATTCCCTTGCCCTGGAATGTATCAATGTGGTTATATTACCGATATATTGAAGAAATATTGACGGAAAGTACGCCTCACTTAGGTTACTTTCTTGCGGGCGGGCTGGCTGGTGTTGTGTCTAGGACTGCGACGGCGCCGTTTGATCGGTTGAAGGTGTACTTGATCGCCCAAACGAAGTCCCAGTCGGTTACAGCCAACATTGCAAAATCCGGTAGTGCCATTGAAGCGGCGGGATGGATGGCTGGGCCACTGGTCCAAGCAGTCAAGGATCTCTGGCGTGCTGGTGGGATAAGGAGCTTGTTTGCTGGTACGTTTCCCTCTGACATTATGGCCATGTCAAAAGTTGTAACATTTGTCAGGGAACGGTCTGAATGTCGCAAAAGTCATGCCCGAATCTGCGATTAAATTTGGTGCATATGAAGTGAGTAAAAGTATTCTTATATTTTCGGGGCTGCAGCGACTTATCTTCGTCACTAGGCTTCCAAACGCATGTTTGCGTCGCTCGAAGGACATCACGACACAAAGCAGCTGCTTCCGGTTTCACAGTTTCTTGCCGGTGGCATAGGTGGCATGTTTTCACAGTAAGGATTTAGGCTAATCTGATCTTCTCCTGCGGTTCTAACTGTTTTAGATGCTTCGTTTATCCATTGGATACCCTAAAATTGTAAGCTCCCTTGCATCACCCACCCCGTCAATCTTGGAAACTAATATCCGGTAGCCGCATGCAATGCGAAACCGTCGAGGGTGGCCTACGCGGTAATCGTCTGATTATTGCAACCGCCCAAAAGATGTGGTCCGCGAACGGTATATCCGCTTACTATCGTGGTCTTCAGCTTGGCCTCATGGGAATGTTCCCTTACGCGGCAATCGACCTCATGGTCTTCGAATACCTAAAATCAACTCTAATCAGCCGCAAAGCTCGCCTTCTTCACTGCCACGAGGAAGACGCACCACTCAACAACTTCACCACGGGTGCCATTGGTGCATTTAGCGGTGCTCTTAGCGCATGCATGGTATACCCACTCAACGTCCTCCGCACGCGTCTCCAAGCGCAAGGGACAGTGCTACATGAACCCACGTATACGGGCGTCGTGGACGTGACGCGAAAGACGTTTCAGAGCGAGGGAATGCGTGGATTTTATCGAGGCCTGACGCCAAACTTGCTCAAAGTCGTACCGTCAGTGTCGATTAGCTACATCGTATACGAGAACTCGAAGAGAGCTCTTGGGCTGGGCTGATTGGATGGCTCTGGATCTTTGATAAACCCCCTTCTTTGCTCGCCCTCGAGGACGGTCGCATGCTCATCACCCTCTTTCCCTACTTTTCCGTGACACACTTCTAACATTGTGGCTATGATACCCCCCACCAGCTGGAAAGCAAGTTGTTTTTATGGAGCCACCACAGATACCATTTTCCCTTATTGATAATACTATCTTGCATAGTGTGCGTGCATTTTGAGCGGCATTTTTTTCGGAGCTTTATTCCTGTTCCATTTCCCTTTGCATCTTGTATATGAACTGCCAGTGCCAGTTTTTCCTTGGTATATCCAGGATCGTGGTTCAATTTTTCCTACTATTGTTCTGAGCACAAGGTTGGATGTCCTTGGCTCGCGCCTGTGTTGTATAAACAATATTCCTTTTGAGCGGCCAGATTGCTGCGTGTGAATTGGTGTTATATACTCCATACAGGCTATCTTTTGTTCAGATGAAAGCCGATTAGAATGGCGGAACGAGTCCTGCAATTAACCCCTATGAACAAAATTCGAGAGACGATCTCTTCAAAAAACTTAAAGTGAACCCGTCAACTCCACACGGTTTACTTCTTCGCCTGAACAGCTCTAACTTCCTCATCCTTCCCCAAAATATCCGGCACCGGCCCAACTGGCGTAATCCCAAACTGGTTAATCTGCGTATGACTCACCGTATAATGCTTCTTGATATGTTCAAACTCCGTCGTCTCACCAAACGCAGGGACATCCCAGTACAAGTGCCGCAACCAGCGATGGATGGCCGGATACCCGGAGCGAATGTCGCGTACGTTGCACTTGAAATGCTGGACGTAGACGGGATCGAAGCGGACGATGGTGGTGTACAGGCGAATGTCGGCTTCGGTGAGGGTGTTGCCGAAGAAGTAGATGCTGGAGGGGTCGGTGGCGGTGTACTTGGAGGAGAGGTGGGATTCAATGCGGTCGAGAGAGGAGAAGAGCGGAGTGATGGCGGTTTCGTAGGCTTCTTGAGTTCTATATAGAGAGTTAGTGGTGAGGATGGGATCGGATATGCCTGCAAGCAGACGATATATGGGATGGGAAGAGTTCACGTACGTTGCGAATCCGCACTTGTAGACGCCGTTGTTGACGGTGTTATATACCCACTCGTTTGTCTCCTCGATATCCTTCCTCAGTTGCTCTGGAAATAAGTCGACCTTCCGATGTTTCTCGGGGATAAGGTCGTCGAATTCATAGTAGAACATGCGAATTATTTCAGCGCTCTATTCAACACGACGATACCAGTTAGTTACAATCTTTACCACTAGTTACTGGCATACTAGACGAAAATAACTCACCTCATTGCTCACGATCCGCTTCGTCTTTTTGTCATACAACGTCGGCACCGTGAATCTGCCGGAATAATCCTTATCGGACTCGAAATAAATCTGCCGAAGATGCGTGAAATCGTGTAACGGATCCGGATGCGTCTCGCCGGGGAGTTTCTCATCGGCAGTTGCAAATCGCCATCCTGAATATCAACCACAATCAGTTCAAAATGGCCGGGGAGTCTTCTTATGACATGTATGTCCATACCTTGCTCTCCCAAGTGCCAATGCACAGATGTGATAGGGATAATATCCTCCAATCCCTTCAGCTTCCTCGTAATCATAGTCCGATGGGCTAAACAAGAACGACAACCCCATCAGCAAAGCCAACAACTAAATCAAAATCCATTTTCACAATGAGTTATACATACCCCATGGACACGCATACGACACATAGAGATGATATCGATCCTTTTCCGGGGGGTACCGTGCCCCAGGCTCTCTCGAGATCCAGTCCCGAAAGGCCGACGGCTTGCGCTTGAATTCTCCAGACTTGTCATTGGGATTGACCCAATTGGTGACCTTTTCGTCCTTTGTCTGTGTCTTTTGAGGAGCTGTCAGCGCTTTTTGTTCATACGACCCTCCAAAGACTGGGATTGTCACTTCACAGCCCGGCGTTCTCCGCGCGGGGCAGAGGTTCAACGTACCGACATCTGTACGGTGGTGCAGGCCTTGGCTGACGTAACGAGGTTTGCAGAGACTCTTCGTGGGTTCAAACGATTAAGCAGTTGAGGAGGTCGAAGAAGGGGAGAGAACATTGACAGGGCGTGGGATAATGGAGATGGCAAGGAGATCAATGTAGGGTTTCTATAAGAATAACTTCTATGTGTAATTAGCTACGAGCATGGGTTTATGGAATTTATCAGCAAAACCGACTGCCCCTTCGGCTTGTAGTAAGCTTCAATTAAGGTTAGATTTCATCATCGTCGGCGGATTACAGGGATGATTTGAAATCAGCCACTAAGCGGAACATGAGGGGATGCACATTCAAATTGCTAAGCATGACTGATATTCTCTAGTCGTGTACGCCGTAGCTATGTAGCCAAGTTTATTGACCATAATAATGATCTATTGCAGTCTGAACGATCCAAGCGGGAATTCAACGGGGATAAACATGTTCGCCGTCTACTTGTCCAGCTTGACCATCACATACGGCACTTCAACATCTTCTCCAGTTTGATCTTCCGCAGTAATCTCGAAAATAACATTCTTCTGGTGACTGGGAATCGGCTTCTTGCTGATATGCTCAACCAAACGACTCATCCTAAAGCCGATATGTTAGTAAAATTCATGAGTTGAAAACCATCGCTTTAGTACTTACTTCATAGGCAGCCGGTCCTTGACCTTGCTTGGTCCATAAAAGCTCGCGTAAAGAAGGCTGACACCGGAGCTGACCATACTTATATCTAATCCTTTTTCCTCAAACAATTTTATGAAGTCCTTGAGAGGGATATCATCAACTTCAAAGCGATCCCAGAGCTTGTCAATTGTCACCTCTCCGTTTTTCCCTTGATATTTACCCTTCGGGCTGGCAATGGGTTCGCTAAAACCAAAGAAGGGCAGCGCCAAGTTAACAAACCCGTTCTTGTATTGCTCAACATCTTTCTTGCCGTCAAGAACTTTGTAAAGCTCAAGCACGACAAGACCCGTCACAAGAGCAGTTGTAGTAGCGATTGCTGGTATGATTTTCCCGGCAATGAACTTGGTCTTGTGTCGGTCTGCTTGTTGGATTTCGTAGTTTTCCGCACGAAGATTACTTGCAGCAGTGATGAAATCAATATGGTAATTGGTGTCATCATCTTTCTCAAACTCGACGGGCACTAATTTGAAGCCGGAGAGGGACTTGGGTTTTGGAAGGGACTCAATGAGGCGCTGGAGCTCTGCTTGATCGTCGTGAGGTCCACCAGCGGGCTGCGCATTTGGATCAGGCTCGTTTTCATCCGCTTGAATTTTTACACCTGCACTGGGAGTAAATTCAGGAATTATCATATTTTCCACAATGTTCCGGTAATAAGCCTTATCCACACCTGGATTCTTGATGCCGTAGTTGAAAGCGTGGAGATTCGCGGCAGCAATGATGAAGCCAAGGTGGGTTGGATTCGAGCTGTCAAATTTCAAGGGTGTTGGGGCACGTTTAGGACCCGACCAGAATGGACTACCAGACGACGTCTTGGAGTCCTTGGGGAAGTTATACAACAATTGCTGAATGGTATTATTGTAATGTTTTTCAAATTGGTTTCTTGCCCAGGTAATGCAGTCGTCGAAACTGATTGGTTTCTCGGTGACAAGATAGTCTCGCACGCTTTCCAGAGTCTGTTTCTCACTGCCAGTCTGTTTCAGGGCGGTTTCAATGTAGTTTGGTTGAGTGAGATAAAGATTCACTGCCTCTGGAGGTCCCACGAAGTATGATTGGAACAAATCTCTTGCCCAAGCAATCGTATGCTCGATGCGGTTGGGGAAACTTCTTAGCGTGCACATGGGGAAAGATTGCTCTGGAGGATCATGAGAGCTGGAGTAGGATTCCGTGACGTTCGGGATGACGACTTGAGTATTCCCCTTGGTACCAAGCGTTCCACTTTCCAAGAGAGGCTTTCGGAAGAAGACACACCGACGATCAACGTAAGTTCTCGCGTCAACATTATCGAGGGCGTTCGTAACGCCGTCGAGACGCTCCCAAAATTTCTCGTTGAAAACATGCTCCGAGTCCGGACCAACGCGTTCCCGAAGAGTAACAATTTTCCCTTTAAGTTCTGGGTTCATAGCCTGAACAGCTGCAGCGGCGCAATCACTCTTCAGCTTGCCAACATCGCCAGTGCGGAACAAGAATTGACGGTTAAGGTTACTGCGTTCGATTTGGTCCATATCTGTCACAGTGATCTCACCATTCGGCCCTGTCGCGAGGCCTATCATGGCCCAATTCTTAAGCATCTCGCAGCCAATTGCACCCGCACCGACAAGGAACTCCTTGATATTCGCAATCTTGTCCTGGAACTGTCTTCCAAAAACAGCAATTTGACCATCATATCGAGTGTTCGTCGGCTTGCAAAGTTCTTCGGATCTCTCCACTGAGTCTGGAAGGGATTCGAGGGAATCGAAGTACAACCATTGCACAATAGGGTGAAATTTCCCAGAGACAGCCTTCAAAACCTCTTGTGCAGCCAAACCTCCAAAAAATGCAGCCATGGGACTCAAATCACCTCGAGCCTGGTAGCTAAGTTCTTTGATGAGCTTTTCATCAATTTCAATTTTCTCCTCGCCTTTATTAGCAAGTGTCCGCGCGAGTTCTAAGACCCGCTGTGCGTCGTCGTCATTATGAGGTCGGGGCAGCTCATCGTGCTTTTCGTTGAATAAGTGAAGGGCCTGAATACCAATATGAAGCTGCGGCGGTCGGTCAAATTTAGCGAAATCAGAGAAGACAAAGTCAGGATTCTTAATCTGCTCGCTAAATGGCTTGAAATCAATGAACTTTGGCATCTTGACTTGGGTATAGAGACCGCCAGATTCGTAGGTGCCCAGTCCACTGACATCACCAATTGAGAAAGTATATGGACCTTTGACCGTCACCTTTCGCGGATCTGCATTGTTGAGGCCCTCCATTCCCTTGATCTCAGAGAAGGTCACATAGTCTCCATCCTCGAGTCCATGCCTTGTTTCATCGAGTGCTGACACGAGGCCTTCCTCGTCGATACCAGCGACAATACCGGACACTGGTTCCTCCCCTGTGTCATCTCCCACTGTGAAATTCTTGCCAAAGTCTGTAAAAATATAACCAAACAAACCAAAAATGTTTGTTATAACGATGTAGACTCCATTTTGGTGGCAGTAATCAGCGATAATCTCCTGCTCGTGCAATGTTAAAGAAGTCGTATTAGTCAAAACCACTATTTGGTATTTCTTCAACTGGGACAAATCGGCGGTTAAACTTTCGGCCTCGTACACGGAAACCGGAGTATAGGCATTGAGCTCCGAAACACGAGGCGCAGTCACATCAGCACGGCGTTTGCCCACGTCGTCTGGGTGTAAAAAGAATTGTGAAGAGAGGTCGGCGATGGCGACGGGAGTGGGGTCGTAGAGAGACAACGATTTTACACCGGCGAGTGCAATATTCTTGGCTAAGAATGGAGGTGGTTAACTCGCAGCAACGATATCGTACCTCGGAGCCGCATACCTATTTCAGCGCCCAAACCCTTAAGGCCAACAACCAGAACATTCGACGATCCCATCCGCTTCATGGCCTCATGGCCAAGCACGTACCTATGTCACACCCGTCAGAAGTCCATCACCAGGAAATCAAACTGCCCACAAGGATAAACTCACAGCTGTCTGCTATAGAGAGACTCGTCAATTTCGCCATGCTTGATCTTCTCCATCGTCGATTCCGTATCGATATCCATGTTGGTAACCTAGTCAGTCAAGTGAGTTAGAGAAGCTAGGTAAAGCAGTTTTGATGCTAAGATTTTGAATTGACAAGGAGACTGAGGGGTGTAAATGGCATTTATAATGTGCTAGGCGGGCATGTATCAAAGATGCTTTGGTTGCCTAATGCCCAAAGTGAAGGGGATTGAGGTAGGCTGGCGGATGCAGCTTACAGCCATGATCTTCTTTTCAGGTCGATGCGCTTCACCAGTGGAAGCTTTTCTTTTCCCTGACTTCCCAGGCTCCGGATTATGACCGAGCGTAGAAATTTTGAAGGTAGAAGAGTTGAAAGCCTTGCCAGGGAGCAAGACTTTCTCGGAGAATGGGGAGCTCTACGGCGTAGGTCTGAAGCGGGATGGTGGGGAACCTGGTGCGGTGGTGTATGTATGAGCAAGGGTTAGAGGCAGGCAAAAGATGGCAGTGAAGCGACCCAATCCAGTAACTAGAAGGTGAGAAAAATGACAAATAGAGAAGAAAAGATGCTGAGAAAGGTGTCTATGAACACAGGTGGTGATATCTGAGAAGCTCACAAGCGGCAGTGTTGTGTTCCAACTTGCGACGAAAGACGAACTGTCATCATAGCCTGTTTCGAGCTTGATTACCAATTTGTTACCACGATTACCAATTATAGCCAATCAGTGAGCGGTCTTTGGTCTAGATTATCGATTACGCGTATTTGATACGCATCTCCTGTTCCTCTTTCAACTTCACCTTTTGTTCCTCTCTCCGCCTGTTCACTACGACTTCATTTCAGCCTGGGAATCCGATTGTTGAAAGAAGGCTTGTCTCTGCTGAATTCAGCTTAACTTACGCGACTTACTGAGTCTCCTGGTCAATTCTTATGTAGAATCTGTCCTGAAGAGCTTCACAAGTCGCGATGAGGGGTGGGCAAGATTGATGGGATTATCACAGCCAAGTTGTCACTTGTTCCTGAATGTGTCGCTTTGAACTGCTTGGCTGTGGTCTTCTGTTTCTGCGTCGTTTTCGATCGAAGCGAAGGGAGGACTTTGATGATAGCTGGTATTCCGCTGACCACGTTCAAGACAACCAACCGCTGCTGACCACGCGACTTTACAGTACTGCTCCGGCACAATGCTCCACGAGATCCTTCTCTCCCTGTCCGGCCAACCGTCCCCTCTATTCGACCAGTCAACGGCAGAGGGTGACTCTGCCAAAACGGGTTTCCCGTTACTATCTCCACCAGAAAAAGCACTCCTTGCCTCAGTCGCTCAACTGAGTCAACTTCACAAACAGCTCCGGGACCATACATCGCAAATCTCGTCCTCTCATCCGTCGACCATTTGCCGGGCAGTTTCGACGACGATTGCCACAGAACACCTTGGGAACTTTCAAAGGAAGATTCTGGATGTAGAGAAGGCAATTTTGACCATTGATGCCGATTACGTCGGTGGATATGGAATAGTCCCACTCTCCACCATTGTGGGCGAGTTTGCGCCTTGGGTGCGAAGAATGGAATGGCTCTGGGATGTTGCCAAGTTCATGCTGTCAGAGAAACATGCCAAAAAGCGAGATGAGCCCACTGTTCACCCCTGCACCGGGGCTCAGCTCATTGATCGACTTATCAAGGACTCCCAGACGGGGTATGTAGACTTGGAAGAAATGGCGTTGGTCCTAATAAAGGCCGCAGAGACTGCATGGATGCGCCAGCTTTCCATGTGGATATTATACGGTCAACTACCTCCCTTTGGGCGTGATGACTTCTTCATCCAAGAAGCACCAGTAAAGCTGGATGAGCCAACATTCCAAAGTTTGGAGTATGTTGTCCGTCCAAATTTATTACCAAAATTTCTGTCTGCGCCCACGGCTGCTTCGATTTTATTTATTGGGAAATCTCTGAATCATATTCGAGCTAGAGGGGAATTCTCTGCTGGGGCAGAATCAAAGGCTTCAGCATCCCACATAACGCTACACGGGAATTATATTCGCCGTCTATCGTCTCTTTCATCGCCTTTATCGCTTGTTGGTCTGAGCGACTCCATATCTGACATTCGACTTTCCATATCTCAGACCGTCCTGTCCCGGTTACTACCTCTACCTAAAATAGTAGAGGTCTTATCTGTACTTCATGGTTTCCTCCTTCTCGAGCGCGGAGAATTTGCCATGGCACTTGTGTCGTTTGCAGACGAACGGATCTCATCGAAACATAGGAGGCTGGGTCTCGCGAAATCGGCATCTACTGGTCCACAGTCTCTCGACTTGTTAGGAATTAAGGACGGGGAAGTCTCAACAGTGTTATCTCAAGCTTTAGCTGAGCTTTATTCGCTGCAGAACGAGGAAGACCCCATTGACGACGAGCTAGACCTTGCACGAGATCTTTTGCGCCTCAAAGTCAAGGGGAAAGGCGAGGACCGTGGTGGTTGTTCTGAAACAGAGTCATTGACTCGCAACTCAGTCATTGAAACATCCAATATCTCCTTTGATGATCTTCTATTTGGCACATCTACTGTTTTATCGCTCGATGTGCAATCGCCCTTGGATTTGTTCCTTTCCCAGTCAGATATGTCTATATATTCTGAAATTCACGCCTGTCTTCTTGGCATCCGACGCGCACAGATACGTCTTAGCGGTCTCTGGAAATGCACCTCCATTCGAAGAACTCACCCAGCTCCTTGGGGGCCGCCTTTAAGCAACAAACGTGGTGGCCAAGAACGACTCCGTGTCGGCCGTGAAAGGGAACGTAAACGCTGCACCGCAATGCGGGCCATCTGGGCGACTTGCAGTGCTGCCCATTTCATCCTCTCAGAGCTAGGAAGTTATCTTCAAGGTGAAGTCATCAGCGGTTCATGGGGTCATTTCAAAGAATGGCTAGACGGAACGAAGTCATCAACTACTCCTGGGAACTCGCGCCCCGGAACAGCTAAACCGAAGCAGGTCGACGATCAGGGGGACCCCTTATACCCCCAACATGACCCGGAAACCATCACTATCGCTCACCGCATGTATCTATCTCACGTCGCACAATCCCTTTTTCTTACCGATATCCCATTCACCCGCGCTCTCCGGGCTCTACTCACACATGTCGACCGGTTTATCTCCCTGATCACTCAACTCCAAATAGTACAACAAAATCTCGACCTAGAAGCGGATGAAGGTGTCTTCGACTCATTAGCAAATCACACCCAGGACGAACGAAGGGTATGGTCGGAATTATGCCTTGCCAGGACAGGACTTGAAGACGGAATCACAGAGCTTATATCTCGACTGAGGGACATTGATGATACTCGCCTCGCTGAGGGTATACGAATGTTTGACTTTAGAAACCAAGCTGTGCAAACTTCTGCCTCTGGCGGCGATACAGAGACACCTTTTTCAGAACGTACTAACACCTACGTTCCCTGGAAAGCTGCCGGCGTAGATCGGTTGCTTATGAAACTGGACTCTGGGGGGTCGAGGAACGCTCCTGGATCGTTTGAATTCAGGGAAGAATTCATTGATTGAAGAATGAAAGTCCAAATCAGTACGATTAACGGATGCGGCGGCCTTTGTGTGCTTTCTCTCGTAGTGTCGGAAGATAATGTGATATGGGGCCATGACTTACGATGACATTTTATCTGCTCTAACACGCATGTTCCAGAGACCTGGGGAGTTACGGCGGCTTAATGTATGAGTATTATATTGGATATTAAAATATCAAGGGTACCGGCGTGCGGTAGTTTTTCAGAAGACGGAACTCCTCACATGAAACTCAGTATTTCATGGAAAAGGGGTTACGTAGTTCATGCTGGACACGCCATGCCAGCCATTGACAAACAGTGCGAAACGCTTCGGGGGTATCAATCCGAGCAAAAATAAATGACAAACCGAAAACTATTCTATCCAGGCCACGTCAAATGATATAGACAAATCTTCCGTTTTCCCTTTTCTCCACTCCCCCAGCCTCCAAAGCCGCAGACGAAGAATTGGAAGCAATCAATCCCTCCACCTCATCCGTAGCAGCAATCTCCTCTTCCCCATTTTGACCCATCAATTTCCTCACTGGCCGGGCATTCTCCCTCTGCAACAAAACTCGCAGTGCAAGAGCTAGTACCGCCACAAAGACCATAAACATCGAGCACAGTGCCATGCCTCGGATGTACCAAGGTCCATCCCTTGCAGGGTACAATCGCGTCCCGACTAACGGTCCACACTGGCCGATGACATTTAAAATTGCCATTCCAGTCCCCTTACCTTCCTTGGCGGGCTGGTTGTCCATGGTCCAGGTGATGATGAGGGTGATTGCGGAGAAAAAACCTGCCGCGGCAGGATAGATGCATACGTATCGGATGAGGATGTGGACGGGTTCCGGAAGATAAGAGTGAAAAATACCGGTGAGGGCGATTAGAAGGTACGAGAGGGAAGAAAGTAGGGCATGAAGAATGATGAATGCGCTACGGCTTCGTTTGCGGTCGGAGATGGAGGCGGTTAGGAGAACAATCACAAATGCGAATAGATAAGGTGGGGCGGAGAGGGCTTGAGAAGTCAATTTGGAGTAGCCCATGCTATGGAAGAAAGATGTCAGTTAGCTGTAAAAAATGTTAATGTAGGACTTGGGTGTACTAACTCATTCAAGATGGTCGGTAGGAATACGGGTAGGGAGCTGAATGCAACATTGCAGCTGAAAAACATGAACTATCAATTTTATCAGCAGTCGTTGCATAAAATAAAGCACGGGCACTGACCGCAGTGAGATACGATTTAGGATCACGAAGTGTTCGGCCCACTTCACGCCAATCGAGCCTTCGAGGATGAGTGTCATGTCCTCGGCCTTTGCCCTGACCTTCCCGGAGTCGCCATTTTGCAACCTTCCTTTCCCGGGGAGTGAGGTATCTGGCCTTACTGGGCTTATCTGGAATATAAGCCCAAACAACGGACGCCACCACAACGCTTGGAAATCCTTCAAAGAGGAACAAGGCTCGCCATGGTGCAAGTGGGCCATCTTTGTTCATCCAAACGATGAACCAAGCTAGGCTGCCTGCAAAAGAGGTTGCTAGAGGTGCAGCGCACAGGAACATACCCGTTCGAAACGCTAGTTCTTCCCGTTTGTAGAAGAATGAGAGGTAGAACGGCAAGCCTGGCCCAAATCCAGCCTCAAAGACTCCTAACAGGGCTCTCAGCAGTACCAGGGCCCAAAATGAGGTGACAAGACACTGAAGAGATGCAACCAGGCCCCAGCCCAGGACACATAGAGGAATATAGATATGCGCCGGCACAACTTTATACATTAAGGTCATCCATTCGAATAGGATGTATGTTATGTAGAAGGCTGTAAGCACCCATTCGTACTGTGAAGACGAAAGTTTCAAGTCTTCCATTAAACCTGCGATTTTGGCATTTCCGATATCTGTATGAAATGAAGCTTTGGTCAGCTTTCTGACGACAAATTGAAGCACGGTGAGAAGGGCAGCTTAGAATACTCACTTGAACGGTCCAAAAACGAGAGCATATAAAGAAAGGCCATGAGCAAAGTCAATCGCCTGTCAAACTTCTTCACCACGCGTCTCTCCTCGTCTGCAGTGTAGGCTCTGGAATATGCAATAACTGGCCCATCCTCTTCATCCACTTCGTCTCGAAACTCTTCTCCCTCCCTCCCTAAGATTCTGAATGCCGCAGATTCAGTTGATCCAGGCCAGGGGGTAGAGTTCTGGTCATCTTCCTCTCCCTTATGGAGGTCAGTCTGCAGCTTTTTCAGATCATGCCCGCGTCCGATAACATTTTTCGCGGTATCTCCATGTCTGTCTCCCGAGCCAGATGTACTGGAGCTGGGTGTCAACTGGTCAATAGACGACGGGGTGTATTCGGCGTGTGCGGGGAGATGGGCTTCAGCGTCGTCCGACGGTAGGGCTGGAGGAGGATCGGATTTTGCCATTATCAGCGTGTCATGTTGTAGATTTTCCCCAGATCATGCTCAACACTAGAAGAGGGAGTCTGAATTGGAGTTCAGAGTGCACTTATTAGCTTGTGAGTTGGGGGGTTTGGAGAAAGCGTTCAGCTGATCCGTCGCCGAGCGGCTCTTGATCATGGGGTTCGCTTCCCCCCACACGACACGCCAAACCCGTCACATTCGTCACATCTTCATCAACACCCAAACTTGAGCGGTAAAGAGTGCACGCTGCTTGTTCATGAAGGGTTGCTTTGGGCCGGCTCTCTAGTACATTTATTCATTTTCGTTTACGAAGTACAGAAAGACAGATCTCTGTGCTATACGAGCCAGTGATATCTGTATGCATTGTGGCAGGTCGAGAAGAGAAATCCGAGCAGTATCATTGTCCCTCAAAATCTTGCTGTTTAATCGATACAATATGCCCCAAGACTCATGAAGATGACTGCTCTCCCTCTAATACTGTGATAACCAACCGGTTACTCCGTCCAGGCCAATATACCCTTTTACCAGAACAATCCATGAGTTCGCAGCCTTTCGCCGCAACACCAAACAAAAGCAACAGTGACTCTGGGAGCCAGAGATCTAGCATCATGCTATCAGGAAAGGATTCAATCTACAGGCGTCGAGTATGACGGCTGATTCTCTCGGCGGATGGTCTTCTTCTTTCTCCGGGGCGGTAGCAGTCAGCACGACCGAAGTTGGTACGGCCCTGGCGGAGCTGACGAGAACGATGATTGTACTCTTTCGAATCCATCTCGAAAGGGCGATGTCTTCCCCCAGTTGCAGCAACTGTCCTTTTGTGCCCGAGGTGGTATGCTTCGTTGATGCGAGGCATCATCTCATGGTCAAGGAGGCTGTGTTCCCGAAAATATGTCATAGTATTCTCCGCAGTATCTCGCAGAAATTTTGCCGCAAGATACTTGTTCGCCCTTTCTTCGTCTTTGATTGCATGAAATTCTGCCTCGGCACGTTGGAGCGTTTCAAGCATCTTGGAGACCGTGCTGCTGTTCCCGCTGGTGACATCTTGCGAGTCTTTCGCTTCAACTGGTTCTTCGGTTTCATCCTCAACCATGTATTTCACTGCATTCCCAGTCGTTGATCCAACGTCTTGTTTCTTGATACATTCCTTCTCAATGTTCTCCTCTTTCTGATGGGTGACTGATTTTAATTAGTCCAGTTCTTCAGTCTCAAACACAATACTAAAGCAATAACCACATACCATGCAAAATCATGGACCTGAGCACAATGTTTTTCTGGAGGATTCCGTCGAAGCTTGCAATCCCAGCATCCTTTCTTACGCCCAGAAATTCGTCAAGGAAGAGCTCGATTGCCCCCAGGTTAAGCGAATTCTTTCCGTTACTGGTAAGAATTAAAAGCGCTTTATCATAAACAGTAATCTTGCCGTCTGCGAAGTTTTGGGAACGCGTCTTGATCATGGAAATATGATTTTCTAGCACGTCTTTGAACAGCCCAAAATACTCTGGTGATTTTGCAAGCTCAGAAACATCAGACCTCATAGAATCAACAGCAGTGTAATTGCTGATGAGCCCGGCCAGCTCTCTATTGAGGTCAGGAGATTGCTCGGATGCCATTCTGGAACGTCGAATTGCTCTTAAACACGGAGTCACGGCTAAGTCAGTGTTGGGAACAATGCAGGCAAGGGCCTCCTGGGATTTCTTACTATATCTTTTTCTGTGTGATTCTTTTTTGGTTCAAGGTCTGACCAAAATGCACATATCTTATGTGGGTGGTTGAGGGAATGTGATGAAAGGAGGTTGAAAAGTACGTGATATAAAAACAAGAGACGCGTCCTTGATTTGGGGAGTTTTCTGCGCTACTGTTGTGATTTGATGCTCTCCAAGCTTGCTTTGATAAGGGGCTCTTTTGCTTCCTAGTTATGATTTCAATTGAGTGTTCACTTCGTTTCCAAAATTTATGACTCGCTGGGTGTATCTTTGTATTTTGCCTTCAGTCAGCAGAGTCTTTGCTAAACAACCGCTTCGCTTATTACGTTGGTAAGTGGTGCACATCCAAAGCGTGTTCTCCAATCTTCATCTGATATTGATGTTTTGATGAAGTTGAGCTGTACTGTACTTTCCTGGAACATCAACGAGGTATGCATAAGGAAGCGGCTCGTTGCGACTGCCAGGGTTAGCAAAGGGCTCGAGGTATGTCTACCATAAACATCCAGAACTTTACTAGCCTTGAACGTCCTTTCTCACGGTAGACAAATTGGGTAATGTTTGCGAGTGGTTTGAGTTTTGATTAAAATGGTTCAATGTTGGAACGGAACAGACGTTAAACTATTTACCTGATCTTCCTAGGGAAAACAGCTGACTACGAAAGGGTTTAACAACAGTGATTAGACAATCTGCAGAGAAAAGTATCATATATCAGCACTATTTTCGTTACCCATACAGTCATTATATCCCAGAGTACACGCGTATTTCGAAATGACAGAGGAACGCTCAAGACATACACGCCAGATTGAATAAATTGCTGTCATTTGTTTGCCGCCAAAGTCTGAAAATCGTGCTGATTCCTGATCATGCCAAAACAATATTGAACATATCGTACAGTCCCCGGAGCCCCCAGAGCTCGTCGCCAAACCGAAAGTGCGAGTAAAGGTCTTTCGCAGTGTCGAAATATGCAAAGCCTAATTCCTTTCCTTGTACAACCGCTCCACTTCCTTAACGAGGCCATCAACTGTCTCAGAGCCTTGTTTCTGACAATTCTTCCACTTGCCGCCATCTAGGATACACCACTCCTTCTCGTCCACCCGAACGGTGCAGCTCTTTGCTGCACCAACTTTTTGGCTTCGGCGGAAGCTCTCCCTCAGTAAGGCAAGGCCACTAAGTTCTCCTTTATCTGCCCTAAAGGCAGCAGAATCTCCATCATCGCTTTGGCTGCTGACGCACTTGTTCAGGGCCTTGAAGTTGATGCCATGCTCCAGAGCGCAGTCCTCGACGATATTCCGGTCAGGGATATTTTTATAGTCACGTAGCAAGCAGTTGGCAAAGCCGAGTGAACGAACAGTGGGCATTTTGCACTTTTCTCCCGGTTTGGATGTCTTAGGATCGCAGGGGAATGGCAGGTTTTCGGCGCAGAGCATTAGCATGTTGCCAACGCATTCGCTTGGTCCATGCTTGCAGGATACATCGGAGGATGATTCAGAAACGCTGAGTGAATTAAAATGTTAGTCGCCTTCCGTCAGAGTGCACAAAGCAGAGAGGACTGTTGATAGAGAATGACGTACTTTCCAATGAAAGAGAGTTTAAAATCAACTTTATCATGTACCTTCACCATCGCAGGGACGAGAAGGTCCTGGAAACAGTATTTCGCATCGGGACATTTACTCATAATATGAGCCTCGATGGGCACCTTTTTGGACGAAGGGGATGGATCGCGACCAGCATTGTCGTCGCTGCCGAATAAGTTCTTTTGGTCCTTCATGATAGCGCCGTATCTCGCAGGAAAATGGGCTTTCTGGAAAAAAGTGTAGATAGCAAGACAGAGACACGTTGCGAGGATGGTATTTCGAAGGAAACGCGAGATCGCCCAGCTCTCACGACGTTGCATCGCTGTGGGGCCGTGCGATGCAGTTTGATTCTTCTCCATGGTTAGAAACGGAAGGTGAGGATTCCCCTGGTTATCAGTTTTGCTGGTCCTCTCTGTAAGCTGATTTCAGCATCAAAGCCAGGCTCTGATCTATGTGCTGAAACACCCGCCCTCTAAGATGGACGTTGGCGCATATTTATGGAGATGGCTTGTCGTTGTCGGCGTGACTGACTCGATCGTCTGATGACGTTCTAAGCGTTGCTGGCTGACTAAGCGCTGTGCGCGAACATGAACCGTGAACCACAGCAAAACTTCAATCTCAACGTTTCAAACGTCGCAGCGAGTTGGCTCACCATTTGCTCTGTCGATGTTGCATAGCTTGTTCGAATCTTTCCGAGATTACTTCATGCGATGCAATCTGTTTTCTTAAATCCAAGTATGATTCTTCCTTTGATGACTCGAAATTTCTCAATCTACAGGCCCGCGATGGCTCCTAATCTCGATCAGGTGTCCCTCTGTTACAGTGCAAGGGATATATCGCGATCAAATTTGTCGGACATAGACCGGTTTAAACGTCCCTTTGATCGAGAGAACTTTTTGAGGCACTTGGTCACTCTAGATGGGCGATACTAAAGTCACCTAACAAACGCCTAGCTTGTGAATCAGTCTCTGATGAGATTGAACCGCTAGACACTTTGAATGTCTTCCAATGGTGGTATCTGTCATATGTCTTCTTGACATAGTATCTATCGCTAAATATTTTCGGGCTGGGAATCACTCATCGATTCCTATTCCGATATTAAGGCGACTTGAATCAGACGTTCTCTCATCTGCGCAGAACCGACGCTCAGAATCCAATCTATCTGGGATACAGTCCTGTTTTGTAAAGCAGGCCAGAAATACAGCTCACTGCAGGCTCTTCGGCCTTTGCCTTCTTTACATATCGCAACGCGAAAATGACTTAACCTGAAATCGAGATTTGTTGGCAGAGGTTTCTGCCCCTTAAGATGGTCTACACCCCTGTTAAAAATAGGTCCCCCGAGATGAATTTGGAATACATACAACGCACTTCTCGTCCCTGACAAATGCCAACAGGGAAACGCCCCAGGTCAGTCAAGGTCGAGCGTCGTTATCAAGTTACAGTATCTATATCCCGCAGTACATATTCTCTAATTATTCTGATTTCCAATATCGATACGAACCCATCTTCCCAACCGGTAACATTTCAGGACGAAATCATTGCGCTCTGATCTTGATTCCGATGAAACTCGTCAACATCCTACATTGTCTATGATTCTCTTCATGCTAATCGTCTATCTTGTGCAATTCCATAAGCTTATCAGTCGAGTTTCCGTGAGTACAACTCCAGATACTATCAGCCGCATATTCGCATATCTATATCCTACGAGATTGCGAATGGAACTCCTTGTGCGCACCAGTACGGATGTATGCACTGTACTTACGTCTGGCATAATTCATAACGGGGGCCAGCAAGCAGATCAACGCGATCTTTTCCTTCACACAGCTTCCCTGCGGAATAGCGGAGTTGGTGTACACGTCAGATCAATATAATCCCTCCTGCAGATGCTGACATTCTGGCCCCATAACCTCCTGCTCCCTAGAAATGCGGTGCATCTGCTTCCGTAGACAGCTATATGGGGGCCAAAAGTCCAATTTTTACCATCCTCTTGTGATATGAAAGCTGCGCTTTGACAGCACAGCTGTTTAAGCTTTGGATGCTGGCCGTTTCCCGTTGTAGGACTGAGTTACAGTCAAGATGTTACATTTAGATCAATATCCCAGGCAAGGTTCAAGCTCACCACGGTACTGCGTAGGCGATAAGAGCTCTGCGGTGCCTGAACCCGCTGCGAAAGCATCCGATTTGAAACATCAGGGCATAAACATGATGGCAAACAGCACCGTTGCCCTTGAGAATCACTTAGCAATGGCCAGCCTCTTGATTGGCTTCGGATGATTCTTTCGACACGATGATTCCTTTTCCCCATACTGTTCTGCCCCACCATCACCATCACCACTGACACCGCCACCCACGACTGCCTCTCACTCCGACCAGCTCCCCCCGTCACTCGGTCAGGGTCACATCGCTATCCAGCGTTCCGGCTCTCCTTGGCCTAACGTGCTTCTCAAGGTCGTATCGGTCTGCTGACCAGGTTTCAGTTTCTCCTTCAGGTGTTTCGAAGTGCGCCATTCCGTCCGATCTTCAACCTCAGCGAACTCCGGAGTATACTTCAACTCATCACCTTCATCCAGTGCGTACCCCGTCCCTGTCTGCAGATTCTGATGTTAACTAGTAGGCCTTGTAAGATCAGCAGTCATTTGAAACTTGTTTCTTCCTTTTAACGTTCAAGATCCCTCTCGCCTTACGACATCTTCTTCGCGTTTTCGAGAAGCCCTTCCCTCCTGACGATCCTGGTACAGGGGCAGAAATCATTCCCATACCCCAGAGCTCGACGGCTACCCGCGCGGTAGCTTACTATAGGCGTCACATCGTGCTCTAGAGTGCCTGGACTTCAAAAATATAGACTCTATCGCCTGAACTTGGGATTTGTGATTAGGAAGTTAGGCTGGAGGTAGCACGTTTATTCGAATCGACTTGCT
This sequence comes from Chrysosporium keratinophilum, assembly GCA_029850275.1. Taxonomy (NCBI): domain Eukaryota; kingdom Fungi; phylum Ascomycota; class Eurotiomycetes; order Onygenales; family Onygenaceae; genus Chrysosporium; species Chrysosporium keratinophilum. The sequence continues at coordinate 1,321,327 of JARBIX010000006.1, forward strand.
GGCCTGGGTGAGCTCAAACGCCAGACTGTTTATGCATCCAGATCCTTGGATCAAGTTTATACCTCTACCATGTCGGAAGCAAACATAGCGAGCGGCGAGGATCACAACGTGGCTGTTGAGTCGTACGACGAGGATGACGGTGGTCACCAAGAGAAGAACACGCTTCCGGATGGTCCGGGGAATCAATTGTCTGAAGACTACGCCATTGACAACTTCCTCCGGCCACTCGTCGTCGACGATGCGAGGCTGTACCAGCTAGCTTGCCGCTTCTCCGACGTGTATGCTGAACTTGCGAAGTCCTCGGATCAGCAATTCTTACCGACGCCCGTGACACAATTACCCACCGGTCAAGAAACTGGAAGATACTTGGCAATTGACGTTGGTGGGAGCAATCTCAGAGTGGCATTCATCGAATTGCTGGGAGAAGCGGCCGATCAGAGCGACAATGGGTCTGACGAGGAGAAGTCACGGGAAACGATACGTAAAGCTCAACGACATCGATTTCGAAGAACGTTGGAGAAAGCATGGCCGATCGGAGAGCATTTGAAGACTGATAAGGCGCAAGATCTGTTCTTATGGATAGGCGACTGCATGGCAGAGGTGGTTGCGGATAGTTTGACGGCGGATTTTGCAAATGGCGCGAAGATCCCTGAGGAATTGGAGATGGGAATCACGTTCAGTTTTCCTATGATGTGAGTGCTGGATATTTCCATGGCCTGAACGTTCTTTACTAGTGATGCCTGCGAATCACTGCGTCTTGTTCGTCTCAGATGAATGAAGTACTGACCATTCTAACAGGCAAGATTCGTTATCAGAAGCGACACTTATGCCCATGGGTAAAGGGTTCAAGTGGGTAAACTCCACGAATCTGAATCTTGGGAAAGTCCTGCTAGCTGGATACGACAGGCACACGAGACGGCCGTACGGTTCAGATGAGCCTTCCGCAAAACGAAGGAGACTGTTCGCTTTACCAAAGTTGAAAATTGCCGCCATAACCAATGACACCGTGGCAACCCTCGCGTCGCTCGCCTATTCAGTCAAGTCTCTGCCAAACAGTCGCGTTGCCATGGGCATTATCGTCGGCACAGGTTGCAATGCGACTATTCCTATGAAACTATCAAACTTGCACGAATCCAAAGCCCAACATATATCATCACGGCATCCAAACGCTGTCGAGACGGTCGTTAATACAGAGTGGACGATTAACGGCGCGGCCCCACCTTTACGGCAATTGAATATTACCACCACATGGGATTCAACATTAGACAGCCAATGTGCCCGTCCAGGATTTCAGCCCTTTGAATATATGACTGGTGGTCGGTATATTGGCGAGCTAGTCAGGATAATCTTTTATGATTATCTAACTTCAGTGATAGGCCTGTCAACGAAGGCTCTTCCAGCAAATCTAGTTCAGGGTTACGCACTAAGTACAAAATATCTTTCGTCAGTTGTCGCACCTACGGCCTCGGACTCAGTTCTCGTCGCAAAGCTAAAGGCTACCCTTCCGCCTCCCGAGTCGAGCAGCTGGAACTGGGACCTAAGCACGGCACGAGCATTCCGGAAAACCGCTCGTGCCGTACAAACCAGATCGGCAGGATTGATTGCGGCTGCGGTAGTCGGACTGTTGGCGTGCACAAAGGAGATCAAGCTACGGTGCGATGGGGCCGTGAACCCAGGCAGGGCCTCCAACATCATAGTGCCTGAATTCAATGCCTCTACAAGCACAATCACGAATATCTTCCGACCTAAATCCTCTGAGCCGGCTGCCGATACCATCAAAACCGAAACTGCTGCCGCTGAAAATGACGGCTGGCAGTCTGGACCAGAAGAGTTGGTTGTTGCATATACCGGTGGCATTATTCAGCACTACCCTTACTTCAAGGAGACTTGTCAGAGTTTCATTGACCGGCTGGTGATTTGGGATGGTCCGCAAGAGAGTGGTAAATCGGTATTCTTGAGGGAGGCATCCGATGGAGGGATCATCGGGGCGGGTGTCCTGGCGGGAATGGTTGCAAGCAGCTGATAGCTAGCATCCACAGCCAAACACGCGCTGCAACTAATGATTGCAATTGCAAAAGGGTGAGTTATTGGAAGAAGGCGCTTTGAGCGGGATGTGCCATTTTGTTGACATGGTGAACTATTTCTAGCCAAGGAGTTGTGTTATTTTCGGATTGAGAGGTCTCTTGTCTTTATTTTTTGTTGGATAAACACAAGAGTCGTTGATTGATCATTGATATTTGCTTCTATCTAAACCGTGCATACCCGATATTACATGTTCTTGAAATTGCTCAGACCCAGAAAAACACGACAAATTATTACCAGCTCGACAAGAGAGCTTGCTTTTCAAACTTCCGCCTTAAAACATTTTTGTTCCCATCAGCTTTTCGTCCTTGCATTATCATCAAAACATATTCGTTTTCCTCGTTGAAAAATTATTTAGCGGTGCATTTCGCGGTTTCGTACACGGTGCTAGTCTCGCATCCAGCGCGGCAGGTGGTCCGGCATGGCAGCCACTTGGTCGTCGTTGGGGTGGCAGAGCAGCGTGCGGTTTTGCATGGCAGGGTCTTGGTCACGTCCATAATGCATGGAATCTCGACGCAGTCAAGAGTTGTGCGCGGGTCACCGCAAGTTTTGGGGTACAAGTTGGTGGTGTGGGTGTAGCATGCTTCTTGTGTGGTCTTGGGTGGGCGAGCGGTGACCTTTGGGATGCTGCGAGTGGGAGTGCTGTGGTGAGAAGGTTAGCAAAGAGCACCTTTTTGAGAATTTGGTGATAATGGCTGTTTCTGCTGATTCTTGATACATACCGGGCAGGAGATGCGATGGCAGCGGAGACGAGAGCAACAAGAATGGTGATGGCTTTGATCTGCATTTTGGCTGAGGATTTCTGGAAGGTTTCTTTGAAAAGATGATTTCTTTTTTGTGAGAATTGGAGGGATTCGTGTGTGACTCGGATTGAAAGGTCTTTTGGTTTTGTGATTGCGATTGTGAATGATCAAAGTCTGGTCCATCGACGGGTGAGCAGCCCATATATATACCTCTACGACGGCAGCCACATCGTGCCACAAGAACCTGTTATGTCCCAGAATCCTCCCACGGTGCCGTACTGCTTGAAAATCGCGCGACTTTGGGCAATATCTGTCTGTGTGGACCACTGCTTTCAGGAAAATATCCGTATCGCACCGTGCACATCCGTGTTGTGTCTGTTGTGATGGAGAGAAAGAAAGAGAGACAACCTTGCTAGCTAGCTAACAATGCGGCGAAACTGTGGAGACTCAGATCATCCCAGCACGGACGCTCACGGAAACCTAGAAAACCCAACGGGCTTGAATTTTAGACGGTCATATCTGACACTTTTTTTGCGAGAACGTGTTCGAGAACAAAAATCCTTCGGCAATACGAAGCCGAAGACGCCCGTTGTTGATTCTGGATCTTTGATTCTGGTGAGGTGGGTTCTTTGAGAGCCCTTGCAACCCAGCCTCATTCATGCAAGCTGCAGTACAGTACATACACTGCAGGGCAGGACCTTTCGTATGCACATGGATGCCATGGCCAACAAGCGAAATATTTTGCCATTGGGAGAAAACATGCTAAATCCGAGAAAAGATATCTATGTTTGAATTCCGAAGTCAAGAAACAGCCTGGATGTATGTACTGTATGTACATACATATGGAGTACACCGCAGGGATAATTACTCTATATGTGGGCCCTTGCTCTGCGGAGCATCAACGTTCTTGTTCTTGAACGAGAAGCAATTCGTGGGATGCTTTCTGGTTTTATGTATGTACTGTACAGTAGTACATTCATCGCGTCCAAGGGAATTACTGGAACCATCCTTGTACCATGCAACCAGCTCCCAAGAAGCCGGAAGTTTATGCTTGAGAGATACGGAGCAGTTACGCAAGATTCACAGCAAGATTGGATATGCTGTGATATACAGAGCAAGGAATGAAGAGAATCATACGAGGTGCCCAGTACAGTTGCTTTCAAGTAAGCGACAACGACAATAGAGCTCGTTTCTCTGCATTGTTTCCATTCATTTTGATAAGAGCTATTCTCGAAATCTAGTAGACATCAAGACCCAAGAGGTCCCACAAATGTCAGCCTCATCAACCCTGACAATGCCCTTTGAAGGGTATCTGCACTAGAGACATAAACCATCCGCTTAGCCGATTGTCGAGGTGCAGGTGAACGTGACCGTGGGACAGCTTGGGGTGCATTCTGTAGGGCATGGAGTGTAGGTGGTCTTTGTTCGAGTTGTCGGGCACCGGCGGTCGGGGCACGGAATCGTAGTAGACTCCGCCCTCAAGCAGTTGACGACGGGGCAAGTTCTGGTGTTGAATTTCGTGCAAGGGACCTTGGGTGAACGACGGGTCACGGTGGACGTGTAGCAGGAATGCGGTGATGGCGCTGGTGTGATCATTGGCCTATCCTTTGCTGCTGCTGCTGCGGGGAGCACAAAGACGCTGGAGAAGATCAGAAGGATTTCATCATGAAGAGGTCATTGGACTGGAATGTCCTTACCTTGAACCCAGAAGGGCTAAACCGAGAGTTTTCACGAGAGAAGGCATCCTGGCGGGGTTGGTATCTGCGATGATTTGCGATTTTGCAAGAGGATGAACAAGATCTCGACGGAGTTAGCGGGTCCTGAGGGCGTTGGACGTGTTTAAAACAACCAGAAAAGAGCAGATAGACAGCAGCCTGTTTGTTATAAATAGTGATATATCATGGAAGGAAAAAGCCGCATAAATTCTCCGAGCAATGGGGTCCGTTTCCCAACACCAGGCCTTTGATCCCTGAGGATATGCGCCAACTTCAGCCATAGTTACCTTAGTTACAGCATGCAGAAGCGAGAACCGATCTCCGTTCGTTGTCGTGAATTGTCGGCAATTCGAGTTTTTCTTCCTTCTCAGCCTGCCTCTTCGCGGAGCTTCTTCCGAAAGAGCAAGGATCAAAGCATATAAGAGCTTAAATCCCTGGAGCTGACAGGGCATGGAATGTCTACCGGCCTTTATTCGCAGCACGCTTCCGCCGCCCGAATGCAGCTCGCCAGCTCGACGTCAACGTGCATTATTATTGTAGGCATAGCACCGCATTATTCTCGAAGGACAAAGGAGTCCAATATCCGTTGACCTTGCGAGAATCCAGACCGTTCACAGGTTGTTGCGGATCTCTCAGTCAGGGTCCAGGGCTGTTGAGCATCCGATGCGATCAACGAACTGTTCAAGTCAGTCTGTGAAGCGCACGCCCTCCGCCACGTGACCTGATGGCTTGGCGGGGCTGCCTTCGATGATTCCGCGCTCTCGCCTCAGCAACAACTCCGATCATCGACATCCTTCCACCGCAAACATGAGCGCCCACGCATATTACGAGCTCTACCGCGGTAGCAGGTACTGCAATGATGTTAGCCTTTGCGCATATGATCTTGTGACTAACGGATACCCTGTGCTTCTACAGTATCGGCTTGTCCCTCACGGACACGCTCGATGACTTGATCAACGAGGGCCGGATTGAACCCCAGCTGGCCATGAAGATTCTCTCGAACTTCGACCGGGTTATCACCGAAGTCTTGGCTGAAAAGGTCAAGGCGAAGCTTTCGTTCAAGGTACGAGCGGTTTTATTTCTCAATTGACGCGGGACAATATGAACGTCGAAGGACTGATCCGAGAGCCGCTTGATAGGGCCACCTGGATACATATCGCTTCTGTGATGAAGTCTGGACTTTTCTCATCAAGGATGCTACGTTCAAGCTGGATAATCAGTCCAATGTTCATGCAGACAAGATTAAAATCGTGAGCTGCAACAGCAAGCGCCCGGGAGAGACTTGAATCACGTCAGACTCGTTTTCTCCCGCTCAGCACTGTCGTTCCGCCTGTAGATGGCTTATTTTTGTGGCGCAAGGGAATACGGGCCAGGATTGGACAAGTTTTTTCATCATTATTGGGCGGGAATACGGAGTATTCACCCTCCTGTACCTTAGAATGCATCACGACGGTTTTGGGACACGGCGTTTAGGAATGATCACTCCACGGTCGAATGGATCATGAGATACCACAGCGTTTTAACGAACACTCCAATGGAATATGAGCCCATGCTTCTGGTGACATCTTTCACACGTTCTCTTCGTTGTAAGACTTATGATTGCTCTTCGGGGCACCGTACCATAGATATGAGTTGAACTTCTCAATGAGTTTCCACCCAGTAGAGACAGTATGCTGTTAATACAATCACATTATGATACCCGTAGTCGATAGTCATAGTGAGAGAATATCTCCCTGAGGTTGTTGCATTCTTGATGTTGAGGTCTGGCCAAGAACGCTTTCGTTGTTCGGAACAACCCTCCGACCTGTGAGCTACGGTACACCTTCGTTAACTCTCGTACAACAATTTGAACCAACAGATAATTGCTCTATTATACACTGGTCTCCAGGGTCTTCGGCCGTCCTTGCAGGATATGTCTCTCCAGACCCAGCCGTCTTTGACAATAGCAACAATCCCTCTCAGAAGCTGGGCTTGAATATGCCACCTCGTGTTCAAAATGCCACGGACACTACCCTGGCAGGTGAAGACGGAACCGCGAAAGAGCGCAACGCCCGTTTCGTCGTCTTCCCGTGCTCTTATGCAAGCGTCTCGATCCGCAACAGACTCTGAGAGGGATGGCGCGGCTGTACGCGCCAAACGACCCCACAGAAGACGTGAGCGCTTTCGCGGATATGAGCGATAATGACAATATGTGTTAATGTACTATTTTCTAGCCCGGAGCCCGTCGACTTCCCCCCTTCGCGAGCCTCCTCCGGAAGAGTACGTGCCCTACGCTGAGTTTCAGACGCGAGAAGAAACAGAGGGCCCAGCTGACCCGACTGGTTAGGTTTATGCGCGAAGGTCTTGAATACGATGACCTCTACATCATGGTAGAAGACGAATTCCTGGCTACTGCGCAAGCTTTTACGCGTCATCTTCACTACGCAGGATATGTCCGCCGCAAAAAGCAAGCAAAACTCGCTAATCTTTCAAATATCTCTCGACCAACGGATGGCAAAACGAAACTGAGCAACGTGGCGAAAAAGAGAATAGAAGCGGAGGAGGCGGCTGCAAGACATAAAACGGGTCTAAATCGTCTGAAGACAGTTGCTGGCCGACCGCCAGTTGATTCAGAGGTAGAAGACGTTGACGAAAGTGAGGAGGATAGGGATGATGACCCCTGGATGGGGACACAACTGCAGCCATTAATGGCCGCAACACGACAGCCCAGGTCTCTTGTTGGGCTGCATGGCATTAAGTCGTCCACGAAAGCTGCGTTGGCACGTTCTACAGCCCCGGGAAAAGCACAGGCCAGTATTGGTTTGGGGATAAATTCAACTACACACCGGTCGAACAGTCACAGGAATCCGCAGCAAGTTACGATAGATGACGATGATTCCCATCACACGGAGGCCAGACCAAGGGCGCTTCCCGCATTTCCTAACCAGAGAGGCACACAAGTAGTCTCGAAAGCGCCAATCAAAGCGGATTCGCGTCTACCTCCCCTGCCGTCGCGACGGGAGACTAATGCAGCAGTAAGACCTACGAAAGCCGTAACTGAACTTATAGCAGAGCCGACATACGAAACTAGTGCCTCCGCATTCCATACCGCAACAAAGCCTCGTTCTGCTATCTTAGAAGGAGCCACTAAATCCAGATCTTCAACATATACATCGCGATTCAGCAAGTTCCTTAATGAACTAGACGAGCCAATCGCAACGATGAAGGTAGAAGAAGATGACTTTGAGGAGCCTGTTTTCAAAGCAAGACAAGCACAGAAAATCAAGCCTTCTAAACCTCGAGAACGAGACGAGAAGCTTAGAAAGCAGCGTCTAAGTGAAGTCCCAACGTTTCTATAAGTTAGAGGACGGTGTTATATAAGTTCTCCCTGGGATGGAACCGCTCCGAAGTGCGACGGGTAATCGAATACCCCGACAGGTCAAGGCTGCAGCATGGCACTGTTGCACAGCCTCCGTAAGGACACAAGTCATCGTTTGCGATGCTGTCCTGTAACGAAGCCGGGCCTCCCGCATCAATCTACTCGTTACTATATCTTGCCATACTTACACAGCAGGGTCTGAATCTTTATGAAACATGATGCCGCTTGGTTTACCACGAAGGCTCATATACTGATCACAACCCCTCATTTAATGCAGAGGATTTTCTTATTTTATTCTCCGTAAAGGAATATTGGAAACAAAGGGATTGTCTCGCTTCTGCCAATGTTCACATGAGGGAAGAGATACACTCATTTTGGATAATCCTTCAAGTGGAAACTCTTTATCTTGACGAATTGGTCAAAGCCGTATCTGCTGAGTGTCACGCCTCGCCCGGAATTCTTCCAGCCGGTCCACGCGAGATCCTGCAAAGAAATGTCAGTGATTATTGGCTCACCAGTTCCCTGCTGCTTTTGGAAAGAAAGATATCGACATACCGGACTTGGATAATCGGCACGGTTGACAAATACTGTTCCAGCTTCAATTCGTTGGATCAATTTCTCCGCGGTCTCGACATCTTTGGTCCAAATGCTGGCAGTTAATCCCAGGTCACTGTCATTCATGAGGCGAATAGCCTCTTCATCGTCTTTGACCTTCATGACAGGAATGACAGGGCCAAAGGTTTCGTCCGTCATAACAACCATATCGTGATTCACTCCTGTTAAAAGAGTGGGCTTGACGAAGTTTCCTTCTGAGGGCATATTCTCAAACGTTGCATTGGCGGGAGTCTCGTCTTTGGCGCCCTTCTCCAAGGCATCACTGATGTGCGCCAAGACACTTTCTTTTGCTCTCTTCGAAATAACAGGCCCAATTTGAGTCTTCTCATCAAACGGATCGCCAACACGGTATTTCGACAAAACCTTCTTGACTTCTTCCACGAAGGCATCGTGGACTTTTTCATGGACGTACACCCGCTCGAGAGCGCAGCAACTCTGTCCGCTGTTGAAAATGGCACCATCGACAATCTCCTCAGCTGCCCAGGCAACATCGACATCCTCACGGACGTATGCTGGGTCGTTACCGCCCAGCTCCAATCCCACACTGACAATTCTGTCTGCAGCAGCCTTTTGCACGCCCAAGCCTCCTGCAACGGATCCAGTGAAGCATATGTGGTTGATCAGTGGCGAACGGATGAGCGTCTCGATGTTGGTGAGCGAGCCGGAGTGGAAGTATTGAATTACATTCTCTGGTAGGCCTGCCTCGAGGAAGATGGCAGACATGTGTTCAACGACGGTGGGTGTTTGCGGTGAGGGCTTGAGAATGACAGCGTTTCCGGCGAGAAGCGCTGGGATCAAGCTGTTGACCAGGATGAGGTATGGGTACTATATAGTTGATAGCTCTCATGTCAGTAATCAATTCCTTTTCTTTTTTCAACCGTATCCAGCAAACAAACTCCGTTTCAATGGATCGAGCCAAACTCACATTCCATGCAAAAATAACCAATACAACGCCCACAGGCTCTTTCTTAAGATATCTCTTGAACCCCGTCTCGCTGTCAGCATCAATCTTCTCACCCAACACCTCTCCTGCAATTCTGTTCAGGTATTCACCCCGTTTCACTGCTGTCGTGATCTCCGAGCCGGTATACGCAATGGGGCGACCCATCTGCTCTGTGATCTCACGCGCAAGGACATCTTTCTTCTTTCCGAGAAGTGCGAGTGCCTTGGCGACGATTTCTTGACGCTGGGCGAGTGTGGTGGATTGCGAAAAGGAGCGGAATGCGGTCTGGGCGGTCTGAGGGATGGTGAGGAGGTCTGATTCTGTGATGCCGGAGCGGGTGAGGACGGGGGCGTTGGTGGTGGGGGAGATGGTGGTTAGTGTTTCTGACGACATGTCTGGTATATCTTTTTGGCAGTTGGATCTATGAATTGAATGAACTGAATACTATGGCTCTGGAAATTTTGAAGAAGAGAAGAGGGTCAGAGGACTGATGGATTATATCTAGAGTAAGTTACGGATATTTTATGATCGAGCTCCGAGCACGCTCGTTCCTTGGTTCGTCAGGACCTCGCGCCTTATCCAGCTCTGGTCCACTGATAAACGCGTCTAGTCAAGTTCCTTGTCGACCATTATCACCCCGCGATGAGTCTTCATTTCACTCAGTTCTTCCGATTGCCTGTAATAAATGGTTTATCGGGAATAGCTGCGCAGTTTCTCGACGCGAACTCGGTCCGTATGTCATCTTCTCAATTCAAACACGACTGGACGATTAGAATCTCTCAATTGCTGGGTCTCCCATACTTTGAAGCGACAAGTTAATCCACTTCTACTGCCCGCGCCCGTCGAGACGAGATCCGTCATTGTCGATATGAGTTTTGATGAAACCCCGCGTTTATCAATCTCGGCCGGAAAAACCGTTCGGCCTTAAGGCATCGTGTGGCTCATTGCTGGTGGTTTGGATGCCGAAGGATGTTATAATCATCTTCCCTTCAGAGTTAGCCTTCGATCGATGTTTTCTCCTTAGTTGTGGCTGACTGGAATCCTAGCATAACATGAAGGCCATAATATCCAGAACGCTGAGGCTTGCTTTCCCTCAGAGCAACGTGGAGTTAAGCGTGTGTTCAGTCCCATATGAAAAAGTCCCATGCACCTCCAGAAGCCACCCTGCAGAGTTATTAGATTGCAAGAAAACATTCCCCTAACAAGACTCGGGCTGCCTAGGTGTTTGACCCTGTTCCTGCCCACGCTTGAGCACCAAGATAGCCCCTATTTTGCTGGGGGAGTAGGGACGGAGCACGACGGTCCCCGAGTCAGAAGCAACCTTTACTTTTTGGCTTCAAATGGCCCCGGAATATTTTGCTAATATCGCGTCCGCCAACCATTTTTTGTTAGTTGTGATCAAACGAATCAAGATCTTTTTCCTTGATCTTCTCTCCAGTCGCCCAGTTGATATCTTGATTATTTTTTGCCATCGCAAAATATGTCCGTTTATTCACGAAGTGCCAATACCCAATCGCTCGTCTCTCAGTCTCCCGAGCCTCATTGGCAAGGTATTCGACGTCCGTGAAAATTGCCTGAGCAATCTCAGACACGAGTGCTTTTCGCTGTTTACTTTCTTTTGGCATGGTGGACTGGATTCCGAGTTTGGAAAACACCCCCTGGATATATGGAAGACTTAGTATTCGAGCCGCTAGGGAGTCAACTCGGCCATCGAATCTGGATCCATTAGAGGCAGTGTCATTGTTGGCGAGTTGCTCTTGGAGCCCGTTATAGAGGATTATATGTTTTTCAAAAACCTTTGAGATTTGAATCGGAGTCTCAGATGATATGGGCCTGCAGCCCCCGTGGATGGCCTCGTTGATTTTTTCGATGTGCTCGCTTGGTATAACGCCGGGAGGGCGGCTTTGGCTTTGACGTCTAAGTGCTTTGCTTGTCGATCTTGCGTGCTTGAGAGCTTTCTTTTCTTCTCGCTTGGTCTTGGCCGGCATCTGAGATGCTCCATTCTGAGCATTGCCGTCTATTTGTTGTAGCACTGATGATCGACGGGCTATCATGGACCTCCTTAGATTGTCCTCCACTGGACGAGCGAGGCTGGGGTTGCGCCTCCACTTTGGAAGCTGCGGATCCGGCTCACTGCCATTCAATGCACGCGGTTTCGAATTCTCTCTTACCTGGTCAGCCATGCACGACGTGTCCTTTGAAGGTGAACTGGGTGGAGTTGACAGCTGAATTGCCTCCCTAAGTCTGGACTTGCCTCTGTATTTACTCGAGGCAAGAGAACCTTTGAAAGATGATGATCTGCTGCCCTCTGCAAAGCTGACTTTTCGTGGGCCGCCCTTGTGTCTCCATTTTCTTTTCTGGCTGGTACTCCTTGAATGCCCAAAGTCAACCGCTGGGCCATTCTCGTCCAGCTCAGATAAGATTGCAGAGTCCTCATCACAGTCGTCTGAGATATGAAAGTTTGACTGTCTTGCTTCTTCGGTGCTAGAAGAGTAGCCAGTTTCTTCATCCAGCTCCTTGAGGCGTTGTATAAGCTGGGCAATATCTCTGTGTCTTCTGTCATGAAGCTCATTAGATGTCCTGCATCTGTTGGCATATTAGCTGACTGAATGGCACAGTGAGAAGGAGAGAGGTGAGACTCACGGATCACATTTATGACTTTCGCCTGATTTGAATTCTAGTTAGCCCTCAACAACCTTCCTGGACTTAGCCTACAAAGTGAGGCATGAAAAGAAGCGACGAAAGAGAAATGAAAAATATGTGACGAAAAGGGAAGTGCAAAACAAGCGACGAAAGGGAGACTTACCTATGTGAAACATAGTCTGGTGATATCTGATGCATGGCTCAGTATGGGTGCCAATGCACTTCCTTTTGGCTTTGGGACTGTTTAGAGATGCACCACAGACACCACAGCCATGATCTATGAGGCCAGAGGAGCAGCCATGTTAGCACTCTCACCAAAAGATGAAGAATGAAGAAGGGAAAGAAGAGAAGGTGCAGTGGCCTGAGAGGAGAAGAGAAAGAGGAAGAGTTACAGAGACCCAGGGACTGTTCCCACTTAAATACCTCAGATTTGACAGATGCAGATCGTGCCATCACTGAGGAAGAGTGAATAGAATGTCAAAAATACAGGACGAAACAGAACGGACGAATACGCAAAGAGTGAATGAGGCTTGTGGGGAGTCACTGAGGCAAGGGTGAATAATAGGTAAGAGATGAGGCGGCTTTAAAATCAAGAATAATTGTGGTAGGTATTGGAGCTGACTTGCTAATTCAAAACGATTGCTAATACTGGAGGTCCGAATGTTATCTAATTAACTTCATGAGTTCAACTGCTCAAAACCTGGTCTACGAAGATACTAATATACCCTCCCTGCGGCCCTTGATAAGTTGACTTGACACCGGGATGCGGGACGAAGGGGTTGTAATACTACAAAACATGCAGAAATCCGCCGTCGTCGTCTTCACAGATTCACAATCCTTCTCCCTTCTAGCAGGATTGGCAAAGCAACTTGTCAAAGCTATTTACCCGCTTTCAATCATGCTGACCCGATTGGCGTTTGGCATCGACAACATGGTATTCTATAGGCGGCAGTTCACGCGGTGATGAAGCTGAGATATGCCTCGACGGCGTATCCTCTCCCTCGTCTTGAGGACTCGAAGAGTGGGTTGTATGAACTTGCCTTCTAAAAACACTGGAAAGGAGAAACTAACGACTTATACCGACTGATAAGCGCAGAGTCGCAGCAAAAGGTCGAAGGAGTTCAAAAGGTACAGTACAAATGCGGCTTTCTTTCAGGTTCATGGCCCTCGGAAGTTTGGAGAACCTCTAACCAATTCAGCTTGTATATATTCCGGCTAATTCTGAAACTGAAAGACTTACCAGAAGGCAAATCAAGTGTCTAGATCACACATTTTTCAAAGAAGCGAAGGAAAAGAGTCGCGGAAACGAACATTTGTTGTCCATGCTCATCTTTGTCCTAGACAACAATGGAGGTCCGCTTTTTGACTCCATTCTTCGAGGGCAGCCATTTTTTGCAACCCTTCTCATCGCAAATACTGCCTCGTGGAAAGAAAGAAACGGCACCGAAACGAGGGAAATTACAGCCAAAAGGCAGTGCAGACAATGGTGAATCTCGAAGACCGTCGTAAAACATGGGCAAAGGTCATCTATGAATTTCCAGATTGAACCAGGCTCTGAACTGCCAGTAATGCCTCCGTCGTACCGAGCAGCACTCTGAAAAACACCTAAGACAAACACCGTACCGTTTCTGAAATTCATAACTGTGCTTGAGGTGTCGAAGAAAAATCGTGGACCAGAAGCTTATGCAGATCGGTTTGGGTTCCCTGAACGTATCTCATGTGAAGACGACGTCGTCACTGATCATGTCCTTGTCAAATGTCTTGATAAAGCTGACAAATGCATAGGAAATGCCTTTGGGTATCAAATGGTGGCTATCGTTCGTCGTGATAGCAAAATCAGGCCTGTGCTGGTTGAGGTAGGGATAGGTATGTACATACTACCTCAGAAACCCCAAAGCAGCCGTGTCTAATGCATGGACGACCTTCTAATTCTGAAACGCAAAGTCAATGAATGGTCAGTGCGAATGATCTCAGTTCAAAAGATCATTTATTTTATGGTAACATTGATTCCCAATACCCAGTACTCCGTAATGAAGGCTAACAAAACACAGGTCGTTTGTTCACATAAAACGCTCAAGCTCATGATACCAGAGAGTTTAAAACAGCAATTAGACGCCAAATCAAATCATGTCTTCGTTCATGCAATTCTCCAGGAGTATTATTGCGACCTCTATTGCAACCGCAGTATCCTCCTCGCCTAATATAGTCCGCCTAAGATCAGACCGAGACCAGAGAGAATCAGTTGCATGAAACCTGGTAGCGGCGCCGCAGCAGAGGCTGCATTGGGGTTATCTGATTGAACAGGAACAGTTGGGTCGGAAAATCCTGGCGGCGAGGGATCAGTTGGGGCAGTTGGCTCTGGCGGCGAGGGGAAAAGGCCGCCATCACCAGCAGTGTCCGTGTCTTCAGGGGGAGACGGCTTCGTAGTAGACACCGCAGGCTTCGAAGGCTTAGGAAACGACAACGGCGGAGTAGGCGTGAATACACCCGTGATCTCGCTATCGGGAGGGGTTGGCGCAGACCCAAATGTCGGAAGTGACGGGTTGGGCTCTAGTGGTCCGTTCTTGAGGCATGCAGTCTGTTCTGCAGAGCATCGATATCCGACGGGGCAACAGCCGCCAAAAGGACATTTTGAACCAGTGCAAGCGACGTTGCAAACGGGAATACCGCTGGATGTTGTGCAGGCGATACCGGATGGACAGCAGCCGGTGCCATCATCGCACGGTGTCTGAGTTGCTTCGGGACAGGAACCGAGTTGTCGAGCAAAGATATTGTCCGGCGCACGAGCGATGATTGAGGTTATGTGAACAGCGGCCACACGAAGATTGTTCTGCTCGCCCTCTGCGACAACGGACGACGTGGTAAGGGCAAGAAGCGCCGAAATGCCTGCGAGGAGCCTGCCTTGAAACTGCATGATAGTAGCCAGTGAGGATATCCCGTTCACGGTTGATAAGAAATAGATATGAATAGTCCACGAAATAAAAGAGAAAGGGTTTCTTTTTCAAAAAATCCCCCGAGAGCTCGGACAATACAAGAAAAGGCCACGGAGATTCTCAAAGCGCTGTCAGTGGAGAAAACCATTCTCTTTAATGAAGTCCATTGTTTGGTCGAAAGCCTCTCCCCGCCTGTCGACAAGGCTGCCGCTAGAGCCTCGAGGCGCCCAAGCTCTGCTTTGTCCCGCCAGTCAAGACTCAAGACTCAAGAGTGGCTGAATTAATAGTCCCCGGATTTTGCAGGAGATTTCTCCACACGTGCACGCGAATTAAGCGAATGCTGTTCGCGCCGGAACAAATGGTGGCTGTTTTAGCGTGGTGCGCAGCATTCGATGTCGGCAAGGGAGCTTGGACCGTCTGATGAACTTTCACCTTGATGGCCTTCAAGCAGACAAACCGCCGCATAACTAACTCTCTACCTCTCGAGTGGCATCGCCGGCATGTATGCTCTCAAAACAGTGTTTAACCAATTGGCTGCATTCAATCAAATCAATACTCCGTGTTGTTCACGACAACCCACGCAATCTCAGGCAGAGCAACAGGTCTTTGAATATCACAATGCTTTTTCATAGGAAGTGGGACTATTTCGGACTCTTGACTATCCGGATATCATAGTTAGGACTCAGCTCACCGAAGTTAAGTTTCAACCTCTATTATTATCCAGCTAATAGTTACAGTACTTTGCAGTACTCTGAACACTGTATGTACAGTACAGTATGTACAAAAGACGAGGCTAGGATACCAGCATTACAGCTCTCATGTTAACTTATAGGGAGCTCTCAAAGTCAAGAAGCTCACGGAACTGGTCAGCGTACATGTTTTGCTGCTCCTTTGACGGACGTGGCAACGGCTTCCTTCCATAGCCTCCATAACCAGAATGAGCCATCAAAGCAGCCTTGATGCCAACCATGCCGCTTTGAATAGCAGCCCAGTCGCCTCTTGCTAGAATCTCTTGGGCCTTTTGTGCCTCGGCAATGTTACCCTGTCGATATAGCTCTGCAACTCGGACACAGGTCTTAGGGGCAAGGTTGGCAATTCCACCGATAATCCCGGCACCACCACCGATCAAAGTCTGGAGTGTGAAATCACCAGATCCTCCAAAACACAGAAAATCTGACGCGGTTTGTTCCGTGGAGCCTGAAGCTCCTTGATGCTGAGCAGCAACAACCCGATTCAGCTTCCCGGTATTTCCGCAAGTAAACTTGCAGCCGACGATATTAGGGTGCTTGCTTAAAGTGATTATGGTATCGGAGTCCAGGTCGGGGCCAACGGATGGATAGTTGTAGACGACGATTGGGATAGGCGAGGCGCTTGCAACATCGCGGAAGTACTCGACTACCGAGCCCGGGATAAAGAGGGTACGATAGTAGGAAGCAGCCAGAATCAAAGCAGAATCTGCGCCAGCCTTGTAGGCTTCCCGGCACTGCATGATGGTCTCTCTGGTCGAGTTTGCGCTGCATCCTGCCATCAGTGGCATGTTTGGAAAACCGGCATCATTCAAGGCTTTCCTCGTCGCGTGGATGACGTCGGCCCGTTCTTCGGTGGACAGATGAACTGCTTCTCCGTTGGAGCCGTGAACGGTAAGCCCAGTTACTCCAGCTTGAGCAAGCCTTACGGCATGCTTGGTGATGGTCGAGAGGTCAAGATCCTCAGTCTCTGGATCAAAGAAGCATATTGTGGGTACGTAGATGCCTGGGACAAGAGGATGTGGTGCCCGGTTGCTACCACCGTTGTCGCACTTTTGCTCTTCCATTTGCATGGTAGTCATGGTATTGCTTCGTATCAGGCTGTTCGTGGATTAAAATTGATAGTGACAAGTGTGAAGAAGTCTCAAGAAACAGCGCAAAGTGGTTTGGGTCAGTGGTGGAAAATGAGAAGGTGGCAAAGGTGCTGAATGGCACTTTATATACGTGGATGTACCCATCTCCGGGCAGCCTGTCTGTCCGCAAAAGGATAGTTAATCACTCCATAGCCTTGAGGAGGGGTGGTGAGCCACCGATGGGCTACTATGTAATAGCCGATACAAGAACTAGTTGCTATTATTTGCTTCGTATTTGCGGAGCAATGCGATTGGCGCCACATTTCCGGGCCTCGATCGATTTATTTTTGGGGACGGAACGGGTACCGCCCGCCCGGTTTCCCCAACCCAAAAGTAATATGAGCAGTTGACACGCCCGAATCACAGTATCAACTTATCAAGTTGCTCGTCGGGGCGAAACCATCAAAGAAGCAAAACTAATATCATGGACATGACATGAGGGATTTGCGCACGGATTTCTGGGCTTGGGATCACGATGAACCTCCCGTTATTCTCCGGTTTCCCAGTCAATATACAAAAGGATATCGACAACGTTGAAATCCAAAAAACGATATCAATCAAAGATTATTTTAAACATTATTTCTCAGTTCCGGCCTCATCCACCGTCCTAAATATACTGTAAAGTACCCAATACATTTGAGAATTGGAAGCAAGATTTGGAAACCCACTGCAGAAACGTATTAGATGTCGCGTACGAGACGCGCGCCCGCCCAAGCGTAAGGGTAATTCCGTTGATACCAATTGACGCTGGTGAACAAAAGTCAGCAAAGGTGCGCCCAATAATTGGCAGTCAATGAAAAAAAATTGCTTACAAGGTTGTACGTCCGGCGATGCGAGGATGGGTGGCCCAAGATCCCCCAAGAACGATGTTATGTTTCCCGTCAAAAAAATCAGCTGCACCACCAACGTTCACGTTAGCCATCAATCTAGAGTTCCCGATGGAATGTGAGATCACAAACCTGTATATGCTGGGTACAAATCCATGGGCTTAAACCCCTCGTGAGCCTCTAAAGTTGTACTTGTCCATTCCCAGACGCCACCAATGTCACCCTGACCGGAAAGCTTGTTTCCATTCTGGGTAACTGGGGTAGAGTGCCAGTGCTTGAACCCGACATTATATCCGTCGAGATCAATATACACTGGAACCTGGCTCGCGGAAGCTGACGAAACCGGCTGGTGATCCGGGGCTCTAGGTTTGCCATTTCGCCGTTCTGTAAAACCATTAACGTCTCCCGCTGGTTTTTTATTGCCATTACTGTCGACACTGCTGAGATTTGCGTCAATATCATCTTCGTATGGACACTGTTGCTCACTTGATATTCCGTACCTGTGTCCATTCTTGGAAGGGGTTTCGTTCTCAATCTCTTGATTTTTCAGGAGCCACGAGTATTGATATATGCTGCGAACCTCTTCAAACGTAGGTATTCTGCAGTTCATCCAGCTTGCGTAGCCTTTAAGCTCATTATAGGATGCCATAACAGGCCAATCAAGGGCAAACCGCAAAGGCACGGGCCCAAAAACGGTCTTGACACTATACTTGCCGAGAAAGTGAGAGGAAGCGCGAGCTTCATTATTTCCATAGCCATTGGCTCCATTGGTGGTCGCACCGTTAGTATGGCCATTAAATTTGGAGGCCATTTTGGGGGCTTCTTTCCATGACGCCGGAACCTTATCCAACCCATTTGCTTCTAGGTACCCCGCATACTCGCCGTTAGTGATAGACCTCCCTTGAGCTGCAAAAGAAGCGACTCTTGCTGAGCGACGCGGCTTTTCATTGTCCCATCCAAAAGACTCAGCTGGGAGCTGAGACGGATTAGCATCATCTAGCCCAATTGATATCGTCTGTGCTGGGACAGTAAACCATTCGTTTGGAACAGACCCCTGGGCAGACCGCATCGCCAAGTATTCAAAATCCGGCGTTACAATCTTGGGAGGCGGAAGAATTTTATCGCTCTGCAATAGCATATACAAGAACGTTTCTAAATGCATTGCTTCATGCTCAAACCCGATCCACAAAGCTTCGTGGATTCGCCGATCAGTCAAATTCTGGGACCTTTCCAACAATGCACGCGCCCTGTTTCGAACTGCAGTTTGGAAACGCATAACTTCTTCGACTGGTGGCCACTCCTCTGGGATCTCACTGTGATCATGGCACTTTTCCGGGTTGTCGACATCCGGATCAATTCCACGTTCAAAAATAGAAGTATATGACCTGGGTTCCGTAGGCTGGCCATTTGTGGCTTTAGTGATCTGCATATCTGATATGAATTAGCATAGAGCCTTCCAACGCTCCCAGAACGACGTACCAAGAAATGTTGGAATATGCCCAAGATAGAATATTAAAGCATTTCGGAGATTGATTGGCTTGGACCACAATTCGTTTTGTGGGACCATGCCGGTGGTGACTGCATCCCACAATTTCCAAAGGGCTTCGAAGTCTTTCAGAGTCGGGGTCAAACCTGCCGCATACTGTTCCGGCTGTGTTGGCACAATATAAGGGGACGACGAAAGTAGGTGAATGTCTGGTTAAAGGAAAAGATTATTAGAAAGCTAATAGCATTCTCGCGGTTCATCACAGAGCAAATGATAGCGAACAACTACATAAGGGGTACCACTTACTATGTTCACCTGTGTTGTTGCTAAACCGAGCTGTCGATGTCAGACCAGCTTGCTGCCATAGAGCCTTGTAGTCTTGCTTCCCGTACTTAAAAGCTTGTTCAAAGAATATCTTCTCTCCTTTTTTGAATGACAAGCCTTTCATAGTGATGTCTTTCGTGGGAACAAAATACGCTTTGTGGCATCCGTTTGTTTCATCATATATCCCAATAACATCCCATTCCTCGCGTTTGAAGGCCTCGAAACCAAGGATGGAATTGGCATTCGATAGCCCGTTCATATAAAATTCACGGGTCACATTTTTGCTGTCATTGTAAGCACGATAGACTTTCTGAGGATCCTTACAGGCATCAATGCCAATTAGTAGAGAATCATCGGGTCCGAGTGCCCTGGCAAATCCCCCCAGAAATTGTGCCGCTTCTGATCGAGTGAAATTTCCCATGGACGAGCCCATAGACATGACCCATGTGGGTTTACGCCTGTTCTCAGAGCACCTAAGCCAGGCAAGAGCGTCGTCATAAGTACCGAGCAGTCCTCCACACTTGACATATCTAAAGCTTTTAGACGGGATTTCGGCGAAAGTACGCTGTAGTTCCTCCAAGGAAACGTCTAGAGCCAGATACTCCACTGGTTTCCTCCTTTTCTCGAACTCATTCAATAGTATCTCGATTTTTCGAAGATTCCTGTTATTTTAGTCAAACAAGAGTCCCTGAAATAAACAAATGCCATTCGCGACGGTTTTGAGTCTGCGTGGGGTGGGGGAGAACTAACCCGCTACCTAGCTCCACCAATTGCGCATTCTCAGGAACTCGTTCAACGATGCTAGCCGCATGTGCGGTCAGGACTTCGATTTCCGCGTTCGTCAAATAGTACTCGTCCAAGTACGTAATCTCTTCAAACAAGCGTAGCCCCTCAGTGTTGTATAGGATCAAGGTTGGCAAGGACCTTTGACTACCGTTCTTGACCTCAAGTCCTCGCCAAATTTCTTTTGCCAGTGAACTATTGAGGTTGTTGCGACGGATATCAATGATATCAACGAATGCCGTTGCGAGAACCATGATGCTTCGATGAGTAGTTTGTAAACTGCACTTGGAATAATGAAGATGCCGAATAAGAATGTCCTCCAGACAATTAAATCGGAATCTGAGTAGCCTGTGCTGGAATAATTACTTAGAAAGGGGAGGGTCTTCTGCCCTTCCAGCGGGGCAAGCTATCAGTTATATATATGGATGCAGGAGAAGAATGTCTGCGGAATTTGACCGTCGGAACACAGGAAGCGTGTGGGAGAGGGAGTTATTGCTCTGGCTCGATTGTGAATCAGGACATTCTAGTCGACAAATGGCTAGCTTGTTCCTGACAACCTTGAGGAATGTTTACATCGCTTCCTCAAGGAACAAGGAAGTACGGATGCATTGCCCAGTCGAAAATTGGGACCTCAGCCCACAACTCACAGAGGCGTCGTATGTACAGTACATACTCCGTACGTCAACAGAACCGGCATCACCCGCAAGTAACTCACGGAGACGTAGCCTACGTCAGGGCCAGCAGTTAAGGTTGAGTCGAGACTGAACGGAGCATATGTGTATGTAAAGGGTTAGGTTACCTTCTCCAACCAGCAAAAGCGGTTCCTGCTCATGAAAGCATGTTGGTAAGGCCTGTGGTGAAGCTTCAACATCTGATTCGGATTGTGATGGATGCCATTTCTGGGGTTCGGCTCCCCCACCCCTAGAGCCAGGATCCCAGCAAGCGGCAAAGGTACTAAACAAAGCGTCCCACAATCATGACGTAGGGTTATCTTGAATGCCATTCATCGGCTGGCTGGACTCGGTGCACAGGAAACGATGTCCCGCCTCCGCTGGCGGAGATGCGCGATGAAATCACGGTCGTCGTCCAGCTCGATACGAACCCGCGGGGCGTTTTGTTGCGATGAGGGACTGTTTGGGTTGTTTGAGATGTTTGCATTGCCTGCGAGCATTGGGTGCATCAACCAAGGCGCTAAAACAAAGGGCGAGCATGTTTGCATTGTTTGAGCTGTTTGCGAAGTTCCCACCCGGTCAAGCAAACTAGACAAACCAAATAGTCCAGGGCGTTTTATCAATTTCTCTCTCGTGCGGCGAGCCCGCAGGCAGCTCCGTAAATTAGCTAATACCAAGTGCACGTTGCATTCTTCCGAGGTGTGGTTCACTGGTCCCTGCTCGAGTCAATTTTGCCGCAAGTTTCCGGACCAGTATTTCGGCACCAGGAAACTTGAGAATTTGGAAGTTTTCTGCGGCCTTTGAACCTTCTTCGCAGCTCCAAGCTCTTCGACTCCTCTGTCTATGGCTTCCATATGAATAGATTCAATCGTTATGTCCCAGATGCCAACAGGAAGGGGTTGAATGTCAAGCCGATCTCGATATCAACCAAACGCTCTATCCTGTATAATCTGTCTTCGCGCTTTCTCATGAAGAACTCGGCTTGAACTGTGCCGATGGCTGCTAGCAGTGCGTTGTGAGAATCTGCCACTCAGATTTCTGCAAGGTTTCTTATCAGTTAGAATCCATGAAAAAGGAATGAAAAGGATTCAAAGTGCTCCGTACAGACTGAGAGTGTGCGATGCTAAATCTGTTGCACCACGAGTGAGAGTATCCTGGATACTTTTAGTTGGTATAAGAGATTTTGTCATGAGCTCCAAGATAACTCATGACCACGTTTGCTCTTCTGGTCTTTTTGATTTGATAGAACGTGCAGTACTACCCAGTGCTTCTGGATAGTTTTTTCTTTTTTTCCACAAGGCAAAGCAATCGAGATGCTATCTTGTCATATCTGCAGCAAGGGAAAATGCCAGATCGCATTGTTAACGGGTGTTCAGGATAAAGGGCAAACACTCTCAACAAGAGTCTCCAAAAGCAACCTAGGCACGCGGTTCAGGTATGTGTGAGCAAGAAACAAAGACCGTCGAAGGCTGGCTTTTGTTAGTTTCAAGAAAATATTTGCCTTATATTTCCCCCAGAGGGCTTGGAAGAGTTTCTTCTTCTTGTCGAAGTGACGGGTTCAAGAGCATCTTGGGAACGATATCGAGTCATCAGGTGACCTTGACATGACTGCCAAAAATGGCAACCTTCCTTAAATCTCACTTCAAACCTTCATCCCGCTTCGATTTCACTTCCATCCATGGCCCCAGAAAGCTATCTAACATGGAGTCGCCGTTGTTACTGTCGGATAATGGTATCAACGAAGGACAAGAGCATTCAGATAATGAATGCAGTAGTGTGCTCGGAGCTACCTCGTCACTAGAAGGTTCAAGAGATGAGTTGGATAGCAGCCGAGGCAGTGATAGCGACGTGGAATCTCTTCCTCACAGACCTAGAGGCACGAGAGTGAGTGAAACTTGAGTTCCCATTTCGAATGATCGAATGAAAGCCAGGGCTAACAAAGAACCCATCATGGGACCGCAGGCCCCTTCGCTTTCCGGGTACCCGTATCATGACTCGATGATACCAAGTGAATATTTTGTCAAACTCAACGCTCGCTTCAGACATAATCTGAGCACAATTCGAGAGGAACGAGACGAAGCACTTAAGCGCTGGAACCAATTGAAGGCCACCAATACCCGTCTCGTGGAATCTCTGCGAGCCGAAAGAGAGAAACGAGCCCAATTTGAGGAGCGCTTAAAAGCTTTTAGGTCGACTGAAATCGTCCATATTCCCGTTTGGCCCCCGCCTGCTCCCCTTACCCCTCCTACGTCAGCAACAGGGGCAAATAGTGATCTAGAGATCATAAAGCCAGACCGTCCAATGCAATTCCTCTACGATAATCCGCTGTATCAAGGCTATGAACTCAATGTCAACATCATTATATTCCGGGTCAAAACTTTGATTGAAGATAAACGACCTGGCAAAGCGAGCCTGCTCATCGAAGAAGCTCTCGAGAAGGCGCAAAAGCTCAAATATACTCCAATTTACGCAAAATGCATTTATTGGAAAGGTAGAATCCTCCATTCACAAGGTCAACGACAGGGAGCTGCCAAGGCGTTCTTAGACGCCATGCCTTGTATCGGGAGGTATAGAGAAGGTGAAGAACTGAAGACGTGGTTAATGAGATATGAAGTTTATATTGAGGAACTGTCTTGTGGGCAGGTCAATGGCTCTGCGGTTGTTAGAAAGAGGCCTCCTAGATATATGTGTGTTCCCGCTGCTGACCTGCCGCCAACTCCTTGACCCCGTTCGAGGGTTTGCATTGACAACTTGCTGCATCTGAGCTACTCAGCCTTACTTTGCGAGGCTTTCATATCCTATTTTATATTCGGGTTATCTATATGCATATGACGAATGGTCGTCCGCGGATTTATCAGAGCAGGAAGGGGAGGAATAGAAATCATTAAGCAAGCCCCTGAGCAACATAACTACAGAGGAGACGAAGAAACTTTACAAAAATACATAGAGCAGTCGGGGCACCAGTGATCACCAGTAGGATTTTCCAAAGACGAAAAAAAAGAATAAAAAGGACATGAGAATGTTATGTATTACTACTGTGTAAGCAGCTCCTTCGAGCCCTTCGACTATCATCCATCATCCATCAGGTATGCTGAATGCCGCTACTGCGTTGGCATGTCCAAAGCCTCCTTCTCAAGCAACAACTTTCCAGAGAGCATTGAGACTACTGGTTTTCAGTCTCCCAGAGGGCGGTTCCGCATCGCAAGATATTTCTGGCCGACAACCGTAACCTTCATAAGGTCAAAAATCAACTAATATCTCATATAAAATAGCCCCCCCTCCGTTTCCAAAAGGCAGCACAATCTATCCCAGCTCTTCAAAAAGCGCATTCGTAGCCTGTTGATATATAGGTACGAATTCTCAATCAGTTAGATCTGCCGACTGCCGTAGAACACGATGAATCTGCTGAGGCATTCGAGGAGGCGTAGCAAGGCATGCGTTAAAACCCTTCATCGATCTCTGATTCAAGCGACAACCTCTTTCGAGTCTCTGTGGAGCGTAAAACGCCGCGAACCCCAGTTGCATATCTTGATGGTCGGGGCCCTTTTCGCGGAAGATCTCCATCTCAGGATGACTGTTGAAATATGCATCCATCTCCTCAGGTCCGCTATCTGGACCCTGGCGCTTCGACCTCCAAAACCAACTAGGAACTTCCTCTAGCGGTCTTCGCATGTTTCCAGAGTGATTTGCTGATTGCCGGTGGTTACGCGTTCAACCTGGTAAGCCGCACGAATCCACCCTGTCTCTGCGAAAGCCCCGTTGCCGAGATAAAGCCCATCTTTTTTGGCCTTTAATAGTCCATGCAGCATCGGCTCTTTCATTGCGTGACTCCATGCCGTTTGCTCATTTTCGGAACGAGGCTGCCTTGCTTGAAATTCGTCCGAAATTCCCCGTAGATACTGTGAAGGTTTAGGATTGCATTTGCCAGTATGTCCCAAATTCAGCTATTAACTAGTTGAGACGTGAGCGCGAACCGTGAACTGCGAACCTTTCAACCTACACGTGTCGGCGCGTCGGACCAACATGCTGGGCCTCACGAAAGCATTGCGAAGAGTCAAACTCGTGGAATTCCTAGAGATGTTGAACCTACGGAATGTTGATCATACGTTCAAATTCCGAGCGTTGGATTTTTCATGTTTCAGACTTTTTCGCACAAGAAGTGGCGGAGACGAGAGATGATGCAAGTCGCATCACAACAAAAAGGATATGGAACTCAACCTCCTGTTCTTGCGTTTCATAAGGAGATTTTTTTGAATATTTGATCGTTTTTGGATTACATGCGTTGAAACATGGTAGAAATATACGCATTTGGGGCCTTCCGCGTCTTCCGCCTGCGAGCTGGATCCAGCCTCGGGGCCGGCGTCGAGAAGAAAACATCCCAAGATACCTCGCTCAGACATTCACTGTGCCTCCTTTCTCACTGCCACCGCTGCCTCCAAGCCCGCAGTAACCTCAAGATACACAGCCCTGGGTACTGGCTCACATTCATGACCCCCCACCGGCCACGCCGGCACGGGCCAGGCCGGATGCGGAAGACCGATATCAGCACCGGCATCGAGGAGCAATTGAACGATCTCAGAATGCCCATACTCCATCGCTGACTGTATGACCCTTCCGCAAGTAAAGCCAGCCTGTACCTTGAGACCGGAGTCATCGCGGTCGCGACAGAGACCACCGATGCCATGGTAGGGAGTATTGGGATTTGCGCCGTGCGCAAGGAGCACCTTGGCTAGCTCGGCGTTGCCGGATCGAGCGGCCAGGAGGAGTGGAGGCGTGAAGTGGTGTGCTTCCAGTTGTAATGTCTCGTGAGGATCTTTGTATCCGGACATATATGGACGGTCGGGAAGGGGCCGGTCAGACTCCTCAAAGTCACACTGAACGCCGTTGGCAAGCAGCAGGTTGACAATAGTACTGTACTGCTCTGCCACTGCTAATTGAAGTGCCCTGGTTCCAGAGACCCGGTCGGTTTTCCGCACAAGCACTTCGACGAGTTTCTGGTTGCGTCGTCGCACTGCTTTCACTAGGGCAGGTCCCTCTCTTGGTTCAATGGTAAGGTCTGCATCAGCGCCGTGAGCCAGGAACAGATTGACAAGATCAAGTCTGTTGTGCTCGACCGCCCATTCCAGTGGTGTCACATTTACTTTATCGTAGTAAAAGGTCGGATTGCGAATACCTCCCATTTGTCTGTGTGGCTGCGTGTAGACAAGGCCAGGGATGTTCGGCTTCAAGTCGTTCCCGTATCCGAGGATCTGTGAGAACACACGCACCCCGTATCCGGCCACCAGTGCAGTCGTGAAAGCCGCCGTTCTCTCACTCAAAGGAGGAGGCCCGCATGCTGCGGTGGGGACAGCTGGAGGCTCCAGTCTCATACATAGAGACAACCGGGAGCATTCCTCGGAGAGACGACCCGGGGACGTTTCGTCAGTGAAGCGATTTCGAAAGGTGAATCGATACGATGTCGGATCCCACAACAACTCCCACCCATCGTCGAAGTCCTCTGCACTTCCGTCCTTCACCCAGCCGGTTTGTTCCCATTCACATCTTGGCCAAGGCGCGTCCACCACTCTCTTGTACATCTTTCCGTTTTCTATCTTTTCCTCCACCTTTCGCCCCCTGTCTGAGTCGTCCTCATTTGCCCCAGGCCAGAAGTTTGTTGCCGCGTCATGGGGCTTGAAAGGGGTGGTATATTTCTGCTGGAGCAGATCGTGCCAATTGGTGTCTTGGAGGAACGGGTGGTCTTTTATTTCAGATGCCCCATTTTTTGCTCCCAAGCGGTTCTGTGGATCTTTTTCAAGCAGCTTGATCAAAATGTCCTGGGCTGTCGGTGGGAGTCCCTCAGGAAGTACCGGGTCTTGACATATCTTG
The DNA here is from genome assembly GCA_029850275.1 of Chrysosporium keratinophilum. Classification (NCBI taxonomy): domain Eukaryota; kingdom Fungi; phylum Ascomycota; class Eurotiomycetes; order Onygenales; family Onygenaceae; genus Chrysosporium; species Chrysosporium keratinophilum. The sequence goes on from JARBIX010000006.1 coordinate 1,348,194, forward strand.
AGTCGTCGCTTATTAGTGTCCCGGTCGTAGAATGGAGGTAATCCAGTCAACATTTCATAGAGAATGATGCCAGAAGCCCACCAATCTGCCGCGCGCGAAGCAGCTTGGTTGTTGACAAGCTCAGGAGCTGGGTATGCTGATGTTCCTGGCACAACATTATCACTGTCCTTGGCCTCCAGACTGAAAAGAATAGGATTGCATAGGTTAAGGTGTCCAGGTGAATCCAAGAAGAGATCCTCGATTTTCAGATGTGCGAGAATGATATGCTTGTCATGCAGATATTCCAGTACACAGAGAAGTTCTGCTGCATAAAATCTAGCCTGGTCAACACTGAAGCGCCGTGCCCGTTGAAGGTGTTGGAAAAGCGGCCCTCCGCTGGCCAATGGGGAAAGGAGGCTCAGCCCCTTGGATGACTTGAAAGCAAATTTGAGCAGAGCAATGTGGGGATGTTCAATGCGATGTACAAGCTCAGATGCGGGGGCAATGTCAATGGTTATGGGAACAGTCTTCATGCCATAGCTTTTGTCAGTGTCTTTCTTGTGGACATAGACCAGATCACTTGAACCCATCTCGCCGTGCACGCGCCAAACCTCCGTATCGTGCAATGGCGGCACCGTCTTCTCGAGGTACGAAGTGCTGATTATCACACGCTCGCGCCCCGTGACATCTTGCACAGGTATGCGCTCCTCACGCCCCGTGCTATTTCGCACAGGTATGCGCTCGCAACCATCCCCATCGTCATTGTGGTTTTCCTTGAACGGATTCATCGTGATGAACCCCAGTGAGACAATCTGGAGTGGCCCTCCAGCATCAGAGCGCCGGGCAAACATGCGCACACCCAGCTCGGAAGAGGTATCAGTAACCTCAAACGTGAAGCTCCCATACCCTTTTCTCGGCCCAGCCCACTTGAGTTGGCCATAACCGTAATACTCGGATTCAGTGGATATCTGGAACTGTTCGTATTCCATGATCGCATAAGGCAGCCATGAGTTGTTCTCCGCTACTACTGGGTTGTAACACGATTCTTCGCATGGCTCTGGTACCGTCAGGCGACCAGTGCTGTAGAGGTTGACGGATAAAATTCCAGTTGGTGGCTGTGACGGAACGATGACCTCGTAGGTAGTAGTAGCTAGGGAGAGTGTCAACACAGTATATCTAAAAGACTGGACTTGACATGCAGTAGTACTAGTATATACCATCCTCTTTTCGACGAGCATTCCAGGGGTCGGGATGATGTGAACACCGGCCGAAGAGCTCGAACCAAGCTGGTTTGCCCTCCGCGGGCATCATTGAAGTGTCCTCGGCACCTATTTAATCCAGAGCGGGTTCAAGTTAGCCGTGCTGTCTCAAAGACCAGGAAGCGTGCTGCATTTGCGTTTACTTTCAAGATTGTTCAGATTCTCAGACATGGCGGCTGTCAGTAGTACAGCTATACTAGTATTGATCTGTGGTGGAAGAGGGTGCGGGAAAAAGAGCTGAGGTGCTGAGAACTTGGACGCCTGGGATGGCTGCTGGACTTTTGCTCAATCATCCCCTTGCCTGTGCACGTAATCTTCTCCTGAAGAGCACATGCAGGCAGTGCAGCAGGGAACATGATGGCCCAGCAAGGTCAATCCACCCAAATGTCACCAAAGCAAGTCAGGCCAGGGATTCACACAATATACATAGCAATGTGTAACTACTGTACAATGCTATATTTAATGTACGAGAAAGTGGTCCACGATGAGGTAGGTGATATAATTTTCCACCGCTTCCCTCAGCTGGAAGACCGGCGGTGATTATCTACCGCAAGTCGTATCCAGCAAAACTTTTACTCAGTTTCGGAAATCATTGGCCATCAAAAACCACTATACGGACAAAATCCACTCGCGACTATCTACTATATAGGCCCCATGGAATCAACTTCCCAGCAACTTACAGAACACCAATACAGACGTAGTAATTAGCCCATAGACTGGTGCAAGTGTTTCCCACGGCAGGATTCCAAGCATAAAAGTCCTTCAGGGCGATCCCGTGTTCCGCAGCAATGTCGTAACAACTGTCTCCCTCTACCACGAAATAAAAAGTGTCGCAGTTCCTCACCATGCCTGTTTGAATGAGCGTGGGAGTCGGAACACTGCCGGTGTGAGGACTAGTTGTACTTGTTGTAGTCGTAGTAGTCGTAGTAGGAGTAGCAGGAGGTGTGCCGCCAGTGGTCACGCCAACGCAGACATAATAGTCAACCCAAAGCCCGGTACACGAGCTGCCGGTTGCGGGATTTCAGGCGTAAATGTCAGCGAGCTTTACTCCATACGTCGCAGCGAGATCATAGCAGTTGTCTCCGTTGACAACAAGGTGGAACGCGTTGCAGTTAGCAACCATGCCAGCTTGTGTGGGTGCTGGCGTGCTGATAGGACCCCCGTTGAGGTCGGAGTTGACGTCGTCGGCGTCCAGGTTTTCGTCTGCGTGGGCGGCGTCTGCGTTTGAAAATTGATCTGGACGCAGTAGTAGAACCCTTGGAACAGGTTGCAATTGTCGCCGACAGTCGGATTCTGTGTGTTTTAAATCAGCAACCTGCCACAGTCGTTATGGCGGGTTGGCAATGTAGACACTTGTTTCTCACCCATTCTTTAAACTGAGCCAGAGACAGGCCGTAGAAACGCATGACGATATCTCACGTTAGGCCATAGGAGCTCTCGACCCAGGCACTGCATTTCGAAGATGCCCCTGGTGCAGCGGGTCCTGGAGGAGCAACCAGATATGCGTCGGCCAGACAGATCGCCAGAACGGAGGAGAGGACGTGAAGAAACTTCATTGTTCTGGTCGAGTGTATCTATGAGATACTGTGGCAGCGGTGGTTGAACCGCGGGGAGTCTCAAACAGCACAACGATACGCAAGTAAGGCGCAGCCAAGATAAAAGGAGATCCTCCATGTCCGCTGGACGGGTTGGGCGTCGCGTTCATTGGCAGTTTGCAGCTTGTGACATTGCTAGCCTCACTCGATGGTGTAAATGACAAGTTATTCTGATTCCAAAACTCGTAATCAGATGGTTTGCTTCAAATCCTGGGTTGACTTGCTGTGGACAGTGAGGGATTTCGCATGACGTTGAAATTTGCTCAGAGAGTCACATCGCGCCCGCGCCCTCTAATCCAAGCACAAGTGGGCACTCAATCCAGGGCCCATCCTACTCTGTACTGTAACTACAGCGTACTAAAGTTAGCATATACTAGGAGTCTTCCTCGGAGAAAAGGGATGGGGGATTGGACTTGAACCTCCGTAGCAGTTGCAACGCGCTGTCCTATCTAAGGGGGTTGACGGTTAGGTGATCCCAGGGGTGCGCCCGCCCCATGGTGAACCGCGCAATCGGAAGGCCCCTAGCTGACAGTGCCTCAGCCGCATGCACAGAGTTTACGCTGAGCGTTGCCCGGACATGACTATGCGTCTCGAACTGCATGCATACTGTGTATGGACAGTAAGGGAGCCAGGGAGTCGGGCGGGAAGTCGGGAGCGGGTGTTATGCCGAGGAACGCCAAGGCCCTAGTCTAGTTGTAGATATCCTGATATTTCGATTTTTGTCCATAATTATTTAGGCCGGATTTTAGGAGGGAACAGGAGAAACACGAAATGATCAATTCAAAGAAGAAAAAATTGAGGACCGTCGGAATAAATGGTCGGGAGAGTGTCAGGATCGACATTGTGGCTTAATTTGAGATTCTCGTCAACGAACTTAAAAATCCTGTAGTCAGTTAACGGAAAACGGTACAGAGAACAGGTGATAACCGAACAGGTAGGTTCATGAGTTTTAAGACGGTTTTCTGAGCACGCTGTCTGATCATTTAGGTACACTCTACACGTAACCAGCGACAACCATGGCTCCCATGCTCATGATTGCGGCCATCAACGCATTGACAGAATTATTATCGAGGATATCATATCCGGCTTCAACTTTCCTACTCTCTCGTTCTACTTCAGCTGGATTGTTGACAATCTTGTCTGAAGCGTCCATTTCATGCTTCCATCGCCGTGGTGTAATCGCATTGATGAGATCTTCTGTCAGCCGTAGCTGTGTGATCTGTCGGACTGGTAGGTCATCGAGTCCAGTAGAAATCGCAACCCCAGGGTGGACAAGGACCTAAAAGAGAAAAGGGGAAGGTTAGGTACAGTACGACAACATTCGCAGATCCTCGAGGGCCACTTACTTTGCTCCCTCCATCTCCTTCCACCACCTTACCCGTCCTCTTTTCCACCACTGTCGCTTGTAGCAGACCACCAAGCACGCTATCCAGGACACTGCCTACGGTTCCCCAAATAGTCACGGCCACCACCCACAATACCTTCTCCCTTAAACCCCAGGCCCGACCGCCGTCCAGTCCGGTCTTTGTAAATCCCATTAGAGAGCCCACGGGGCAAAACGGGAGCAATAATACGGATGTCACAGCAATTGTAAAGGCTCCTAGAGCCCCAGCCCCAAGGCCGCCCAGCGTAACGCCGCCATTTGTTCCACGAGGTACCTTCCGGAGTGTGAGGGAGGTTATAAGTCGTGGTTGGGATTTCGATAGGATACCAAGTTCGCTTGAATAGGTGTCTGCAGCTACGGCGGCATAGTTTCTGTTTCATAAACAAAGGACGAAATGTTAGCCTTTGTTAAATTGATTGTGTAAATCACACCCCATCCGGGAAGTGTTGACACGAAGAGAGGACTCACGCCACAATCCCAACCATTAAGAGGTCCCCTCCGTAAGCGAAACAATCCGGGCTCGTTCCTCCATTCCAGTATAGCTGTCGAATGTGTAGGAGTATCAAGATCGATGCAACCGCCGAGTTCGCGAGAACTTGCACATGTGTCCTTGGACCTTCACCACCAGCGGATCCGGCGGCTGAGACGGTTAGTTTCGCCTTGACATTATGCTTGACCTATAATCAATACAATGACAATCAGCAACCGTCTTCCTTTCATAGTACCGTCAGAGACGAGCGCAGACCTTTGTTGTTGCTGTTCCACCCAAGAAGAACACACACAAAAAGGCAAATGGCGCCGCAGAGGGGTGGAGAGCATGGATGATGGCTGTTATTGCAGCGAAAAGAATTCCGGTTGGGGTCAATGATTTTCTGGACCAGGCGCGATAAACGAGTAAGAGAGTTGCTGGGACTGCGACTATAGGCTTCATTTTTGCGGTCGGTTGACTGCACGTTGTGAGCTCGCGTTGCTAGTCAGTGCTCGGTAAGAGTACTGTAGCTACACCAGAGCGGATGCGAAAGGACAACGTGTTGCATCATATCATGCGCAAGACATCAATCTGATAAAGAGCGATACTTTATTGCTTTAGGAGATGCAAGTTGATTCTGATCCAATGCTGTTGTCTGGAGCTCTACGGAGGACTCCGTAAGGTTCGCCTTTTGTGTTACGACGCGGAATCCCGCAGACGGTGATGACGTCTCACAGTTCGACCATTGCTTCTATCAATGTGGTTATAGTACTACCCCATACTCGTTTGTAGAATCACGGTATTGTTATTGAAGAGGTTCTATAAAAGCGCGTTTTGATTTCTTTTTATCCTTTAGAATTATTCCACATCCTGTCTTAACAGGAAGGTCTTATAACTCGACGTGAGAGCAGAGCGTGAGTTGGATAATACCTCGTGGAGGTTCTCCTCCTAGGGTTCTAGCCTCATGCAATCGATACTCTCTGCACGCCCTCCATTGATCTGCGAATCTCGAATCTTTGAAAACGCATCGTAGTTTTCTGAACCCATGTACTGTATGTATGTACATACAAGTCATGGAGCGCCTTTGAAAAGGAGCTACTTTTCGATAGCACTCACCCGGCTTCACTAGTGAAGCAGGGATATAGGCAACGTTGGAGCTTCTTTCGGATTGAGCTAAAGCACCTTTCCAAACGGATTCAACAAAAAGGGCGAAGCTGGCTTGAGCCGGCAGAGTACCCATGAGAAACCTTTCTCCACGTTCAAAAGGACCTACTGCGTCAGGGGGGTTTGGTGGTGGTAATGGGTTGCCATGAGGGTCTTTCAGCGTCACATCACATTGAATGTAGTCCAAAACCACCCCATATTGTATAATCAAAGGTGGAACCCACCATGCTCAGCAGGTTCGCAGAACCGCCACAGCCCTGCTGCCTTCGCCGCACTTTGAACAGCCCCAACTTCGCGCATGTCAACGTGCCGATTAATATCAGCGTAACGAACCTCCTCTTCCTTCCCACTGTCTTTGATACTAGCCCCTCGTCTCTTCTTTCCGACATGCGCATCCGGGTGGTACTGTTCCATGACGTGCACATACATGTCCTTCGAAACATTCTGTGCCAGCCAGCGCATAATCTCCTTGCCCTCATCTTCCATTCCAGGCATCACAAGGTGCCGTACTAGGACGCCACTTTTTGCAACGCCGTCAGCCGTGAAGCATAAGTCGCCCACTTGAGCATACATGGCTTTTATACTCTCCATCGCCGTCTCGGTGTAGTTGTCGGCTTTGAGTAATCTCTTTGACGAGCTGTTATTCCACACCTTGAAATCCGGAAGGTATATGTCAATAAGCCCCTCCAAAAGCTCGAGGGATTCAAGTGAGTCAAAGGCGGACGTATTATAAATGATGGGTAGCTTCAGACCCAAATCTCGTGCGTGAAGGATCGACATGACAACCTGAGGAACAACATGTTCCGGAGTGATCAAATTGATATTATGAACGTTGCCAACATCCTGCAGCTTCATGTACCATTCCGCAAGCTCTTCAGGCGTCAAATCAAATCCGTTGCGTTGATGGGCAATATCCTATTGTGTATGGTCCCAGACGTCCACGTCAGTCAAACCATAATGCACCACAATAAGGAGAAAGGGGTCACTTCTTAAACTCCAAACGACACACATGGTTCTGACAGAACACGCATCGCAAATTACACCCCGAGAAAAAAACCGACCCGCTCCCATTCCATCCTTGCACGCACGGCTCCTCTCCGAAATGCGGCGCAATCACATTGACCTTGACTTTCTCCGCACCAATCAGACAATGCCCCGTTTTCTCATAGCGGTTGACACCACATAGTCGCGGGCACAGGTTGCAGTTGGCGAGATGGGAGTGGGCGAGAGAGCGTTTCTTGGATGTGTCGGCAGACGAGAGGAGGTGGTAGCGGGGTATGTAGGAGTCAAGAAGAAAGGGAGGCGCAAGATGGACGGAGCGAGTTTGTCGCACTACAGTTCGAGATATGGACTTCAAGCTGGACTGCGTGAGTCCCCGCGCGAGAGAGGTGAATGCGGTTGACATGACTGACATCTTTGTTTGTTGAAAGCCCTCGACGTCGGAATTAACGTTGACACGAGATTAAACTCCGAACACTCCCACCAGCCACATTTCAGCCACACATGTGAGACAAGCTGATTATGTAATCGTCATGACCTCCTGATGCGAGAAAAGGGGTTATTAGACGACGGCGACATGGTCAAGATGAAAAGATGAGCTCATGGTTGTTCTGTTAGGTTTCCATTGCATCAACAAGCGTCAGTGATATCTATAATACATGCACTGGCAGAAAACTGCGAATATCCCACACATATATACAAGTCCAAGTGAACTCCATCAAGCCTCTGTTGACCGAACCTCCCAAAATGAAAACAGGACAAAGTCCAACAAACGCATCTCTACGGATGCTCCATGCACATCATCGAGACTCTCCAAAACCCCGGACTGATAAGATTTCACCACAGACAAAGCAACCGCAGACCAACCAAACGAGCCAATGAAGGACGTAAGGAGGAGAGAGATGGTGCCAAACATCACACAAAGGTATTTCCAGGACACCCATAATATACAGTCGATCAAACACCGAATATCACGACCCCCCATTCCTGGTGGATCGAACCTTTTCCAAACATCGCATATAATCCAAACCCGTCAATAAACACAAACCCACCCTTTTTTAAAACGCCCGCTAGAATGCATTAATATGTGTAGCGTAGATGAAAAAATAAGTGCATCGAAATGGTAAGACGTTGGTGGCCGAACTCAAACATGGTCGCTCATGACTCGTTTCTAGGAAAAGAAATACTGGCTGTTTTTTAATCGTTTGACGTCAAAATCACCCTGAATCTACAAGTTAGAATACTAAAAAAAAGGTATGGGGACTGTCATTTTCAAAACATACCTTGGATGGAATGGCACGGAATGTCACCGGTAGCCAAACCCAAGGAGCTGATTTAGCGTGAAATTTGCCTTTTGGTTCTGGGATGTCGTCCTCGATATTTTCCAAAGGGTCAATTTCTGCAAACTCTTCACCAAGCAACGCCGCGTCCTCTTGTACCTCTAGCGAATCCGCAGTTGCGACTTCTTCTGGTGAAACATGGCCCACGCCGGCGACGCCAAGAGATTGAACCGACACCAGTGAGGTTTCCGCGTTTTTGGACGCAGCGTAGATGCTGCCAGGGGTAACCATTGATTCTCCCTCTTTCCTTTCAGCCTCGACCTCCGAGCGAAGGAGCTTGATACGTTTATATTCCAAGAGAAGCTCATCGAGCTGGTGCTCTTTGCCTTTGCCCCTGTTGTTTTGCAGGCGCCAAGTATTAATCTTCTTTGCCACTGCAGATTTGGGTTTCAGCTTAGCAAGATAAAGATTGTTTGAATATCGGGCTTTGAATTCTGCAGCCAGCCTCCCAACGATATCCTCAGAATGCATGCGAACGAAGGCATCACGCAGAACACGGTTCATCGTATCGATATCGGCGGCGTGTGTCCAAAACGAATCGTGAACGGCAGAGAAAGAAAGACCCAGCTCGTCGCATTTAACCGCCGAAAGCATCATATGCGTAGCATCGAGGGAATGAATAAAATTGGGAGGGAAAGCCTGAAGCTGTTTGCGTCGGCTGACGATGTCCGAGGCGTGAGGTTCCTTGATACTGAGTGTCTGGACAACCGTATCGACTCGGCGTGTTCTAGCTTCTCGATATGGTTGTACCACAGGCAACTTTAGGGGGGTAGTCCAAATAACAGTCGACCTGAACATTGTCGACAGGTCATCCTTCTTCTTCTTCTTAGACGTTTTAGCTTTCGCAGTGGACGTGGCATTATCGCGTTTAGTCGCCTCAATGTCCTCGATTTGTTCGGCGGCCAACGATTGAGTTATCCGATTTGCGCAATCACCCAACCAGAATTGGATATCGTGAGCTCCAGTAAACATTGAGCTCAAAGCGGCAAAGATTTTTCGAGTGATATAAGTGGAAGTTCTGCTCATGAGGTTTTCCTGCTCGGAAAGTTCTGGATAATATTCGCGAAGCTGTTTCTGGACTTGCCTGATTGCCCCGAGGAAGGTAACGCCGTACACGTTCGTCATGACTGTCTGCTTGACGATTTTCCGATTGATCTTATCCTGAAGTAATTTACCAAGCTCTTTACCGGCAGCAGCATCTTTCAAAATCGACTGATGAACATGATCCGCAACAGCCGAGTAGATGTCCGATGGCCGATCAGACGGTTCGAGGTTCACCTGGCGGGCGCCAACAACGTCGCCTCCGAGAGCGGCGTAGTGTTGCAGTCCGTTGCAAGAACCGTCCTGGTGAATAGGTAGATGAGACACGAATTTGGTGGGATCAGGACAAGCCAGGGCGTTCTTCAATTCGACGCAAGCTGCTAAGCATTGGAAGGGATCAGCAGCTTTGAGCCACCAGCTTCGTCCATGTAGACCTTTCTCCGCCGAATCAATCACATCGTCGAGATGATCCATAGCAAATTGGGCCCGTTCATCGAAGCTTGCTTTGTCGAATCCGAAAACATTGGCAAGGTGAATTTTCAGCCATCGCAAGCCTCGTTCGCCCAATTCACGACCTTCACTGAAAAGTAGGAGTCCACGGCACATATCAGAACCCATCTGGTTGAAATAAGGTGGAAGTGGATAAGCTCGACCGCGGAAATCCAGATTGTGTGGTAGGTAAAACGTTTCGCCGATATATGCGCGCGCAATCTCCAACTGAAGATTTTGGAAGCATCGCTGGGAGTGAAGTCCCGAGCGTTTATTGTCAATAAGAGTTTTGGCACGATAAAACGTCTTAAGGGTTTCCGGATCGCTGGTTTCAGGTTTCGATGGCGTCCGGAGATCAGGCTCCGCCGGAGCAATGTCAGCAATCTCCTTACCAGAATTCCATGCCTCGAGCATCACATCCAGTACGGGTTTGTTGATTTGCCAACCAGTTTTTCCAAGCACGTTTAAACCAGCAAATACCTCCTTCAAGTTCCCACATTGAGAGGCAGCTTTCACATACTGCAATTGTAGAGGGTCTGCACGGGCTCGCACAACAACAGTAGGTTGACCCAAAAATCCGCCATTGGAATAAGAACTCCAAGACCGAGGAGGAGACACCATCGGCAGGTGCTTCGCGATTACATGGCTCGCGGGTTCTTTGCGAAATCGACTCACAACGTTGTCATGTAAATGGACAAATCCGACATTGTGCCCCCTCTCTAGTTGGTAAACGTGACGGAAAGCAGGCTGTAGGGAGACCGTAACTTCGCCCGATTCGGGGTCTCGATGCTCGACCGGAACTTTAGTGGACGAAAATAGCATTGAAGCCAACACGGCTCCCAGTTTAGCCTCAATGGTAACACTCCAACGGATAGGCTCATGACTTTCGTTAAATCGTCTAACCAAGGATCTCCATTTAGCTCCCCCCTCTTTGGTGTTTTTCGTAGCGATTAATTTTTCCACATATTTTGTACGGTTTCCGTTGTCAGGGCCCGTGGGCTTCGACGCCGTTTCACGGATACGGTCAGCAAGATATTCCTCTTGCACGGCTTTGCCCAACGTCATGATGAGATTCGTTAGCCGTATACCTTTATCCATGCCCGATTTGGAGAGCGCATTCATGGTTGCGAGGATCGAAATTGCCGCGAGTTTCTCAGCACCGACTGAATTCATGAAAGGTGCATATTCACAGCGGTCATTATCTTCGGACGATAATTTCTTCTTTTCCTGGGCCTTGGAAATAGATTCCATCTCTGATTGAATACTGGCGATAAGGTTTTGATGCCAGTCCCAGAGGAGACTTCCCATCTTAGCCTCTGACGTACTTGTTCCCACGCCTTGAGACGCGATTGTTTCGCTTTCTTTTCGCCAACGCTCCATCGCTGCAATGAGAGAGTCCTGCTCTAGACGCCGTTGTCGTTGTTCAGCAGCATTTTCGTTTCCGAATTCGGTTCCAGGAAGAGTTTTCGACTTGTCAAAAAGCGACAATGCCTCCTTCAAGGAGCTGAGTCCAAGGCCTTTCTGCGATGTGGTCATAATCTCAGGGAGGACTCCCTGCTCATTTAATGGAGAAATCAGATCTGATGCTTCAGGTTCGGATAGTTCTGAGAATTCCCCAAGTTCGCCGCCGAATGTTACTCCTTGCAAGCCCGACGAGCATATTTCTGAGAGAAGGCCGAGATCAGCTTCGGAAAGGATCGGAAGACCCAAGACTTCCTCCTCAATCTTCGCCTCCTTCACCATTTCCCAGTATCTATGCACCGTGCGGTCACGTTTTGGCCCAAGTAGCATCCGCAGTGACATTCTTAGCATCAAGGCGTATGTAGTGGCGTCTGGTTCGACTTTCGCCAATTGCCGCATGTCCACTTCGAACCATCTCTGTGCCGCCCATACCATACCGGGCCGCCGGTTCAGAATCATATGAGACACCATCATCCGTATGTATCTGTTATGCAGTTCTAAAACCTCGGGAGATCCAGGAAGATAGATAGTGGAGAGACGACGGACGAGAAGGGCGGCGCGATCGAACATGCCCACTGTTAAGCTAACATCCAAATTGGCAAGCATCTCACTCGCATCGCCGCCGATGCTTTTCTCTCTGCGAACAGCCCTTGGTCGTGTGGCTAAATAGTCCTTGATGACAATAAGTGATGATGCATCTCGCTCCGCTGGATCTGAAGGGTCCGAGAAGGGAAGGGATGGAGTGAATGAGGACGAAAGGGAGCGTGGTTCCGGGCGGATGCTAGTATTATATGACTCGATTCCCTCGAACGGGATATAATTGTCTGAGGTTGCAGTTGCAAAGGCACGGAAGGACTGCAAGTTTGTTAACCGGGTCGGCGATGGAGATGGCGCGTTCAATTGCGATCCGGCCAAGCGGGACCTGGCAGCGGCAGATTGACATCGTGAGAAAGAAGGACATAGCCAAGGGAGAGTTAGTTGATCATAGGACCGCCGTAATTGGTAAAAGGCATGTTTTCTGTGAGCAGCGCGAGACAGCATCGCTGCGTCTGGAAGGTAACAATCAAAGCGCTGAACGAATGAATTGGAGAACAAAGGTATTAAACGAAGTAAAAAGCACAAAGCAAATACACTGAATAGAAGAGAAAAAGATGATCGAGGAGGGAAGAGATGAAAACAAAATGGCGAGATGCAATCCCTTTCCCTCTTCAACTCTTGTGGCAAGGGAACGATCAGAGTCGAATCTTCATGAGCAGAAAAAAAGTTTCACCGCGATTTTTGCTCGCGGAACGGGTCGCAGTCGGCGTTTCACGTGACCGATAAGTTAATTACAGCTCCTTTGGGACTAGTGCCAAACCTTGCTCTATCATGACATTCAACGGGGAAATCTACGAAGCGACAGATGCCAGCAGAATGGAATATCTGAATAAGCTGAGTGTGTGTTATTCCGTCTGGTTATTCCGTAGATCAGACTCAAAGTCTTTTTGGGCTTGTCCGTTAAGTGGCTTCCATAATGACATCGTCCTCAACACCGTCCATCTGCGCCTTTCCTGATCCACGCCGTACATTGCTCGACGATCTCCGTTTCTGCCGTCTCATTTTCATCGCCCATCCAGTCATCTCCGGTCGCGTGGGATCAACCCTAGGCGCGCTCATACTGTCAATATAATCATCTGCCTCGATGGTGGATTCTAATTGTGGAGGTTCGTCTATTGTGCGATTGAACATGTAATCTTCGTATTTATCCCATGACTCTTGGTCCTGCAAAACGTTTTAGCATGTCGAATGGCAAGGAGAAAGGGAAATTGAGAATTGTCGGCTTACATTTTCATCAACCCATATATATTTATCCCATTTTTCGTCTTGCATGCGCTTCAATAGATCGTTATTCCGTTGGCCTCCATTTTGTTCCGCCTCTGCAGATTTGACTTTGACATCGATCGCTCGGGCTTCTGGTGCATTTCGAGGTCCAGCCTCTTCTTCCAAATCTTTCCGCGCTTTAGCCATGGCTTTGCTTTTGATCGCAACCTCATCAAACGCATCCAAGTGGTGTAGCTGCGGGCGGAGTTGCACTACGGCCGACAAAGGAGCGAGGTGAAGTTCATCTGTAATCAATTAGCAACTCTCCAGAAACGCGAAAAAGCCCCACATTAATCTGCTCAGCTCAACTCACTGTCTTTAAAGGCACCGAGCATATAAATCGGATCACCATCCACTGTTTCTTTTATCCTCCCTCCCAAAGTCTGCGTCATCATAATATGTCCCGCCTTGACCTCTTCATCCTCCAGGTCCCCATAGCCATCGCCGTCTTCATCATTCCAATAATCCTTCCCCACCGAGTCGCCTTCTAGCTTCGCTCTCCCGGCGTTTGCCATACCACCCGTATTAAACCCTCCGGCTACGCCATGTGTCCCGCCCTCTTGAAGTATACGACTTTTCTTCAGCGCATTGCCGTACCGCAGGCCCTTGCGTTCGTCATAGTTAAAACGTGTGTTAATAGGTATATCAACTTCAACGAGGCCTGTTTTAGGTTTTAACCGCAGCTCGGTGGGTTTCTGTTGGGTAGATTCGCTGTAAGGCTGGGTAGACGCGCGGTCGGGATACTGGAGGAGAAGGCGGCGCACTTGAGCATCGGTAATAAGAATGTCGTAGGAGGCAATCACTGGGTCATCAGTGGGAGATTCAATGTCGTGAGAGGTGGGAGTGTCTTTGTACCATCGTCATTCTCATTAGTTAGGCTTTCTGTGGGGAGGAGGGCATTGCTTACGAGGCATGATCAATGGTAAAGCTCGGGAATCACGTAGAACTAGAGTGACATTAAAAAAGACAGCAATGAGCTTTCCCAAATGTTATTCTCTACCTCATCCTCTTAAAAAATACCGAATTGTGAAGCAGAGACCGTAAGCCGGCTTGTAGAGTCGAGCTTTAAGCTAAATTTTGCGGCTCCTTATCGATAAGAAGAACATCATGCCAAGACCCCACTTGCACCCTAACGTCAATGTCAACGTCGACCTCACCTCCTCTGCGGATTTGACCTTGCGCTATTTCTACAAAGCTGAGGACTTGAAATCTAAATAGCAACTAATTTCTTTTTCATTTGGCCCATTATGAAGCTTGGAAGCAATGTTGCAGATTATGGACTGCAAGACTAGGATGGCATTTATCCGCCATTCAGTAACTGTGGAGTAACCGGGAGGCAGACAATGACAAAACATGAAATCTATCGATGCAAGAAAGAAGGTATCAACTGAAAAAGAGTCTATCCACATATTAACACAATTAGGAAGCTTGAATAACATAAACAGAAGTAGATGTTTGGAATTGATCATGGGAGTAGCGGCTTCATTCTTCGCCCTCGTCTTCGGCAACCTGAATTGTCAATGTCAGCTGTTATTCGAAACTGGAATGCTTCTCATAGAAGGAAATTCAGAAGAATCAACTTACCCCCTCATGGAAGTTCTTCCCCTCAGTCGTCTCGTTGATGACCCCCGCTCGAATGCACCAGTCACCAAACCGTTCTGGAAGCCCTCCGTTCAAATTTCTCTCAAGCGCATACCGTTTTAACAGGCCCTTCATGATATCCAGAATCTCTTCCTCCTTGATCGAGGCACGGTGCAGCTTGTTCAATCGCTGCCCGTGGTACCCTCCACCAAGGTACATGTTATAGGCACCGAATGCCTTCCCGACAAATGCAACCTCCGCAAGCCACGGGCGGGCACAGCCGTTGGGGCATCCAGTCATCCGCATGACAATGCTATCCCGCGAAAGGCCATTTTCTTCAAGGCTTGACTCGAGCTTGGTGATGAGGACTGGGAGGTATCGCTCAGACTCGGCCATTGCAAGGCCACAGGTTGGGAAGGCTACGCAGGCCGACGAAGAGAGGCGAAGACCGGTGAAAGCAGTATTGTCCAGCTTATACTTCGCCATTAATGCTCTAATGGCAGGGAGATCCGCATTCTCAATATTTGACAAAATTAGATGTTGATTTCCAGTAAGACGGAACTCTCCTTTGTCAAGTTTGGCGAGTTCGCGCAAACCAGTTCTCATCTGGAAGTCAGTTGTGTCTTCTACACGACCGTTTTCAATGAAGAAAGTGAAGTGGTTGAGACCCTTTTCGTCCTTTTGCCAGCCAAAAGTGTCGACGTTGGAATCGAATTTGAATGGACGAGGTGCTGCAAAGCGGAGGCCGGTAGGAAGAAGATCCTCGACTTTACCTTTGAAAACATCGACTCCCATGTCATCAATGGTGTACTTTAGTCGAGCATGCTTGCGGTTTTTCCGATCGCCATGATCCCGTTGCACCAACATAATCTTTTCGCAAACGATATGGACTTCACTCGCAGGGACATATCCGAACATACTACCAGTTCGAGGGTATGTCTTCTTGTTGTTATGCGTCATACCCATACCGCCGCCGACCAGAATGTTAAACCCTTCAAGGTGTCCATTGGGCCCTTTGATAGCAACGAGACCGATATCATGTGCATACACGTCTGTATCGTTGTGAGGAGGAATTGCGATGGTGATTTTGAACTTGCGAGGAAGATAAGTCGGGCCATACAGCGGTTCATGATCAACAACCGCATCTCCCGCGACCTGAATCTTTTTATCATTCTCGTCCTTCAGCCATATCTCATGATACGCAGTAGTGGCAGGCAAAAGATGGTCACTGATCCTCTTCGAAATCTGGTGTACTTCGCGATGATAGTCGGACAGCTCCGGAAGACTGCTGCACATAACATTTCGGTTGACGTCACCGCAAGCAGCAATTGTGGACATCAAGGACTTGTTGATCGCTTGCATGGCCGGTCGAAGTTTTCCCTTGACAACACCGTGGAACTGGAAGGTCTGTCGCGTTGTGAGCTTCATTGTCTCGTTTCCGTAGGCGCTGCTGATCGCGTCCATCTGCAACCATTGTGACGGTGTAGCAACACCACCTGCCAAACGGCAACGAATCATGAAACTGTACGCTGGCTCGAGTCCCTGTGCCTTTCGCTCTTCTCTGACATCACGATCGTCCTGCATATAAGTGCCATGGAACTTGGTAAGCTGCTGGTCGGAAGCGGAAATTGCGCCTGTGGAAGTGTCCTGGAGCCCTTCAGCGATGGTTCCACGCAAATAATTGGACTGAATCTTGATATCCTCGTTTGTCAACGGTGGTGGCTCCTCCGGCAAACCTTCGACCTTGTCGACTCCAAGAGCTTGCCACAATCTGGGTTCCCATTCCTGGTAGCCTGTTTGGTAACCGTCCGGGTCTTGGTCGTTGCCTAATCCGATATCTGTGAGTTTCTTTCCGCCAAGGAATGAGATGCGACTGTCCAAGTCTTTGCCGGGCTTGTTATAGAAAATCTTGTCCTCTTTCCGTGGCCAGTAATGGCTATCGCCCAGACCAAACACCGAGTAATGGAAGGAATTCAGGTCGAGATCGGCCGAATTCTTAATAGCCTCCCAGAAATTGCGTCCGTTTTGAGGAAATTCACCTTGACCTGCCGTGCTACAGAAAAAGACGATGTTCTCTTCCGTGGACAAATCTTCAATCGGGTAATCATCCATGGCCATAACAGCCGTCTTCAAACCTCGAGCCTTGCCGCGGTTACCCAACCTCTTCGCTAAATTCTCCCCGTTACCATTGTCTGAGGCAAACAAAATGGTAAGGGGAGCACCGAATAGGCCTTCCAACAGCTTATCATATGCATCCTTTGCCGCACGCTTCTGCAAAGCCCGCACTTCAGAGCCATATGATTCAGAAAGGGCAGCGGAAAATCGAGGATTGCGGTTCATGATCTGAGTGAGCTGATTATCTCTTTTCAGGAACTCCTCCAACTCTCTCCTAATCCTCTCAGAATCAAGTGCAAAGTTCGGCACCCCCTTTTCGGCATTGTTCGGATTCCATCTGTATAAGGGCCAATATCCCAAGTCCACGGCTTTCTTTGTCTCTTGCAATACAGTCAAGGCAGAATCATCCTCTTTGTTGTATGGCAGATAGGCGACGACGATAGAAGGGCCATTGAATTGATCGGCTTCGGTGATCGCTTGCAAGACCTGAGTATATGAGCTATAAACAGCAACTGAAGCGACGTATGCATTGCCAAAATTCATGGCATACAACCCAATGTCCTTCTTTCTCCGGGTGGGATCGGCTGCCGCACGCTCCGAATATGGTTGCGAATCGATGATAAGCATGTTCACATTCTTACCGGAGGCGAGAACATGATGCACGCCAGAATTTCCAAGGTCATAAGCCCAGGCATCCGAACCAATGAGCCACTGTGACTCCGTGAAAAAGAATTGCTTCGAGGCAAGAAGTTCCTTAGAAACGCTAGAGCCGTCGACTAACAGGCGAGCGATCACGTCTGGGGCGAGATTATTCGTTTTTGCTGGGTCAGCAGCGTTCAATACCCATTTGGACAACCAATTCTTGGGTGTTTCCGTAGCGAACTCGTTCGATCTGATTGCGTCTTGAACCTCACCAACGAATCGTCCTCTTCTCTCCATTCGTGCGATCAAAGAGCCAAAGCCATATTCTGGACTGGTAGAAACCGTCGTCGAAATGCCGGCATGCTGGGAGCCAAGCTGGTTTGCGATGTGCAGGCGATCATCAAAGAGCTGATTAAGGATCTTGGTGTACGCATTCTCGTTCGCAGGCTGCTCCAATTGGGACTGTGTTGCTAGCTCCGATGATCCTTTCTGGGTGCCGACTTCAAGATTCTGAACTGGAGAAGACGCAGTGAGATTCTGAAAAATGCCGCGAAGAGCCTGTCGTGCAGTTGATGGTTCGACATATCCGAGCTTATAACTGACAAGAAGAGGACCATTGCCAGGGGCGACTTGTCCTGATAAACTGGATAACAGATCCAAGAAGGACGGACCCCACTTCGTGGTCTTGCGGACCTGCTCCAATACGGCTATTCGCTCCACTGACTTTGGAATTGCTCGCGAAATTTGGCTTCCAACCCAAGGACGGTATAGTCGAGCATTGATGATTCCGACTCCTTCGAACTCTTCCTTGCTTTCAGTGTCCTTGAGAACGTCCAGGAAAATTCCAGTGGATCCGAAAATAAACAGTGCTGTTTTCGCGTCTTGGGGCCCGGCATACTCAATGGCGTGGTAAGTCCTCCCTGTTCGTGTGGCTAGCAAATCCCATATGTGACTCGTGATCTGGAAAATATCGGATGCATCGACCGGTCTTCGGGTTGGTGCCTCGACTGTCGTTGCGGCAGAACTAGGAACGGCGCTACTGGCACCGCTATCTCTTTGGGAGGATGCGATAGAGGATACCTCTGTGCTTGGCCCGTCCTTGGATGGCAATTCAAGGTCAGGGGTAGGGGGCCCGTTTTGGCCCTGTACGGCGGCTAAGCCCTGCTCTTCGACTGTAGCAAAGCGCCCAGAGTTGGCATGAATAGTCTGGAACGAAGCGCCTGGCTCATGTAGGGCTTTTGCACTATTCAGGTCAAGTATATCCCTGACAAGCTCTAGGTCTTCTTCTGCAACTGGGTCGTCACCACGGGAGTTGTTGGCGTCGAAAAAATGAATGACTCCCTTCCCAGATTTATTTGCCAAAGCATGGGCCGTCAGAGCGATATCATGTGCCTCCTGCAATGTTTCAGAGTGAAGGAATGAAAAACCACACTGTCTGATCGAGCTTATGACGGAGAAATCTGGAAAATCCGCTGGCTCGAGGGCGACATGAAGGACTATAGGATATTGTGCAAGCCTGTACAAATGTGGAATTGAGGGGAGAAGGATGGACGAGGAAGTGGTGATGGATACATGCTGTCCAGTCTGCAGTGGATGAAATGCGGACAGCAGAGGGTCTTCATTATGTCGAACGGCTCGCACCTAAGACCGATATCAGCGGATTTTTCAAGATACAGAGCAATTGAACTGCTCATAGCAAGTGAACCGCTGAAACTGATATGGTAGTAAGTACTAACCTCAGGCGCTCTATTTGAAGCTATCCCCCGAACACTGCCAGCGGAAAGCCGCTTCAATTGCTGAGAGAAGATCGAATCCGCTTGCAATGATGGCTGTACGGATAGTACCAAATCACTCGACAGATAAGCGATTCTCGCCGCTGAAAATTGCAAATAGTCATTAGAAATTTGCCCTGTCACATAACAAAACGATCTAATTCAGTGCAGCTACTCACCCGCTTCCCCAGCTGTCCTGACACTCATCGCGATGGAATCGTGGGGTGTGACGCGAGATCTAGATCTATACCGCGAGCGCAGTAGAGACCAATATCACCACGAATCCAACCACAGAATAGTGAATAAAGGTCAAGATGAAAAGATCAAGCTTCGCATTACTCTACGCAAGAGGAAAGCCGTAGATAATGGGATACCTGCTTTCCTTTTAACTGTCAAAAAGCCATATCTCACGCGTTGACCAGATCAAACAGTTGGGTCTTGATTGGTCAGTGATCACGACATCGATGCAAATTAAGGGTGCTATCAGTGCAAACTAGGCAAACTGTGCAAATAAGTGTCAAACACGGGGTAAGTTTCTACCGAAAAAGCTGATCCGATTGAACTTGTGGACGACGAGACACGTTCCTAGAAGTAATCTTGATAGAGGTTACAGACGCATATTTCCTCAGTTGTCTACAGGCAGCGATGAAGCCAATATTTTCATAGATTGGGCACATTTTTATCAAACTGGGAGATCATAATCAGACCCCTAGACTGACCTTGATCGCAAGATACTTGCAATGTCTGGGGAAAGAAATCACAAGCTTTGCGTGAATTGCGTGATCTGGGAGATAAATGCCGCGAATCTGGAGAATCTTTCGCGGCTTCAAAGTACCAGTCTAGTACTACTGGCAAGGCGAGAACAAGCAATTGGACTCTCGTATTCTCTAGCACACGACGGGTCTTTATTAATATTAATTTGTCCAAATCATGCAGGGCACAGAACGCCCCGTCGATATATTCACACCCGTTTCCCATATAGTTACTCTTCGATCAGCCAGGTCTCGATCCCATTACCACAACCTCATCCCATCAACCATGCCACAAATTCGACAGCAATCAGACAACCAACCCAAAAACAGCCATGGTCAAGTCAAATTAACCTCCATATACACTCTCCCGAAAATACATGGTATACATGGTATATATGCCTGAACCCCAAACCAACGCCGGTTACCACGCCACATCCGCGATCCATCATATTCGTCTCAGAGCTTGCAGCACGAGAGCTTAACAGCATTGCTGGGGTATGGGCGTATCGGGAAAATTCTTGAGAGCCCTGGTGTGTTCGAAAAACACCTGTTCTCGGCCCCCTTCCACACTAAAACCAAATTCAACGACCAGCGCTGCTGGAAGCTGAAAATCACCAAAGCAGATGCACACAACCAAACCACACAACCTCACATGTTGCAGTTTTGTTCCCCCCACGTCGTATATTAAAACCGGTGTGTAAACGCGCAAATATATGCATAGAACGACTCATGCCAATAGTGCCAAAACCAATAGACTTAACTGGGGGTAATCCTGGAAGAATATCCACCAAATTGTTCCCTTTAAATGTCGAATCCCAACCGGGCAAAGACAGTTACACTGGCGACGTATTCCCTAAGTTGGGTTGGGGCATTTTGCTGGTATCCTGCGGCGTAGCTCCTTGCTGCAGCGCGATATGCTGGAGAACAGAGTTCGAAGGAGCCGGCGGACCAGTCCCCGATCGTCGTCGTCTCTCGCGTTCGCTCAGCCCGCCATCCGTGGAATTGAAGAATCCCCGGTTCCGTTGAAACTTGCGGTTCACGCCAAACATCCAGCCGTCATCTTCGTCTCCATCAAGCCAATGACCCCGACCGATCGAGATCATCGCGCGACCTAGTTTTCCTTTCCATCCCTGGCCGTCTGGAGAGCGAGTGGAGAACGGATTGGGCTCCAAGTCGACGTTGCTGACGGTGGACGTGTTGCGGCTATGGGTGACTGAACCATGGCGAGAAAGTGGAGACCGGGGGCTAAAGGCATATTGTCGGAGACATTGTCTTGCAAAAGCCATCATCACCACGACAAAATAGACGCGGATCATCCATAGGATGCAGATGACCCCGATGCTCTGGAAGCTTTCGGGTTGAATCACACCGTTTCCTAGACTTGGATTCCCACCAAGGCCATCGACTGCGCCTGCTGGCGCGGATGCAGGTTCTGCAGAAGCCACAGAGCCACCGACAGGTGCAACATGGACAGATGAGACGTTGTATTTCGGATTGGTGAAACCAGCAGTATTACCCATCGTCGAACTGCCGAGACCAGAAGTTGGCGCCGAATGATGATGCTGAGAGATAACGCGGAACCACGTAACTGTGAAGGCAACTGTGTACGCAGCATTTATCACACTGTCTAGCAGATAGAACCACGCCAACGCCAGGCAGTATAAAGGCGTCTGTTTTCGAATGTGAGGTGCCAGAAATGCGGTCAAGACTAGAGCCAGGATGGAGTAGATGTACATGGATAACTGAACGGGAGAAAGGCTGACGCCGGTAAGGATCGCAAGAATGCCATAGAGTCCGCTGACTTTGTTGAGGAGGAGAGAGAGCGTAATGAGTGATGCGCCTGTCTGCAGGCTCATGATGTAAAGGAAAGTCTGTGGCAAATATACAGTCAGCTCAAATGTCCCATTCGAGAGAGGTCTTGCACAGCTTCTCAAGACGAACACCCTCTCAACTATGGATGGCTTGAAACATCCGTACCTTTGGCCGCGGCATGCGGAGAAATCGAAGAGAGCGGCCCATTTTTGCTGTCATGCAACAGCGGGCAGGGATACGTTTGTTCGAGAAGACCCGAGGCTCCCACGCGGTATGTCCCCTAGATTAATATCACAGTGTCCTAGAAGCAGAAAAAGAATGTGAATATCTATAAAGGGGGAGGGAGAAAGGCGAAGATGCTAGGGACGAAAGGGCAGGATCATGTTTTGGTCACAAATCTGCCTCCCGTCCCATCCGCAGCCATCGGATTTGGGATTGGGCGTGACGATCGGCCTAGCAGAAACGTTGATCCGGCTCCGGGCATCACTAAGGTTCAGTTTCCAACCTTCAAGGCTACTCCGTACAACCGCGAACAGCATGAGAACTGAACAGGAATGTGAGTAGTAGAGGAGTGCAGCGCAGAGCGGTGGCTAGCATCGCTGCTGTACAATCTTCTAAAATCCGTAGTCCGGTTGCAGCATACATGTGTTTTGGCAGCTGCATCCATCGTCAGGGATTTGAGATGACATAACTAACCAACGTCTCGTTTCGATCCAACTCCAACGTCGAGCTCATCAACATCACGATGATACAATCTTCAACCTGAAACAATCTAACTCATCATAAGTGATACTTACGCATCGGGTACTCTATGCACTCACAATGACCCAGCCTAAACTTAGAGCTGCCATTCTGGTGGTATCAGACACTGCATTTCGGGACCCATCAACGGACAAGGTGGGGAGCGTTCTCATCGAAACCTTTGCCGCAGAGGGCGACAGATGGGAGACACCGGCCGTCAAGATTGTACCGGATGAAAAGGTACATATCCAGCGACAAATCTGCCAATGGGCAGATGCGGAAGATGAGTTTATGAACGTGATTGTGACCACTGGTGGCACTGGGTTTGCAGTGCGGGATGAGACACCTGAGGTATGTAGTTCAGACAGAAAGCATCCCCGGCTACGTTGATATTTGAATCAGTGATTTGATGGATTATAGCTGTGGCTTGTTTTACCGCTGACACTCGTAAATAGGCAGTCTCTCCGTTGATTCATCGGCATGCTCCTGGACTTGTGTAAGCCCAGCAAACTACAGTATGATAAGAAGAAAGGATACAACTAACTGCGTATGTTCCAGCCACGGAATGCTTGCCGCCTCTCTTGAAGTAACACCATGTACGATACTTGTCGGCCTCTAATCAACTTGCAAGACTAACAAAGTCGAATAGTTGCTATGATGTCACGCCCCGTTGCAGGACTTCGGCACAAAACGATGATATTAACCCTGCCAGGATCTCCAAAGGGTGCAAAAGAAAACCTAGAAGCCGTTATTAGGCTTCTACCACACGCATGTGTCCAAGCAGCTGGTGCTAACTCTCGTGCAATTCATGCTGGTGGAATTCAGAAACTTGAGCAGGAAGCTGGAGTCAGCAATGAGCACGGCCACAGCCACCACCACCACCACCACACGCTTCCTATCCATGGCCATTCTCACGATCATAATCATGGCCACGGTCATGGACATATCCATAGTTGTCCAAAACCACACACATCAAATGATCCGAACGCTGGAGCAAGTAGACGCCACCGTACGTCTCCATATCCGATGATCTCGGTGGACGAGGCTCTCAAATTGATATACGAGCACACGCCAGATCCATCGATTGTGGAAGCACAGGTGGACACCTCTCTTGTCGGCTGCGTGCTCGCTGAAGATATCTACGCTAATGAAGCGGTCCCAGCGTATCGAGCAAGCATTGTGGATGGATATGCAGTCATTGCACCTCAATCTCCGTCGGAAGAGGGTACCAAGGGACAGTTCCCTGTGGCCTCGGTCTCTCATGCACAGGCTCTCGCTATGCCTCCACCTCTGGAACCTGGAACCATTGCTCGCATAACAACAGGAGCACCCCTGCCACCAAACGCCAATGCTGTCGTGATGGTTGAAGATACAGTCCTGATATCTTCCACCCCGGATGGTAATGAGGAGACGGTAGTGGAAATTCTGACGGGAGACGTCAAACCGGGAGAAAATATCCGTGAGCCCGGCAGTGATGTCGCTCTAGGCTCCAAAATCCTCCAGAAGGGCCAACCTATCACTGCGGTAGGCGGAGAGATAGGTCTTCTCACTTCGACAGGGACGAGAATCGTGAAGATATATAAAAAGCCTCAGGTTGGGGTCATGAGCACTGGCGACGAACTAATCGAACACACAAACCCCATTTCCCTAACCGGTGGACAAATCCGAGACTCCAACCGCCCGTCCCTCATCTCATGTCTGACCGCATGGGGAATTCCAACAATTGACCTTGGAATTGCACAGGACACCTCCAACGACCTGGAGCACCGCCTTCGCGATGCGTTGCGCAACGGAGTAGACATCATCATAACCACCGGCGGTGTCTCCATGGGCGAACTTGACCTCCTCAAACCTACCATTGAACGCAAACTCGGCGGAACTATCCACTTTGGCCGTGTGTCCATGAAACCCGGAAAGCCAACAACATTCGCCAGCATCCCCTTCAAATCAACTAACTCAGCAAGCCAATCTGAACGAGAAACACGCCTCATGTTCTCTCTCCCTGGAAACCCCGCCTCTGCTCTCGTTACCCTAAACCTCTTTGTTCTTCCGTCTTTGCATAAGTATATGGGTCTTGCCGTCCATTCGGCCTCGCCGCATAATATGGGCCTGGGCCTCCCGGTCGTTAACGCAACATTAACCCATTCTATTCGTGGGGATCCAAGTCGGACAGAGTACCATCGAGCCATCATCTCTTGCTCGGGACAAGATGGACGCCTGCTCGCCACCAGCACTGGGGCAAGTGGTGTGGGCCAACGAAGTTCGAGAGTAGGTAGCTTGGCGGGCGCAAACGCCTTGTTGGTTCTTGAGACGGGGAAGAACCGTGACTTTGCAGAGGGGCAGGTCGTGAAAGCGTTGTTAATGGGCCAGATTGTTGGGGGATATTAGCCCGTGAATTTCTGTGGGCTTGCATCGTCCTGTAGTAAATAATGGAAGTTTGATTTATGACAGTCGTATTTTATGTAGCCAGGTTGCGGAATTCACACTTGAGCCGCACCACCACGGTAACTATCTGTTTTTGCCAGCCAATTTCCGCAGAAAGGGCGAACGGTCGACCAAAAAACCGATTCCCGAAATAGATTATTCGACATAAAACCCATCGAAATCCCAAGGAATATCTCTTCTTTTGATCTAAATTTCACCAAATGCCTCGAACGCCCAGGCTATAGCAGAAACCCTCAAGCGTAAAATTACCAAACTCCGGGCCATAAGTAGCCCGTGTATCTTCAATCGAAACCAGATACTCACCTTCTTTTCCATCCCTTCTTTTTTTCTGCCCTAAGAGCCAGGAGCGATCCGTTTTTCCCTACTTTTCTTCCAATCTCCACCACTATAAATCTCACAAAATCTGGCAGTATCCAATAACTGCTATGGGCACTCAGCATATTCAAGTATTGAATATTCAGCGGCCCACCGCCGCCTGAGATATAGTAATCGATCTGACCATTGTCATTGAGAAGAAGCATGCGTTTCTCAGCGAGTTCTTCGCGAGAAAAATCATGCGTTTCCATTTCAATGTTTGAGGGCAATTTCCTGAACATCCCTGGCCGCGACGGTTGGGCAAGCTGGTTGGCAGCGGATGAAACTGCAGCGGCCGAAGGGGCGATCTCGATGGTGGACGATTGGGCTTTGGAGGACCAACGGAAGACACTGCCTATCGTTTGGAAAAAGGAGGTCGACGAAGTGGGCACAGATGCAGGTCTAAGAGAGTTTGCGAGATCGCTATCAACCGCAGCATTGAGCCGATAGGCAATTGCTAAGATGTGTGTTTAGCATGGCAAATGGATGACTAGAACGAAGTAGAAAAAACTCACCATCAGTCTCATGCATCACATTATAGAGATTATCAATTGCCAAACACCCATAGGTCCCAGCCTCGCCGGTGAGTCCCGGGTCAGAGACATCATATTCGTCGCAGCCAGGTTTGTCCCGATCTCTGCGCGGCACTAGACTTGCTAGTTCGAAGTTAGTACGATTCGACCTTATTGAATTGTGAGTTGGACAAACATTTATGGAGCAGCAGAAAAAATCCAGCAGGACTTCCACAGAAGAAGACGTTTTTGGTGTCGAATTCAAAAATATCCTCGTTCATATCGGTCTTCGAGAAGTCGATACGGGGAAGTCTTGTCGGCTGCTGGCTGAGAACATCCATTGCCATAATACTACCGAGCGAGTGAGCAATAAGATGCACTCTCCCACCGTCCTGGAAACCAGGGTTATTTTTGCACCAAAGCCGATATATTCTATTGGCTTCCTTGACCACTGCCCGGACCATCTTCTGCTTGTGATGTGAGAGGTAATAAGGGACGTCAAGCATCACATCGCTGATAAGATTTCGAACCGCGGGAATGGTTTCAGGGGTAATATCTTTCAGCGAAAAACGATTTGAATTCGGCTGATCTTGAATTGCTTCCTCGACATCCGGTTCCTCCAGTGAAAGTGTGGATCGCCAATTGACGGGAAGCACCATGATATTCTCCAGTTCAGGCCGCATATGTGGCCACACCGCGTTGCTGTTCAGTTCAACGTTAACCTGTCTTCGAAACGAGTTGATGGCATGAGTGAAATGGAAACTCTCAACACGCTCTGACAATTTTTGACCAATGCCATGAATGACAAACACCAAGTCGCTAAATTCGGGTTTCTTCTCTTCCATCTTGCAAGTATAGCATATCTGTCGACGAGAACCCGCGTCTCTTGTTGCTGCTTGTTGCATTTTCATAAAGCCCCTCACATTTGCCGAGACGACTTTTGCCGGGTGAATTTTATCCCAAGCTCGTCGATCAAACCCTCGTACAACAGCAATTCCAATCTGTCTGCCTTTTCGAATGGCACTCAACGGACGCCGTCCACTTGCAACTGATGGTAGCAAACTTGGCCTGAGTATTTGGGCATCCTTGGAGTCAACGTATATAACGCTTGAATTCTTGAACAGTTTAGCGCTATCACGGGTAGATATGGTACCAGCAGCTAAATTATCTTGAAAAGTCTGACGGTTTCCACCTTCTTTGCTACTTGACACGGAGGCCCCGGCTGCTGAACCGGGCCTGCTTTCCGTTGCAGCAGGAGATTTTGCGCCTTCTTCGGGCCAAAGCTTATGGACAATCTTCATCTCCGCATCCGCTCCATTTTCGACACAGCTATTCAATTCGTCTTGCCAGGTTTCTGTCCACGGTTTCAGGTAAATGAACCCAGCCTCCAATTGATTTGCAACATCTGACTCGACTGGAAGCATTGAATTCTTGTAGAACCAGGTAGCTCTAATAACTGGGCAGATATCCTGAACTGGACTCCAATATATTGGTTTCATCTACCTATGTATCAGCAGAGGCGCGTTTGTCAAAAGTGGAGAGGGTTTACCTGTAATTTCGGGAATTCAACAAGGTGAAGTCGCGACGCTCCGACGGTTACCGTAGCCTCTGGTTCATCGCATTCTAGGTCACTTGTCTGGTCAATTGCGTCCACTTTATCACCGGCTAGACCAGAGGAAGAAGCCACTGGTCCATCTAAAAAACCTGTTTCAAAGGCATCCTTACTCTGCCTCGAAATTGGTGTTGGTCGACGATTTTCGCGATCTCTGATGGGCGCTCTAATAAAGGGAGATCCGCTAATGTTTGTATCATCCGAATGGCGGACAATGGGGCTCGATTGTCCGCTTTCTTCTTCAGAGGCGTCTTCCTCACCGCCTGAAGAGGAATCTCTGTTGCGTCTTGGAGTCTTAGATTTTCGGTCAATAGGTAAACTATGCCTCTTGCGAAAATTGTCCAGTTCGGACGCGCCCGAAAAGCCCCGTTCTCTTGCTATAGACTTGTAAGATTGGAAAACATCGCTGCTTCTTCCAAGTTTTTGAGAAGAAGCAGTCTTGTCTAGTGATTCGTCGCTACTAGAGCTCTCCGCAACGGTCTCGCGAGCCCTTCCTGCTTCAAGACTCTGACCAGCCCTCCGCGCTTCCTTCTTTTTCTCGCGAACAGCCAGTTTTCGCATTGAGGTCAATCGGTCATGGCCACCCCCTTGACCCTTATCTTGTCCCTCTTCAATAGCATTCCGGAGCCCTTGCCATGTTTCTTCGAGAGAGATGTTATCATGGACTGAGAACGGCCGAGGAGGGAGCTTGGAAAGATCTGGACTACCCGTGGGCGCGGGAACGGCAGTTAAGGGGTCATCGATTGGTAAAGGCGATACATAGAAGTATTGTACCCGTATCTTCGGAGGGTTGGCGATTGTCACGTTCGGGTCTTGGTTCGTTTGTTTTTGCTCTGGAGGTTCGTAAAGCAGGCAGTTTGGACCGTAGGTATGCAACGGGACCGCCATACTCGCATTATTTTCATTGAGTCAATGCTAAAGTCGAAATAGTAGACCTAAGCATCACCTGGCAGAATGTTTCAATCGAGCCCACACTGCGAAGAGGTTCAGTTCGGTGACAGGCAACGACATATCTAGAATGATGACATCTAAGAGCGGTAATAGCTTTCAAAGCTTATGTAGCTTCACAAACAACCACAGGGCAATTTTCCCGTCTAATAAGTTGACTGTATTCAGTAATTTATGAAGTGGATGTAATGAATATACAATCTTTGGACTGGAGTGTGAATGTGCGAGACACAGAGCTTCGACGAGCCAACAATTTGCCGCAACGTTGACTTTCAGAGCTTCTGGTTGAGGTAGAGTTAAGCTGCTTCTTGGCGGCCTTGGCGGTGACGTCACCGTCGATTTTCATGTGATAACTCTCAGATCAGATGAGCTTCCAACATCAGAAGAACAGACAAGTCATGACATGGGACATAGCACATTCTACGCACGGTGGATTGGTTGCCTGAATAATGACATATTAGGTCTAAACAGGCGAGTCCTAATTGGCTATAGTACAAAGTTATGGGACTGCCAAATAAAAAAAGCCATTCCAGGCACGCTGTAGTCGAAGTGAATCTTCAAGGACGAGCACAGATGACACTTTCAGTTCTCGTCACCTCAGATAGGAAGCTCGTAGAATATCATGCATCTTTTGGGAGCGTCGCAGGACGATACTCTTTGGTAATTCCATGCTCCCTGCTAATTTCCATTCTCTTCTCCTGTTCCCGTTTCATCACCGAAAGTGCATGCACCTGGACTTCTTGAAACGCAAGAAACGTGATACACTGCGCACCCAACATCTCCAGAATCTTATGCGTGTCGTGCATATGCTTTCGGATCATACTATCCGGGTAGCAAAATGTACGAATGCTCATTTCCTTTGCGATTATTTTCCAATTGTAGAGTGTCGCGTGCAGCAGAATCGAGTTTTTGGCGCACTCTCCGTGAAATTCGAAAGTTTTGATGTTGTAAAGAATGAGATCCCGTTGCGTCGCTTGGTCGAATTGGAATTGAACGACTTGCGGGCGGTTCTTAGAGTTCCAGAAGTTGATCACCTTGGTCACTGACTCCGGTGACATGCGCCCTGCGTGGTACTGCTCCATGAGAAACCTGTTGGCGGTAACGCATACCATAAGTTCTAGTTCATTATAGAGCTTAGCTTGAGTTGGAGGGTCAAGAGAAATCGGGAATTTCGAGATGGCGGGTGTTGTTGGTTTCAATTGAAAGGCCGTGGAGGTGGATTTGAGAACGTCTCCAGTCTATGATTCGTACAGGTCATATAATCAGAAGTAGAACCAAAAAGGTCAAAAGGTTTACATACCATGTCCTCAACGCGTTGCTTGATCTTCTCTCCAAGCACTTTAAGAGCTGGCCTCTTTTGCTTTTCAATGGTTGGCGTCTTGCCTAGCCAGCCATTTTCACCGAACAATTTTTTGTGTGGAGAGCGGGATCGACGCGGGGGCGACAAATAAGCAAGCTCCTCGTCTTCATCGAGGTCTTCAAGAATTTTCACAGGAGAGCGGGATCGAATTCGGCCTCTGGAGCCTTCTTGTGGTTGGGGCTGATCTTCATGCTGCTCGGGAGAATAACTGCCAGTGTGATACCACTGATGGAAATAATTGCCAGAATGGGCTGCAGACTCGCGGTCGTAGTTATCAAAAGATCTGACGTTTCCTTCTGACCGGGACTGAGGAAGTCGTGCCAAAGGCCTATCTAAATCTGCCTGTCGACGAAACGCGTTTGGTCCAGGAACAGTAACCATCCTAGGAGCATTTTGCCATAAGAAATCACGTCCCAGCGACCCGCTTGAGTCCGTGTTACTGCTAAAGGAAGAATGGCCACTGAAAAAGTCAGCTCAGGCATAAGACTAGTTTTGGAAAGGGATGACCTCACGCGTTGTACACTATAGGCACTTCCATCGTCGAGGGGTCAAACTTCGATGGATCGAGTTCGGAAGTCGGGTTGTTGCAGTATTGTGTAGACTGCTCCGTTAGCTTCAGAATTTCACGAGCCAGATGGCTGAAGGGATCTCTTGAAAGGCTAGAGGGAGAAGAATGGGCGTAGAAGGATGGTATGATGGAAGCTGGGCTGTAAAAATTCGTGTTGTGTGGCTCCTGTTGCCGTTCATGAGCTTTTTTCTTGGGGTTTGTTTGTTTGTGCAGTTGTGAAAAATGGAAAAAGTACCTCAACGATATCACTCAGAGTAGCACTAAAACCTCGTTGTCCACAAGGACTGCCCATCGCTATTCTGAAAGATTCTCTGAATAGATAAACAGGAGGATGAATAGAGAAGCCGAGTGCCACGACGGCTAACTACCAATAGGTCCATTCATGACATGAAATGGCGACTATAATAACACGCTATGAAGTTTCCAAATAAACAAACGAACACGAAAAGAAGCACTTTTATAGGGAACAGACAGCCCCAGAAGACCCGTCCAGTGACAGGAACGCAAAACTGTTGTGGGATATTACCTAGCGACTACTGCACTTGAGTTTCGCAGTCCCGGGGCCAAAAAAGGTGACAGACAGATGCGTGAGCAGGCGAAGAAGGGCAAATAAAAGCAAAGGGGAAAAAACAAGAAAAAAAAACAGTCCTTCACAGGACCGATATTACGGAGACTGCCGCAACCTCATTGTAATGGCCACAGGCTACATGGAAAAGTATCGACGCTTGGTGCCTAGTCGACATTTACCGGAGGAAGTTCCTAAGATATTCCAGAAACATTCAGACGACTGAAGTTACTCAAAGTATAGACGTTCAGTCTGCAGCCCTATGCAACAAGCATCTAGAAACCTGCAAAAAGACCCCCAATATGCGAATCAAGCATATTATGTTTCCGGCAACTGTATTGGCGAGTCGCTCGCTGCAAGCCATTGGTAGAAAGGGCATTGTCTTTCGTTGGTAGTAGACAAAATCGTACACAAAACGTTGTAGAAAAGCTTCAGCCTTCAGCTGAGCTGCACAGCACATGCCTGACCGACAAGGCGCCCCGAATTAAACATCTCTTTTTATTGATGGGCTGAGGCTTGAAAAATCGCAAAGGCGGCCCCCCCTGCTGAGACGTAGATATTGGAGTGTGAGTATGTCTGTGCTGTACATACATAACCGTTCTTCCGCATTCGACTGCATGCGCACTGGTGTGTCAACGCCCATTGTCATTCCAACGGTCGTCTTCCACTCCAGCTGGCCGCATATGAGAATCCGGACTAGCCACTGCAGCAGCCCCGATACTTCGCCCTCAGCCAAGTATCAGTGGTGCTACCCCAGATCCCAAGGTCGATGAACTGCCGCAACCATCTCCGCATAGCGATGAGGTGAGGTTGGTGAGAGAAAAGCAGAATTCACGGAAGCTTTTCGGAGCGGGGCTACGGCATCATTCACGTGACCAATTCTCGGCGCACAGTCACGGCCCCGGCGGCTGAACCGCCGGCAGATCATTTATCCCCGCTAGTGGCGGCTCTTCGAGCTCAGCTAAGCGTGACAGTGCAGTTTTGGCCCCCCTTTACCCCGGAGGCCCGTTAGGACGGCAGCTGCAGTGGGCCTTAGTCATCCTCAAATGGGCTCAGCACTGCTGTGTCACCGAATTTCAATCCGAACACCACAGCTTTGCAGTTGATCCCCACTCTATCAACCCCCGTCAGTACCGACTTTGGCTGTGCATGCGCCGACGTTGCAAATATCACTCAGAAATCTGCTGCTTCACACATAATTATGGATCGCTTGATTGGCCGCATTCATTGCCGTGTGCTCATGGCAAGCACATCCAGTCTCAAAAGGCCTCTTTGGAGTTCCGACAATATATTTGTGGCTCTCCATCTTCACCAAAGACTGACATGACCTTCTTTTATTCTTCTTGGGCTTTTTTCTTGCATAGCAGCCAGGTTGAATAGTATCGTTATTACTAGCCCATCGTCCCTTAATCGTTTCACACTTTCTAATGTCGCAAGAAAGATACGACATCGTCATTGTCGGGGCCGGCCCCGTCGGTCTCCTTCTCTCCCTTTGCCTGTCGAGATGGGGCTACAAGGTGAAGCACATTGACAATCGGGCTGTGCCCACCAAAACCGGTCGCGCAGATGGAATTCAACCGCGATCCATGGAGATCCTGCGAAATCTCGGTCTCAAGCGCAAAATAATGGCGTACGACCCAGCGAAGGTATATAACGTCGCGTTTTGGGATCCTCTGCCAGAGGGAAAGGGAATTTGCCGCACCGGAAACTGGCCTAGTTGTCCCGATTTTATCGATACTCGATACCCATTCACTGCGCTCCTGCACCAGGGCAAGATCGAACGAGTGTTTCTGGAGGAAATCGAAAGGGCTGGCACAGTGGTCGAACGCCCTTCAACAATCACTGGATTCAAGAATGACGGAAAAGATCCGGAATACCCGGTTGAGGTGGAAATGAAGGATTTGGATACCAATGTTTGCACAACAGTACGCGCGAAGTACCTGTTTGGAGGCGAGGGAGCTCGAAGCTTTATTAGAGAACAACAGAACATCCAGATTCGACATAAGGATCCCATTGCCCATGTTTGGGGTGTGATGGACGGTGTTGTGAGAACAAACTTTCCAGATATCAAGGTAAGATTCTCGACACGGCTATCATATCAACCTACCTTTACTGACGTGATGCTAGACAAAATGCACTATCCATTCCGACAATGGCTCGATCATGGTCATCCCTCGAGAGGATGACATGGTTCGCCTATACGTTCAATTAGCATCTTCTACGGACAAAGACTGGAATCCAAGAATGACTGCAACAGTTGAGCAGGTTCAAGAAGCTGCTGTGAAGGTCTTCAAGCCGTTCGATATCTCTTGGGATCGCATTGAATGGTATTCAGCGTATCCTATCGGACAAGGAATTTCCGAGAAGTATACACTGGATCACAGAGTATTTATTGGTGGTGATGCTTGCCATACTCACAGCGTATGTTCCATCCGTCCCCATGATTTAACCCGCTCTAACAACTTCTTTAGCCCAAAGCCGGCCAAGGCATGAACACTGCTTTCCACGATGCATTGAATCTTGCGTGGAAAATTCATCTTGTAGAGGGAGGAATGGCCAAGCGCGAAATCTTAACCACTTACGAGTCTGAGCGAAAGATGATTGCGGAGAACCTTCTTGACTTTGACGCCAAATACGCCAAACTATTCTCTACACGCATCCCGTCTGTTAGTGAAGTTGACTCTGCTCTTGGACGCTCCAAGGCAGACGACGCCAACGAATTCGTCAAAGCCTTCAAGTCTGCCTGCGAGTTCACCAGCGGCTATGGCGTTGCATATACTCCAAACATCTTCACGTGGTCACCATCACATCCCGCTCAGTCTCCTTACTTCAACCCCAAGGGCGTCAAAGTCATTCCTGGCCGTGCGCTTCCCACAGGTACCGTCACCCGCGTTCTCGACTCCAACCGCGTCGCATTAGAACAAGAGATCCCCACCAATGGCTCCTTCAGAATCTTCGTCCTCGCAGGCGACATCAACAAGACCAAAACCGCCCTCGCTGACTTCAACACCAACCTCCGAAAACCCCGCTCCTTCTACGCCACTTACTCCCGCGTCGCCGACCAAGCCGTCTCCTACTTTGAGCGTCACAACCCGCACTCACGCTTCTTCAGTCTCCTCCTTGTCTTTGCGAACCTAAAAGACGAGGTTGAGATCTCTACGCTGCCAGGTACTTTCCAGGCATACTCGCACCATATCTATGTGGATGACCGATCTGACCGGTTCGTGCCGGATGCCAAGGCGCCGGTGCATGCGAAGCTGGGATTCAGTGCTGAGAAGGGCGGGGTGGTTGTGGTCAGACCTGATGGACATGTTGCCTGCTCGGTAGAGTTGGTGGAAGGATCGGGAACCGTGGACGCGTTGAACGCATTCTTTGGGTCGTTTAGTGAGAGGTCGCTTGGTGGGGAGGCGGGACAGTCGAGGCTGTAAGTTTAGAGGGAAGATCAAGATTGGATGAGAGGACGTTGTAAAGGAAGCGGTCTCATCATGCTGTCTGGTTTATATACCTCACAGATATGTCTTCGGCTGCGTATTTACGACTGATTAATGTTTTCAAGTGGAAATTGATAACCCGGATATAAATGGTTCAAATGACTCTCGTTTGGCTTGTCCGCCTGGAGGGTTGACTTGGTAGTTACAATCTGGCCTACACCACAGGATCAATAATCAACCAACTCGACGAACTGTGCGAAATCTCCATACTGTAGAGTAGTGCTATCTGGACGCCACTGGCGCGATTCACACTAGTTACTTGACTAGCCGCTATTACCGCCTCTTGATGTCTCCATTGTGGTTTTGCGCGGTCTGGACGGATCTTGATACAGCACATCGGGCGGGGTGTGCGGGGAACCCCCAGTTGCCCGCAAGTTTCCACCAGTCACAACCTGCATGCAGTTCATAGTGTTATGGTCGCTTTGCTTAAACAAAACGCCTTCGAAGGAACTGTCCCACCCATACTTGTGATGATTACGAGGGTACGGAGTAGATATCAATTCAATCATCTAATTCATTGCCTACGATCTGATGTATGTATGTATGTGGAATGTTCCATGCATTACAATAATATCCATGACTGCTCACACTCTTTTGATCTCCCACTCCAACCCCGTGATGCTAACCTCCTCACCCGCCTTCTCATCATAATCATACCACTCTCCCTCGCCCAAATCAATACCTGTGAATGGCGTATTTGACTCTGCACCCTTGGCTTGCCACTCACCCTGGCGCCGGCGCATTTTGGTTAGCCTCTCTCTCACTGGTAGATATTCACGCTTCATGCAAAGTTTGAGTGCAAATAACTCATAAAGGGACTTACGTCTGGTCTGAACTCCACAAACTCGAGGCCACGGCAGTCGAATTGGATGATTTTTTGCTGTGTCTGGGATTCGGTGCAGGCGGATGGGGTGCTGGTAAAGGCGGCGGAGTTCTCGCGCTATATACGGGGATATACTTAGCCATGCGGGACCAGGGGTAGAATAAAAGAGACGACTGTGGCCAGAATTGGTCCAAGGACAAAAGAGAGAACATAGTGTCTTTCTTTCCGCATAGGCTGGTCAACTAGAACGCAAACCTCACAGCTGCGCGCTGCCGCAATGAGGAGAGGGTATAATTGCAAATTTCGGACCTGCTTCCATTCTCCGCATTTTGAAAGAGCATGGTAAATCCGTAAAGAGGGCAAGAATGCAAGCCGACTGTTCTCAACTTACATTGCAAAAGCCGCACTTCCAGACAAAGTTAGCTTCACCCCGACTTCCTGGCAAATCGTGCTTTTCCTGCAAGTCTGCGTTAGCCGGATCCTAAGCTCGCCATATACTAGAAAACTGCCATGAATTAATAAAAGGGCGAGCGTCTTCTGAACTACTAACCCATCTATTAAAGCTCACTAGCTTTGGATGCACTTCCCGACACGACGTGCACTGGACTTTGAATGAGTAATGGTAAGGGTTCTCCTGAGTGTCGGTGGGCTGGAAATCAGTGATGCTACGGAGAGTGTCAAAGTTAGCTATATCTGCCTGCCTGCCTGCTTGCTTGCTTGCTACATCTGCTCAGATGCTGATTTTCAACTTTTTTCGTTGAACATGCCGCGACATGTCGCGCCGCATCGCTGCGTTGACAGCTTAATGGTTTCTGCATGACGTACCCAGAGAGTATTGCGGTGACGGTGAGCGCGAACATCGCGCCGAGCTGGAGATGATGGACGGTTTGGAATTTCTGGTGGTGACTTTGAAACGTATTCTCTAGCCAGTAATGTCAAGCAAAAAGATATCAAGGATGTTTGTCTAAAGTACAGATGTCGGTGGTTGTTATCGATGGCGGGGTGTGAATATCGTGTCGTCGTCAGTGTGGGAGAAGGAAAAAAGGCTTTGGTGGGACAATTCCGCCCCGCGATCACCCTCAAAGGGGCAGTGGTCAACCGATTATGGCGTACAAGTCCGCGAAATTATATCATCACCCTCGAATATACTGTACCGCACATCCGTATACAACTGTGAATATTATATTGACATTCGCTGTTGTTTCTGTTTCGGTCAATTTTGGTCTTCGTTACGGAGTACTTGGTGACACAGGCCGATGTGCCCTCGTGCATTCCACGCCGGTCAACAGTCTTGCACAACTTTTTGGTTTCACAGCAGAATAGCACAGCCGCCTCTTACGCACGATATACAGATGGTTAGCATTACACATGATCTGCATGCATTTATTCTCATAATGTTAGTAGTTTAAATACACCCTGATACGCCATGCGATCCGCGCAGTTAACGTCAAAAAGTCCGCCGAATTCACCCAGACGCCATGGCTCCAGAGAACTTTTCGGCTGATTCGCAAACCTACAATGGTGACGAGAAAGGCCATGTTAACAGAGTAGGGTATCATCGTAAAACAGAAATAAGAAACAAGAAACAAGAAACAAAAAAAAGGTTGGTCGTGACGAGTCATCAATCCATAGGTATCGTAAAATAGGGGAAAGAATTGCGAGGTGGATGCATCCATATCCATTCTTTCGAGATGCATGGTACCTGTCAGGGAGGAACGGCTTGAGCTCGGAGGACGAGGTCGAGCCGAAGAAATAGGGGAGAAGGTAGTATGTAGTGACGGATAATAGTAGGTCGCATAATGCTTCGTTGGTGGAAAGCGGCTCGTGCCAAATTCATGGTATCGTTCCAATTCCACGCGTAGGACCAAAAATCTCGGATTATATCAGGCGCCCGCAAATTCACTAAGGTGATACGTCGCCATCGCATCATTTTCTTGATCGTATTCTTCCAACAAAAGCTGTCACCGCCCAAACTGCGGAAGCCGGATTTTCCTTTTCCACCCTGCCTTCTTCACGGAAAGCTCAGACCGTTCCTTGTCCAGACTCTCTTTGCTTGAGGAGCTGGTCGAGGAGCTAGAGCTGCGCACGCGTTCATGTTCCTCTGCAAGGATTTCTTCAAGTCGCACGTCTGCTTCTGAGGACGTGCGCAGCTCCTCAGGGTCGAGGTGCTCGTAAAACCGAGATGCGATGCCTGGCATTTTGAACAAGGATATTTATTCGAGGTGGTAAGAGGTCGTGTCGAGGTCCTTCGCGGGAAGGATAGGTGTCAAATGACCTGTGTGAAGCCTCACAGGAGCAGCGACGATTGAATCGATATATCCTCCTCGTGCCTCCTCTGAGAGGGCGCTCTCGTTGAATGCCAATGTTCTTGAGTAGTGTCTTTGAACTCGGAGATTTCGCCGAACAATCGCTTCTGTGGCCAAGACCTTTAATTGCTGTGTCGCTGCGGAATGTGGAGGGCCTTTCCGACAGACAGGGTTGCACTCGCTATCGATATGTGCACTGTCTTCTCGAAATTGCGAATGCTCCGGAACTTGCTGGTATATCGGCGTTCTCCCCACGACTAACGAACAGGAGAAAGAAGGGAATGTGCCCGGCAAATGCTTGCATTATTTGTGTCTTGCGAAAAAACAAAAGATTAACACTAGATCAACCGTTTATGTGCAGGGGTTAGGGGGGTGGCATGTTTTATTTTATGCTGCAAAGGACGTTTGAACGGTAGTGAACTTGACTCTTCTGTAGACAACATCGGCTGTTGGACCCCCTTGAGGATGGTGAAACCGAGCATAGCTCGAGCGCACTGATGCAGCGGGTGGCAGTGTCTATATAACTCGAGTCCAAAATAAATTCGCCCGCGGCGTTTAGTAACTAGTGAGTCCCGTGAGGTTTGAACTCCTCTCCAGAGAGAAGATGCCATCATGCGTCTGCCGAGTGGAAGCGTCGACTAGTTAGCGCCCTGGCTGCGCTGATGGTGAGGGGCTCGTGCAGCATCAGCATCTCGAGACAATCCAATCCTGAAGACGTAGGTGGCTCCCACGCAGGCGTCCGGGGGTGCGAACCCTTGTGACATCTGACCATATTGGTGCAAATCGAAAACTGAAGGTTTTTCTTACATCGCTTGAAGAAATCGATGAGATAGATCTGCATGTCTAGCGTCCTGGCCGCCAAGGGATAAACCGGAAGACATCCTTGACTTAACGAAGCACAGAGGAACTATATGGATGCATGCGACGGAGTATACTCCTGCGAGGCCTCGGGGGTGGAGGGTCTGAGTTCATCGCAGGCCATGCATCGCTGTGCTTCACCCTCCCCTCCAGAAAATACAAACGCACTGCCGATTGAGGAGGCCTGGAGGGGCGGGAAGATGTCGAGGGGTGGCGTCCTGACCACCCTCCATCGTCCGCTCTGGCACGCCCGCCTGGTGATCGAGTCACGAGCACGCATCCGAATCGTAAGTTCATCAGTAAAAAGGCGCACTAATTACTGCTTAGCAATGAAAACAGGTCTTGATCCTGTGCAGTCATCGCAATCCGAGCGGGCTTGTCTCATTCCAGGGGCCATTTTGGACAGGCCTTTTTTGGTGCTGCCTTGTCTCGAGGCCGAAGGCCCTCATAATATTGCGTACCGATTTAGAAACCCAGCCCACTCAACCAAGTGTGGCGATTGTTTTGCTCTAGAAGGATTCGTAGTCATGAACCAACATCTCAGCCTCTTTCGAATTGATGGGCCGCATCATCGGCAGCAGGCATCGTGGTTTATTGATTCGAGAAGTTGATGGGGAGGGTGGTGTGCAACCAACACGAAAAGCCACAAATGAAGTTGGCGAAGCCCTGGTCTCAGCAAGCGCTCGCGTCATTTTCAACAAGGGCTCATTTGCCAGTCCTTGGGCATTTCTACGCCAGTGTTGGGACAAGCACACTCACTTTTAGAATGGAGGACAGACAAAAATAAATCAGTCTACTTCCTCTCAAGCAAGCCTAGTTACATCCAATGAATTACTGTTCTCCTTGAGTTCTCTAACTGTCATGGACGGCGGCTTTGGGGACCTCTGGCCATTCTCAGGGTCTAGAGGGCTCTGTCGGTCGATAACTACTCCCTCCTGCACGTACTTGTAGATCTTGTTTCAGGCTGAGATGAGGTGATCCGAAACTACGGCTGCAGAATCGCTGATCGAGGATACCGGATGGTCAAAACCAGCGGTTGCGCTTCTCGATATCACCACGGCATGCGGAGAAGTCACTGGATTACCAGAAGGCTCCGGAGAGGGCTCCGATAAAGGACAAGCCAACAAAGCCGCACCACTGGGATTGTTTTTCCAATCAATTCAAAAGGCACTTCAAGATGCGATTTTCAAAACATGCCATCTCATGAATCGACTAACGCGAATGATTTCACGAAAGATTTCCCTTTTTTTAGGCTTCTGCTAATATGCTCAAGCAATGATATCTGAATTGCTTCAATTCCAAATCCCATCATCGGCCGGCGCAAAGCTCGTGTCGACATCAAACAATCGAGAGCACTGCCAGTATGCGATTACCAATCGGCCATCGTATAGATTTTAAAAGGGTTGTAATCTCGAATGGCCGTTTCTGCTTGGGTCCCCGTGACTCTGTCGGGACATGGAGGGGGTTAAACATCTTACAATCAAGTGCCCTTTGATAATCGCTCTTCAGTTTCTTTCCCGTCAACGCCGTGCCCATGAAAATGTATAAACGTCTCCGCTGTTCAGCCACCCATCTCCACGTCCTTCATTTCGACCCCTTTCGCTGCCGATATCCAGAGAACATTATTGCACCTAAGACGAGCAAAGCGAGAAGTCTCACATTAGCAGCTGCTCACGACCAGCGTATTGATCATTCTTATCAGCCGTTGCAAATTGCGCATACCGTATCAAAACCTGACCCAGGGTTCCCGTATTCTTTCCATCAATGAACTCTTCCGTGTTCGATAATTGAATGTTCATATATGAGTCCACACTGACTAATTGGCCCTTGTACTCGGTTTGGCCCCATTTCAAGCGGATGATGACATCTTCATTGACCCTATGTGTTCACATTGCGCCCAACCGTCAGCATCATATTTCTTGGGTGTATGTTGAGGGCGCGGATGAGGGATGAGAGAGTAATTGGGCCCAAGTGAAGGGAGGAGGCAGTTGCGCAACGTACAAGGACTGCAGCATGGGCCGCGGGTTGAGAGGAACGAACTAGAAAGCAGAGTTGTTTGTTAGCACGGAGTACTTGAGCAGTGACTGGGAATGTGATAGAGTTAGTGCTCGGCGGATTTTCGGGTGAACGTACACTCATTTTCAAAGGAGGTTGCAGCAGTATCAATAAAGAAGCTCACGGAGGGAAAGAGCACAAGATTTGATTTCCGGAGTCGCTGAATCTACTTGCGCTCCTCGACCTTCAAAAGCTGCGGGCGTGGATGATGCTGGACTTGAAAGCTTTACTGCGCGCAGCTTGTTCCACAGATTTGGTTAGCGTGTGGCGCCGCTCTAGTTTGAGATTATGTCATGATGGACGGACGCGCTCGAATCGCGCTCCCGATGGTTATTCGTGTTGAGGGTCGTTTCATTGCAGCAAAATTCCGTAAAATATGGAAAATCTATTTATTTTGTCAATAGGCTGTTGGGTTAAAGGCTATTAGACGTTTTTCGTAGCGGTGATAGATCGCTGGAGTTGAGATGCAAACATTTGGTTTCGATGCATCACTGGGTAAGTTATCAATTTTAACAACCACAAGAGATTCCGGTATCAGTTACGGAATCGTACAGAAAAGCAATCACCACAAGGGACTCGAGGAACCGGTTTTATATAGTACAGACTCTGATTGATATCACGGTATATATCCCTCTGACTGCACTCTGTATGTACATAGTACTCAAACTAACGAGATCACATAGCACAATCTAATCAACGCAACCTTCCTGAACACCCGCAACTACCACGCCGGGGAGGATCCAATCTCAAACTCGCGCATGCGAATTCTAAGTAGTAGTGACAACAACGCTACCCGGACTCCAGTCTTTCCTCAGACATATCGGGGTGAACTCATATCTAATAAGCATGACATCCCCCAGCTCAGCCTCATACTTTGAGCAACAGCGCGCGGAACTGCTTCGAGAAATTTCCTTGGTAAGATAGATCCCCATCCCCATCTCCAGCCCCCATCCCAGATCTAACAGCACCCAGAGCTTCGAACAAGTTCTGCAAAACATCAACCGCCTAAACCGCAACTTGGAAAGCGTCATTGCAGTATGTGCACCATCTCCAATATCATTAATATTCTTTACCAT
This sequence comes from Chrysosporium keratinophilum, assembly GCA_029850275.1. Taxonomy (NCBI): domain Eukaryota; kingdom Fungi; phylum Ascomycota; class Eurotiomycetes; order Onygenales; family Onygenaceae; genus Chrysosporium; species Chrysosporium keratinophilum. Next base: position 1,389,622 of record JARBIX010000006.1, read on the forward strand.
TTACCTAACTTCACATCTTTGCCTTTTTCTTTTTCTGGCCAGGTTGGAAATGAATTCTCATCCGTAGAAGCTCTCTGGTCTCAATTTGAGAATGTGATGGGCAAAGATGGTGAGGGGAATAATAATAATACTGGCCATGGTGAAAACGACGATCGGGAAGGGGAAGTTACGGAGAGAGCGCGAGGGCAGGATGGAGGTCCGCAGCTAGGTCGGGGGGATGTTGAGGTGAAGCAGGAGGTGGAGGATGATGAAGATGCAACGATGATACCGGACGAGCGCGATTACGACCAGGATGGGCCCTCATGAATGAGGATTACTTGCTTTATAATGACATGAATATATGAAAAGACTATAACATGAACTGATAGATTAGGGTACTGGTTGAGGTTATGGACTGCGTAATTAGTATGGTTGACCCCGAGAGTCACCATTCCTTTTTTTTTTATATCTGAGCACCGCAATAAAAGGAATCAACCGAATAGTGCTAAATCATTCTAATCAGTATATAGTACGCTGCACTACTCTGGTTCAAAACATACAGTAACTAATCCCAATTAACACCTAGCCCATGCATAGTATCCTTAAGAACGCCCGCAAGTCAAGGCGAGTCAAGTTCTGAACAAATCACTGGAAAAGAAAAGAGGCCGCAACAGGTAGAGGTAGAGAAAGAGAGGTATTCTGGTAAGGAAAACAGATACAGATATATTGGTCCGTGGCATACAGGAATAGAAAGGATAGAGGTCGTAAGGGTATTAGCATGACATGGAAGGAGGAAAACATCAAGTCACAAATAAAAGGGGAATATTGAGATAAGAAAGATAGTGAACGCATAGCATGGTAAACACGGATGTTACCATATCATCCTGTGCCCATCAAACGTCGTTTCGCAAAATTGACCACATGTCGTCGTCGTTCGTGTCCGGAATCGGCCTCCGCAAGTACAAAGCATCTTGTTGGCGGAAGCTTTCCTGCATATTCGTCTCAAAGAATCTTGCAACTTCTTTTCTTAATCTTCTTTCCGCCAACGACTCCTTGATGAGAGCTTCCACCTCGGGAGCCCCAATTGTTTTCTTCAATTCCCACTGCTGTATTCACTGCAAGTTCAAATACCTCGTCGACACCCCTCATCTCTTTGCTGCTGCATTCAACATACTGTGCACCCATCCGCTGAGCTACTGCCTGGCCTTGTTCAGGTGTTACTGGTGTCAGACCTTGACTCTTGAGTAACTCAATGCACGCACGTTTTGTACGAAGATCAGATTTGAGGCCGACGAGGATGAGAGGGGTGGTGGGGCAGAAATGGAGGACTTCGGGATACCACTGTGAATAATCGTGAGCACTTTGTCTACTTCTTTTATTTGTTCTGCATTGTCGTGCAAAGTTGAAAGAGGGAGGAGATACGTACCTTGTCCATCACGTTCTCAAGCGAAACGGGGCAGTCGATAGCAAAGCATACAAAGAGGAGGTCCGTTTCCGGGTAGGAGAGGGGCCGAAGCCTGTCATACTCCTCTTGTCCGGCTGTATCCCAGAGTGCAAGCTCAACAGTTTTACCCGATGGAAAGTGTGTCGTCTGTGTGATGTAATTCTCAAAGACCGTGGGAACGTATTTCTATCATCAACCTTTTAGCTTCGTCGTCGAGCAAACACGATGTTCATCGTCGGTCACTCACCTCAGGAAAGTAGCCTTGAGAGTAACTGATCAATAAACACGTTTTTCCACAGCCTCCGTCACCCACAACGACGAACTTTTTTGAATATGACGGCGGCTGAGTAATATTTGTTGCTTGGGACATTCTTCCTGTTGATGTTGTGCTCATGGTTGTGCTGACTGTGCCATTGCTTGCCCGTGTGCTTTGGCTTCTCACTGGTTTGCGACGAGGCGACAACGGAGCTGGAGTCGGGGATTTTTCGTTCATTACAGATGAATGGCGTCGAAGATGGCCACTGTAGCCGTATTGTTCTTCGTAGGCGCGAGTTGACATTGTTGGCGTGGATTCCAAACAGAGGCGGCGGGATGGACTGGAAAACGGAAACAAAGACCCTCCTCAAGAACGTTTTTTTTCACGTGTCGACGGAGCGAGCACCTGAAGAGGTCAAAGTCACACAATAGCTAAGAAAAGATGTTTTGTGTTGGGTTTGAGTGGAAAGAATTCGGTGTTGCAAAGGATGTCAGAAAATAGGACAGACGATGAATTATTTTTCTCAACGGTTGATGATTCTCAACGCAGAAGCATGCAATGATAATAAAGCAAGAGAGAAAGCCCTCCAGCGGCACACGTCCTTTTCCCAGCGGCATCTGCCCTGTAAGGCACGGAATGACGCCCACTGTTTACCCCAACGTGCTGCCATAGCAACGGCGGCATTGGGCATGGTTGCAGCCGCGCTATTGGTGCCAGCCCCTGGCCACTCCCTCCGATCTGCACGCTCCGGTTTACATCATCATCACCGCCTCGGGTGGGTTTGCAACAAATTGCTGTTTCAGGAACCCGAGGAGCACCCCCAGCTGGTGCTTGCGGGTATTTTTGGCGACGGGGTCCCCGTTCTAGATGGATGGAACGGACACTGGGATGGGAAGAGGAGGCCACCGGTCAGCCCGCGGTTTAGGGGTGGATCAGAGGCGACAACGATGTCGACATTGGTGGAGTTACTTGGTGGAGTTTATCCCCATGGACGACGCGATTTATGCGTCTACTGACTATCAGGCGGTTCTCGACCAATTGCTAGACGCTCTTGGAGCATGTCGTCAAAAGCAGTGTGTTGGGAGGAGGGATTCAAGCGAAGACGGGAAATAGTCCCAGGCTGCAATTCTGTTGTGCAGCTTGGTCGTATTGCAATTCTTAGGCAGGATAGTTACATGATGAGCTCTGTCCTTTGTACTGTGGTTGAAATCCCACCAGAGCTCAAGCTGTTCATGCAATTCTGGTCCTCATGTTCGCAGCAAAATGTTCCACATCTGCAGCTGAAACTCCATCAAAACACAAGATTCACACGAACTGCATGCTCGCCGGTAAGACATGCCCGTTTCTGTAGCTGCTCGGTTGTTCTTGCACGGCAGATGTCACCCTCTTGGCACCGTTCAGGCTTCACCGCAGCCAGCACACATCGCAGCTCATCAGAATCCGCGTTTGAAACATCAGCAAACAACCTGTGAGAGCGTTATCTCACGTGTTTCGTTGCTGATAACTGCTCGGTGGATTGTCCGAGGCTGCTTGGACTCTTATCAACATCCGAGTCTCGTCACAATCCACTTTACCAAATCTTTACCAGAATTTTCATGGGTGCATTGCTGAACGTCCTTTCATGTTAGCTGTTAGAGCTCTATGGCTGGGATAAACCACCGTCTCAGCCACTCTTGCACCAAGCTCCTCAGACTATAGACCATGGACAAAGATAAAAACCAACCAGACGCGGGTCTGAGAAGCTTGAATCATTGTATGTACCCTTCACTGTTTCACGCGATGTCATCGGAAACAAGACTACACATTCGGTTACTGATAATGTGATTCAACCAAACCTCAGACCAAAGGAAACTCCCAGCATGGCGATACTGGTTGCGAAAAAAGACCCTCCCCCTGGTGCGATGGGAGACTCCATACCTGGCTTGGTTGCAGGAGCGAATGCGCACTCCCTCCCTTGACTCTTGGTTCGCAATCAGTGCCAATCTTGGCACCCATACGTTCTACATGGTGATGCTGCCCATCTTGTTCTGGTGTGGGCATACTCGCCTTGGTCGTGCGTCAGTCATCCCGCTGCATCCGTCACCTCCAGGCGATTGTCGTTGCTGTTAGCTGACAAGATTGGATAGCATCGTCCATCTCCTGGCGTCCGGCGTCTTTATTAGCGGATTTCTCAAAGACTTGCTATGTCTCCCTCGACCTCTTTCGCCTCCCCTTCAACGAATTACCATGTCTGGATCTGCGGCCCTCGAGTACGGATTTCCCTCGACTCACTCTACTAATGCCGTTTCCGTGGTCGTGTATGCGATGCATGACTTGAACTCCGCCGATTCCACTCTTTCCCCGTTTGCGACAACCTCTCTTCAGTTTCTCTTATTCCTCTATGGAACGTCTATTGTGTTGGGGCGGTTATACTGTGGCATGCATGGATTTTTAGATGTGGTGGCAGGCTGTGTTTTGGGAGCTTTCTTGGGATTTGTACAATGTGCATATGGAGCTACCATTGATCAGTTCATTCTTTCCGACACCATTCAACGGCCGCTGCTTGTCGCATTGGTGATTCTTGCGCTTGTTCGAATCCATCCGGAACCTGCGGATTCTTGTCCGTGTTTTGACGACAGTGTTGCGTTTGCTGGTGTACTCATTGGGATCGAGCTCGGCGGTTGGCACTTTGCAAAAACAAGTTTTGGGATTCCAGATCCTATTCCGGGTAGTGTTGTCTTCGATCTTCGGGAAATCGGTTGGATTAAAGCTGTGGCGCGGATTGTCTTGGGAGTTTTCACTGTTTTTGTCTGGAGAGAGGTTATGAAGCCGTCTCTTCATCGACTCCTTCCTCCGCTATTCCGGATAATCGAGAAATCGGGGTTGAGTCTACCAAGACGATTCTTCACGAAAGCCTCGTACGTTTGTCCCTTCCATAGCAGAGCCAAAGTGCTCGTTGGAAACTAACCAATCCTTTCACAGAGAGTATAAACGAGTGCCAGAGCATCTTAAAGACGACGACGTGATTCCCAATGTCTCTGAGATACCCTCTATGTTCACGTCAATCCGCCACCCTCGTCGCCGTGCAGTTTCCATTGGACCCCAGTCCGAAGCTGACGCATACGAAACTCTTGCCTACCGCGAGCATAGACGACGACTCAGCGCATCCTCTCCCGATCCACCGCAAATCCCTCGGTCTTCCCCGTCTGCCGCTAGCCGCGAGCACAGTGAAGGCCCAGTCGCGGTCGCGAGCGCAAATGCCCACCTCTCCCCAAGATCGGCCAACAGAAGTCCGTTGCGCCTTGATCAATATGAACATATGATGGGAACCGGTACGCCGACCTATGAGCAAAACGGGGCGAACGACACCATGGAGGGGAAGGCCCAGTCACTGGATTATTCACTTCGTTCCCAAGATGAACAACAGATGTTTTCGATGATCACGAAACCCCGAGTACGATATGACGTAGAGGTTGTCACGAAGCTGATTGTATACTCTGGTAGGTGGTACCTTTGTAGCACCGTTTACTTCTGCATGCTCCAAAAGTTCTCTGCTCACTGGTGTCACAGGAATCGCATGGTTAGCAGTGGAGGCTAATCCGATTTTGTTTCACTATGTCGGTCTTACATAGATGGACACGGCAAATGGTCAGGTCTTATCTTTAGTCGTCCAGCCTTTATCTTGCCTAGAGGGTTTGACGTCTTTTCTCTTTATCTTTATGCGGAGGACGGCGCTATTATGGTTGGCATACCGGGTGATTGTTTAGTCGTGACATGAATTATGGTTCGATCACCTTTAATAATGACGATGATACAGTGCATTCAATTCGGTATGCAGATTTATGGTAATTGTTTCACTGTAATAACAACAGCTCAACCAAATAATACAATGTTTTGTCATCCACAGTAAGTTCCTCTCATACAAATAGAGCTTCGATTTCTTGTATTAGTCGCGCGTTGTTCGTCAGGCACAGCCGTTGGATGATGTTGGTCCAAGCTTTGTCGACTACTTAATTGGGCATCGCTCATGATCTGCCGGTCCATCGTTGGTCTGTGCACCGTTCCCTGATTCCATGGGCGCTAAGCCGCAAATAGCCAGGCGCTAATATTCACGTGACCGCGTGTCAAAACTCGTGACGAGAAACTTGCGAGCGACACCTCAAGCGCATCGCTAAAGGGAGCCGCGAGGGCGAAATGTATGGCCCTTCCATATCAGGTATACTTGACCTCACCTCTTGCCCTCCGGACTACATGTCTGCCAACGCTTTCCTCTCCTCCCCGCGCCCTTCCTCTCCTTCCTCCCCCTCTTCCCCTCCCTCTTTTCCCTCTTCTTCCTCCTCCTCTTCCCTCTCTCCTCTTCTTCTTTCATTCTTCTCTCTCACCATCACCATTACGATTCATATGCTCTATCTTCGTTCAAAATATCGAACTGAATTACTCTCTACTTTTAATTCTACTTCTATTACCCACGAGACTATCTCATCCACATTCAACGCGTTTAATATCGCTCAGCTCAATCATCAATATTTGATACCCTTGAAGCTCTAGCAATCACAGAGATCCTTCTTTGTCATTTTCGACTATCACGATCACCCTTTTCAATCTCCATTTTCGTGATCGCAGACCCATATCTCGTGTCTTGCTACGTCTGCTTGACAAACAAGTCCTTCAATTATCTTCTATTTTGATACGTGCTCGATTCCTCTGCTTCTCAAGCCGGCACTTTACATAATTATCTTTGCTCCTCGATTCAATCGTCCCTCAGGCACTACTATTGTCCATTAAACGCGGAACAGCATTGCTAAGCTCGTTCCTGCACTTATTATCAATTCGATATCTCGATCAATCATCCTACTTCGCATTTCACGGCGCACTTTAACTTGCGAATTACACATCAACCGGCAGTTTGCCTACGATTTACGAGCAACAGAAACACGGAGAGTCTACCCAACTGCTGCATTTGAAAGCTTGGTCTATCCTCTTGGATTTGAAGAGAGTGCAATTGGCTATTGTGCCTGTCAGAAAGTTCCAAGGTCACGCCACCACCGAGAAACACATCAAAACAAGGCACGGAAATTCCACATTCGGTAATTTTCGCGCGTTTGTTTACAGAGTTGACGGAACTCCCCCTTACTCGCTTCACGCCTTTTTACCAACTTCTATTTTCGCACAAATCCTTTCTCACAACAATCTCTTTTTTTCGAACTTGTCACTTCTTACTCGGCATTATCATTCCGCTTTACATATTCTCTATCTTAGTGATCAAGTATCACTCGGACCATAACCATACCCTCGATATCAAACAAACGGACATTCAGTCAGCACCTTACCACCAACGCAACAGATACTTTTTCTCACGCGTTCTCTTCTGTACTCTATTATCTCGTCACTTGTTACAAGCCTCGCACCTTCTCCGAGACAAGAGTTATTCTGTCTAATCAAAAATTAAATATCTGACGACATGGATTCTAAGAACCAGCAAAAAGTCCAGAACGATCAGGAACAGACTCCCCACGATACATCACGACGTGTTATCCCGAGACCTCAAACTTTGACGAGCATGTTCCCGTCCCAGCCGGCAAGTTCTGACAGAAACAATGTGGCTCAAAATAGTCAACAGCCACTTCTCCACAATGCACGTCGACGCTACCTTTCAGAATATCAGAACTTCACGACTGCCTTACCTCCTTTCCCTCCAACCCGTCTTGGAGTAACAGCCAGTTCAAGTAACTTCGGAGTTGACCCCATTCAGTTACGAGCTGCAGCACAAAAATATTTGCCTCCGTTACAAATTGGGTTTCCCCCTAAACCTCCTCGAGTCTCGCCTTTCGAAAACGGATATGTCTCGAACTCAGGACAGACTTCCGCTGCCCCTGACACCAAGGTGGGCCAGCCGAGCTTTGCGACGACGTGCCCGAAATACACGCTACCCCGTGCTGTGCCAATCTCGAAGCCGGAGCCAGAGTATATTTCTCCCTCTGATCCCGTTGCCCAAGCCCGTCTCATATCGAAGATGAATAGAGGTTACAGTGCTGGGACTCTAAAGGTTCCGCAGTATAACCCGACTGTGCCAAATTATCTGCCATCAAGTCAACCTTTAGCTGTTCCCAAGGGTACCAATACCCAGATTTCAAAGCTGTGGGCTTCGAAATATCCAAATTTGAAAAAGACACCAACGGCACCTCATCTTCTTGGTCGGGCTTCGGACTCAAATGCCACAGTTTCCAGTGTTCCTAAACCGCAAGTTGCTCCATCGACACAGCGGCTAACTCAAGTCAACCCACTCACTGATCTTGTGAAGTGTGACAAGTCGCCCACAGAACCGAAGAAACTTGACGCGGGCATACCACGAAATATGGTCTCGGCACCACAGACACTCGTGTTGACCCAACCCTCCCGTCAAGCACCTCAGCCAATCCAAGGTTCTATCGTCGACAACAGTAAAGTCGAAGGCATAGCGACTCCATTGACAAGTGCCGAGTCCTTGCCAGGACATCTTGCTGCCAGGTTTAGGCTAAACATCAGACCGGTCACTTCTTCGATCTTCCAAACCCCTCGCGTCCATATCTCAAAACCTTTAAGCCCAAAGGTGAATGTAGACGATCGTGATGGAGACATTGCCATGCCAGACTGCGAGCCAGAAGTGTCTACACTTAAACGGAAGATCGATCGCGTGGAGGATCCGATGGAGAACGAGATCGATGCCGGGAGAGCAATCCGACCTCCGATTGTAAGTCGCTGTTCCAACACTCTCTTGGATTAAGCTAACAACCCGGATTCATTTAGACTGAGCTGAATATGGTTGATGCCGATTCCCTCGAAGCCCTTGTAGAGTGCGCTTGTGAGCTTCGAGAGACCAGGAGACCACAGCCACCGGTTATTGTCGACAACACCGGAGATGTAATACCCCAAGTCCGTATGTTATGCGAGCTATAAATTAACTCTTTTCTTAGGCCGTTATGCGCGGTATTCGAATTCCTGGAAGCTGGCCACTTTCCCCACGCCGCCCATCCGCCAGTGCCCGCCACACCCCTGAGGGGGCTTCTCTCAACGGATCCGATTCATATAGCAGCGACAATGAAAATATAACCGGATCCTTAAAGGCTGTATGCCCCAGGTGCCGCCCGGGTATGGTTATCCCAAGCTCGCCATATGGAGACATTCCGTTGAAGCTTCCCCTCATCTCCCTGGAGAGGATATTCTCAAAGCTGGAATTATCAGAACCCGTTCTGACCCCAAGAACAATCATAGTCTGCGCCCAGTCAAGTCCGACCTTTGCGACCTCACCAACCCTCGCACGAAGTCAACGAGACTGGGTATTCCACGCCACGAGAATCCTCGGAACCGTCAAGCGCCAAGTCACCAGATTTTGCAAGGCTTGTTTGACACCTTGCAGATCTTGCCCGCCGGCTAGTAAATTGATTAAGCGCCAATTCCGACAGAAACAGCGAGCCGAAGAATTCAGGAAACGGAAGCCCCGTTTTCCTGTTGTTCTTGTCAATCCAACCTCGCTGTCGACGGTTCCGACCTCTCCTTCCGTCAAGCCACCGACCTCTACCTCGAGCCCTCCTCGATCTTCTCCCAAGCCAACATCAACCAGTCGACCTATCCGAAAGGACGTGCCGTCCACTCCACCCAAGTCAAAGGACTTCCTTCGGGGAATCCTTAGTGGACGTGTCACGAAAGCGAACGCTAGTTGGGGAAACAGATCGATGCGGAACCCCGACCGACTCGGTCTTAGACGCTTGCCAACTGACCAAGCTCCTGCAAAGGAGTCTGGTCCGTCTAAGGCCCCGACGACGTCGGTAGTTCAGAAACTCGAGGCAAGTATGGTGGCTTGGCTCGCCCCACCCTCCCTCCCGAATCTTCCTGCAGAGCCGCTGCCAGTAGTTCAGCCGGAGACATTGACAGTCGCTCCCTCGACCACCATCGAGGCCGAAAATGTCACCGCTCCTGAACCTACGGTAACAGCTCGACCCATTTCCGAGACGACTCCAGTGCAGGGCACTGAGTCCGCCCCCGCCGAAACCGACCAAGACAATCAAGAAGCATGGAACGAGAGAAAGACTGTGCATTGGCAACCGTCGACAACCCCGCTTCGACGTCCAATCTCGTCAATCCAGGTCTATGACCCACAGTCTCCTCCTGCCCATGTGGTTCCGGCAAAGGAAAAGGAAGATTCGAAACGCCCAATCGGACGACCACCCCCCCGAACTTACCAAGGCCCCATTATCCGACCCCTCCCAGCCAAGTGGGAATCGAAAGTCGACAAGGCACTGTCTCAACCTGACAGTCGTCAGCTTGGCACCACCCTCGGTGGAGATGCCCTGACCCGCCGTGACTTTGCAACGTGCGCAACACCGTTGGCTTGGCTCAACGATGAAATCATCAATGCGTACCTTGCAGTCATTGTCGACTACGCTCGTCGGTCAATTGGTAATTCGGGACGGCACGACAAACCAAAGTACCACGCCTTCAACACCTTTTTCTACTCTAGCCTCCGGGACAAAGGCTACGAGTCTGTACGGCGTTGGGCTTCTCGTGCCAAGATTGGGGGTTCCGGTTTGTTGGATGTGGACACGGTTTTTGTGCCTGTCCATCATCATGCTCACTGGACCCTCATGGTGGTTAGACCGTCTGTTCGAACGATCGAACATTTCGACTCCCTCGGTGGCAGCTCTTCCCGTCACATCGCCAATATCAAAGAGTGGCTCCGAGGCGAATTGGGCAATCTCTTCGTCGAAGAAGAGTGGAGGGTTCTCCAATCAATTTCCCCGCAGCAAAACAATGGTAGCGACTGCGGTGTATTCCTTTTGACGACTGCCAAACTGGTGGCGTTACAACAGCCTCTCTCCTATGGGCCAAAGGATATACCCGCGATCCGCAAGAGGATAGTTGCCGAGCTGATGAACGGGGGTTTTGATGGGGATTTCGACCCGAAAGACGAGTTCCCTGTTAGATCGTTGCTGTAATGGCCTCGTGATAACATAGCTCTCTCGACAATTGGCTTTCGGGTTCGAAAAATGGGGCTCCGCTGGACAAAAAAGGTACGTGCAGTCTAACAAATCCAACAGGGGAAAACGAGGGACAAGTTCTGTATATCCTTTTCCTTATTTCCTTTGTTTGTCTCTTTTTCTTTATTTCCTATTTCCTATGTCCTTTTTGTTTTCTGTTCTCCTGTCCCATGTAACACGCCAGCCAGACTTCGCTCAGCGGGTGTGAACTGTTGTGGCTTGAGGTTAGGCGGTGTTTCGGTTTTGTTCTTTGCGGTTTTCTTTTTGCTCTGTCCCATGTAGTACGCCAGCTAGACTTCGCTCAGGTAGCTTGAGGTCGCGGTGTTTTGGTTTTGTTCTTTGTTGTTCTCTGTCTTATCCCATGTAATACGCCAGCTAGACTTCGCTCAAGTAGCTTGAGGTCGCGGTGTTTCGGTTTTGTTCTTTGCGGTCTGTTTTTTTACTTTTTCCTTTGTAAATGTCTGTTTGTCGATTGGGTTTGTCGTTTTGTGTGATGGTTGTCTCATGTAGTCCCTCGTCTACCTTGTTCCAGATGCACATAACTTTTTCTCTAGCGAACGGAAATACGGCGGTCGACCGATGACAATATCTCCCTCCTGGGCGGGCAGGAAAGATATTTCAACGGTCTTAATCAATCTTCGCGGCGTCTGAGTTCTTCGAATCGAAGGGGTTATGTGGATCTTTATCCTACTAACCCCGGTGCTTCGATCTACTCACCGTGTCCAGACACGGTTGAGGAAGGCGACACCTATCACATCGATGTTGAATCTCTTGTCGACAAAGCGGGATCATGGCGTGGGGTTTCGATATTTCAAACTTGGTATTTGGGCGATACCTAATATTTCGACTCCATTTCGAATCTTTGAAGTCAGCAAAACGGGATCACGGCGGGATCTTTTTTAAGTCAAACTCGGTATTTTGGCAGTACCTATTATTTCGACTTGATATCGAATTGTCGAGTCAACCAAACAGGACCATGGCGTTGGGTCTTTATTTTATCACACTCGGTATGGTGACGATATCTCGGCTCGATATGAGACTTGAATCAACTTGAATCAACAATTGAGATTATGGCGTGGGATCTTAATCTTATTAAACTCGGTGTGTCGACGATACTCGAGCTTTTAACTCGACATTGAACTTTCTCCGACCGAATACCACACTACGAAAAAGGGCTTGCGGACGCTCTTAAATACTATCATTCTACTAATAGGGACTCGTTGGCTCGGTTCCTATCTTCCAAACTTGACAGATATGTCGACAATGACGACGAATACATGGTCTTTAACAATGACCTTTGATTACGATTTACTCGATTTTGAGCGATGGCCACGGAGTTTATGGAAGTGAACGGTGTTATCTTGGGACTGGTGTTTTGTTTAAATTCTTTTTGCTTACGATGGCTACTTTGTTGCTTTCTGTTTACCAAAAAACTGTTGCTTGCTTAACGTTTTATGGCATTTGGTCGGAGCCCTTGGTCAGGTCAATCGGGATGTCTCTTCTTGAAAGCATTTTATGGATACGGATACCCCCTTGTTTTTTCTTGTTGTTTCTATTTCTACGCAAAGGGCAGGTTGAATTGCTTTACAAATGTCGCATTCGATTGTACGATGTCTATGATATTGCATGGTGGTGATGCAATCTAGTCCATCAATAAGGGACTGTTGAACTGAGAAGTTTTTTCCAATCTACAATTGAATCCTTTGGCCTCTTTAGCCTTGAAGCGATGAACAGTGTCTTGAACTGGACGGCTCGTAAATGAAACCTTTGAAATTTTAATTCAGTTTCCCTTCCGTAGAGATGGACGTGATTGCTTTTTTTGGTTCCGAAGCGTAGATGTGGGAATGGGGGTCAAGTTATTCAACTTCATTCGAAGAAAGATATAGATGATAGCAGAAGACATTGAATGCGGGAAAGAAACGATGATAAATAAGTATGACAATTTAACAGGCCAGTTTGAGAATACCTCATGTGCTCCAAAAACCAAACCCCGAATCCAATTTAACGTCCCAGCTTTAAGTCGCCTATTCACCATGCAAATTATCCCCCATGTTATTCCCTCCGCGACTGAAAGTTGACGGAAATCCCCCAACAACTCGAGGGAATCAGGCATCTTGGTCAAAAAACATCAGACAACCTCTGGAACACCCGCAGTCTCAACATCATCGATTCGACACACAACAGCACAATTTCCCTGGCGGACATACTCGTCTTCATATTCGGAATCCCATGGATCATGATTAAGATCTTCATCATGGGCCGGGTCAGGCTCATAGTCGGCATCGTGGTCACGATCGTCCTCACGGGAAGGTTTGTGGCGGGAACGAAGAACATTGTTCTCGCTTTCGTCGAGTCTTTCCTCCAAACGACTGCTCTCAAATCGATCTCCCCAGCGATTTCCGGGACTTGGGCTCATGACGCGAGTTTTTTGTATGTTTTCGGTACTCTTCATCGAGGTGTTGAATGCCACTTCTATCCACTCGATGCCCATGTAGACCGATTCGCCAACGGTCATGTTTCCGGACCAAGGGCCGCCATCGCTCCATAGATTTAGGATGAGGACACTGGGAAAAGTAGGGACGCCGTATTCCTTTTCGAGAACAAGGTCATTTTCGTGATACCAACGACTCTGTGAGGGAAACCAATCAAGGCGGTGAGTTGCCCACTCTGTCCACGGCACGGTAACATTGATCTCGTTGCTTGCGCCGGGAATCATTTCATCGGCGACGGGGTCCCAATCTGGCTGGTTGGAATAGCGCATGAGGTTTGGAGGGTCGGAGGTAAGAACTTCGATGTCTGATTCATTCGACTTTGAGTAGTAGGTGAACATCCCAGCGACGGCGCCAGGGTGAGGCGGAGTTATTTCACCCGGCCCCGATCCTTCTTTTGTCTTTGAATAAAGTCGAAACCGCACACGAAAGGAACAGTGGAGGACATTTTCCGTCGACGTCTGGACCTCAGCGGTTGATGTATGGTTTTCAAACCTCGTTGAGCGGAGCACTAGGTGCGTTGGTTCGTCGGAGTCGTCGGTAGTGTTGGTTTTGGTAATGTATATATTGTCGAGGGAGTTGACGATGGTAACTGGAAACATGACCGACGAGGCACGGTCCCAGCTTTGAATGTCCCACTCTTCAGAAAAGGCATGGCCATCCAGGCTAGAGTGATGGCCACTAGACATTCTAGTTCTGCTATCGTGGTCTTGTTTGCCTTCGATGTAGACATCGTCTAGGGGCACAGAGCGGAAGTCGTAGAAGCGGTAGTACTGAAAGTAGCCTGGGTCTGATCCAGAGACCACATAGCAATCACACAGAGACTCGGAATCATTTCGTTTGGCTAGAGACAAACTGCTGTTGTCTCTGCTTTGAAGTTGAGCCAGGGACAGGAGCGGTCCCAGGAACACGCCGAGGATGATGGCGTAAAGAAGATGGCTCATTTTGAGGAGCACGGAGGGGAAAGGGGCTCAGTTCAAAAATAGAAAGCTCCACGGAAACCGTATGGATGAGGGCGTGTTGACGGTCCAGAAGATGGGAACAAAAAGAGCCTCTTGGAGCTGATATCTGCTATGCAGAAAGAGGCGATCTTCAACGAAAAGAAGAAGAATGCCGGAAAGAGCTTGTTATAAGTCGTCTTTGCGGTCTAGGAGTCGACAAGGCAGGAGACCAGGCACCCGCGCTGTTCTTAGACTCAGAACCCAGAGGCAAGAGTGATGGTCGGAGGAGCGGCCAATTCATGGTACCTGACAGCTGTGTCCCTTGTGCCCGCCATTCAGATCTACTCAGAAGAAGCATATCCTCATTGCTCAGCTTCATTCCATGGTTTCCCCGAGCTATGAGTAATAAGACAAAATGACTGTACTTTGAAAGCTTCAAAGTAAAGAACGAAAGGAAGGTTCATTGTGCCAAAACCCTGCACCAATCCCGTCATCCGTGGTATTGCCCGCATCATCACAGTTGGATAAGATATCGAGTATGCTTCACAACGTCTACAATACTCATAGAGTGATAGTCATCCTAAGCATGTGGTGGACGGTCTCTCAGCAAGATTTGATGCTCCGAGTGCACGTGATCAACCTTTGATGACGGGGCGGAACATCTTCTGTCCACTGCCAAGACGCGGCTGCCTGTCCGCCGAGCCCAAAGGGGAAACCGACACCTCATTGCAGCGAGAGAAGCACGACCCGCGGATCCTTAAAAGAAGAACCATCCACAACCTTCCTTGCTGTTCGACGACTTATACGCATGCATGAACTTTGAGTCAGTCTGGACGAGCACTCTGTAATTGCTCCTTTGAAACAGTGATGCCGGTCCCAGGTCTATACACGATCAGTGCTGGCTGACAATGTTGCCTGCCGCTGACGTTGTTCTGCTTCCCCAAACATGCTCTTTGTTTTAACTCTTCTGGTTGGGGCGAAACCTTGGCTGATGCATGCATTCAGTATGTCTGGAGTGATGAAGCCTCGTTTTCCGACTGAAGGTACTCGTTCGACACAGGCCTTTCTCTAAAGGTAGGAAAATGTATGAACGACGCCCTTGAAACTGGGCCAGCTGCGGAGCCTGAAGGAAGAGGCCGTGACATACTTAAGTTGGTGCCAGACTAACAGGCTAACTACCCTGCATAGCCGACCACGATGCTGAAGGAGAATAGGAGTTGTTACTGGACAATCCTAAACTTCGCAGCATCACTTATTCGCCATGGTAGCAAGGAAAATTTTATACTCACGACTTTTGTAACGAGTCGCTGGACTATCAACGCCCATCGAGCCTGCGAACTTCGTGAACTGACAATGTCCAAAGCCGGGAATGCCCATTGTGATGATGTCGATTCATTATAAGGGCAGGATTCCATGACCAAACCAAACAAGATAAGAAAAAAGAGTCTCATCCATTTTTGTGGGCACCTTGATGGGATCGCGATGAGGTCGGGTGGTTGACTGAGACTGAGGCCGGTGCAGTAACTGTGTCCTTTATTGCCTGTCCAGATATAACTCCGTCTTCAGCACTAATCATGAAATAGCAGTCCACGAATACCGACCAGACCCGTCGGACAGACACCAGATCGAAAGGCGCCTGCAGAAGGTTGTCAATTTCCGTATTGGTTTCTCTCGTCCTATCGTTCAAGGCTTTGGCCTCAATGGTGATCAGGAGTCCAGGGCTATGAGTCAGCCTGATGCGATGATACCAAGACGATGAGGCATCGTTTGGAGGGGCTGTGGCGGATGAATCAATTGGAAGGATTCTTTGCCAACAGAGTGTGTGAAGGCAATATGAATCATTCGAACGGCAAAATTCTAACTTCGTCACGCCTCAGTCATTGCCCCCTGAGACGCGTGACGTCTGGCGACGCGAGAGCGACGCGAGGTCATCTGCCTGATCATTTGAGTCACGATGATTGAATTTATGCAAATTGACACCACCCTTTCGTCTGAAGTTGAGGTTGTTAATTACAGAGCAACACGCGCTAACGTGTTAGTGCGATACGGTGGCGTTACCGCGGTCTAGCCAGCAAACAGGGCGCCCTGGTCACTCTAGCCCGACAACTGACGAGCGATGATGCCGGCACAAGCAGTCCCTACCAATCATACCCGGCGCCTTTTTTAGTTGTGGTCCAAGCGACCTCTCCTGGCCAACCGTGGCAAGTGCTCATGTTTTCGCGAATGCGAGTTTGAGCCTGGCAAACTTTCACACGCGGTAACATATGACGGCTTTCGGTTTTCCTTTGTCACGCAAGGACGCTTGTTCGGCTACACAAAGTTGGACACACTCTTTTCATCTAAAGTGTTGAGAGATAAACAAAGGTTGCTCGTGATAGCCTCTCCTTTCTGACTATTCTTCCTGCCATGCTCTGATTGCTCTCCTTTTCTCTTCGTTTCCAGGCTGCCAGCACTGTGCCATGTGGATGACTGACGGCGCAAAGGGAACAGTCGGAACGCCGCACGAGAGGATTCTCCAGCCTAACAATATGAGGTCACACCGCCGTGCTTGGCACGGGCTGAGATTGCTGCGTTTGGCCTAGCGTGGTTTTGGATACGAGGCCAGCGCACATCAGTTACCCAATCGGGAATGGCCGACTGTTACGTGCATTACCACACCTCCTTGGCAGTCTTTTGACTTTATACCGCTCTGTTGCCACTTTTTGTCGATTTCCTTTGTGATGCCCTCCCAGAATGCCCCTTTGCTGATTGATATCGAGTTCCCTCACAATTACTACTGTCAACCCGACATACACAGACAAATTTCCCTTATGAAACGATAAAACACTTGCAACTACCTCCATACTCACAGCGAAAATGGACAATCGGACTTAGAGGCTGTCTACGGCGAGACTCGTCATTTCACCATGATGTCCACCGTAGACAGAGGGAGCCTCCTCAGCAGGTCTTCGAGCATGACAAGCCCTCTTTCTATCAAACGTGAATTGACTCCGCAACACTCTGCATCCGACCCTGCTCTCCTTCACATCCACGACCGTCTGAACCTCCTCGACTCCAAAGTACTTGACCTCCGTGCCAGTGTCTTGACCAAAGATGCTTATATTGATCGACGCAACAGAGAAGATGAGCCCTTGCGACGGGAGTTTGAAACCCACAGAAGTGTGACATGCAGAATTGAGAACGTTGTTGGAAAGACGAAGACGGATGTCAGCCAGATAAAGACCGACTTCTCTCAACTGAGAACCGAGATCCTGCAACTAAGAACCCATGTTGACCAACTAGGATCCAAAGAGGCTTTCCTGCATAGCGATGTCAGTCAGTTGCAGAACGATGTCAACCAGCTCCAGCTTGACGTTCAGCGGTTGCACACAAGCGTGTGCGCCACCAGAACGGACCTTAGCCAGATTCAGGCTATTGTGAGCCAGCTGCGGATTGACTTGATGACGCTTGAGAGGGAAACGTCTAGGCACTTCGGTGACATCTCTGCTCGTTTTTCAAAGATGGAATCAAGAATGAACCATACGGAAAGGGTTCGATTCAACTCCCTTGCACATACTGTCCATGCTCCAATCACCCCTGTCCCCGTTGTTGAAGATGATGGATCTGTCCGGTGGCCGGATTATTTCCCCAGAACCGTCTGGAAGTTTTGGTGCCTGAAGCGACGAAATCGAAGTAAGTGCATAATTTGGATCTTTTCACTGGCTCGAAGCCACAGTATACTGATTCCCGAATTCAGTTCACCGACTTGTTGAGCTGGCAGAATTTTACCGACTTGAAGGATACCAGTATTGGGGACGCATGCCACACCCTCATGATGCTATTTATCCAGGAGATGGTTATATGAGTGACTCCAGTGACTCGAGTGACATGCCGTCAGACCTTACCCGTGCTGAAGCCGCTCGTCTCTTTCCGGAGGCTTGTCATCAGGCCTTAGCCGCTACACTTGGTCTCGTATACTACAAGATCCGAAACGAAGTAGGCGAAGGCCCGAATCAACACCTCATTTCTACTGCTCAAAAGCGCGTCCATGACGAAGTTGGCTCTATCACTTCAGCTAAACAGAAACACGCGAAGCTGTCCCGAAGATCGAATGAATTGTCACCAACCGTCCTCCATAAGATCATCACTTCCGGTCCTGCTCTTGATGCTAAATCGATTGTTTCAGAAGGATTGGACAAGCTGGGTTGGAATGTGAATGCCTCTCAGATGTCCGATGAAACGATGAACAAGCTCAAGGACATCGTTACTGACGAAGTTAACTCTCTCCTCCTGCAAGCGCTAGAACGTGGACGTCTCAAGATTCAACCGAGCCGCATGGAACGCGATTCTGGATCACGAAGTGCGTCTGCGAAGCTCAGCATTCGATCAAGATCTCATGCTGGTGATGTCACACCTGGCTCGGGCGATGAAGCCATGCCGACCGTGCCTACGGAAATCATTTCTCCTGTATCCGGTCAAGATGTTGACCAGTGGGTAAAGGACCGTATGTCTGAGGTTGAAAGTCCTTGAACCAATTCTCTTCCGCATATTTCTCGGTGTTTCGTGGTATTTATCATGCATGCATGTTTGCTCAGGCGTTCACACATATACCCTTGCTATGGTTCAGGCGTTTTATGGGCCAAGGCGTTCATACTATACCTGTTCCTATCGAAACTAGCATTATTATCTCCGACGTGCCAAGATTTGGCTAGTCTGGCGACACCGCATGCATGATACCCCAAAGCGCTTGATGACGGATGCGACTCATAACTTATTATTATTCACGACGGGACGATGGGCGGAGTTCCAGGCACTGGGCTCGTCTTTTCTCTACCTGGCGTTTCGAAGGCGTCTCAAGATACCCATTGCCTATCGAGCTGCATATACCCGGCGTTTATGATCCTATTTCTCTCTTTTTCGGTGGATGGCATGTTTTTGCGGGTTGCATATTTTTGGAAATCCTTTGGAAATCTGTTATCGTTTAGCCCCTTTCACTCCTATTTTCCATGGAGATTCTCGATTGAGATACGTAACCGTTGACAGTTTACCCTTTTTGGGGTACTCAGAGGTTATTGGATGTATATACTCTTGATAAGCCTCATGGTGACAGCAGTCCCTGTGGCATTGTCGTAGGATAGTACACAATCGAAATGGTTCTTCAAATAATTTCTGCGTTGGGCTCATTTTGACCATATCCCAATCAAGGAAAATCTCAGACTACTCTACTTAGCCATCGTAACACTTCGTTTGCGCAGAGGTTTAGTACACCATCCTCCGTCCTGAGTATGTAGTCTGCCTCTAAACAAAAAACAGTGGATGGGCTATGAAAGTGTGCCGCCTGACATTGTAGATTGCAGCAAATCACAACTGATTCGTGGGAGCAACGTTGGCGCCTGGTGTTGATTACGACCCTGCGCCCCGGTTTTGATTTCCGTCTGACTTATGTATGAGAACTCAGTTGTTGCATGTGAGGCTGAGATGTTATGTTAGTTGGTCCGTATTATCCTAGCCTTGTTACGCCTTTGTCCACTCGATGAGCCCCATTTCCAATTTGACTATTGAACCGCCAGTTATTTACTATCTGCACTTCGAAGACTCAGCAACATGACAATCCTTTGTCTAATCTATAAATCGAAATCCCTCCTAAGAGGCAAGACAGCTCTAAGTAATTACAATGCAGCCTGATCACACCACTCCATCAACACTCCAGCTATCCCTGTTTAGCCATATGCTCAACAGCAACAAACGCAAAAGTCAACGCAGGCCCCAACGTGCCTCCAGCACCCGTATAACTCCTACCCATCACACTCGCAGACGTATTCCCCGCCGCATACAACTGTTCGATTGGTTTCCCACCACCACCACCACCACCACCAACACCAGCACCATCATCACCCTTCTGCAGCACCCGCCCCCACTCATCCGTCAGCAAGCCACCTTTGGTCCCCAAATCGCCCGGCACCACGGCCACAGCGTAAAACGGCGGTTTCTCAATAGGTCCCAGATTAGGATTGGGTCCGACGTTAGGATCGCCCCAGTACTTGTCGAACGCGTTGTCGCCGCGGTGGAAGTCCTCGTCGATGCCTGCTCTGGCCATGGGATTGAAGCGTGCGAGCGTGGACTGGAGGCCTTGTGCGTCAACGCCGACTTTTGCGGCGAGTTCGGTGATGGTGTTGGCTTTGTGGATGAAGTTTGATTGCAGGCCGGTTTTGGGATCTGGTTGAAGGGGGAGAAGGGAGCCGAGGGAGTATCGTTTGCGGAAATTTTGGTCGACGATGAGCCATGCTGGGATGGCTTTGGTGGTTTGATGTCGTTCGTACTGGTGGTGTCCGGCGTCGGTGTAGGGTTCGGCTTCGTTCATGAAGCGGGATCCGGAAGAGTCGACGATCATGCTGAAGGGTCGAGCGCGCTCGGTGAGGGCGAAGAAGTATTTGCCCGAGACGGGGTCGACCATGGTTGGTCCCCACCAGGCGTCGTCCAGGAGAGCTGTGTCTGCGCCAGCGGCTATACCGGCGGTGATGGCGTCTCCTGTGTCTCCTTGCGGAGCGCTGGTCCATTCGATGCTGGCGGGTGATGGTCCCCATTTTTCTCTGAGTTCTTTGTTGTGTGCGAAGCCGCCGGCTGTGAGGAGGACACCACGGTTTGCACGGATGGTCTTTTGGCGGCCTTCGTGCTGGATAGAGGCACCGATAATCTTCGACGACCCGTTTGGTCCCCCCTCACGGATTAGGTCAACGAGAGGCGCATTGCACAATATTGGAGTATTCCTTTGCTTGTTGAGGAAGAGTAACTGTGCAATCAGCGACCGTCCCAATGTGACGGAAGATTGACCGCGCAGGGCGAGGAGACGTGCTCGCAACAACACTTTCAGCAGCATCCCAAAATCTTTCCAAGAAGCACCTACCCTCATAATGCTACTTGCTTCACTGGTGAACAATGGAATGTTCCGTGCCCCCGGGCGCTGTCGCACACGGTCTTTCCAAGAACCCAGCTTTCGCATGTCGAAAGGTTCACCTTCGATCGTTCGAGCGCCGTGGGACATGCCACCCGGTGCTTTTGGGTAGTAATCAGGGCTTGCCATGCCGTCGAAATGCCACTGAAACCCACAGTCCTGAAGAAAGGATACCATTCGGGGTCCGTGTTCGAGAAAGGCGAGCTTGCGTTCGCGAGACGACGCAGGTCCAACGCCGTCTCCGATGATGGCTTCCATGTATTTGAGAGCTTCTTCTAGACTGTCTTGCACATCTGCTTCCTTGGCCAGATGGTTGTTAGGAATCCACACTGCACCGCCAGAGTAGGCGGATGTGCCTCCAATTTTGGCATCCTTTTCCACCACAATTGACCTCAAGCCGTGAAAATGTGCTCTCAGCGCAGCTGTTAATCCTGCACCTCCACTTCCCACGATCAGAATATCTGTCTCTTCATCGAATGGAGCGGTTGTCGTGGTTGCTAATGTGCGCCATTTCGCGGCAGAGACAACAGAGCGGAACAGAACCGGACGGGTATAGTAAAATCGAGAAGATAGTAAAGCACACGGCTTCAATCTATTGCACATAGCACTGCTTGCACTTTTGCCTGCCATGGTTGAAACTCTTGTAATGCATCGGGATAACATGAAAGAACAGAAACACCTCCATGATGGCCCTGGAGCCATCATTTAACATATCAATGCATATGATTTCAAAAGAGCGTCGGAGCAACAACCAGCTTTGTCACTTCACGGCTGGCCTGGAGTGCAGTTCATAACAAGGGATAATAAATGGACATAAATAAGCCCGACGTGAAGACGTTGTTCGTCCGGTCCTTGGCAGCATGATCTGCAGCTTCAACGACGGCCGGGGTGACAACGCGCCATCGCGGAGACGAGGATGGTGAGCTGGATGCTCCATCAACCTGGGGTGCACGACTCCATTATCCTCACTATTACTCTCCGTCGATACATGTCCATCTTAAGAGAACGTTAGGAATGGCGGATCCCCTCTCCATCACGGCTTCGGTGGCCTCTCTCGTCACCCTCGCAGCGCAGGCGGCCAGATCTCTCCACTCGTTGATCGAAGACTACCAGTCCGCTTCGACAGAGCTCAAGGCCATCACGAGCAATGTGGAGGCCCTG
This sequence comes from Chrysosporium keratinophilum, assembly GCA_029850275.1. Taxonomy (NCBI): domain Eukaryota; kingdom Fungi; phylum Ascomycota; class Eurotiomycetes; order Onygenales; family Onygenaceae; genus Chrysosporium; species Chrysosporium keratinophilum. The sequence continues at coordinate 1,411,816 of JARBIX010000006.1, forward strand.
CACCATGTGCTAGCCCGATTCACTACCTCCTCTTCTGCGCACAAGGGCCACTTGGACGAGGATACCGCACTGGAGCGTGTTCTCGCCGGTTTGTCCGAAACCATGGCCGAGTTGCAGCGCGAAGTAGCCAAATTGAAGTGGAAAATGGACAAGGGCGGCCCTGGGAAGATGTGGATACGGGTTTCATGGCGTGCGAGAGTTGAGAAACTGCAAAATGTGCGTCGCAACACCTTCGTACCAACTTCAAGGCTTCCATGGTGAAAATCCTGCATTATCGCTGACTGTTAGTAGATTAGCACGATCTTGGAGGGATACAAGTCGACTCTCGGGGTTGCACTGCAGATAAAGATCCTGTGAGAGAGAGTGGAAAATGGTCAACACACCTGCAGCACAGTCACTGACCTTGTTTCTGTTGATGCTGCAGGGAGGAGAATCGCACGTCGCCAACGGAGCTCCAAGGCCTTATCGCAAACACCTTGAAGGATCTGGGCTCGAATCCGCACGCATTTTCCAACGGTGAACAGCGAATTGAGGATATCCGACGCTATTTGGATTTAGCAGCGGAGAGCCATCGCAAGCAGCCTGCGAGTGATTTCTGTGAGAATGTTCACGACGATGCTCATATTAAGAATGGACCAGGGGAAGGCTGTGGGCGATTGAAATTTACAGAGATCAGAGTTGGATCAACCACAGCTAACACCCATCATGGCTTTCAAGACTGGGTTGCATCATTTGCCGATGGAATTGATGACGAGAATGATAAAGCATTGATCGAAGCTTTCAGAAAGACAAGGCTCGACGACGACCACCAGATCTCGGTACTAGAGCCAGAAAACGCGAAATCTGTTGATATTTCTAAAAACTCTGAAATCCATCTGATTATTACCAATCTACGGAAAGCTTCATCTCCGGAGACATTCACAGAGCAGATATTCACACATGCAAACGCAAGTGTTCATGAAACTCTTCAGCACCTTCGCTCTTTAGGTAAATGATACTGTCATCACACTCCTGCGTATGAGTCCAGAGTTCTAACCGAGTCTCTCCAGGCTATTGTGAACTCACTGGGTTTCAAATCAGCGGTAAATCCGCATTGGTCGGCCCCATTATATCTCTCTCTAGCCCTTGCCCGGTCCAAATAACCTCCGGCCCATCATGCTACCAGGTCAGCAATGGTCTCAGGATCAATGTGGACGAGCCGTTGGTTCAATTCTACAACCACACACTCTTATTCCGACCATCTGCAGTCTCGGCGATTAACGTCTCGCACCTGGTGGATGGAGTTGACATTGATGACGCTCTTAGCGGGGCACGTGCAACTATTCGGTTTAAACGGACAATACGAGTGCCCGATGATAGTATCGTGCGTGGTCAACCCGTTGGTCTTGGGAATTTTCCAATTCTCAAGGCGGACGATTTTGAGAACACGTTACCAAAGATCATGCGGTCAAAGGGAGGTTCCCTGATACCCATGTTGCAAAGAGAAGCGATGTTTATATCCTTTGAAGATATAAAGCCATCCCGGCTCGCTGTTGTGCATACATCTTCGCTCTCATTTGTTGATAGAAGTTCATTCGCCGTCAGAATCTTTACTGGGGGTGTGAATACAATTTCTGGGGCATCTTACGGAGCAACAGGGACGCAGCAGCAAGACTACCTCATAGTACCGCCGCAAGAGCGCCTAGATGGGTATCTCGCCAAAGAGGGCGCCGCCATGAGGCAGTTTGTCGCAATGCCTATCGGCAGCGGGTATTCGGCTGAGAGCCAAGTCGCCGGAGTGGAATTCGGAGGACTCCAGCTTGAGATTGTTCCACGGCTAGTATGTGAAGTGCTTTTTGGCATCATGGGAGCCGACGAGCCAAGGACTCCCCTTGGTATAATGCGTACGCCAAAGGAATTAGGCCTCACGTCTGGCCAGATGCTAGTTATGGCACCTGTTGAGGACACGTTACGGGAACAACCGTGGCAGTGGGACGCTGAGGATAGCTGGATTTTGAAATGGGAAGATGCTGCAATATACGACGATAGCTACAGAGAACACGAAACTGGGAAACCACCACTTTTCTCTAGGCCCACGTACATCTCTGATATATTTCACGCTGCGGGTTTACCAGCAAAGGGTCCACTTGTTCTTCTGGCAACGCCCCCAATAACTGTACAAATCCACGATGAATCCGAGTCTGGATTTCCATTGAAGTTGTCGTCTTTTGACGATGTCGTTTATGCCGAGTCTTGTATTCAGGCTGCCGTCAGACGAAAACGCCGAGAACGCTACCGTGTCGACGGTAAAATGCCCGATTCGGAGTATAGTGTTGCTATTGCAAATGGCAGGGGCATTGGTAACAAAGTGAGGGATATCAAGGGTGACAGGCTAGGTCACTACATCCCAATTCACTTATGCGATATCAAAGATGGTTCGTCTATCTACACAGCTCGTGTCATGAGGCCTTCAGCCCCACCTCCGTACAGGGATCGACCGACCAACTGGCAGATGGCACTCGCAGCTGGTGGATTTATCAAGAATAGCATACGACCAGACAACTTGGGCGAGTCGCGGTGGAACTGGAAAGCCGTTCGCTTATTCAATGTGCAGTTGCTCAACAGTGTGGCCTTTGAGTCTATTACTGGGTTCAGTGCACCTGTGTATCCACTGGCGTATGAGGAGTATATCAAGGCCGGTTTACCGTTTGTTTCTTTTGGCGACATGGCAGAGGGGGAGGCTTTAGTGAAAAACACGCTTGAGAATGTGAAATCAGTGGAACAGATAGACACTGGCTCCAAATTTGCGCTGGGGGTTCGTCCAAGAGCAGACGGCGTGCTGGTGGTATGCATCATATGTGAGAGGATGCTGTGCTGCTCTTTGTGAGAAAGCCTTCTTCTGCTCTGACAAGATATTGCACAAAGAGCTAACATCTACACTCTTCTAGGATTGAACCCTGTCGCCATAGCTTTTGCAGTCCTTGTCTGGATATTCGTCAGCAAAAGGGTCGAGTGATTTCTTGTCCTCTGTGCCACAAAGAGGCGACACAGGTTGTTGTTTTCGCGGCATCTATGAACGCTCCTTTCTGTTTCTCACAGGATCAAAAGGGTCATCCGCAGATTAAGGAGATTGAACCCAAAATGGCAGATACTGGCTCAGTGATTGTGGAAGAAACACCGTTCGCCAGGCTAGCCGCGCTGTTACTTCCAAACACTCTCCTCCGAGAATCCCTGAAGGAAACATTTAAACCTGCCAGTGACGGTTGTGTTTTCTGGTTCTTGGTCGCACAGGTTCTCAAAGAGCACGAGTCCACAGGTGCATACAAAGATATTGCCAACAGGGCGCTTGATCGAGCCCTCATGTACGGCGACGACGAATCGGTCGAGCTTTTGCTGTCCTTGGGCGCGGACATACATTCAAAGCCAGAGGGTGTCTGGCTGACGCCATTCCAGAGGGCATTCAAACACAAACGAGATCGGTTCGTGAGCTGGATGCTCGAAGAGAATTGCGACTGTAGCGGGCGCCTTGATTGGACTAATAGGACAGCGGATGAAGTTGCAAAGTGGAAACCTCGCTTGGATGAGGCATTGAGGAGCGGAGGAAATGGGCGGTTATGATAGAGGACGATTCATTCCACACAATGGCTAAAGGGCATTGGGAGTTTGAAACAAGCCGGATACTAGTAAGTCATATGGGAGCCTTAAATCCAATTCCGTCCAGCTGGTAACCTATAGTCATTAACCGCTAACTACAGAGCAGTTGGAGATTTATCCGTTGGGGCTTAGCGAGGGACATTGGGTGGATTGTGTTTTGGGTTTTGAGAAATGATACGGAGTACATACAGAGTACTCCGTACCCCATACTAAAAATCGCAAAGCTAACGTACACAGTAAATAACTAACTAAGCTAGGCATGGTTTCAAGAAAATCACCGTTGGCCATGATCCAAGCGTGTGGCGTGACGAGTAAGAATTTACAGCTAAGCGCCCGTCTTGAGAATGATGAACTGAGACCAACCACCCAAACTCTAGTGCTATGATACTCCATGTTCATACGCAACTAGGTTGGCAAAGAGCAAATAACATCTGATACATTTCTAACCGCTCCCGAGATACCCGGACTTTGTGGCTTGCTATTTCATTGGACCAATCTCGTTATTTTGATGCAGTCGGGCGGCAAGCTTTGACTGGCAATAGTCCCAATCTCGTCATCGACAGGGCAGTTTCTGGAAGCAGCAGTTACTAAACAATGTTTCTATTGTTCATGCAATACGGCGCAGTATGCTACTGGCGAACCGTTTGTTTTCGATGGGTTGGCTTAGTACATGTGCCGCCCCCTTCTTCCCGGAACCGCCCTGGGCGTTCGGTCTGCAAGGCAACTTATCACATCACATTAGTGATGTCTCATCACGTGGCCGATCATGACTGAGCACATCTTCCGCCCGTTGACAAGAGGTCAACAGATTCAATTGGATATTCCCTAACAGCTGACATGCCCATGCGATGGCTTCGGCGCTGTTGCAGTCTGAAACCATCGAGCAGAAGAAAGATAAAAAGGCGTGGTTTCCGTCCTGGGATATCTTTTCATCAGTAACTTGAACAGTTCTCAAGTCCGCATATTGAATAAGTCTGCTTGAACTACTGCTATATTACGCGCCTTTTGAACTAAAAGGTAGGATTTGTCCCGAAGAGTTGAAGGAACGTGTGCTAACCCCTTTTTCCAAAGAAGCATCCGGAAATACATCCACCCAGAGACCCAATCTTTCTTTCAATACGACACCATGTCTGCTAGTTCTGGGTTGAAAGGATTCTGCACCGTTTGCAGACACGCAAACAACGAACACAAGACGGCACCATGTCCAGCACGCGGATGCAAGAATCGATGGAAGCGCTGCCAAATAGGGAAATGCTTCCGAGAACCACCACCGGGAGACTATAACTGGCGTATGTGTTTCGGGTGCAAGGATCATCCAGGTGCTGTCGACCTGCTTGTGTTCGGTGATATACACAACGAAAAGGATGTCAACAGGAACCAGAAGAGGGACTACATGGATACTGGAGATGCTGGCGGCGACTCTTCCAGCGGCGAACACGAGCCGATGGGGGCCCGAGTTTAGTCCAACGCTGCCGTTATTAGGTGATCGTGCCGACTGAAATTCGCATCACGCTCATTTTGGAGCCTCGTTTTGCTGATATTGATGATATTTTTCGCGGTCTTTCAACTCCAAGTAAACACAACGCAGCTATCTTGTTTCCCACGGTGCGTGCTGCCGTACATGGGTTTGCGGAGAGGCAATTGTTGACGGTGTTTGTGAAATTGTTTTGTCATTTTTGATTTCTTCGCTGGTTGGTTGTAATGCTTTGGTTATTATGCACCCTCATGACAATTCGTGGAAGTTGATATGTAGTCATCGGGCAAATTGTAGCCTTCGAGCCTTTTCTGTTTGTTTATGTCTTTTACTCACGAAAGTTATCATGGTTTACACTCTGGAGTCTGGACAATCCGCTTTTTTCTTTTATTTTCTTTTAAAACAACGGTCAAGTGCCAACAACGTAGAAGCTATGTACAGTAAATAGATAATATTTGACGGACCTCCGGAAAGTAGCCAATAGTCGATTTACCAAAGGCGTCTGTATTAAAGCATGGAACATTGAGTATCCAGAACTGTAGTACCAGCAAGGAAGGCTGAACGAAAATAATAAACTTTAGAAAAGGGGGTACAAGGGGCGGTGAACATCATTCAACATTCGCACACCATTCATGAATCCGTTCTCGATCTAAATTGGGTTCTGGCGTCTCGGACACCGGATCATCGTCTTCCCCCCATGGATACTTAATCCACTGGTGCCGCTGAAAATGACGGATACTCTCAATATCTTTGGTTATCCCGTCATCAAGCCAGAGGCCGTCGTCATGGTCTCGATGCCAATTAAAGAGCCTAGATGTTGCGCCTGCTGAACAATGATCAGCAGTCTTTTGGTCGTCGGGTTCAAACCTAAAACGTTTAGCAATATATTTTTCAAGCGCGAGGAGCGGAGTATAGCTCCATTGACCATACCTTAATTGAACATTTTGATGCTTGGCAAACTTAGGTATAGGGCACAGAACCTTTTTCAAATAATGTTTATCGCCAACCGGAATAACTTTGTTCGGATATAGAATCCAATTGCACCTCCACCATAGAGGCCTATGCGCATGGCTGTAATGTTCATGTAGCTCTAGACTCAAGTTGTTCGGCTTGGTCCATCCAAAAGGAGGCGCTGAGGTGAAGGGTGCCCGTACTTTGGGCCGACAAAAAAAGGTGAGGCTAAACTCGTAGGAGCGGGGGATCAGAGAGTTCGCACTTGACTGCCCATCTTCATATGTTATTTGTAGAAACGATTGAAGTGTGCCAGTCCAGAAGGCTGCGACGGGCATCAATGGCGGCGAGCCCCCAGCTCCATCCCTGTACAGAGTCATTGCTTGACCACTGCATACGACCCCTCGCCAGAGAATGGCTAGATGTGGAGCTATCTCTGATATAGCATTTAACAATTTGGCGTAATTTTCAGTTTCGTACTCAAGCTGCAAGGCGCGTCTGATCGCCAAACGTTTAGCGCCTGATAGGTGGCAAGGAATACCAGGGTCGAAGAACGCACTGCATAGCAAAGAGTCGAGCGCATCTAAGGTGGTACTGAGGGTCATACACTTATCTAGCGAACGGAAAAGCCGTTCAAAATTTCTGGCACGGTTGGACAGGGGCTTAGCTGGTTTGGTTATTGCAACAGGAGGCGAAAGTCTTCGGCGGGGTGCATTTCGAGAAGATAGCATCAGGACGACAACGAGGCCGGAAAGGAACTCTTCTTCGAGACCCTCAGAGATGCAAAATTCAAGAAGGATATCGAATGCAAGAGATGAATCTGAGCGAATGGACATCATGTCGCCACTACCCATTAAAAAACTTAACATATCATCAAAGAATCGTATTCTAGATTTGTCACGTACCTTGCTTCCGCCTTTTCGAACGTGCGCAACATCCAGGGACTGTAGCATGTATCATCGCCTCTTTGTGTCCGAGCCTCCCAACGACTTTCAACAATCAGGTCCCAATAGCAATCCATAAGTTTGCCAGCGCCATTGTGCTTCAACGATGCATCTAACCCCGCCCGTTGAAGTGTCTCGACCCATCGGCAAGAGAGTATATAGGACCAAGCGAGCACAATAGTGGTCAACCGGCTTGGCTTCTTCTGCGAGCAGTCGTTACCAGAGAGGCTATGTGCTGGTTCTTGTAACGGTTTAAACGTCCGAGGTTTTCGAAGTGCAACGATTTGAATATAATCAATGAGTTTGGTGGGCTGATCACATGTGGGATCCTCAGTCGTTCCCAACTCTAGGCCGCAGTCTAAAATTCCCATATGTTTTGACGCCCCTGTCAAATCGAAATTTGGTGGAGGTTGATCCAAGAAACTAGGCACGTTCCTCAAAAGGTCGAGGAAGGGTTCAATGCAAAGCAGATCCGAACTGTTGCTATATGCCCGTGAACAGGCTGCAGAAGACCAGGTATCAAAAGTGGCTTGATAGACTGCGTTGAACTCCGATGTAGGAGGACAGATACCATCCCCGGGATACCAATTTTCTTCCTCTTCCTCCTCCTCTTCCTCGTCGCTGTCTGGTGTTGTGTTGGGCGCGTCGTCGGTTGGCATACTGTCAATATTCAGGAGAGGGAAAAGTAGGAGTTAAATTAGGGTTGTGTGGTAAGTTTGGCTTGAACTTTGCCAGTTTCGTGATCTGATGATTCGCAAAGGCTCGACTTGAGATCAATAAATTTGTCCTCAAGGGAATTCCTTGATGATAAGCGCTGACATCTTTGTTCAAGGGGCGCTTCTGGATAATGAGGGTGATAAATGCAAACGAAACAAACACTCCAAGTAGTTATTAACACAAAATAACAATCGTGCCTGGAACCTCCCACCACTAACATCGCCCAGTGTGTCCTGCAGGTTGGTTCACTACTACGATCACGCTACGGCCACACTATGATCACATTGTGCTGCGGCGGAGTGTTGGAAATTTTTGTAGGGAGCAGACACAATAATCTGCATATGCTATTCACAAATTCAACTATTTGGTGCATTCGCGCCAACACTCCGGCCGAAGTGCCGCGTCTGCAATCTGACACCTTTAGGAGGGTGGGCGGAAAGGCGTAGTTTTCGACCTTGAATACCGCTACATATTTTCTGCTTACTGCAGCCTGTAAGGATGGTCTGCGCGGATGACCCCAAAAACTCCATGCTCCTCTTGATAAATTCCTATCATTTCTCAATGATGCTTTGAGTAATCTTCGCGAGGTATGGAGCCATACCCAATCTTTGAATCAGTAGTCAGTTCGCAGCTCGCCCAGATAAGTTCTCCTTTTCCAAGCCTTTGGTGCCAAAAGCAGCCAAAGGCGACCCTTTGCTCCCATTCTGGTGCTCACTGGTCTGCCCGTCAAACCGGTTCTTTCGCAGTTCGAAAATTGAGACTTCAAAATGTTTGAAAGACATACCGTCCTAGATAAGCCAGATCGCCCCAGCAGCGAGTTTATAGGTTCAACAGGACGGACGAATCAGAATCAAGATGGTATTGTTTTAAGCTGTCATTGGACACGGGAATTCGCTGACGCTTTGGTTTCCAGCCTCGGTGACCAGCATTATTTTGTCCGCATTCAGGAATCGCTGCGACCGTCAATTGCCTACCGAGACAGAGCAATTTCCATACAATAATTGTAGTTGGAGGACCGTCATTGCAATGAAGATTAGCAGAATGAGCATAAACATAAGTGGATATCTGTAGCTGAATAGTTTAGTTTTCCTCGCATATAACATGGCATCACTGAGTGCCGACTTGTCCAGTTAGTAATATATATATGTATGTATGTATGTATGCAAGCGAATGATTTACTGGAGGAGGCCAGTTGAACGTTCAGAATCGAAAAGGAGGTCAAACTGATCGGTACCTCAACAAAGTACGTATTTGTAAGCAAAGGATATAACTAATGATTAGAACGGTTTCGTTCTATCAACCGAGAGTCCCATGGTCTAGTAGTAAACGCCACTAGAAACATGTTGCCGCTCCGAGTTCGATCCTGGATCTTCCAGGGCGTCCAAATAACCGAAAAACACCGATCATTTCGAGACGACCTGGGGGAGGATGTAGCATCCAATTGGGCCCGCTACCACTGCCTTTGAAAAAGGCCGGTAGCGAGGGATGCGAACTAGCCCGGACTTTCTAGAATATAGACGACATATCCATAGCCATTTCGGGTATAGTCGTGATGTTTCGAAATTGCCGCGTATGAGAGGTAATCGAGGAAGTATGGGAAAATTCTAGCGCATAGCACTCTGGTTTGAGGAGGCTCTATCCCGTTGACCGTTGCAGGGAGGCGGTCGTCAGGACACAAGAGTACTTGCAGTACATGTCGCAATTGTCTTGACATAGGTTGTCAGTATTTGACGACAGGTACGGGCTCGAAGATGCGGTATGGGATGTCATGGGAGGTTGACTATTGATGAAGAACAGATGTGGTCGGAATTGGGTTGTGTGCCAAGAATGGTAGTTAAGTTAGATAAGTTAATCCCTTATCCTTATCGATAAGCAGAAAAATGTATTAGCGCGTCCAATGTCTAATGTCATCATTGGGAGCTCGCGTCTGAGAAGCTCGAACGTGAAGAGCACACAAGCAAAGGAGGTCATCTCATGCTTGTTGGGAGAGCTCCTATTGAAGAAAAGAGTGAAGTTGTGTCTATTGTGTGTGGAACTGTCTTTTATTCCTAAACCTAAGCCGATACATGCCGAGAATGGCGGATCGATCGCTGACTGAGCTCTGCACGATCTGGTGAGCCCCCATCTTCCCAATCAGCCATTGTTCACAGTCTCACGGATCGCAACGTATAGTCACATCAACGTGCCCAAATACACCTGTCCGCGTTGTGCATCTCAAACCTGCTCCCTCGTGTGCTCCAAACGCCATAAAGTGTGGTCTCAATGCTCGGGTGTCCGCGATCCCGCTGCCTACGTCAAACGCAAAGAATTGGCAACCACCACTGCTTTCGATAAGGATTTCAATTTTATCAGTGGCGTTGAGCGATTTATAGAACGGGCTGATCGAGATGTCGAAAACAGAGGCATTGCACTTGACGACGCGGAGCGAAGCAAGAAGAAACGACGGACGGGAGAAGTTAGCTTTCTGAAGAAGATCGAGGACAGTGGGGTTGATGTGATCAAAGCACCGACAGGAATGACACGAAATCTTCAAAATCTGTCGCAGTGGCATAAGAAGTATGTTCTCATCCCAGACTTGACACGAGGATATCCCAACTGACAGCTTGGGATTAGGCACAAGTGCATTAACTGGACTGTGGAATGGGTATTTCCGAGCGAGCAAAAGACCATTACCAAGTGCCTTGCAACGACTACCATTGGGACAGCCTTTTCAAGAACAAGCTACGCGAAAGAACATAACTTGGTTCAGAAAAAACAAGACATCCAACCAGCGACGAAAATCAAAGTCGAACCAGTCGAGTCTAATTCAACGTATATCAAAAAGGAGGAGCCAGTCGACGATCCTGAAGCTGTTCTCATTCCAAGTATTGTAGAAGAGGCTCGCGAATACAAAAGAGAACGTTCCCACACTCTCAGCCCGGAACCTCCCTCCGAAGAGCCCGTCCCTGAACAAAATCCCGTAAAATCGGAAAATGGCGAAAATAGCAGTTCGAATGCCATTGCGACCCCAATTATCGACCCCAGCGTGCATATCTACCTTCATCGTCCCCGGTCATGCGCCAAAGTTCCGGTTCTTATCCCGTTGTCCCTATCGATGACTTTATCCGAAGCTTTGCAAGGCCACAAAATTCTCGAGTTTCCCACCCTGTATGTGTTGTTGCACTCAACCGACAAACCTGCGGATGACAAGCACATGCTCGAAGAAGATTACCTAAAGGAATACGGAGCGGAAGACAGGTTGGCAGAAGGTCAGGATGGACAAGACGGCCAAGGAGTCGGAAATGAAATCATGGAGGTAGCTCAAAAACTGGAAAGTGTCGACGAGTCCAAGGTCTTGGAAGTTTTACAGAAGGACTTGGGTGCGGAGTGAGATTTACGACTAGGTACGTGTGATTAGGTGTTGAGTGGAGGAATCCCCGGTTGTTTGTGCCGTCTTTCGCTGATTACATGGGTGTTTTCGGGACTCGGAATTTCCTATATTATTACCCCTGATATGTCAGAGTCGTTTGAGTCGGAGTCACGGAGTGGTGTTTAATGCTTTTGATACATATCATTTGACACTACCATTGTCGATAGCAATGTTTAATAAATACGAGTATCTGTTTCTTACCTCACTTCCAATGACAACTGCACGTTTTAGGGCAGCCTGGATTCTCTAATGCTTTCTATTACAATGCGTAGAGAAAATGGAAACTATGCTGTGATCGCGTCATGCTTACTGATTATTGGGTCTTACAAGTGCCAGAAAGGGTACTTGGTGTATAAAACCACTGAGATCGGGCCCTTCATAAAACCGAAGATATCTCTGGCAATCACTAGTTAGTGCGTTTACCCCAGCTTCCCTGGCACAAACGGATGACCGGCACTCAACCCTCCACAAACCGCCCAGGCCTGCCCATTGACATAACTGCTCTCGTCGCTGCCCAAGAACAACGCCACACGCGCAACTTCATCACCCACCGCACCTCTCTGCAGCGGATTCAGCTGGCCAATCTTCTTCTGTGTGCCCCTCTCGCGGGCCATATCATACATGCCCTTTGTCATACCGGTCTCGACGACACCGGGGCAGATGGCGTTGACGCGGATGCCCGTGCCAGAAAGTTGATAAGCGCATGTTTGTGCGATGGAAACGACGGCGGCTTTGGAGGCAGAGTAATCAGTTGAACCAGCGTTGGAGCGAAGGCCGGCGACGGAGGCGGTGAGGATGATGCTACCGGAGGAATAGGGTTTGGCGGGAGAGGTCTTTTGCATAGCGAGGGCGGCGTATTTGGTGGCAATGAATGGACTATATTGAGTTAAGTTCTATTAGTTCGCTGTGGAGGGTTCTGGCGGGCGCTTGAGCCTCGAGTTGTTCAGTCACGCACCCTTTAGCGTTTGTATCCATGGTCTTCATGAAATCATCCCCTGAGACTTCAGTAAAGATCTTTGGCTGTCCGACTATTCCAGCATTGGCAAACATCACATCTAGCCGGCCGTATTTCTGCATCGCCTCGTCAACGACGGCTTTGACCTGCTCTTCATTGCCTGCGTCGAATTGCCGGGCGTGGATGTCGACGTTCGGATAGAGCGATTCCAGCTCGCGCTTGTGCACGTCGAGGTAGGTCGTGGCAAAGTCACAAATGTAAACCGCTTTGGCGCCATTGCGGGCAAACTGGTGAGCAGAGGCCCTGCCGATGCCGATGGGTGAATTGGTGCCTGTGACGATGACGACCTTGTCTTTGCATCGGCTGTGTCCGGCATTGTTCAGCAATCAGATTTGCATGAGGATCAATTGAAAGTACGTACGGTCCTACAGAGTCCTGTGCAACCTCTCTGATCCGGGGAATGTTTTCAAACATGCCAGCGTCGGGAATGCCCTCGATGAGTTGCTGGCTCATGGCCTGGAGTCTTCGTTTGGCGACGGAGGTCATTTTCGAGTTCTGGAGAGCGAATTGATATTCTGTTCTTTGAAAATGATAGTTATGAAGAGTTAAGAAGGAAATATCTTTCCGAAATCTTCCCAATAACTGGGAGATAAATAGCGTGCCTCGTCGGCGTTATGTAGGACTGCCATTCGGATGTATAGCTTTGTCGTTCTTCTCCGCGCCGCGAGCTGCGAAGTCCCGAGGTCCAGCTGGCAATGGGGTGAGAACCGACTAGTCTGTATTAGGCTGGATTAAATGCTGGATTATGTCATGGAGGCGTCGGAATATCATATATCCGATATACCATCCTTGGCACACGTGCTTGTCTCGAACAGGCATAGCGTCATGGACAATGACGAGATGACACACGCTGCGTCTGGACCTCATCAAAGATCGTCAATCATCGCTTTTGCTGTGTCGCTGATGCTGTGATTGACTCTTCTCTGGCTTCCATCTTCACTGTGCCACTCTCTTACGATTTGACTGTCTATTTGCAGAGATTACGCTCGTGCAGTGGGTCAGGCAGCAAATCGACTCGCCAAACACCACCCGTCGATGATCTAATTGTTTCCTTGTTTAGAACCAGGGTTTTACACGGACCTCCGCATTCTAGACTCTTTGATCCCCGCGACCTTTGTCCAGGGAGATCACGCTGTGCAAAAGTCAGAAAAGACATGATTCCAAATCTAAGAAGACGGGGGATTGATTCAACATCCTTTTGACATTCCTCTTCCAAACTGTTCATGCCGACCAGTGGTGCTTTTCTCTCATCTCACCCTTGGAGCAGCCATGACTGAGACCATCGATCGCGCTGCCAACGCTCAAACACGATCATCTTCTCAGACCTCTACATCGTCTAGGAAGAGCCAAAAGGCGAAAACCGTTCGAGCCAAACCGCCAAAACGACTTTCGACCTGTTCTTCAACCGACCTGACCTCCTTCCCGTCCCTGTCTCCTGACCGATCTCCGGCAGGCTTCTACGGTGAGCCGGCGATCAACAACGCTCTTAGCCAGGCGTTACTGCTTGAGGATGATGGTCAGAATACAGACCACGAGCGTGGACGCAAGGCAACTCTAGCCGGTCTCACAACAACCTTGCCACAAATTGCTGGACGGGCAGCTCTGTTTAACGACTCGGTCCCATTCCAAGATGTGCCGGGATCTCTTCATCTTGCAAGTGATGAGCACATAGAGCGGTTGATTGCTCGCACGGGGGCTGTAAAATTGGTGAGACAGTTTGCGAGAGACTTGGCCTTGCGGGATGCTGAAATATCGGCGTTGCGCCTGCGAGCCGATGAAAGAGAGCGAGAGCTGAAAAAGATGCTTCGAGAAATGGAGGTTTCGAATCAAGACATCGAACGTCGACTGTATCTGCTCGAAAATCCAGCAGAGGGCCCAAATAATGGTTCCGATGAACAGACTGGATCTGGGGGCCAACGGAACCACACTAGCTCCATTAGCCATATGATGCATCAAGCGATGCTCGAAGATGTTGGCACCGAAGAGTTGGACAGCGCAGCCAATGATGCGGGCAAGGATGATTTGCAGGCAACAATCCGACCCTTTAGATGCGATAGCGATACGCGATCAGGCAATTCGAGCCTGAGATCTGTTAAAAGGAAACCGGCTGCTTCTTCGCGTGGCTGGCAGGAGTATATCTGGGGAAATGCGACGCCAAACCGCAAGACAAGCGGAGCAAGCAGCATCATCAGCGAGGTCGAGCAGCCAATTGAAGAAACTACAACCCGTAAGCCGCCGACTCGCATACCCAGCGGACCTAGCGGTCGTCGGAAGGCTTTGGATGCAGAGTTATTTGTCCCTCCTGAATCCGAGTTGTCGCCTGATACGCTTGCAGAGACAACCAACTCAAGTAATCCAGATGGCGGTGACGCTAGCAGCATCCGATCTAGGCAATCAAGCAGGTCTGTGACTTCATGGACTGTGAGACTGTTTGCAGGAAACTCCCAAGCTAGCAAGGACTCTGGCTCCAACCGAAGTCTGGCACGATCCGATACCTCGGACTCTCAAAATCGAAGTTCGTCGCCGGCACTTCCGCCAAGGGCTGTTGGTTCTGCCGTGGCCGCTTTAAAACGTATAAATGCTGGTACTGGTGTTCAATCTCTTTCAGGAAGATCCTCTGCAGCATCAAGCATTCGAGGGTCTATGAAAAGTGGTTCTGTTCCAAGCTCTAGGCGAAACACGGTTCAAATTGCTGGTTCAGAACAAAAAGGTACGAAGAATGATTCGCATCTTGGCCCGGTTGAAATGGACGCCATCCTTCCAATGGAGTCCCGACCGCCGACTCTTGCTCACATTTACAATGACTATAACCCGGGGGAGCTTCTTACTGATCGCTTTGGGTTTATTTATGACCAACGACGGAATCGACGACAAAAGGCAGTCAGCAATGCTGACCTCAAGGGGACTACCAACGCGGAGCTTGAATCTAATCAGGAAACCCCAGAAGCGCCTGAAGACGGGGGCCCAGAGATCAATCAGTGGCAAAACTATTTGAAAATTGCTACGAAGCCAACTGAACTCCTTTCTCATACCCCAGCTGCTGGTCCAATAGTCTCGGTAGAAACTACCAAACCTCGCTCTTCTTCCGTCACGATAGGCAAAAATGGAACGCTTTCAGTTGCCAATTCGACCCCACAACTGTCTGGGCTTGCTTCAACAGTGGTAGAGACATACGGCGAATTCGCAGGGACACCGACCGAATCAGAGTCTGCGCAGCCAGTGGCATCTGAACAAGAACCGGTAAAGCTGTTGCTGCAGCGCTTGACAGAACTTCATGACTCTTCTCAAAGAGAACGGACTGTCAAATGGAACGAATTCATGCGCAAAGTTCGGGCCGAACGACGAAAGGAAGGAGAGGCTGCTGCTGCCTCTACAACCTCGGAGCGCTCTAGTGTGTCGCTCGACATGCCTGAGGTTGCTATTACAGATGGAGAGGTAGTAGGCATAGCCGGTTTGGGTAATAAAGGAAAGGTTGGCCGCGCAAAGTGGCGAGAATTTAAAACCCTTGTTCTCGCGGGTATTCCCGTGGCGTATCGTCCCAAGGTGTGGGCTGAATGCAGTGGTGCTTCGGCGATGCGGATTCCCGGCTATTATGATGATCTAGTTAGGGGCAGTACGGCCAACGACTCGGATCCGAGCATTGTGGCACAGATTGAGATGGATATCTATCGGACCTTGACAGACAACATATTCTTCCGAAAGGGTCCTGGCGTTGCTAGACTGAAGGAGGTTCTCCTTGCATATTCCCGTCGCAACCAAGAAGTTGGATACTGCCAAGGAATGAACTTGATTGCTGGTTCGTTGCTTTTGATTATGCCCACGGCGGAGGATGCATTCTGGGTACTGGCTTCAATCATCGAGAACATACTTCCGCCTCATTACTACGACCACGGTCTTGTTGCATCTCGTGCAGACCAGCAGGTACTTCGGCAATATGTGGCCGAAATCCTGCCCAATCTATCGTCTCACTTAGATGAACTGGGCATCGAACTCGAAGCCCTAACTTTCCAGTGGTTCTTGTCCGTTTTTACGGACTGCTTGTCCGCTGAGGCACTATATCGTGTTTGGGACGTGGTTCTGTGTCTCAGTGCCCCAGCGATGTACATGCCCCCCACCGCCCTGCCAGCTCAGAAACCCTCTGTTACAGAGGCCATCAGCATCAGTAGCACGTCCAGCAACGATACATCCACTAGCGCTACACCCACACCAACCGCATCTTGTTTTAATCCTGAACACGATCTCGCAAGCAGCACCGGATGTGGAAGCACGTTCTTATTCCAGGTCGCATTAGCCCTCTTAAAATTGAATGAGCAGCAGCTGCTAAACACGTGCTCAAATCCTGCGGCTGTTTACACGTACATTAACCATCAAATGACGAATCATGCGATTAGTATCGATGGCCTCATCGAGGCTAGCGAAGCTCTACGGAATGTTGTAAAAAGGGAAGACGTACTTGCGCGGCGAGCCGCGGCGCTGAAGGATATGAATGTTCCGGCACCATCCGTAGCATCGAGGGACCGCGATCCCGTCGAAAGAGAAGGCCAGGTTGAAAGTGAAAGCACTTAGATATAATCCGATCATTACACTTGTTCTTATTTCCTACTGCCCATTGCCGTTTACAAGCATTTTGACGGGTGTTATTTTCATTTGCATTTGTTACTATACAAGATACCCACTCCTTTTATTTTGACTTGGTGATGGCATCGTGATTGATATCCCGCAGCTTCCTTTCGAACTCTCTCTCTCCTTTCGCCTTACATTACTTCAGTTTTTATTGGGTTGCATAACATAAAGGTTTGGTCTTTTCATGCTACTATGCATTCATTTTGTGACTCTAGTATTCTACCATGGGATGTCACATTCATTGGTGCCCTGATAAACCTCAAGTTTCTCTTGTGGACGAAGGGTTGGTACGGAGGGTCCTCAACTATGGTTGCGGATCTCAGGAACTTTGGTTTAGGCCTTGACCCTTTTCTCTTTTAGGCAATCCTACCATATTATCAACGTTCTTCTATCTTTGGTTCGCATTTTCTGTTCTGTTTACTTACCGCTGATTGCGTCAGAGATGATAAATAGACGGATCATCGTCCAGTTACCAGAATGAGTTTATGCTTTTACGAGGTGCATATTCCATTTACGCCTATAATATATAGGTAGAGGAGACGAGCACCTTCGTGTCTTTCTTACATTTCACTTGTACTACTATCTCGCCTGACGACACATTTAGCATCCCCACTTCCCTACGTTTACGCTTATTATATTATTTTGGATCTCATAAACCATGGAGAGCAACCTGTCCTTATATTATCTTTCTCCTGAGTTAATTCTAGACATTGGGGACAGCATCGACAATGTATCCGACTTCAACAACCTCGCGCGAACTTGCCGTCTATTCCATAGCATTTTAGACAAGTCACTGTACAGACGAAACCGTGATGGCGGATCTGGGCTTCAACGGGCCGCTCGGAAAGGCATGGTCTCAGCAGCAAAGAAACTCCTGCTTGCGGGGACTGATCTCAACGATTTAAGAAGAGTCACGCTGAAAAGATGCCCTTCCCATTGGGCGATCGATTTCGAATCCTGCTTGATTTGTCTCCTTATCGTTGACTTCAACAATGAGATGCAATTATCGGCGCTTCAGGTCGCATGCATGTATGGCCAACTGGAAATGGTGGAGTTTCTCATCGATCACGGAGCCGATATCCGCGCATACTCGAAAAGAGGGCCACCGCCCGTGTTCTTGGCCGCAATCTACGCAAATCCGCCTGTCGTCTCGCACCTCCTGGCTTCCGGTTCCATGGCCTTTCGAAACGGGCCGTTTGATTTCAACTTTAGCGAAAAGTTGCTTTGTGCTTCGATGCTAGCGTTTGAGGAAACTATGGCTATGCAGCATCGTCGAGCCCACACGGTCAAGGTCATCCTCGATGCCGGTGCACCCTACGGGCGTTTGTATCTGGCGGGAAAACGGCGGTGTGACGGAGCTATCAGGGCGAGGTCGGATAACGACCTGATCATCGCGCAGCTGACGGAGGACATTCAGCCTTACGAGGTTGAGCTTTTGAAGGGGGCGGGACTGTATGATGAGGGCACCAAGGCTCGACTACAGGCTGTTAGGGAAGCTTGTCGAGAGTATTACAGGGAGGTACTTGGAGGCCGAACCGTCAACAAGTGCTGAGGTCAATTGAGCCCGTGAAATGACGAGTTTTGAACACAAGGTCCCCCCTTCACATCTTTGGAATTCAAAAGGTTGTTTGAAATGATGAGGATTTAAGGAACAGGATCCCAAGACTCCCTTGGACTGCCGTTTGTATATTATAAGAAAAGCATTGTTACGGCAGGGAATAACAAGGTGTATACTAGGGAAGTTCTGTCCCGTTTTATTTCCCTTTGGTGTTCAACTCTTGCCTCATGTACAGTACATATAATGTCTCATTGTCGGCCAGTTTTCCTCGCACTGCTCCCCTCTCTTTCCCTTTAAATTTGGCGGATACTTTGATACTATTGTTAGGTGTGTGGCGTTTCTTATTTCTTATTTGAGGTTTGGATGAGCAGTGCAGGGAAGGACTCTTGCATTCTGGTCCTTCAAATACCCCTGATATAATATCAAGATTATATTCCTGTCTTTCTCAATTTCGGGTGAAAGAAGACACCCGTACTTCGACATCAAAAACCATTGAAATGGGATTTACATTATGAAAACCGTATTACTCCTACTCGTGATAGTCCCTGCATCCGCTCAGTTCACGCTCAAAGCACAAAATTAACATCAGTCTCAATGGTACGCCACATGAAAGACCCAGCAAGCAGCAGAGATCAAATACTAACGATGTCACGAATTATTGAAAAACATAAATAATCCCTCCCCTGTCCACACTAACTGTCATCCCATAGGGCACTTCCAAAACGGCCACATCAAGAACCATGTCCATATGGCTTTTCAACAGCTGCTGCTGCTGCAAACTTATCACCGTACTTCGCGGAGGTCGTGCCGCACCACCGCCCGTCGCCCCACCATTACCTTTCTTCGAACCAGATCCCGTGCGTCCAGGCGTTGATGGTGTTGCACCGGAACTTGGCAACCACTCCGTCGTGATGGTTAACGACGGCGTTGGATTCGTAACTTCATACCTTGGTTTTGCTGATGCGCCAGGCCCATCGGACTTTAGGTCAGGAGCACTAACTATCATCGACGCATCCGGATGGGAAACGTCCCAGAAACGAACTTTGCGATCCGCACCGCCAGATATGAGAAAACCGCATTTGGATGATAGGTTGTTGTCGGGAGTAGTTCCAGCAGCGAGATTAGGGTCTGGAACGTCAAGACCTGCGGCGATGGCACAAATTCCATTGCGATCGCTGCCGTTGCTGCTGCCAGCGGATGGCTCTGGAGAAGAAGTGGTGGCAAAGCGAGTTAGGAGGGATTCAGGCCGTTCATCGTCCACTCTCCAAGGATCATAGGCTTTCCAAGTCGTATCAGGGGTAAAATGCGTGTTTCGGTGTGTTGGAGTGGCCGTGTTAGGCTTGGTGCCGTTTGTATTAGGAGGGCTGCTTATGACGGCAGTACGATACACTTCTCGACATTGCATTTTGTCGATATCCCAAACCATGATCTCTGACCCGTTCTTACTCCCGCCTGCCACGCAGACCCACCGTCCTCTACCCTTTAATGGGTGAATGAGGAGTCGGTGAACAGGAGTCCCGCCTGGAAGGCCCCATGATTTTACTAGGACACAGAATCGGAGATCCCACAAGTTCAAAATACCGTGCGTCGTGCCAACGAGAAGCCAATTTCGCTTTTTATCGACGCAGAACGTCGTTGGCATTCCATAATGAACTGGGTTTTGGATAGTGAATACTTCGTTCATTGATTTCAGATCCAGGCCAATGACCCTGGATCGGTTGGTGGCCATCAATAGAAGAGAGTGTATGTCTGTCCGGTAATGTTCTATCCAGACCGCATATTCATTCTTCTCAGGTGAGGAAATTTGGTATTCTCTGACGGTCTGCGGCTTGCCGTATCGAACGGTGTCATTAGTATTCTGATAGTCTATGCGAACGGCATGTATACTACCATCCGTCGCGGCACTTATAAAGGTGTATGTGTTTTCCACAAAGGTGACACACTTGACTTTCGCGCCTGCGGCATGACGATGGGTCTGGCGTGATCGTGGGGTCAAATTCTTTTCGAGGCGCGTAGTATCCCAAACCTTGAGAGTACCGTCGTCTGAGGCAGTGACGAAGAATGCATGATCTGGTGCTACGGCAATCCGGTTAATGGGACCAGTATGTTCACCAAACATGGCAACCAAATTTCCTTGAGGTCTCCAAGGTGCATTTGAAATCTGTCCGTTGGGTTTACTTATTGGGTTCCGGCCGGAGATGGAGGCAACAACTGGTCCAAAATCAAAGAGATCGGTAGGATAATTTTCTGCGAAGACAGCATCAAGAAGTTTCAGGATTGTGGGATCGTTGCCGTGATATGTATGATTCGCGCTGTATTTTCGTCCTCGTGTTGATCCATTCACGTCGGTTGGTGCTAAAATAGTTGACGTTTGAGACGAGCTTCGCTGGAATGGCGCATCGACTTCACCAAGTACGTTGGTAGAAGTGGTGGCTGTTTCAGCGAAGGCCTTGGAATTCTCCTGGCGATTGAGAAGGTTGATAGCACTGGAACGGCGCTTGATATCTTCGTTTTTGGCCTTTAAGCGAGAGCTTTCTGACCCTCCTGTAGACGAAGCAGCTCTACTAATTGATTTTCCTGGACGAGATCGATCACTAGCGTCCACTCGTTCACCATCTGAAGGTGTAACAGAACTTGAGTTTAAAGATTCAAGTTGTGCAGGCGGAGAGGAGGAAATCGGCGAGGCGGCCGTCGAAGACCCGGTTCTCATAGATTCTAGTGTGCGCTGTCGAGAAATTGTTGATGCTATCTCAGCGGTATGCTGCCTGCTGTTACGACGTGACAGGGGTTTTCGTGACGCATCTGTGTTTCCATCAATTGTGCTCGATGCGTCCAATATGGCATCGGCAATTGTATGAATCCTTCTCTCTCCGTCTGACGACCGAGCTCGGCTCACAGATGGTTGCTGCGGCTGTGGCTTCGGGCCTTGTTTCCTGTCAAAAAAAACTGTTTGAGGAGTGACATCGCATTGACTCAAGGGGATAACATCCGTTATTGGCTCTCTGGAAATCCTCGCTGGCTCCTTCGCTCGCCTACTCGCTATTCTCCAAATGTACTCTTTCAAAGCAAGTAGTTTGAATTCGTCTTCGGGACCCATGCCCAAATTTCTGAGGCGTCCGATCCACTGCTGATCCTCTTCATTTTTCGCTATGTTGCTCAAAGCCGAGCGCCGCAGTTTCCCAAAATTGGTGACAGCAGTCCCCCCCAAGATGAACGTTCCATCTTGGGCTGCCGATTCCCAAAAGACGCCTTTTTCTGTCTTTGTCGCCCAAACAAGGGCCATGTCAAATACATTCTTGGGCAAAGGCTTTTTGACCGCATCTAAAAGTTGAGAGGCAGTGATATCTGTCGTATTAGCCTTGAGAAACGGTCTGACGAGCGGTGAGACAATGCAGTATTTGTCAGCCACAGATAAAAAGGATGTGGACGCAACAACGAAATGCACAGCTGCCTCCCTTATCCATATACTTGGATGTACGAAAAATCGCACGACAATATACAAAAGGTCCCAGGTAGTTGATCGCTGGAAAAGACCGAGTCTAGCCATACTGGCAAGAGATCTGAGAACTCGTTCAACGACAAACTCCTCAGGGTCAGTCAACGATTGGATCATAAGCGGCAAGATAAACTCTTCGAGGCTGATGCTGCCAACGTAAGTTGCAACTCCAACCACAGCTTCGAGAAAGGCGCATTTAAGGATCCAGTCGTCATCGTTCAAATATGTGTTTAGGTGACTCAAGATAACCTCGTTCGCTTTGGGGTTGCCAAAGAAAACACAAAGACTGGAAACCGACCCCAGAAATGCGCGGCGAACTGAGTTATCAGGATCAGTCAGAAGCGCTTTCGCGTGAACCTCGAAGAAATCCAGCAAGTCCAGACGGGCCACATCAAAAAGATTATGATAGGAGACATCCTCTGTCCAACCTATTTCAGATCCAGCTGGAACCAAAGACATGAGACGGACATCAGATCGCAATGCTTGCACCATATCCAAGACTTGAAGCGATGACTGCGCAAGCGAGGACATGCAAGATGCATAGCTCGCTCTGACTATGGGGCTCGGGGTATGCTTCGACCCAAGCACGAGTGGCTGGAGCCTAGGGAAAATGTACTCCGGAAATATGTAAGCATTGACCGGCGACACGACTTTAACCATTGCTAGAAGCCGAGTCAATGTCCGAATTGCTGCAACCTTCACAACATCGCAACGGTCGTTCAGCAATAGCATAACAAACGGCAAAACCCTATCCAACTTTGCTTCGTCGGGAAGCTTTTCAGCAAACGCTAGCAAAATGTCACATGCTCTAACTCTGGCAGAGGCTTTGGCCGTGTTTCGCAGGCTTGATACGACCAGTGTGAGGAAAACCAATATACCATCAGCGCCGTTAGATGGCTGTTTAGAAGACTGGATGCTTGACACAGGCAAGTCTAACTGCATTGGATCCATTTGATTTGTCAAAAATGGTGTAGTTGCCTTGGTCCCATCGAGTACAGCCTGAGGGTTTGTCCCCAAGAAGTAAGATATTTTATCAAAATCAAGGAAAACTCGCTCCACTCTATCGTCTGCCTCATTTGAATCTGCTGGATTGATATCCCTGCGGGCACGGCCGGCTGATGGATCCGTAATCAAGCCCATGTATTGGTGAAGAAAGCTATAGAAGTAATCCGGGAATGTCTTTTTACGCCAGAAATTCAGACATTCCTCTGCCGAATAACGAGACTCAGGGTCGATGCTTATCATGTGTAAAATCAGTTCTTTGACATCTGGGTCTTGTATTTCTGAAAGTGGGCCTTGTTCTGGGCTGTATTCTCCTTTGCGGTATTTGTAGAGTTGGCTCAACGTGAATATCGGTGATTCTAAAAAGAGTTCTGCGACGACACAGCCGGCACTAAATATATCCATCGCCCAATTGACGCCACGGCCGTCCGGGTCTTCACCTGTGGCAAGAAATCGTTCAGGAGCAAGGTAACATGTTCGCCGACCGGACGTATCAAAGTAGAAAGAAAAATCGGCAGGGTTGTCTTCAGGCAGAAAGGTCGGTTTAAAAGAAGACGAGAAGTCGGTCAAGTAGACCCAATTCCACGATGTAACCAGAACATTCTCGGTTTTTATGTCCCCATGGAAGATATTCTGGGCGTGGCAGTCACGGAGAACACACAGCAGCTGAAAGGTTATCCACTTCTTTTCCATGTCTTCGAGAAAAGGCCGGGTGCTATTGCAAGTTAAAAGACTATGTTTTTAATAAATTTTCGGGACGGAATGTGGGAATGGTACCTGATTCGATCATATAGTGAGCTGTGAATGTACTGGCGGACTAGAAAGCCTCCTGTTCCAGTCTCGACAATCCGCTGATATGACAGGGCATTTGGGATATTTGCCAGTATCTTGCGTTCACCTACATATTGTCAGATAGACATGAGCAAGAAGAGTATAGTGGATGGTACAGACGCATAATCGCTTTCACATATGGATCTAGCTTCAAACTTGGGTATGGCTTCATGATGGCCTTAACAAATACCAAGCCATTGTGCTGTCGAGCACGTATGCTTTTCATGAATCTTGCTGTACCCAAGGATTTCTCGTACACAAGGTCGGCGAGCTCTGGTATATCGATGCCCGCAGACCCTGCGGACAGGGTGGTGATAGAGTAACCTTGGCCCATGGTGAATCCGCCTGTTAGTCCAAGGGGAAAGAATCGCAAGTGTCATCAAGGCAATCCACTTAAGCCCTAAAGTTTTAAAAAAATGTGATTGTATCTTCAGACAGCTTCATCCATGCAGCTTCTCTCATATCCATCTTTCGATCAGGTGATTACCTGAACCACTTTGTGTTGGGATCAGAGCTGTGCTGTCGTGGATCCAGCTGGACGCGTGATATAAAAGTTCAAAGGAGGGTGAGATCAACAGATAAGTAAATTCCACCTGCTTGACACTGAATTGCTTCAATGGATAAGGGACTATTTGCCTGATTCTTGGAGCTCAATCACCGTCGTCTGTTCGTTCATCGACCAGCTTCCGAGCGTTGACGTTGCTTAGATGCCAAGAAAGGTTACATAATCCCACACTAAACTGCTTTTGTCAACTGCCAGGCTCACCGCTTCTCTTTGATTCAACATCCATTATCTCCAAACAACATTTCAAGCGTTTGACGGGATAATGACTGATCTCGCCGTCTTGCCAAATTGTCAATACACAGTTGCCCTGGAAGCCAATCGCTGATGCTGCATGATTCGTTGGGATCGCAGCTGTTTCATCGTACTGCGAACTCCCACCAATCAAAGGCAAAAGGCAGGGATTGATCAAACGGCGGGAAGATATCTTCAGCCGCGCACTGGAGACATTCAGAAGACTTAAATATCTCTGCTTGCCCCCTCTTCCATATTCGAGAGATTTTTCCACGTCCGTTTTTTTCCTAAACTGGCGTACAATATGTTTCACAGCTGCCGTTATCTCAGCAAAGGAATGACAATCGCAAACTTTCCTACCAGTCTTGCCCAACAGCCTGAAGGATATCTTAGCCATGACAGGCTTTCCAGAAATGGAGTTCTCTGAACACCTACGGTCAACTAGCGCTCATCTCGCGGCCTATTCCATCCGTGATTTTACCTCGATGGATTTCAAGATTCATCGCTCGCGGTAGAACGCTGTTGCATGAGGGGAAAGATATCTGACACAAAGAACGGAGTTAGCAACAGGTCTCGATGCGGTGTCCGAGGAGAGGTTGGCCAACGGACCTCCGTTTGATACTTCCTGTGGGCTGCTTAGGAATTCTCGCACTACTATCTGCTTCCTCCCTAGTTCCTGGAAAGAGGGAAACAAATTCGATGCTTCGTGACCCGTCGCTCACATCGTGGACTGATAAATACTCCGGAGGAATAAGCCAAGATCTCATGTGACGACGTGCGGTTGAAGCGATGATCTGTTTTACAAGTAGGATTTGCTTTGAACATCCAGCAAGTCAGCATCCAACATCAAAAGGAACACGGGACACGGCGTCGTATCGTGGGAACATAAATCCGAATGGGTCAGGGCGTATTGACTGTCTCTTTATGATGTCGAGAAGTTAAACCAAAAATGCGGCTCATGTGTACTTAGCATTTGCTAAGATCCCCGGACCCTCCTATCACGATACGATACGGTGACTCGTCTAGGTGATTGATATGCTGCTCCACAACAGAGGCTTTCTTTCGGGGAAGAGTATCCTACTTCATAGTTTCATGTGCGAAAACAACACTTGCGCACGTTCCAATTTCTCTGCCCGATCCTATCCTGTTTTGTCCATGGATTCTCAGCTCAGTCACTGGGGTACCGGACTCATAGTATACCAATGCTGCATGCTGGTCCATCTGCGGCCGCGAATTAGCCTTGGGCTTTACTTTGGACCATGTTTCTTGTTTACATACATCTATGCATGGTCCAGTGACTATCGTATCAAAAACTGGCCGGCAATGGGCCGTTCCTGCAAGGGGGGGAGGCTGAAATTGGTGACGGAGCTCGCCGACGATATCAACGATCACTAATTGAACCCTAGGGTTGAATTATATTGGCCGATAGACGCTTCTACCCGCCTCATCTGGGGGTATTCCTGCTCAATCTCTGTTGCACTGCCCCGAACGATAACAGAGCAGCACGCCTTACCCGAGGATCTACGACCATTTCCGGGTTCTGACATGCATTTATTCGGACAAACGCGACCTCATGCATGCTCAGCGTTCCCAAGATGGTCCAGTCCCCTCCTCTGCATGGGAGGTACATACATGCGTGAAACCGGTCATCGTTGGGGCCCAGCGAGGCCCACGTTACAGGTTTGGTCCCTCAGCAGAGTGCATACAGGGCAAAAGCTGGCGAGGCCTGGGCTACGAGTGAGGCTTTCGATGGTTTTCCTCGGTTTTTACCATCACGTTTTTCCTACTGCCTGGAACATGTTTTTGTTACAGCTACAGGGAGGTCAATATGGGAGGCGGATTCTCTTGCACACCTCCAGTAATCGCGATCACGCCGAACCTCTAATCTGGCTTTAGTAAAGCATACGCGAGAGAAGCAGATTCCCCGCGAAAAACCCCGTACACACAACTCCCGTTCTGGTCAGGCACAAATTGATCCAAGGGTGGTCGTCAGAATATGATAGGTTTAAAGATTTAGGTTTATGCAAAATTCATCGGTGGCTGAATTGATAGGCCCCGAGGCTTCCTTTTTTCCTCCCGCACTAAGGAAGTACCGCGGTTGCATGCAGTCTGATTTGCAATGACAGGGATTATTCACAAATCGGTTGGTTCTGGTGGTTAGATATCAGAAGCGCTAATGGTGAGTGAACTCTTTGCTGATTGGCTTTGTTGTGTCTGCCCCTGCTCTTCCAACCAGTCAAATCTAAGTCGCATCTGCAGAAGATCACGTTAACTTCCCAAATCTCAACATCCACATCATGTTCATGAGAGGCCACCAGCATAGATGGAATGGCCATCTGGAATTCCCTGGGGGTTTCTGAACATTTGCTGCCGCCCTTTTTGGCTTCTCGATACATTCTGTGCGTGTAACACCGTTCTGTTGTCATCCGTCGTCGTGGGGCTCGAATTTCGCTTCATATTTATTCATATTGACAGACACTCGCATAATGCGAACTTCGTCAGCTGGAAAATCCAGTTTAGCCGCCGAAGTCGATTGACAGCGGTTTGTATCCTGCAGATGGCTGTACACACAGTCCCCACCATTGGTTCGTGGGCCCAAGCCCAGTGCCTGAAACCTCGATCCCTGAGAGCTCTGATTTTACCATGGAGCTTCAAGTCGGACAGTCATTGAATTGGGATTTGAGCACTGCCCCCCCTCCATGCCTCGTTTCCTTCTGCGAAAGGGATCGGATTCAAACCCTTGCAGCGTTTTCAGCCAGACAGTGACGTCCAAGGTGGTGTAGCAATACTGGATACGATCGTCTGCGCTGCTTTCGGGCTCGCCCGCGCTTAATTGATGCTTGTCTGTCCATTCTATGGAATCTGCCTGGCCTTTTAATCGGTAATGTATCTATACGTCACTCACTTGACGAGGCCGGTTTCAAGCATACAACTGATGCAAGTGTGTTCGACAGTAAGGACGGTGGGCGTACTCAGGCAGAAGTCTGCCCGTCTGAGCCGCAAGCTTGAATAACTACTAAATTTGCTTTGGACCAAACGGTCATTGACAAGAGGAACAGCAGACTCCGGCAGTTACATGCCTAGTTGGGCGTGACAAGTCCCATCTTTTTTTATTTTGGAAGCAGGGCCATTTTGCATCAAACACTGAATCAGCCTCTCTTGCCAGGCTCAGATCCCCATGTGGAAATCATGCAAGGTATATTTATAATAGTACAGAGCGAAGCAGGGAACGGCATATGATGAAAAGTTAGGGCTTCCGGAAACCTTCTAGGGGGCCAGAGGGTGATTCTGGGCCATTGGTATGCAATTACCGACATGCTAAACGCCTCACGCTTTTGAGGACAGGCTTGTCCAGTAGACAACCTGAGAATGCCCCGCCTCCGTGACAAACCAGGAATGATGCCCAATGGCTCAGTTCTCTATTGTGAGAATAATAGCATGATGATTCAACACGAACGAGGGCAGAATACCTCGCCATGCACAGTCATTGAGATGACTCGGTGTTTATCGCACATGATGCTTGAGGTCATTTTGAGACTCACGAGTCAGCGGCTAACGAGGGAGAGTGGGATGGTGCTGTTTTGGAGTTTGCTTTCTGGTGGGCTCCGTCATCGTTTGAGCTGACTCTAGCATTCTTTTTTTTTTTTCTTTTGTCTGGAATTGTATATTCCTTTTTGCATGCTGTGCTGGGAGTGGGAGTACATGTACCGGTACTTCGACTCAGGTATTGTGTATCGGAGGTATTGTTACGGGGATGTATGCGCACCTTCCGAGAATGGCTGTGTGAACGCGATTTGGGCGAATCAGCTGTCCGATCCAGACTGTCGGGACCGCCCTAAACCCGTTTCGCACTCTTAAGGGGGATTTTCAACGATTGAACGATCAGCGTCACTTCTGCCGATGTGAAGCTGGCCGTGGCTGATTCGAGTCCCTTTTGTTTCTCCTGCAAGTCACTTCTCCGTCCCAGCGGCTTTGCGATTGACTCGATCCATGCATGGCCCGTCAAGCCATTGTTTACACACCCATGTCGTCTCCGCAGGCTCTTCTGCTTCCTTACTCAATGCACTCAGGGCTTTTATTCCCCAAGGAGATCGCGGCTAATATCTGGCCTCCAGAGCCATGCCCGATGCATTACACCCATATACTCAAGGCATATTCTGCCTTGTGCACGCAGGTCCTTGTCGCTCCCTCGAGAATAGGGTCTGCGATCCGTTGTCTATTGCAGATGAGCCCTACCTTATTTGTTGCTTCGCCAATTGAAACCCCTGCTTGCTGCCAATCTCGCATCGACTCATGAACTCTTGGACTCATATAGCTTACTGCCTGTCAATCCCTCTCTTCTATCGGCTTTATATATTGTGCTTCACCCCTCTTCCTCCTCCTCATATCACTCTCCTCAACCCACTCGACCAAGCTCAAACTTCCTTCCTCTTGATGATTGTTCATGATTCGCCCTGCTTCTTTAGAACGAATCCATTTGCTCCATTGAATTACGCTACCAAAACTATGGACCTTCACCAAAGGTCTTACTCCGCTGGCTCTCAGCAGTACTACACAGCGCATTCAGCAATGACTACATCGCCCTACCATACCCCTCCTCAGACGCATGCTCTCAACCAGCCCTTGTCGGCTCATACCTCCGCAATGGTGGGCCTTGACTTACTCGACTGTCACCCCAACCAACAACTTCCCATTTGCGGTCCAGCACAACCTCTGCTTCCCGCCGCAGTTAGCTGGCCAGGAGACCCAGATTCAACTCATTGCTACTCCAACCCATCCTCGCACTTAGACGAATACCATGATTTAGGCATCTACGGGCATATCGACACAATTGCGACAACAAGTGCGCCCTTCATTACATCTCACGCCAACCCCTCCATTCCTAGCTCCGTAGCCTTTCTCAGTCCCCCACCAGCACTTCGAAAACCAGCAAACGTTACGTACCAACGCGCCCCAATCGAGGAAGATATAAACCTACACTACCGATCGGCTCCAACAACCAGACAATCAAAGACCACAGCAAAACGGGTGAAGATCAGTCACGATAACAGTCCAGTACAAGATAGCATTCATACAGTTCCTGTACACCACTCTTCGTCGCCATTTGGATACGAGACGGCGTACTCTGTTCCTGCGGATTTCAACCAAGATACTGCGCACATGTTGCTTGAACTCGACAACAATATCAAGAGACCAGTGGACAACCGGGCCCAGAGAGAAGCTCGACGCTCGACAACCAACACTAGCAATGCGACGCAGGTCAGTTGCTCTACTGCAGTCCGAGATGGTGGGGTAAGGAAGCAAGGCCGCAAAAGCACGACCACGGCTAAAGGCAAATACGAGTGTCCAAAATGCGGCATGCAGTTTACTAGAAACTCGAATTGCAAGTCACATATGAAGATACACGACCCCAATCGAAAATTCCCCCACAAGTGCACCAATGGGCAGTGCACGAAACAATTCAGTCGTAAGACAGATTTAGTTCGACATGTTGATAGTGTATGCCTTCTCTTCCCCCTTGTCATTTATCCTTGTCGAGCCATGCTCATTGATTTTAGGTACACAAAAAGCTTCGGCGATTTGGCTGCCCCCAGTGTGGGCATCGTTTTGCGCGACAAGACACCTTACGACGGTAAGTCATTTGTCACGCACCTTTTCATCTTCTCCCCCGTGATTTTACAGAAACTGATTTACTCTGGGGATAACTAGGCACTGCGAGGATGGCTGCAGAAAACAACACCGCCAGGCGCAACGCGTTACGCCTGTCACTACTACTACAGCAATTTCGATGGATACGATTCCATCATACGCCGTCCCTCCAGTCACTTACGAAGAGTCCACATCGTCATCACCATACCGGGAAGTAAATTCGCAATCAGTCCACCAACTGCAACAAGTCAACAATACATTTATGCGGCCGGCCTTTATTGGCAACACATTCTCGCAATATGCATGATGTTCTGTTTCTTTACGGGCTACGGAGTACGCAAATGATGAATCGATACAGCTAAATGATTACCATGATGTATACGGGTGCCAACCTGTTGTCTTTGTCTGGTGTTAATTGGACAGATTATGAGAATAGATATTTTTTTCCCCTCCACTTCCATCCCGCATTCTTGGGGCCAGATGCACAGAAAGAAGACTATTTTCCTTTTTCCTTTTTTTTTCCCTTTCCCATTATTATTTACAAACGAAGAAGAATGCGATGAACATACGACCGACGGCCGGAGGGAGGGGTGTGGAGCGCAGGGATGTGTTTTGAGTTCGGATTGAAAGTGAGACAGACAGACAGCCCTGGGCGATCCGGGAAAATCGCGGGTCCACAGAATGTTCTTCGGTTGTTCTTTGAGGCTTCGATTGTGTTTCCATTTTCCTTCGGTTGCATATTTTTGCTTTTTCTTTTGGTCGGGATTTCTGTTTGGGCTGCATGCTTAGCGCCCATATTGTCGAAAATCTTTCCTGAAGTTTGACGGGTTGAAGCAGAAGCGAACCGTCATCGATGTCTCTGGGATGCGTTTTGCACTGTATTTACTGGATGGATGTGCGGAATTAGACTTATCACCTCTTTGTTTGCGCATTTGTGTTTTTTGCTTTTCGTACTATGGGGATAGATTTCATTTGTTGTTCTCTTCCGTGGGCGTTTTCTTTTGAGCGGAAGATGTCAGACTTCAGATTCCAGATTACTAGTACTATACCCACTTCTGCATTTGAAATTTGCTATGTGTTTTCTATTTCCTGGTGGTTAATGAATGGTAGCGATAGGAGAGAAGCCTCCTAGAGTTCATCATAGATGCATGTCGTACATACTTCATCACAACCAAAAATTGGAACTGTCACTTTTCTTTGCCACCAAAGCAATTCCTTTTTTCTTTCCCCCCAACGGGAACTTGAAACATGCGTGCCGGGTCTAGTAGCGAATTGATCCCTTCTAGAAGAGTACTCTTTCTATTTTGAATCCCACAGCATGAGCCCTGCTTGTCAGAGAAGTCGGCGGTTCTTCACTCATTGTTAGTCGCTGATTGGATGGTTCCCGAGTCAAGACACTTTTCTTCCCGCTCAGCCCTATCTGATTGAAACCTGATTTGGGTCTAGCGGTGCTGTTATCCTGGGGGTTAGCGTCGAACTTAATCTGATAGGGCTGTTAGTTTGAGTGAAGCAGTCGGGAGTGTAGGGATAGTCACGGAGCATGTTATCCAGGGTTGGCAAGGGGCATTCGTAGTATTGTTGTCGAAGGAGGGTAGCAAGCGCTTGGGAGATAGGGAAAAAGACCACTTGTGCGTTGGGTTTGTTGCTTTTGTTTCCCTCCCTTGTTTGTTTCGAATCTGACTGATTGAATTTTTTTTTGGTTTTCCCCTGACGGCGGGCTAGGCTGGGCTCGGTTTGCGTCTCCCGATCCCATCCCATCCCCTGGTCTGAGCGTGGTTAAAGTCCGGGGATGATGAATGATCAGGGATTCTTTTGTAAAAAAGGGTTTTGCTTTTTTGGCTTTCAGATCCTTAATGATTCTGGAATATTTCCAGATTGGGCAGGCAAATCCGATGATCCAGAGGCTTGACGTAGAGTATTACATACCATGTAACTCCCGTGCACTGCAGCGTTTCCAAAGAGGTCAGACAGACAGACAGGCATGCAGTGCTGGCCGTCTCGGCCGCGGATCCGGAACAGATGATGAGAAGAACGGCCGTTGGGAGAAAGTCAAAGCTGAGTAACTTACCCGTCCAGCCGTGCGTTTGACAGCAGACATTCTTTTTGTCGAACATGGACCAATCGTCTGCTCCGCCCAATGAACAAGTAAATTATGTAGTACGATGTTGTGATTCTGTCAGACGGACCTCGCATAAGCCTCTGTTTGCGAACTGGTTCGCTTGTGCGTCTTTTGTTTGTTTCGATGGATGCTAACGTTGACATGCCGATGGCCAATTACCATGGGCCGAGAGTTGAAACCGTTTTCTCCGCCTGACCAGAACATTTTGACAACAACAATCGAGCATTCTCCAGGTGCGTCTGATTCTGCATCTGCGCGTTCTGCAAGTTACGTTCATCGAGCTAGCAGGGATCATGCCGTGGGGGCCGCACTAGAACAATCCTCGAGCCTTCGACGATTGTTCCATGGCTCTTCCGTTTTGGGAATGGGATCATCCGTGCCTGCAGGGGATTTGTGATGTTCTCCCGTCTTTTTTGCTATCGGTGTCTGAAGTAAATTTTGCATCGGAGAATCTGTCATAGAGCTCGAATGCCTGTCCGTGGAGGAGGGTGTGGTTGGCAGGCCTTTACCTCCTCGTCTGATGGGCTCTCTAAGCGCTGACCTCCCTCATTGAGCACCGCTTCGGGAAAGGGTTCGTTTTGCTCCACGTATTCACCGCACAATGTGTTTACTCTTCTATCCTGACATCATGGGGGCCTTGTATGAGGTGAACTGAATGACTTTGGCTCCAGGGCTTATCGAGCTCTGGACAACTGGGAGAATTGTTGTGAATTACTCCGTTAACGCTTGGTCTTCTTGCCTTCGACCTTGGGCGTAACACGGCTTTGATGCAACCGTCCTGCACGCAGGTCGGTTAGGACATGGCTGATACCGTAGATTTGCTTAGCCTTCTTTGCCCTTGCAGGCGAACGATACAGTCTCCGCTGGCCCCCATTGTCAGGGCTCTGCGATGAACCCAGATCCTGCAGCCCTGTTTCTGATTTGGCCTGAACGTTGGAAATCGGTGACTGCAGTGGGCCGTTGGTTTATTTTACATACCAGCGTCCATTTCTCAAACTGGTACAATTGGGAATGTACAGGTACATTGTCCCTGGGTATTGAACGTTCGACGAGACGGTAAGACACCGGTGTTTCGTACTCCAAGGCCCTATGGCCGTTTCTGTTTGATCTCGAAAGATCGCTTGTCCCGGCGGCTACTTTGTGGCTAAGCGTAGGGCTGAGGTTCTTTTCTCCCATATATGCTGTTTCATCTTCCTAGCATCTGTCCAAGGTCAATGGTTGATATCTTTTCATTTCAACACAGCACAATGGCTTAGAGACCACATGCCCTCTATACGCGGGAGCTCAGCAACAGCGGCACTGGAAGCGTCAGTGATCATCGAGCTGCTCAAAATAGAAGTGGTGCAAGCGTCACGCAGTCTGACACGGGTCATCGATTGCTAGAAATATCTTGAAACGCTTGCGATTTGAAAAGGGACAAAGCAAGAGTCTGTGTCGGCCCACCCCAACACGTCTTGCTTGCGCCATGCAAGGACCGTTTGACACGCAAGGAGCATGCTAGTTACCGTCTTTCAAAATCAAAAGGCAACTGGGCAAGATTTGCGGTCTCACGACGGACTAGTTGTAGGAAACAAGGTAGACAAAGTCTTTGAGAAGCTGCAAGATGTGAGATTCATGACGCTGTGCATTGCTCCTAGCAGTCATCTGTCACTGCATCCCACCATATAACATGGAAGTGCCGAAGTGGCGATGCAAATCAAACGATCAGGCGTCGTGCGAGATTCGCCGAAGTATTCCAGCATCAGAAAGAATGCCACAGGGACCACGGATTGACTCCAGTGTAAGAGCTCATAAACACAACGGGTATTTCTTTTCATAGCATCTCGAGACCATACTATCGACAGGAATTCGTCTGCCTCCCTTCCAAGCCAGCTCCGGGAATAGGGACAGATGGATCAAGGCTAACAAGGAACCTCGACATTTCCATCTGACTGAAGTGTAGCAGCAATCAGCAGTCTAGCCACTGTCCTATATAGAATATTGCCCCTGCTATCACGTCGTGTCCGACGCTGACAGGCTGGTGGTGAAGAGGCCAAAGAAAATTGAAGTTGTTGAGATGAAGTTGGTCTGGATGGCAACTCCGAATCGGACTTTTCTTTTGCGGGACATCAACCCCGCCCCAAGTGTGATCTGATCTCAACAAAACACTGCTCCGAATTCCATTTCACTCTCTCGCCGCCGTCGTTCATAGACATACGATACCCATTTCTTCTTACTGTTCTGCCAATATCTCTTTGATATTGCTCTGGTTTTCTTGTCTATACGGAGTACCCCTCATCTACCTCTTGAGGCTCGATCAACCGGTCTCTGAATAAAAATGTCCACCACAACCACAGTCGAACGCATCACCGGCGACAATGTCTCGTCGTTATTTTCCGAAGTTGACACGCGCTTGGTTCTTGATTTGAATGAAGCACATTCAAGACAGTCGGCACGGGAGGGAGGCGAGTTGGAAGGCTACGATGAGGAGCAAATCAAGTTGATGGATGAACGATGTATAGTCGTGGATGATAACGACCAGCCGATTGGCAGTGGCAGCAAGAAGACCTGTATGTTTCTCTCTAGATGTTTTCTTCCTGCATAGGACAGGATTACGAAGTGGGCTGGAGGAACTTTCTTCATTTTCATTGCCGAATTAGAAGCTAATGGCTTTACTCTTACCCGGCAGGCCATTTAATGACCAACATCGACCGCGGACTCCTCCACCGGGCGTTCTCCGTGTTCCTGTTCGACTCCCAAAAACGTCTTCTTCTCCAGCAGCGTGCCACAGAGAAAATCACTTTCCCCGACCAGTGGACAAACACCTGCTGCTCGCACCCCCTGGGCATTCCCGGCGAGACTGGCGTAGGATTAGACGCCTCCGTGCAGGGCGTGAAAAGAGCCGCGCAGAGAAAACTGGAGCACGAACTGGGAATCAAGCCGGCGCAGGTCCCGCTGGACAAGTTTGAGTTCTTGACGAGAATTCACTACAAGGCTCCTAGCGATGGGAAGTGGGGAGAGCATGAGAGTGAGTTCTTTTCTTTTCTGATAAAAAAGATAGGACTGGACTAATCTATCTGGTAGTCGATTACATCTTGTTCATCCAGGCCGACGTCGATCTCGATGTTAGCCCCAACGAAGTTCGGGATGTGAAATACGTGACGGCCGACGAGTTGAAAGCGATGTTCAAGCAGCCCGAGTTGCAGTTTACGCCATGG
This sequence comes from Chrysosporium keratinophilum, assembly GCA_029850275.1. Lineage (NCBI taxonomy): Eukaryota > Fungi > Ascomycota > Eurotiomycetes > Onygenales > Onygenaceae > Chrysosporium > Chrysosporium keratinophilum. The sequence continues at coordinate 1,447,230 of JARBIX010000006.1, forward strand.
TTCAAGCTCATCTGCCACTCGATGTTGTTTGAGTGGTGGGCGAGCTATGGTACCGATTCGTTCAAGAAGTACCTGAACAACACGGAACTGCACAAGATGGTTTGATAGGTGGCTTTAAAAAACAGGGAAGGGCGGTATCGAGTAGCCTTTTGCATGGCGGGTTTCGGCATATTTAACGGACGAAAATATCAGTTGAGTCCTGTGGACGGGCACCAAGTGACAAAGTCACCGTTTCGGTATGACTTATGCATACAATTCGGGTCAAGATAAATATAAATTAATAATAAGATATCCCCTGTAGTTATGATAAATTTCCCAGATCATGACAGGCCGTAGCAAAAATCAAAGACCAAATTAAGTAAACAGCGCTTCAACAGAGAATGATGGATGCAGCAACAAACCCGAAAGATGCATAACTCCAGGGTATGCGCAAGAGCAATGCTATAACCCTAAAATCGCTCAATATAGCTCCATAAAACCGAAATATATCAGTGTCGTCAGCAGCGTCTCCCCAGAAATGCAGGTCTCCGCGGTGGTACGTAGCACAGTAGCAGGCTGCACAACCACACACAAGAGCTTGAACAAGCCCGCTTCGCTGAAGCACAGATCCCGTCCAGATCAAAAGTAAATGCCAGTAAACGGTAAAAAATCGCACAGAGAGCGAGTGTCCCTCTCTTATCGCGATGCTCGATTCGTCGCAAGCAGAATGACACACGTGCCCACAATCGAGATAGCCACGGTAACAAACACGACCTGCGAGCGCCAGCCACTCTGCACCAGGGCCTTTTGGCGACTATACCGCGTCAGCGTGCTGACGTAGATGGCAAAACCGTTGGCCAGCGAGACGAGCGAAAGGACCCAGAAGATGATGCCTAGGGGTAGGGCCATGCGGCGTTCGAGACGGGAGGGTTCGGCGCGTAGATGGAAGGAGAGTACGATGGCGCCGGCGACGATGCAGAGGTACATGGAGAGGCGAAGCCAGGAGAGAAAAGTGCGTTCGTTGGCGCAGTGGTCGCGGCAGTCGGAGGCTCTGTTGTCGAGGACGAGGGTGCCGAGGAGAGGGCGGGAGAGGATGATGGGGCGTGGAGAGGCGAGGAGGTGGCTGCGATGGAGTTAGTTATGGGTGGTAGATTGAGAAGAAGATTGTAGATACCCGTCGATATGGACTGGCTTGATGTTGAGGGGGTTAGCCAGTGGGTTATAGGTCTCTCGCTGGACATCGTCCTCGAGGTCGGGGGTTGGTTCTCGAGGCATGGCGGAGCATTTCAGGTGTGCTCCCAGATCTGGTATTTGTAGTTGTCACTGACAAGATAGAGAAAATGATGATAGCAGCGATCTACCAGCAAGAGTGTCTCGTCTTCATTCTAGGATTGCTAGCGATCTGGAAAACTGGCGATCGTAGAATTCGAAGATAGAGGGTATCTGGCACGTGCCCGCACCACCAAAGCCTAGAGTACAGTATGCAGTCATGAGATGGAGTGAGTTAGAGCTAGATCACAGATAGTACGATAAGTCATGTTTAGACGTGTTGTGGATGATTCTACTATATAATAGTGTATTGAAACAAAAGATGAATTTCTATCGTCAGCATCAGATATTGAAACCGCCGAACTAGAGCCATTCACTCCAGCACATCTTCGGAATGATCAAGGGTATTGCAATAACATCATTCTCCATCAACTCCAGCCCATATTAACGCCAGTAATATCCCACAAAAAGCAGCCCAAAACACACTGCCTCATATCATCCTAACACCTTCATCTTCTTCTTTTTCTTCCCTCCCTCCTTATCCCCCTTCTTCGCCTTCTGCCAATCCCTCCAGCTCCCAATCCGATCATCCCGAGTCTCCTCCCAAGCCTTTTCCTCCTCCCTCTTCCTCTTCCGCGCCTCCAACTCCTCGTCCTCCTTCTTCTTCTCCCTCCCCTCTTCCTGCAACTTCGCCTTCAACTGCCTCCGCCGCCGCGCCTCCTCCTCCAACAACACCTGCACCGTCCTCTTCCGCCATTCAACCTTGAACGCGTCCGTCTTGAGTTCCGGTGAGTCCAGCGTGTACTTGTGTTCGCGGATCAGCAGGCGGCGCGCATCGGCGATGCATTCGTCGAGGTTGGCGCGAGCTTTTTCGTCCAAGAGGGCGATTTGGGCCTTGTTTAGACGGTCAAAAGCGTCGGGGGCGAGGGGGTTGGAGGTTTTGTCCGGGTGGATGAGGAGGGATTTTTTGCGATATTGGACTTTGATATCAGAGTCTGGGACGCCGGGTTGGAGGTCGAGGACGGCGTAGCTAATAGAGGGGGAATTGTTAGAGCGTCGTATATAGATGGGAAGAAGAGATATACGCACGCATCCAGTTGAAAGGCATTTCTGATGCGGTCTATTTCTGCGTCCTGGAATTGAGGTCAGTCGTGATCGCGTGTCTCGTCTGGTATCTCGTTCGGGAAGATGTTGCTTACTTTGGTGAACTCCGACGCCTCCCTTTCAAGAGAGTTGAGTGCTTCCAGATCTTCATCAGCCATTCTGCGAATTGACGTGCAATCGACCAGGCTGGCCGAGTCTCTGTCTCTGTCTGTCTGTCTGAATCTGTCGCATGAGCTCGATGAAGCTGCTTATCGATAACCGACAATTGCTGACTAAGCGGACGAAAGCTCAAAAAGTTTCTCGCCGAACAACGAACAGAAGAACAGAGCACGAGAAAAGCGCATCAACACTCGCCTTGAAGAGTCGCCATGGCTCCAGCACACCCCCGCAATGGGAAGCCTCAAAAGCCCATCCGTCAAAATGCCAGAAACCTGAAACGCAAGCGCAACGAAGAAGACCTCAGCAGCCTCGCCCAGCGTGTCGAACAGCTCGACCCAAAATCACCCGTCGAGACATTTGCAGAGCTCCCGCTCTCCGATGCCACGTTACAGGGACTCTCGTCGTCGCATTTCAAAACGCTAACAGACATTCAATCGCGCGCAGTCCCTTATGCGCTCAAGGGCAGAGACATCCTCGGTGCCGCAAAGACCGGGAGCGGGAAAACACTGGCCTTCCTCGTCCCCGTGCTGGAGAATCTCTACCGCAAGCAATGGACCGAATACGACGGACTCGGCGCCCTCATCCTCTCCCCCACCCGTGAACTGGCGATTCAGATCTTCGAAGTGCTGCGTAAGATCGGTCGTCATCATGCCTTTTCCGCCGGTTTGGTGATTGGCGGGAAGAGTTTGCAGGAAGAACAAGAGCGGTTGGGACGGATGAATATCCTCGTGTGTACGCCTGGACGTATGCTGCAGCATATGGATCAGACGGCGGCGTTTGTGACGGATAACATTCAGATGTTGGTGCTGGACGAGGCGGATCGGATCATGGATATGGGCTTTCAGAGCACGGTGGATGCGATTGTCGAGCATCTACCCAAGGAGCGACAGACGATGCTGTTCAGCGCAACGCAGACGAAAAAAGTGTCTGATCTGGCGAGATTGAGTTTAAATGATCCGGAATATGTTGCTGTGCATCAGGCAGCGAGTAGTGCGACACCCGCGAGCCTGCAGCAGCATTACGTGGTTACGCCATTGCCGGAGAAGCTGGATACACTGTGGAGTTTTATACGGAATACTTTAAAGTCAAAGATAGTCGTGTTTTTCTCATCGAGTAAGCAGGTTCGGTTTGTGTACGAGGCGTTTCGACATATGCAGCCGGGTATACCGTTGCTGCACCTCCACGGACGACAGAAGCAGGGAGCACGAATTGATATTACGGATAAGTTTTCGAGGGCGAAATTTTCCTGTCTATTTGCTACTGATGTCGCAGCTAGAGGATTGGATTTTCCTGCAGTCGATTGGGTCATTCAGGTGGACTGCCCTGAGGATGCGGATACGTATATCCATCGCGTCGGTCGAACTGCGAGATATGAGCGAGATGGCAGAGCAGCGTTGTTTCTCGAGCCTAGCGAGGAGGAAGGCATGTTGAAGCGACTTGAACAAAAGAAGATCCCCATTGAGCGCATCAACATCAAGGCAAGAAAGCAACAAAGCATAAAAAATCAACTGCAGAACATGTGCTTCAAGGACCCTGCGTTAAAGTACCTTGGGCAAAAGGCATTTACGTCTTATGTCAAGTCGATACATATTCAAAAGGACAAGGAGGTGTTTGATGTGAAAGGCCTGCCGCTGGAGGAGTTTGCGTCCAGCCTGGGTCTTCCTGGCGCTCCACGAATCAAGTTTATCAAGGGAGACGACACAAAGTCGCGCAAGAACGCACCTCGACGCCTGGCGGTTGTGTCGAGTAGTGACGAAGTTACAGACGAAGAAGGAGATGCGAAGCAGAAGAAGAAGGACAAGGAAAACACAGTACGAACGAAATACGATCGCATGTTCGAGCGTCGGAACCAAGATGTGTTGACGGAGCACTACACAAAATTGATTCATGACGAAAATGATGTTGACGATGAAAAGGACAATCCTAAAGCTGATGCAGATGAGGACGATGGGTTCCTGTCTGTCAAGCGAAGGTTCGACGCCGGCGACGAAGACCTTGGAGGCTCCGACGGTGAAATGGATGGCTTGAAGAAAGATATCAAGGCGGTCCAGATAGACGGCCAAGATCCCCTGCTCATCGACTCGAAACGACGTGAGAAACTACTCAAATCGAAGAAGAAGCTACTTAAATACAAAGGTAAAGGCACCAAACTTGTGTATGATGATGATGGCAACGCACATGAGCTCTACGAGATGGAAGATGAAGACCAGTTCCGAGCTCAAGGTGACGCGGACACACAACGTGCTAGGTTCTTGGAGATGGAGGCTGAACGCGTTCGACTGGCGGATATTCGCGACAAGGAGATTGCGAAGCAGAAGAAGAGAGAGAAGAAGGAAAAGCGCAGAGAACGAGCACGAGCTGAAAAGGAAGCAGAAGGGGGAGCTGTCGCGGTTCTCGCTCCGTTCGAAGAAGAAGCGGAGGCGGGTGGTCAGGGCTATTCTGACGAGGACAGGGAGCCGGAAGAAGCACAGGCACCGCCAAGTAAGAAGCAGAAGAAATGGTTCCAGGATGATTCCGATGTGGAAGAGGAAGACTCAAAAACGTCGAAGAAGAAGAGACGGACTCGTGCGCAGAGTCCGCAGGTTAAGACGTTGGAGGATCTGGAAGCTCTTGCGGCTGGCCTTTTGGAGTAAACAGTGTAATAGTTTTGATGCCTTTTTTGGAGCGATCTCCACAGACTCTGGCTCAGAGCGTGTAGTGACCTGATAGACATTGATATCCCGATGCGATGGCCATTTTCTCCCGCATCTCGATCTATACTCACGACCCCGTTCAGCAAGGGCTTGTCAAGGGTAGGATAACTTTTTTGGCGTCCTGCAGGCATTGTGTCTGGATTGCCTGCGATTATTATAAATTTCCATGCTGCCGAGTCCCTTTTCTCCAAATTCTCCCGCGTTGCCAACACGCACGACCAGGATATCACTAGCCGTTCATTCGCATTGCTTTAAAATCCGGGGGGCGCCAAGCGGGCGGGCGCTTTTAGCTCTGCGACCCTAGAACACGCCCAAGAGTTTCGTTTCAGCGATCCTCCAGCGCCAAATCGAACAACGCTGCTCGGAGGTTAATCTCTGACATCCTCGTCGTTCTGGGTGCAAGGCCCCCAGCATGAACCCGCGCCCGTGGCCTTTACTCCGTCTCGCTGTGCAAGTGAGCACGCAATCGCGGTATGTGGATATCATTGCTGACACCGTTGATGGTGCAATCGATGGCAACGATCCACCAGAAAATTCGATTCAAAGTCGAGCATGGAGAAACTCCGCGTGTTCTTGGAGATGCTTGTCTTGATGTCGCATTTCTCAAGACTTTTCCTGCCGCTTGGGTTTTATTAGCCGTGTTTTATAGGACGGGATTGGTGATCATTTGGCCCAGATGCGAGCTTATTACTATGAGCTGCCAGTCGGATCCCAGTTCACTGCCGGCAGCCATTTACGGTCCAGGAGGAGAGGGGAAATGCCGGAGTCGCACAGGGAATAAATACTTCCCTTTCGTCCTGGTTCTTTCGATCCCATCGAGAGCTTGATTCTGGGAACCCTTTTGCGGAGTTGGATCATTGCTGGAGTGCTGATTACCTCGAGAAAGCTCGTATCGAGCGACACCTTTTCTGACGCCATCTCAGGTCAGCATGGTTGCATTTTCATTTGGATTATAGAAGACAGGTTCGCGACGGACAATTTCCTTTTTGCCATCTTACAGAGATTTTCTTCTCCTTCCCTGCTCCTGGACAAGTGACTTATCTGTTCGTGCACCGCTTCTGGGCTTCCTAGACTCTGAAAAAGAAGTCAGCCCTCGATCCCACACAGATTGAGAGATCGAGAAACAGCCCAAGGTGCTGACACGCCTGTATCCATCCATCCAAGATGGCGACCCCCGGCGACGCAATCAAGGCGCCATACGGCCTTGACGAAAAATCGCACGATGCCGAAAAGTCAGCCTCTCCCGATATCCAGCAAGTTGATACTGAGCATGGGCGAATCGTCGCCGACAAACTTGCCCGCAAACTGTCCGCGCGACAAGTGCAGATGATTGCCATCGCGGGCACCATTGGCACGGGTCTCTTCTTGGGAACGGGAAAGTCGTTGTCCACGGGCGGACCGGGCTCGATGCTTCTTTCGTATTCGATTGTGGGTGCGATCGTGTTTGTGACGATGTTGTCGTTGGGAGAGATGGCGTCGTACATGCCCATTGCTGGATCCTTTTGCACATATGCAGGGTAAGATTTGATTCAGCTTTTATACGTCCTTTTCTAGGTTCATTTGCGTTGCCGATGTGCTAACTGGCACGTCCAGACGATTCGTAGACGACTCGCTTGGGTTTGCGCTTACTTGGGTGTATTGGTTCAATGACTCTGTTGCGACAGCGGCGGACCTGGTTGCATTACAATTGCTCCTAGCCTATTGGGATGAGAATTTCCCTGCATGGGCGTTCAGTTTGATCTTCCTCGTGTTGCTGATTGCACTGAATATCATCACCGTGCGGGCATATGGTGAGGTGAGTACTCCAATATCGACCCAAAGGTAAGAGACAGAATTAACACAATCAAACACAGATTGAATATTGGTTGAGTATCCTCAAAGTGATCACCGTTATTGTAAGTTCTCCCGTCTCACGCTCTTCGCAATACCTAGCTTACATACGACAGATCTTCATTATAATCGGTATCGTCGTCAATTGCGGTGGAAACATAAACAAAGAGTACATTGGTGGGCGGTACTGGAATATGGGCGAAGCCCCTTTTGTTGGAGGAATCGGTGGCTTTGCCTCTGTCTTCGTCACTGCTTCGTTCGCATAGTATGTCCCAGCAGCTGTATTCCTTTATCAACGATACGCTAACATATATCTAGCGGAGGAACCGAATCCATCGCCATCACGGCTGGTGAAACTCGCAACCCAACCCGCAACATCCCCCGTGTGATCCGCAACGTATTTTGGCGTATTCTCATCTTCTACGTTCTCGCCATTCTCATGATTGGCCTCAACGTCCCATACGACTACCCCAACCTCTCAACAAGAAACTCCCGTACCAGCCCCTTTACCATTGTTTTCCAACAGGTTGGTAGCCAGGTTGCAGGCAGCTTTATCAACGCAGTGATCATGACCAGTGTGATCTCGGCGGGGAATCATGCCCTGTTCGCCGGGGCCCGAGTCATGTATACCCTTGCCGTGGACAAACACGCCCCGGCGTTCTTGGGCCGCTTAACGAAGCGCAAGGTCCCGTGGGTAGCCGTGCTGGTAACGTCGTTGATGAGCGGCTTATGCTTTGGCGCAAGTTACATTGGCGCAGGACAACTGTGGACTTGGCTACAAAAGTGAGTTCTTAATATCATCGCTATTATCGCTTTTATTTCATTTCATTCCCCCCTCCCCGCCCCCGTCCTTGACAAAAGCAATTCTTCCCCAATCTCCTTCACTCTCATCCTTTGCCTCCGCCCCGCCGGCAAATAATCCACAAAGATTAAAAGAAAAACATGCCAAGCTAACACTCCTCTCCAGCCTTGTTGGCGTCTCCAACCAACTATCCTGGCTCTTCATCGGCGTCGCCTCCCTCCGTTTCCGCCGCGCCATGGAAGCCCAAGGCCTCGTCCACCTCCTCCCCTTCAAAAACTGGACCTACCCCGTCGGCCCCATCGTCTCCATCACCCTCAACGCCGTCCTCATCCTCGTGCAGGGCTGGTCCTCCTTCGCCCCGACCTTCCAGGCCCTCGACTTTGTCAGCTTCTACGTGCAGATCCCCGTCATGGCGCTGCTGTATGTCGGATGGAAGCTGCTCAAGCGCACGAAATGGGTTAAGCTTGAGGAGATGGATCTGATTACGGATCGGTGGGATGGGGGTAGGTTTGGTCCTGGGACGGGTGCGGAGGCGACGGCGGCGGCGCGGAGAGGGGATGATTGGCGTGATGAGACGACGTGGGTGAGGACGGATGGGGAGCCGCCGTTTTGGAAGCTGTCGTGGAAAAGTAAGGCGAAGAGGGGTGGGCAGTGGCTGTTTTTCTGATGCGGGTATGCGCGAGGAGATTGTTTGGTTCTCTCATGTATGTACATACATACATGCATACAGTACATTCAGGTTCTTGTTGTTTGCTCGCTGTCTTTCTTGCTTGCTTTCTATTCCACGAATTCCTCCCGTCTGCATGGGATATGCCCTTATCTTTCCTTTTTTGGCTGTTGGACAGATTTCCCGATTTCAACCCTACCAGTGATCACCACCACGTGTATGTGCTAGCGGTACAATCTTGAAAAAGAGATGGATAGCTGTCAAAATCTGCTTCATCTTGAATTTAGTAATTGGTTTGCTGGCCAGGGCTGCTTGTCGACTGAAAAGTCGTTTGGAGCAAACTAGCCATACTATCATATCAACCAAACCGACTGTCAATGCACGCACCCAGGTTTCTCGGGTACAAATCTTTCCCATGTTCTTTTGCGTGCTCCTTTGCAGTCCTCAATGATTATTTGCCGCAGGTTCATCCAGAGAAACTCATCCATGCTGATATGAGACTCACAAAAGATTTCAGAAAAAGAATTGTTTTTCTATTTCCTCTAAGAAATCATTTAAAACGCAAATATTGAACATTGATACATAATAATCTCAACATAAACTGGGGTATCTGACATGACAAACATTCTGATTGCTTCAAACGGCAACGCAGCAGCATAATGCGTCCAACAAAAGTATTCTTCGTAATCCAGGGAAATTCATTCCACAAACAGCCTCACCCAACAAAGTACAGAAAAGTTTAGAAAAGATATAGGAAAGATATAGGAAAGTTCATGACGGGCATTCAAACAAAAAGGAAATCAGGTCAAGCATTGACCATCTCTCCAAGCTCCATCTTTCGACGCTTCACTGGTGGCAGCTCTACTGCCCCCTCACTCACCGTTGGAGAGTTCAAGATTTCGCGGTGTCCAGCCGGCATCATCGCTGATGTACTAAAACACCGCTGTCGTTGTAGTGGTTCTGCTGCGGGCTGTCGAATAGGAGGAAGAGAGTACGAAGATGAATGTTCGTGACTCCATCTTCGTTCAATCAATCCAATATCCTCCTGCGCCAATGGCGAGATCGGGTGCAGAGTGGTATCAATTGCCCTGTCCATACGCATCGACCATGGCGACGTGGTGCTGCTTGCAGAGTGCGGGCCATCGGCTGAGAAATCGACTTTCAATTTGCTGAGTGTTGGGGGGATTGGAGGCAATCGGATGGCGGAGTTAGCTGGATGAGTGGTTGGTCCTGGAGCAGAAGTGTAGGGCGGCGTAGAGATGGTTTGCTTGTATTGGCGAGGGGAAAGGGGAGGTAACCGATCTCTAGAAAGAGGAGGCAGATGCGAGGGTCCAGGGAGCCCCGGACTAGGAACTGATCCATGTCGGTCTGTTGACAGTGGCAGGTTGCCACCTGATAGAGGTCGTTGTATAGGGGCGCTGCTCAACGGAGACGACGGTGGCAATGTCGCTGATGGAGATGGTAACATCGAAGGGCCCCACGGCGGATTCATTAGGATTGGCGGGCTCAGTCTCAGCTTCAGACGTTCTCTATCCATTTCGGCTGAAGGTGCAAACCGGAACTCCGTATTCGGACGAATTTCTCGTGATGGTGCCCGGTGATGGTTCTGGGGGGGGCTGGGCTGGAGAGGCGCCTGAGTTGAAAGCCTGAGTGCGCCAGACTGGCCAAAGGTCGACTCGTAGGTTCGGATAGGGCCTTCTTCGGCCTTCAGGGGTGGGCGCCCTCTCCGTTTATGTGTTACGTCAACACAAGAAGACTAGCAGAGATTGTTAGTTACTCCACCCAAAGATACGAGTCCACGGTACAAGAATGCTTACCTCTTTACCTGCTACCACGCATCGTCGACAAGGTCGTGCAGAGTCGCAGCCCAAATGTTTTCGTTTACAGTTCACACAAGCAGAGGCCACGTGAGCCTTTGCACGCCGTGTCGATCGAGGTGGCAATGGTATCGTCCTGGGTGGAATAGGTGTTGCTGCTGACAGGGCTGGAAGCAGATGTGGTTGTTCAGTTGTCGTGGAGAGGGAGATCACCGACATTTTCGCTTGGTTGATCGATTGTTGAGGCTGCTCGCCAGCACCCTGAGCCTTGGGTAGATTGCCTCCGTATGCTGTCTGCTCGGAAACTTGCTGCGAAGCATTTGGAGCTGGAAGCTCGGAGCGTTTACGCTTTTCTCCTTGAGATAGATTGAGCCGATTTTGCAAAGAGGAAGAGGCCGACATAGGAGGAGAAGGGTATGCGGTTTGAGAACTGTAGGCGCAGGACGTCTCTGATCGGTGCAATGAAAACCTCAGTGGATCGGAACTAGATCCGTAGGCGTGTCGAAAGGCCGTGAAGGGGAACGGTTCGACAGGTCGTAGAGACTGCATGAGGGTGGTTGTAGACTGGTATATCGGGGTTTTAGGGAAGAAGTGGAGGAGTATTGTTGGAACTGGAGTAAGAGCGTTGATGGCAGTCGGTGCTATATAGTAGCCTGTCCGCTTGGGGATATGGTCCACCAGAAGTATAAGATCAGGAGAGTAGACTGTGAATTATGCCGATCATTGAAAGGTCAACATATGTATTCGATGAACGGAGGATTTTCCAGAATAAAACTGCAAAGAATCCGACAGACTCGAAGCAGCCCTGGCAGCCACTAAAACAAGTTCCGTCGAAGCTGCGGTGCGATAGGACCCAAAACAACGGTCGCGATCCGGGCCAGCAATATCAAAAACCAGAAGATCCGATGGCGCTTGATTGCTGTTTGCTGGATAACCGCTCGAGGGCGCTTTCGTGTTCAATATCGAAACAAAGAACGGAGAGGCGAAGCTCAGCACAACTAAGGAACCAGATTCTAGCAAAGTTCCAGATTCAAGAAAGAAGAAAGAGGAAGACCGATGGTGGGTCGTGCGATGCGGGCCGTGTGATGTGACAGGTTATCAATCCGTACAATAGGACTGTCTCCGGGATTCTGTGCAACTGGGACCCGAGCTGCAAGTGAATAAAATTGAAGATCAACCAACGTTTAAAGCTCAATGATCGACGTAGATATCGAGTGACAATAATCCACACAATGAGGCGCAACGGGTGGTGGAGAGGACAGCCCTAAAAAGAAAAAACAAAGGGGGTTTGGAGGGGGTATATGTAACAGAGAGCGATGGAGGAATTCAAGCAAGCTGGGGAAGAATCGGGCCGGTAAGTTGAAAAGCTGCAGAGATGGGAAATCAAAGACGAAACAAGTCAGGAAATCAGTCAAGATAAGTAGTAAAAACGGCGGCTGCAGAGTCGCACTCGGGAAAGTAGCGACCGTAGATTAAGGTCAGGGATGCCAGAGTTATGAGAGGGCCTGAAGGTTTGAGCGTTGCTACATAAGGTTCTGGGTACTATTCAACTCAAGCCTTTTTATGATCATCTCCATTCATCGATTATGGCCTTAATACCAGATGTAATAACGCAGAGACGGGTCGTGACTTGTCTCAACGCTGTCAGGATGGGGCAACAGGCCTGGCGAGAGCGTCAGGGAGAGAGTTTCGAATTTCTGGAACAAGCATCCTGCTGGCCATGAAACCGATGAAGGACACGGGAACACGGTCCTAGGCTGGAAGAGATGAGAAACGCTTTTGTTGTTTGGAGATGGAAACGGCGTGTTTTACCTGATTGATTGTTCCATACGGCACCATCGTCCATCTCCAGTATCCTCGACCCTGGATTTGAGCCCTGATGGAACAACAGAACTAACAGGGCGGATGATCGCTGTTTTCGAGAATGCATCTCCCTCGTGTTGCTGGGGATGATGGTTGAAAGGCGTAAAACTAGTATATTATTACTGCCAGTACTCCGTACTGCGTACTGGTCTTCCCTCAGGTCGTATCAGCCTGCAGATAGCGTGGCCTGTGCAGAAGACCAGGGGGAGATTTAGAGGAGATCGTTGGTCACTCCAGTGCGTGTTGATTAAGATAAGATGATGTTTGAAGGCCTGAGAGAGAGAGAATGACAGAGAATCTGCCCCCCCCCGGTTGCTGTTACTTCTCCCAGATGAACCAGCCGCGTGCCGAAGACTTCGAGACGTGGATGCGGTTGTTCCTCGACCGGAGATACAAACCGTTGTCGCAACGATCATTATGGTTTCTTTTTCTTTCCCTGATTCATGCCTATCTTAATGATTTTATTGCGGAGTGCAACCGGGGTTGATCCATTTTACTGATCATCAGTTGCCCTGATCTCCGTCATGTCACGTCGATCATTTCAGGTACAGCACCTGTACCAATCACACAGCGCAAAAGGGCTTTATCGCAGGGTCTCGTTCATCTGCTGCTTATGATGGTTGAATATTATTCGAAAGGATGCCAGGGAATTGTGCGGGGGCGGCCAATCGGACGTTTTTCTGTAGCGGGTGTGGAGGGCCATTCGGATAACTCTCTTTTTGATTTCTGCTCAATTCAACACGGCAGAGAGTTTGCTGGTTTCTCGACTCATCGGCTTGAGCAGCTAGAGCGCCCAGGGCTCGAGGAGCCATGAGGATTGGCGGCCTGGTTCGGATGGCTGGCTCTTATTTGACAGTCTCACGGTGGTACGGCGCCACCACCAGGGTCAGTAACCGCGCGAGGGACCAGAGACGCAAAGCACGTCCACTGTATGATGGAACGACCGTTGACAGAGCAAGAAGAGAGCAATGAGCGAGGGATTCCTAGTGTTGGTGGTGGTTGATGGCGGTGGGATGAGGTGAGTGAGGTTGAAAGAAAGATGGAGTGAGGTGACGTGTGCCGACGACAAAAGCAATTCGCACTCAACCTCAACTCCTCCTCACTCTCTCGCACAACTGCAACTCTCTTTCATTCAACCTCATCTACGGAGTACATCCGCATCAAAGCAGCTTGTTACATGTCTCAATGGTACGGATAATGAATCTGAGCACAACCTTCAACGGCTTCCAGAGCCACCATCCTCGGAGATCAACCACCCTGCCAGCCACACCCGCTCGCCCTTCTCCAAGACCGATGAAACATCCAATAACGACATGTTAATTATGGGAGACTGAGATTGTCGAATCAAACGGTCAGCACCTCCAATCGTATATTCCGCACCCTGAACAGAGTAGCAGTGATGATGATAACGATCAACAGGGATCCGGTAAGAGATGCCAGCAGACGGCATCCGTGGTCGGTAGTCGCTGGAACCCGAGCGAGATGAGAGGTTCGTCCCGCGAATTCGAGCTCGCAACAAAGGGTTGGCACTGAAAGAAAAGAGAGTGAACAAACTCATTATTTCGGGTGCATCCCTTTCGGCCTTGTTGGTCCCTCGCGCACCCTAGCTCGGAGGATCTGCCTTGACCCTTGGTTCGGCTGTCGTGGCCACAGAGATTCACGCTCCGAAAACGGGACTTGCAGCAAGCCAGGGAAGAGTGCGTGAGAGAGGGGGAATGGAAAAAAGGGCCCGATCAGCGTTGTAATTATCTGGCTCTGGACCATTCACGGGTCGGCGCTGCAGGTATTCAGAATCAATTCTGCAATCATGGCCACTTGCTGATCCCGAATCTGATAAAGCGACCACTCTGCACGGCCGCGATCCATGCAGATTCACGTTATGATCCGGCTGGAAGTCTGGAGTACCTTGAACTTATGTGGAGAAGATTCCATGACCGCCACGCAGGTTGACTGCTTCGTTCTTATTATACGATTGTGAGATCGCTAAGCACTGCTCCAGTGCATCGAATCGGGCAACTCTTCCTCTTCGACGAGGCAATGAGCGTGAAGCCCAGAGGGGAAATTCGGAAGAAGCAGAGCAAAACCAATCGACCTGTTTATCCGAAATTCCGGGCTTTTGCAAAGGTCCTCAACCAATCGATGGGGTGAAAAAGGCCATACGGCCAGCAGAATTCGAGGTCTTAATCCTCGAATAATATCACAGCCTGTTATGAAAATTCTCAACCAGGAGCTCTGGTCGATGGTTCCTCCCCAAACCCCGCATTCCGAAACCTGAACAATCTCCAAGGCATTCTCCGCCGTTCATCAGTGAAAACAAGCCGTATTCGTTAGACGCCAGCGCCGTTGGGCACCCCACGCTCCACTTTGTCTTTACGCCAGTGCAAAATCGCACATAATCACTAGCAGTTCATAACTTCATACATCATAGCTTGTGGCCCACAAAGAGCTCCAGGAAATACACAGCTAAAGGGCAGTCGACTCCAAAAACTTTTCTCAACGATCGGCGAACCTCTCGAGCCGACTGAGACCCTGTTTGAGCACCGCACGCTTTGCAGGCATTCTTTCCAGGGATGAGGATCAATATTGTCGCCTCTCGCGTGTTGGGAAAGGGTTACATAGGGGACTCTGCAAGAATGTCTTGGTTCTTTTGCCGCTTTCTCCGTCACTTCAATTTTTCCCTTGCCGTTCCCCCTCTTCGCCAGCTTACATACGCAGCACGCTGTTTCCAGGTTCAACGGCCCTCGGAGACTCCCACGATACTAGCAAAAGCACGAGACTCTCCAGGGGTGGCCAGGCCACAAAATAATGCGAAGTGGAGAAAGCAAAGAAGGTAGCCCAGCTAGCCAGATGATCGACACTAGCGGCTTCTGTTTCGATCCTACCTAGGTCTCAAAGTACCTTACTTGCACGCATGAATTGGTCAGATGCGTTTAACGGCGAGGGGAAAGGAGTTGCTGAGGGTAGCATTGAACATCTGCATAACTGTCAGACTAATTTATCTTGAAGGAGGGAGATAATTAAGATGGACGGACCTGGGGAAACCTTGCCACCCTCCTTCTCACACGGACCTGAAGATGGTCAGCGAAACCAAACTAGATTAATTACCAGGTGAATCGGAATTTGGGGGGGGCTAATAATTTCCAGTGCCAGCACGTCGTTATAGTACTTGGCATTATCGTGTATACAGTACATACATCTATGGACAGGATCACGACTTCTGACTGGTTGGAGATGAAATGACGGCGATCAGAAACACTGACTGACAGGGTCTCAAGCTGCGAAGACGCACTCCACCTTTCCCGCACATAATTCTCTTCAACGAAGAATCTAGGGAGGGAAATCGGTAGCCCTTTTTGCTGATGGAGGTCTGTAAGGTTTATACGGAGTAGGTACGTGTGTATATTAATCTCCTGGAACATTCTTGACGGGTTTCTAGCCTCGAAATCACGTTGGCTGTGTTTTGATACCTGCTTTTCGCCTTGTTTAATTAACTCTCGAACAGGCAGGTATCAGATCATAGTCCCTTGTAGACCCTGGCAGGTCAATGCTGCGTTGACACAGTTGATTCCAAAGCTGTAACTTTGCTGAGTACGAAAAGAGGATGCTCTATGCCTCGGTGAAGGGCACATGCTTCAAGCTGGATAGTGATTTTTCAAGAAAGATGCATATGGCTATAGGGCGGTGAAAACGTCGACTTCGTATTTGCTGCATTGCATATCTATTCAAACTGACGAACGGGGCAAAGCCCAAAATGCAGTTGATTATCTGGCAGAAACAAGAAAATAGATCTTGCATACTGTCGACACCAGCAGGATTCAACAACATTCCCGAAGGAATCAGATTTTAGTCTATGTCTTAGAGAGCGTTAGGATTTGCTGTCGACCGCTCCGCCATACTACAATAGTGCCTTGCTTGTTTGATCAGCTCACTTGTTTCGCAGCTTGTCATCCTTCATTTTTCAAAGGTTTAAACTGCGTAAACCAAACGATGGTATCAATAGACTTCGTATCTCTAACATCCTCACTCTTCGATGGTGAAGATGGTGATGATGTCGCTTTGCAGCCACACAAAAAAAGTCTCCGCGAAAATAAACTCCGTCAGTCCATCCTGGTCACAACAGCCCCCGTTTCAATAACGATCTCCTCTCGAGTCACGCTGCCTGTCTCCCTCCCGCACCCCAGTACTAGTAAGTTAGTCTGCGTCTGCTCTTATCGCCAAACAGAGAAAAGAATTATGTAAAATGCATGGATCGCTATGCAACAGGGCTCAACTCACAGCATTTACCACACCACTTCCTGGACGCTTTTTTGCCCTGCTTCCTGGACCTGAAAGCGCGCAAACCGAGCATGGACCAAAAGTTGAAAACCCCAGATTATTATTACTCCAGACGTTCCATCCATCCCCCGTGCTCCAAACTTGAAATGATGGGGAAATGCAGCAGTTGGATTCATTGGGAAAAGAGAAAAGAAAAAAAAAAGTATGGGGTACATACAGCAGAACTCTCTTCTCCCTCCCCTATCCCAGGTAACTATCCCTACAATTCCCCTGCTCTTCCCCAGGTTTAACATGTGTTGTGCCCTGCAGACTTGACGCTTTCACCGACTGTTGCGAAACGGCTGAAACCCTTTTCTTTTCAGCAGTTGATAGGCCTGGAGAGGTAAAAAATCATCCCTTACGCCGATTTGGCTCACTTTTTAGGACAGTTGATCCTCCATCTGTACTTTGTATGTGTACAGTAACTCCGTCTCCGCATACACGGACGCTTAAATCTCGAGAGTGGCCATGTCTTGGTTGGTTAATTAGTACGGAAGTGATATTGGCAACTAAACAGCGTACCCCTGCCATGGACCATCGTTTAGACACTAATAGCAAGAGTCGAGCACGGATGACTTGCATATGGTCAGGTCTCCGTACATATATCATCCATCCAAACATACTCCGTATACACATGTATGTATGTATGTATGTATGTGCATCGACGGGTATCCCTGCCTGCCTCCATGCACTCTCCGCGTATAGATATGCATGGTCACTCCATAGTACACCACGCACGGAGTAGCGCACGCACGTCGTATATATGTGGCTTGTTAAACAGCATTAATCTCCGTGCCAACCCATCCCCCATTATTCCCCATCTCATCGTACCGCATCTCGCCCGCCGTTCCACTTGCCAAACACTACCACTCCTAGTTTGGTCAGTAATCATTTATTGAACTCTCTTTTTCCTCATTCTTTGCCAGCTTACGAGTGGCGGCGTGGAATGCTTCCTTTCTTTCTTGCCTCTTGAGTCTTGCCCCCGTTCGTAGAGAAAAGGGTATTGTATTGTATACTAACTAGCAGCTCCTCGGAAGAAATGCGTATCTGTCCTTTTCATGCTGTGCATAAATCCTGTGAGGCTGAACTGCCGAGACAACTATACATATAAGATGCTATATATCGTCGTTTCTTTTAGGTTTCGACTCGCCAATGCACAGCGTCAGCACACGCGTATGTAAGATGCTCCTGCAGAGTCAAAAAAAGAACCCAATATGCATGCTGCACAACACAGATTATTGGTTTGCACCACGACCGAAAATCCTCCGCCAGCGGCGAGGCGACAATTTCTCAGGTATGATATTCCCCACGCCGTCACTTCTGGTTGAACGCTCTCGGAGGAGCTCAGAATGATAGTAAAGAATGGGGGAGGGAGCCTTGCTGGTGAGGAGATTATAGCCCGTATTCAAGGATACTTCCTGGTCGGAGATGTGGCTGGATTCTTCATGGGCAGCATTGCCAATGCTGTGCTCCCCCGTATCTGGCTCAACAATTCTCAGAATTGATGACCGAAAAACAATCCTTCATGCCACAATATCAATTCGATTCCTGGTGATTACGCTGATATAGTACGGAGTCCTCCGTACACACCATCAAAATGTTCATCATCATGCAGACCTCGAGTCCAAGAATAATGTCAAGATACCCCAGAACAAAGTTTCCTATATCGGCGCGTTGAACGGGGCCCTGTGTTTCACAAATTTGCTAAGGGCAGGGCTGGCACGAATGAATCGATGAGAAAGACAGAGAGGACTGGACTGCACTGGACTACTGGCTGGCTGGCTGGCTGGTTACCCGTAATAGCTCTCGACTCGACCAAGACAATTTGGAGTGGTTTCAATAATTTGTTGAACCCAAACCCACAACCATATCCTGCAGAATACTTGAAGGAACCATGCATTCGCTGACATCACCGTCCATCACGAGGTCAATCAATATTGCAGGGTCAGATCTGGCATGGGGTGGTGAGGGTGCACAGAAACCGTCCAGGGAGAGGGAGATGACAGGGAGAGAGAGAGAGAGAGCGCACAGTATTTCTCCCGAGATAACAAATACAGCACGTTGAACCATGCCCAAGTATCCCAACATTGTAAAATGAGCCCCAGGAAGTTCCCACCAACCTCGAAGGAAAGAAGAGGAAAAGCATGGTCCAAATTGGAGCAGAGATTGAAGACAAAAACAAAAACGATACCGAAATGAAGCAAAATCCCGAAGAAAAGTTCCATCATCCATCATCCATCTTCAAGCTGAAACCGAAATCGAACTCTCCGAGGGCCAAAAAGAAATTAATCAAAATCGAGAAAGAAAATAAAATCCCCGGAAAAAGCAATGTTACTTTGATGAGACCGATCATCCGTCGCAGCCCTTATTTCTTTGGCTTTCTTCATCCCTTAACTAAGTTACCGTAGTACTCCGGAGAGTAACTAAGTTAAGTATCATAGTTTAACCACCCGTATCAAGGCAGCTCACTCCAACATATGGGCCGAAACAACTCAAAATGAGCCTATTGAATTTTTCAGAGGCAGAGTAGCATCAGAGACCACACAAATCCAGCTTCAACGAAGGCTCGGCCGTGAGCACTAGTCAGTCAACTAGTTAACTATCAGTTGGTTTGACCAACGGCCAAGAGCAAGAGAGAGAAAGTAATCGCACTTCCACTCTCAATGGCAAGGATAGCCCAAGGTACCCGTATAACGGACGCATCCTTATCTATTTCCCTTCATCCTCGACAGGAAATCAAAAGGGACACATACACACTATGTATGTTTGTATGTATGTAATATGTAACCAGCCAGAGAGGAAGTTCCGGATATTATTACGATTGAACTTCCCTGACCGTGACGATTCCGATCGTAACCGGTCCAGACGAGAATATTTCGATGCTGGGGGGAAGAAGAAGAGGCAAAAAAAATATTAATAGCAGTTAATTCTGCGCAAGCACAAAAACGGCCAAACCTGCAGGGAAGCCAGCAGAATTTGATTGATAGCCAACGATGCTCTGGACAAGATACCTGGCCACATGCTGCACATCAGTGACAGAAGTCACATCTGTTAAGATATTAGTTCAGCTCATGGATAACTAGGGAGATCAACCGAGGTCCAGCCCCAAAGGCCAATGAATCCAAAACATTACTTGAAACTGATTTAGTTACTGGTCGCCTCCCCTCAAAAATCTTTTCTACCACGATACGGATCTTTTCCAGAGAAGAACAAAACAAGGAGTAACTAATAACTGAGGATCAATTCCTGCAAAAATCGCCCGTGCTGGCTTTGACGTGACGGGTTAGCAGTGGAGACCCCGTAGCGGCACGCCAAAGCATGGTGGTCCTGGCTTTTGCTTTGCCGCCATCGCAACATATCAAATTCCCGGCTGACAAGGCGAAGGATTTTCAACGTGGAGTTGCCAATTGGAAACAAGACGAGACGCCGCGAGACTAGGCCAGGCCGCTACGGAAGCTTCGAAGAGCTCACCGCTCCGATCACGCTGTTGAGATAATCGTGCTTCTCAGCTTGTGATGGGAATCTCGAGCCATGGCGAGCTCTCCCTTTTGGTGGTGCTGTAGCTCTGATCATCCTGAAGGATGAGATCAGCAGAGCAATTTCGTCAGCTGTCAAGCTGTAAAACCACCATCTTCGGGGGTTCATTTGAGTCAACTGGAAATTGATGTCTGAGATTCAGTTGAGGCCTGTCCGTACAATTGGTATCATCGTAACATTTTCTGTCCTTCTCTCTGATTCAAACTGCCAGAGGCAGAATACATGTAACTCCAAAAATTAACGTGAAACAAAATTCCAAGATGCCTAAGATATCGAACACAGGAGAGATCATCTGCTCTTGCCCCTTTTAGACGGTCGAGCATTCTTATCCCTTCTCTTCTCCTTCAGATTCCTCTCTTTTCGCACATCGTGCACACTCTTAATCTCACTCCGGACCTTTTTCGGCCCACCCTTTGTCCCAAATTGTAATAGTCCAGACTCCGCTTGTTGCTTCTGCGACTCTTGCTGCTGCTTCTTCTTCACATCGTAATCACCTCGGTACTTATCAGCCGCCTTCGGTGCCTGCTCCTTTTTGTGTCTGAATCTCTTGCCTCCTGCGGGCCCTGTAGATCCAATGGTAGGATTCTCCGTTTCACCCACTCGAGGCATACGTCCCAGTCGTTTCGATTTTTTCCATGCGTCGAAGCGGCCGCTACGGAAGCTGGCAGCTATCTTAGCTCCACTCTCGCCTTTGACGAGGAGTGCTCCTTTAGATCCGTCTTCGTCATTCCGTCTTGATACGTATTTCTTGTGACGCTTGTCCCATCGCATGATTGAACGGGGCTCTGCAAATCCACGATTGGCCTCATCGCGTGATAGGTCCATTGTAGCATCCCTGGAAGCCTCGACGAAATTGCTGTTAGATCCTGAATGGACACCATATGCGCGTTCTTCGGCCATAGAATGAGACGCTGGTGTATAGGACATGAAATACTCTGGATTTTGAAACGACGTGCCACCTGATTGTTTTCCCTGGCCTTTGGACTTGGTCTTATCGGAAGCGTAGGAGAAGGTAACTTCAAGTTCAGAGTCGGATGCCATGGACATGTCGGCGATGTCGTCGCCGTTCATATCGTCGCCGAGCTCATCATCCTCGTCATCATCCAATGTAGAAGTTTGTGCTGTGGCCGCAATATCTCCATTGCCTGCTGACTGGTTTTCAATTTGCTTTTTTGCTCTCTTTGTCGCCATCGTCGAGCGAATCTTTCTCATCATATCCATCGCTTCATCGTCTCCGGATTTCCCACCGCGTCGACCGCTAATCTCAAAGATTGTTTCCTGCGGCTTGTAGCCTCCAATCCGTGCCAGCATCTTTTCGCGTTCAACTTCCAAATCGTTGGCTTCGCTACTGAACAGTGGATGTAACATTGTCCATTCGTCGGAGGCAACGACGTCTTTGGCTCTCTTGGCACTCTCTGAAGATGCAGAATTTCTCGTCCTCATATACAACTTTTCTCCCTTCATGGCAACCTCGCGTTGGCTTTCAACGTCGATGTCTTCATTCAACAGCTTGGAAACCCATTCACAGGACCGAGCTAGTGAGTCTCTGGGAATACTGCCAACAACGACATCGTCTGAATAATTTGGGATTTCTTGTGAGTTTCTTCCTAAGATAAGGCGTCGACCAAGGAATAGTTGTAAATCCAATAGATAAGGGGCGTCCGAATCTCGAACCAAGCTGTAACTCCAACCCTTGCGACCTGCTCGAGCAGTTCGTCCCACTCGGTGCACGAAGATTTTTGCTTGAGAAGGAAAGTCATAGTTTATCACGTTCGCAAGGACGGGGATATCAATTCCTCGTGCAGCAACATCTGTCACGACGAGAATATTTGAAATACCAGCTCTGAAATTGCTGACTTGTATCTTACGCGCCGTCTGGTCGAGAGAGCCGTAGGCATACGAAACAGCGAACCCAGACTCTCGCAGAAGTGAGGTAATGTAATCGACGTGGTGCTTTGTCGCCACGAATATGATTGTCGAGTGTTCTGTGGGCGATTCCTTGGGTTTGTTGCTTTGCTCCGATCGCTTTCGTTTCTTTGGATTAGTTCCCAAACTCGATTGTTCGCTTGCGCGTTTCCCAGCTTCTGTTTCGCCGGTAGGGACACTGATAACCTCATGTAGAATGTGAAGGAGTGCGCCTTCTTTATCAGCGGATTTTACAGAAAAGAAAGCGCTCTGAAGATCGGGAGATATTTTGCTTTCTGTGTCTAGGCGGACAAGTGTAGGGTCTTGAAGACCTGCGCGTGCGAATTCAACCAATGATTTCGGAAGCGTGGCAGAAAAAAGCAATGTTTGACGGGATTGTGGGAGCCCGTGAAGAATCTCAGTCAACTGGGTTGCGAAACCCATTTCGAAAAGCCTATCTGCCTCATCAAATACGACGTATTTGATGCTGGACAAATCCAAATTCATTTCAACCTTGAGATGGAGGAAGCGACCTGGAGTGGCGATGATAATATCCGGGTTTCCTGCCATGTATGCAAACTGTTCCTCCAAGCTATCACCGCCGACTAATAGCACTGACTTCAAATCCGTCCCGCGACCTAGCTCCTTTACCACTTTGAGCGTTTGCAATGCCAATTCTCTTGACGGAGACATGATCAGAGCTCTTGCACCGACTTTTGAACTATGACCTTTCAGCTTCTCAATCATCGGGATCACAAAGGCAGCCGTTTTTCCGGAACCCGTGCGCGCCATGCCCACGACATCTTGGTCGTCCAGCACCAACGGAATCGTCTTTCGCTGAATGGGCGTGGGCACTGAAAAGCCCTTGCGGGTAATCGCCTTGAGAAGGTTGGCGCTGAGGCCCATTGCCTGAAATCCACCTCCTTTTTTCACAGTGCGGCCCTTTAAATTGGAAGCCTTGCGGTTCATTGACGCCTGGTGGGATGCGATAAACGCTGCATCATCGTCACCGTCTTCATCGCCGTTATCATCGCCCATGACATCCAGGTTCAGCTGATCGGGTGCCTTGCGCTTGCGAGAGGGGGCCTCAAGGTCGGAATCGGCGTCATTTCTGAATAGGCTCTGTGTGATGTCGAACTCATTCTCCGACATCGCGGGAGAGGCAGCGCGGTGCGGCATGGCTGCTGAGTGAATGAATGCCGTGGACTCGAGCTTATCAACGATGGCTGGAGCTCGTCTCCGCGTGCAGACGATGCGAGAGTCCGCGAGTGCGAGCTGAGGCGAAGTCAGGTGAGACGTCAGGTCATGGTCAATGTCCCAAAGCGGCAATTGTCGTTCGTCAGCTGCTCCTTCCTCACTTGTCAGAAGCTCTTCACGTCGTTCCTTCCCCCAATATTCTCATCACCCTTCGTTCTTTCCATTTTCGAAAATAAAAAATCCATCGGATAAACATGCTGCCGAAGCCCCTCCAAAGTGAATGATTACGTAATTCTATGTGACGCGCCTGTGGGCTGAAAACACGTCGAGACACGTCCAGCGGCAGACGAGCTGGCACGATTAATTGATATTTACAAATTGAGAATATAGATAGAGAAAGGAATAAACGATCAAAATGAGTATGCTGTTGTCTGTGTATGTAAATCCAATGGGCTAATAGATTGACAGGTTACGGATACGACAATCAATACCCCTCTGCCTCTTATGCCCAAGGCGCTGGGGATGGCGGCTTCATGACTGAGGTCGGGGGCAGCCAGGGCGGAAAGGTATGCACAGAGCAAAAGAATTGAGTCCACTCGTTGAGCAAGAACAGCAATTGACCTCTAACTGCTTCTAGAAATACACCAAAGAATCCCTCCGGCCGGTCACAATCAAGCAAGTCAACGAGGCAACGCAAGCCTACCCAGACGCAGAATTCAAAATCGACGGCACAGAAGTCACCCAGGTTTCAGTCGTCGGACAAGTCCGCAACATTTCCCAGCTTACCACCTTCATCACATACAAAATCGACGACGGGACGGGTGAGATTGATGTGAAAAAATGGATGGACGAGGCCGATCGAAACGAGGACGGGACGGGCGACCCCATGGACACCAGCGGCCCTGCATCTGGCCGTCCTGAAAGCAAGAAGATTGTGACAAACGGGTATGCCAGAGTATGGGGCAAAATAAGCAGTTTTAATAACCGCCGGTCGGTCACAGCACACGTCGTGCGGCCACTGACGGATATGAATGAATATCACTTTCACTTTCTTGAGGCGACAGCTATCCATCTATACTTTACACGCGGGCCATCGCCAGCAAAGGTCAAGGCGGACGCTGCAAAGAGAACATCCGTGGCTGGAGGGGCGGCTGGCGGTGCAGGAGAAAACATTGGTGTGGACGGCAGACCGCTCCCACATTTGTCCCCCATCGCGCGAAGAGTATACGACACGCTTAGCAATACTGCGCAGAGCAGAGAGGGTTTGCATGTCCAGCACCTGGCAACTCTATTGAGTCTCCCTGTGAGCGAGGTATACAACGCTAGTGGAGAATTACGAAGCCACGGATTAATATTCGATACCGTGGATGATGATACATGGGCCTTGATGGAATTCTGATTGCGTTTGTCAATTTCTTTAGGCGCACCGGATTCGCGCATGGGTGAACGATGACAATGAAGCAAAGACTCGATAGATCTCCAACTTTTTCTCCTTCCTTTCTTCGGACACTATTTGCTACAGCGAGCCATTGCTTTTTGCGATTCGAACACTGTCTTCCCCATTGTCACTCGGCCTGTGCACGGCTCCATCCGCAGGACAAAGCCCATCCGCAATAAGACGTACTCACAGGCTGAAATGTGACATGGAATAATGGCATATGTGATCAGCCCGTTGTGTCCCCTGGCTCAAAGTTCCCGCCAAATGGAATTTAAAAGAAGCCACACATTATCTGTTGGATGAGATTGGTAGACTTGGGTGTGTCTCACGGCTTTTCTGTGAATGCTGGATATATGACCGAGTTGGTTCGAGATCTGCCTATGTATGTAGAGAGAAATCAGCGCAGAGAATCAGATGGAAGAAAGTTGACGCTCCAATTCCCTCGGCCGTCGGGCCAGCATCGGTGGGAGCGGAAGCAGCATACTCGTCTCTCATAGTTTCTCTCGCAAACTTATTCTCATAAATATCAAGTCCAAATAAATCATCCGCGTATCAGATGTCAGTTCAGCTGTCCTCACCCCCTTATTGCTGTTCCTCTTGATCGTCGTCGTTGAGTTCTCTCAACCCCACAACTCCCGCCGAACGCGAAAAAGTGAACGGCGGGGTGACACAGAATCTCCGATCAGCAACAGAGAAGAAAGCAACACAAGAAGAAAAAACCGCAAAACAACACAAAGCAAAGCAGACGCAGACAAGCCCGGCAATCTTCCCTGGACGGCACAAACTAGACTCTCGCAATGGTCGATCTGACCACCGTCCCGTCCCGTACACCCAACGGCGACAGCATCACCGCCTCCGCGCAACAGACGGCATCCATACACTCCAACGTTGACGAGAACGACGACGGCTCAAGCTATCCCAACACGCACAAACAGCAGCAGCCACAACAGCCCTCCCTCTCCAGCGTCTCCGCCTCTCTCCACGCCAAAATCCAATCCTTCCTCTCCGAACCGCACGACCCGTCCTCCCTCCTCTCCCGCGTCCAGCAACAAACCCGCACCTCGCTAGCCGTCGTCCGCGAAGCCCTCGCGCGCTACAAACTACACGAGCTGTCCCTCTCTTACAACGGCGGTAAAGACTGCCTCGTCCTCCTCATCCTCTTTCTCGCAAGTCTGCACCCGTTGCCGGAACCCGAGCCCGAGCCCGAGCCCGAGCACCCCTCCGCGAACAGCAAAAAGTCTCCCTCCGACCCAGAGCGCAAACAACATATCAACAGCACCATAGACAAAGACATACACACAGACTCAGACTTAGAACTAAACCATCATGCACCGCATCAACCATCACCACAACCCCCCACCTCAATCCCAGCAATGTACGCCCGCCCCTCACACCCTTTCCCTTCCGTCGAAGCCTTCGTCGACTCCTCCGCCCACACCTACCACCTCTCCCTAACCCGCTATACCACAAACCCTCCCCTGACCACCCTCCGCGACACTTTTGCCTCCTATCTCCAAAAATACCCCGGCATAAAGGCCATCTTCGTCGGCACTCGCCGGACCGATCCCCACGGCGAATACCTTACCCATTTCGATCGCACTGATCACGGCTGGCCGGATTTTGTCCGCATCCACCCTGTCATTGACTGGCATTATGTCGAGATCTGGGCATTTATCAGGCATCTTGGTGTCGAATATTGTCCCCTCTACGATCAGGGCTACACCAGCCTAGGTGGCACAAATGATACCCACCCCAACCCGAAGTTACGTGTAGACAAGACCCTCGCAGGTGGAAATGCGAGTCCGGCGTTTCGACCCGCCTACGAGCTGGTCGAAGATGAAGAAGAGAGGCTGGGGCGATACTGATCGTTCGTCACTGACTCTGTTTGAGAGATTTTGCACATAGAGCTTTATATACTGCGTACATACATGTATTTCGATCTGCCCTGCATTATAGAATTTCATGGAAGTGCCACTTGATCCTTTTTTGGCCCAAGCATGCTACCAATCACGACAGATTGCAAAAGTACGGAGTACGGAGAACAAAATAAGAGAGCTTATGTTTCTTATTATCTATCATGAACAAGTGGAATCCCGAAAGACTAGTCGTCAAATCCGTAACTCTAATCACACAATCTTTTCGGGAGGACGTAATGAAAGTCATAAACATATCGTCATTAAGGTCATAAGTGTTTTTTGGCCTTTTCTCATCTCTTCGGACATAATCATGCATATGCGTAATCATAAATCATTTGAATAACTCGTCGTAAATCGAATAACATAAGCCGTTTGAATTCTCTGTGATCCGGTGAAGACATATTTGAATAATTGAAGATGTGCAATTGAATATAATGCTCTCACGCCGCATGATCACTGCTCGAAGACCTGGGCGTCGGAATTTAACCCGCTTGATATCGTGATTCAACCCTATTTGCAGGATTTGGGGGTTGAGAATCTTAGCTCTTTAGCAGAGGGTGTTGGAGAGGTAGCGTCGGTCAAACTTTTTCCTTTCTTGGGGCTACAGTTCTCAGACTTGCTTCCTTGAAGAGAAGAGACTGGCATGACGGTTTTGGTAGACCCAGCAGAGAGAGAACCATTGTTGACTGAAACAAATCGCCCTCGAGCACTGGGAGTGTTGTCGATATTGGACAATACGCAGCGCCCCGGCCAGGAAGCAATGCGGAGGCTGTTAATGGACCTGTTTAACATTGGGCCGCTAAAGTCAAGTCAGTCACAAGTAACGGCAATTAGGTTCGAAGGACATGACTTACGGAGGGGAGATAGAAGTTGCGGGAGTCCAAACTTGACCCACGCCCATTGGGGAAGCATAGCTGCTCTGTGAGTTGGGGCTGAAGTGGGATGCCGCCTGCTGCAAACGGTGAAGGGTTGGTGAAGGTGTAGAACCCTGGACCATTTCAACAGAGTAGCTGTATTCACCGGCACGATATGCACGGCGCTCGTTGCTTTGATGCTTAAGTTGCTTCTGTGCCTTAGTATCGGCAAAACGCAGCATGAGTTTCACGCCATCCTTGGCAGTAACGTTATGGAATTCGGCGAGAACCTCTTCAGCTATCTCACGAGTTTCAAACCTGATATTATCCATGTCAATCAAAGGTATTGTTGCTAAATGGTTCTATGCGTCCTCACCTTGCAAAGCCAACCTCCTTGCTAATTCCGGTACTCTCGTCACGGCTAATCTTCTCAGATATCACACGATACGGCTCAAAGTGGCGCCGAAGATCCTACAGAATGGGTTTGTTAGAATTTTTGTTTGCACAAGGCTCTAGCCAAGCGACAATGTCACTTACTGCTTCCACCCACTCAATGGGAACATTAGTGCAATAGATATTAGTAGATGACCTATCCTCCAGGTCCTTGAGGCGAGAGTTACGGGATTTCTGCACGAGTCAGCTTATATACAACGAACAGGGATGACTATGCCACATACCTGTGCAAAACTAGCCTGATATCCCAGATGGAAGAAGCCCCTAATACAATTCTCACATGCTTCGAAGCTGAAGAACTGGACAAATCCGAACCTTGAAAACGGTTAGAATATGTTTGAGTAATCATGTGTCCGATAAATCACATACCCTTTGCAGAGACCAGTGTCCAAGTCAACAATTGCCTTGCATCGATCGATCTTCCCAAAACGTGCGGCATATGCATATAGCATCTCGTCCGTGGTTTCTGGAAGAAAACCTCGAATATAAACATTCGTGATGCCTTCACGATTTTCCAGGCACTTCGCCAGGGTCAAATCGGACGGGTTAGTCCACATTGCCGGTACAGCCGGAGGAATGGCAGGATCCTGTTTCAATAGCGCGTCGAGGTCCTGAAGAACGTAGCCTTCGGCGCCTCTCATCATTTGGTATGGAAGACATGATCTTGGAGTTTGAGGACCAATTAGCATTGGAACACCCGCCGAAGAGCGGTCAACCGGACCCATCATTGGGTAATAGTCTGGCTGTCCAGGATGTCCAGCTTCAGCATTAGTTGGGCTTTTATCATCTAGGGGAGACCAAGCACGATGAGCTTTCACAGGTTCTTGGTCGGGCCCCGGCCAGGAGTATCCTGGGTAAGAAGCAGGCGGGTAAGATGCACTGGTAACAAATCCAGGGTAAATACTGGTCGGCACATAATGGAAAGGGGTATTTTGCTCTTGTGGAACTTGCCCGAAGTGAGGGGCTGCTGGAAGTGCGCCTCGATACATTGGTGGGCTTGAAACGACCACGAAAGGGCCATGCTGACGATGCATGCTAGACATTTCACCGTTCCCTCCAGCTGTCACTGGAACACTGCCCTTCACTGGCAAATGGGCAGAACGGTGACCATGGATATTCAGATTGGCAAAGGATTGGGCAAGGTTACCGCCCATGTCTCTTGCATGGCTTCCTGGGTTCATAGGCTGGCCATAAAAATGGGGCGGCATATATGGGTGACCCATTTGATTTTCCTGATTATGAGCAGGGCTATGACCCTGGGTGTGGACATTTTCTCCAGCACCGTTTGCAACCTGACTTTGCTGATTTATGACTGCAGCCATGTTCTGCGTCAAAGCGAGAAAGGATTAGCATCATGTTTTTAAGATTTGCAATATTTCAAGATATAGACAGAACATATCCACACAGCTGCAGGGTTTGAAGGCGGTTCAATGAAGGAAAATATTGGGAAAAAGGTCAAAAGTTACTGTGGAAGGGGGTCAACCGACAAGAAGTCGAGCTAACGAGAGTGGGAAAGGAAAAGCTAGTGCTAAACATACCCTGTTTGCTGCAACACCGTGGTTCTCAGGAACTGATCCCCTGACAAGGTCCGCAAGCTTTTCCAAGGAGGCCATGTCAGCTTGGAAACACCTGTGTGGCTGTTAGATTAAAATGTAGAACACGACAACGTACAGATATCTTCTTGCTGATGAGAAAAGAGATGCTCGAAAGCGGAAAAAGGAATGGACAGGACGGGTTTTGAGGATGAGGGGGAGGTTTGAATGAGCTGACGTTGCAGGACTGAATACGAATGGAGGGGCACAACTATCAGCGAATGCAGAACAGATGCAGAAACGGACGGATAAACAGTGAGTCTGATGACTAGCCAGCAGGAGATAAAGCGAATAGTAGAGTAAATGACGATGATAAACTCGAACTTGGGATGAAGCGAGGGGAAATGGTATGATGGAGAGATGGTGAAGAGAGAGAAAAGGAAGACGGAGGGGGAACGGAAAAGACGAGAAGATATAGGCGTTGGGACGGGGCACTTCGTCCGTTGGAAGAAGGTAGCAGGAGGCCGATGCTGTAGGAAAGAACAACGCGTAGAAAGGCAAGTAGGAACACTATATCAGACAAGAACAGAGCAGAACGGTGTTGAAAAAGAGAAGGTGGGGTTGCAAGATGGTTCAAACTGTTGAATGGCGAGGTGTTATTTCCCGTCATTGAGCGTGGAGAGTCCCATGAATGCTGGAGGAAAGTCTGCGCCGAGAATGACTATCCATTTTGGGCGGAGGGGCACGACGAGTCAGCAATGGGTGCGCCTCTGTTCAGATGAAGCTGCTCTTTTTATTCACAGTTTGGTGTTGCATGGTGAAGAACACATTTGTTCTCCTGACAAGCTCTAGTCTTGTCTTCATATTGATGGGCACATTGTGCCCCAGCGTGAAAGTCTCCTAGAGGTAGACAACCTCATGATTGTCCAGGTTGCTGTTAGGCACGCTGATAGAGCAGCCACTAACAGTCAACTTTGCTTGCACAAAGATGCTTCAAGTATCTTGCAAATGAAAGAAGAGAAAGCAAGTGAAGGCGAACAGACTGTGAGGTATGCATGAAGTGCCCAGGTGTGTCGTTGCCATTCCCATGATAGGAATAGCGTTCATATTCTGCCCCAGATGAGCAAAACGTGATCAACACGGACCACCTCACGTGGCAGCAACGTGACAGTCCTGTTACCAGAGAATGGGTAACATCGATTTGAGCTTCCAAAGGCCATGGATTGAGAAGCAAGTGCGCTTCTGGCGAAGTTGCATGGCCAACTCGAACTAGAAACCGGTGCGAAATGTAAGTTGGAAATCGGAGCACCTCAAGGATAGTGCACTGACACCAGCTATTTTAGCCAAAAGGAAACGGTGCTCGAAATTCCACCTTCGCACGCCTGTGCGCCGCCATCCAAGTCGAGAAGTGTTGATGTCGGATAATAATTCGGGGGCTTTTACGTCTCTCAATGGTAGCCGGATTTAACCGCCAGCCACTGATGCCAAGCTCAGCGAGAACAGTGGCAAGATTTAGGGCATCCGGGCGCGGAATAATTTAAAGTTTGATGGAGTCAAGATCCTGAAATCCAGCGATTGGGCCAGGGGCAAGGTGGGAGGGTTTTGTTGACGGACTGAGATATCTACAAAGGGATACGAGTCCATGCTACTGTTATGGCTTCTTGGAAGAATCTAATTACCAAAATATGGGCTCGCATGGAATCAACAGATCAGATAAAACTTCTCTCGATTAGATAGAAATACATGGTTAAATGACCTTCTTTACGCTCATCATCAGTCGTAGGTAGTCTAGTAACACCAAGCCGGAAACAACATCAAGAATCAGCAATGTGCAAGGGGCCCAAAACAGAAAAGCGGAAAGACATCAACCTCCCAGCGGCCCTGAGATGAGAAACGCGTGGAGGCAAGCAGACAGGAGGGGACAATAAAGTATTAAATAACCGCGTACATATGCCAAAAAAGGTCTATGTAAAGAGAACACCCACAGGGCTGCTGGGCCGAAATGAAGACACTGAAAAGAATACGGTGACTTCAAACGAAAATGAAGAAACAAAGGAAGAAAAAAGGAATGAGACAAGCCTTTTATTTTTCTGTTTCCGTCATCATGACCAGACATCCTCTTGGTACAGCCCCATGCTGCGCATGTTCTTCACAACCTCGTCACCCTTCTGTGGCGGAAGACCTCGCTGCTCTGCGATGATCTGGCCGAGAATGGCGTTCACTTCACGAGCCATGTTGGCGGCATCGCCGCACACGTAAAAGGTGGCCTTGTTCTTGAGCAGGTCGTTGACGAGGGCGGCGTTTTCTCGGAGCCGATGTTGCACGTAGACCTTTTTATCGCCCTCTCGTGAAAAAGCAGTGAAGAGCTTGAAGTTATCCCCAAGTTTTTCGGAAACGGCCTGCGGCAAAGAACGAAAGGATTTCCTGTTAGCGAGTTTGAGGAGAAACGGGAGAGCGCGGAATTAACCCTTGCTGGTGAGATGGGAAGGGCACGTGGTTACTTACCTCCCATTCTTCCTGGTAAAGGAAATCCTCGCTGCGTTTTCGGCAGCCGAAGAAAAGCACTGTTGGGCCCACTTTGTCCCCTCGTTCGGCTTGCGCAACTCGTTCCTGGACGAATCCGCGGAATGGAGCGACGCCGGTTCCAGGGCCAACCATGATGACCGGTTTGGATGGATCAGAGGGCAGTTTGAAATTGGAGTGACGAACATGGACCGGAACGTGAATGCCATCGTACTTGTTTCTGGGGCCGGTGATCGTATAGGTCAAACCATGGGGATCTGGGCTGGGGTCACCGTGTTGTTTTTGTTTCAAAGCAAGTAGGTAGTTGGTGGTGACACCTTTCATGACATGACCAGCACCAGGCACACGAATTGATTCGACCACAGCGGTAATGCTGATCTTATCCTTTTGGCGAGTCGAGGATGATGAGATCGAATAATACCGTGGCTGAAGCTTGGAGATACCTTCAATGAGGAGCGAGAACGGGACGGACGTGAATGGCTTGGAGGTGATGCTCTGGAGAGCCTGCGCAATGTTGAAGAACTGGGTGGAGATCTTGTCGTGGAAAAGGTCCTTGTCGTCTCCAAGGCGCTTCATCTTATTCTTGATTTCCTCATCGGGGGCGAATTGAGCCATGGTTGCAATGAATTCACGAGAAACGGGGCCGCAAATCTCCATGTAATACCTAGCAGCTGCGTCGTAAGTGGTAGGAGTGGGGAAAGGAACCTTTGCGGTCACATCGATGGGCTTGATCTTAATCACGGTATGGCGCTTCTCTTCAAGGCCGAAAACTTGCAAGAAACGATCGACTTCTTTGCCGGGATTTGTAGGCCAGACAGCAAGGTGGTCACCCGTTTGATAGCTGAGCGTGCTTCCCTGGATTCCGACTTCCATATGCAAGCAATTACGGTCTTTGACACTGAACAGTTCCCGAGATTCGATAATGGGGGCAATGAATGGATTATGGGCGTTGTGGGAGCTTGTCTTGTTTCCTTCAAGATGGTTCTGGTTGGGTTCACCCACATAGACGTTCTCAGACTCTGGTGAAATAGCGGGTTCCTCAGTAACGCAGAAAGTAGGCTCATAGATGGATTCCCGCTCCTCAAGACCCATCTCCTGAGCCAAAGCAGCCCACATCGGTTCTTTCCAGGCAAGATAATCTTCTTCCATGGTACCTGCACCGTCATCACCTTCACCAGCGGTGCCAATTCTCTTCGCACCTAGTTTGGTAAATGCAGCATCAACTTGTCGAACCATGGCGTTGTAATGTTCGTAAGTGTTATTTCCCAAACCGAATGTGACATATTTCAACGAGGACAACGGCTTCTCTTCAGCGGAGGCTCCACCTTCGAAAGAAACATCGTCTCCGGTGACAAACTGGTAGAAATCGACGGCATTATCAGTGGGCTCTCCCTCACCGTACGTAGCCAAAACGAAAAAGGCAATCTTGTCTTCGGGAAACTGGTCCAAGTTTTCATAGTCATAGTCCTCCAAGTCCGCAACCATTGTTTTCAGGCCAAATCGCTGAGCACCTTCCTTTGCGAGTCTCGAGGCGTAGTCTTCTGCCGTTCCGGTTTGAGAGGCAAAGAACACCACGCAGTTTTTGCCGGTTTCATCCATTTTCTCAACGATGTTTCTCGTCTTGCCCTCCTTGGCCGAGCCGTTGGCGGATCCATAGCTCGTTGCGGTGGCTTTCGGGACGGCCCAATACGTTCCCTTGGTAAAATATGCGACGCTGCCCACAAGGAGCACGGCCAGGACAACGAGATCTAACGAGTCAACTTGCGCCATTTTGAGTGATTGACGGCGGATGAAGACGGTCAGAACGGAAGGCTACAAGATCTCGGAGATTAGACGACTGCACTAATTGTTGCCTATGCAGCCTTTGACATATTCTGGAATGGCAGGAAACCGATGTTTCCGCCGGAGAGAAGCCAAGTGGTTGAGCAGTTCAGGATCTTGTTGGAGAACTCACTTTCTAGTGCCCTCCTGAGAGGATGAGCGCAGAGTAGCGACAAAAAGCAACAGAGGTTGCGGGGAGCCACAGGACTCAGCAGAATTACGGAAACATGAAGGAATCTCCTAACGAGACCCAGGACACGCACGTAAGAAGAAACGGAAACAGTGGAAGAGGCACTGCAGTGAACAATGTTTCGAAGATGTCTGCGGCGCAGCGAAGAAATCCTTGGGGTTTAGTGCGGCGAGGCGGAGAGCAGCAGCTGATTGACGGAGAACGGCCACGGTTGACTGCCGGGGGTGGAGTTTTGCTCTTCCGAGAGCGCTAGGCCTGAAGCGGCTTAGCGGTCGCCCAACGAGTTGCGCCGCGCGGAATTCGCTCCTTCCTGCGCGGCATGTGATCCCGCTGTTTCCAGGTCGTCCCATCGTCTCCGCGGCTCTCATCGATCCCACTCCCACCGCGCACTCCGACTCTCGCAGCCTGGCTCTGGATTCATTCCGCTCATTTCCTAGACGGCGGCCTACTGCTGCGAACAAACTGGGTCTTCACACACAATGAGATCTGTGCCTGGGAAATTCCAGACTGTACTCTACTCCGGACCCCATTGCTCTATCACTTGTGGTCCCAGCAATTTTCTCAGGTTGGCGTCCTGCAGTTATGAAAGAGCGGAAAACAGGTGCTTGTATTTGCTTGTCAATGCAAATCATGCGGCTTGCAGGAGCATGTGCAAGCATGTCATCTTGAGAAGTGCTGTCAACTGTATCAGGTCCATGTGCTATAGAAGCCGATATAGCATGAGGTAGTCGACGAGACTCTCAAAAATGGGGCCAGAGTACAGAAAGCTATGGCTGACCACTCAACAGATCTAGTCGAGCTTTTTGAGGTAATACTTGGTGTCTTCTCAGAAGCATAATCATCGGGAAGCATCGTCGTTGAGCTGGTATCGGCCCTGAAGAATCGGCCCAAGCCATGCAGTACGGAACACGTACGGAGTAGACGATTGTCACTTTGGAGAATGAGAGACGTGTCGGTTTCGGCATGGGAGGATGACGATGGGATCGTGAATTAGGGGGTAAGAGATGCATATATTCTGCACGAACGAGACAAACAACTCGTCAGCCTTGTGCGGAATACAAGGCAATTATCCCAATCAGCATTCTGTCAGTATCCTCGCATTGTTGAAGAACCGCATCTGGTCACTCAAGACAAATGGCACAGCCGACTCGGGTTCTTCCAATGGGTGGTTTTGCGGGAGCGGACATGATTAAAGGTATCTCTAGTTTCCGTCACTGCATCATCTTTACAATCAGCTTTTTTCAGCGTAGTTGCCCGGCTAGAGCATATTATAAAGACCTACGGAGTAGAAACCGTCTGATTGTCCTCAATCGCCAGTGTTCGTCTGATGAATCTGTGGTTGATATCAATCATGCACGTGACCGTGACGCAAGCCGCAGCCGTCACAGAACTTACCAATTAAGTTTAGCGGGAAGGGCGTCTGTGCCAGGGGATCACAGAGCGCAAGCTGCGTTGCCAAAAAAATAGTCAACGTCCATCAACGGCTAAGCGGGTTATGGATGCATCGGAAATACGCCTGCAAGACATGATTTCATTCGTTTGTGGCCATCGAGTTACCTGTCGATAAGACACTGACTCGACGATGAAGAACAGGGTGAGACCGCAGCCCTGCATCGTCTGTTAGAAGATGCTTCACCATTGTGAGTTAAGCTTGCCATGCGGGGCCAGCCGAGAGTCTCACCTCCAGACAAGTCGTCTGTCACGGCATCTTGACTCTCTTTCCGTCATGGGAAACCTTGCGAGTGTCTGTCTGAGCGCTAACCTGTTCTCCTTCATTCAGCTAGTTCTCACTCAATGCGCCAGGCGGGCCACGGCCAACAACTCCCGCTTATCCCTGACGAAATCGTGATGACCTCGCTGCCTCATACACAAGTCTCTCCGGACCGCCTTCCTTCGAGAAATTCTCCCCAGCCCGGTTCTCATAACCGTGACGTTTCTAGTGCTCGAGGCAGGCCTGCCGATCCCACTGCCCTTGGCGTTCATTCTTTACAGCAGCATTCGCAGATACGATCCCAGTCCGCCTCCTCCAAGAGCCCGGAACCCGGTGCAAGTCGTTCAGGGTCAGCCGCAGATGGCGATGTCACAGAAAAACGGCCACAAAACTCGTATGGTCATCACCGCCAAGCGTCCGTCGTGCATGGAAACATTCAGCATACCCGCAACCCCAGCCTCGCACATCCTACGTCGTCCAGCCCACTGCCCCCAGAAACGATGCAGCCGGCCGCGTATACTGTCGCTCCAGGCAATGACTCCAAACTGAATGTGAAGCGGGAAAACAGCCCTTTGTCCACTGTACAAGATGCGGGGCCGGTCGATTCGGGCAGCGATCAAAGCTTGCACCGAAAGGGCACTCAGTCGGGCAGATCACGACGTGAGCATGGGCATCATTCCAAGAGTGGCGCTCAGGAAGCAAGGACTGTCGAAGAATACGCACTTCATCACTTGTTCAACTCGGTTTGTGGTTCTGGGCAAAATGGCATATGCAGCAGCCTACTGACTCTGTTGTGTAGTTTGTTGGCCAGGCGGATGAAAAGATAAACCAATGTATTATGAGCATGGCAGACCTTGATACTCCAGTCGAGCATGTGTGCGGCCCTGGTGCGGACCCTGCATTTGATCAGCTCATCGCCGCACTTGGCCACATCGCGAAGCAAAAGCCAAAACCGTTGATAGATACGATCATGTTTTGGAGGAAGTCGAAAGGCGAAGCCGCGGCAACTGCAAAACAGATAGTAGGCCAGGTTTGTGTTTCGTTGGTCTTTTCAACTCGTATACAACTAACAGAACAAACCCAGCCAAAGCCACCAGCCATCGGAGCCGCAATGATGCGCCGTAATACCGAACCTCCACAACCTGGCCATGAGGTCGCTGATAGTGCCCCAGTGGCCAGCACTCCAGCCATTTCATCTGCACCGCGCCAAGAAGATGTTGTCTTGGCTGAACGACGGGCAACCGTATCCGTATACCTTGTTTGCCGTGTTCTCATTGAGATATTCAATCAAAGTACCATAGACGCCATCACGCGGGAGATGGCCGACCGGCTAGAAGATATAGTCTTTGGGCAATTAAAGACTGTCGACCCAGATCAAATTGCGGCTTCTCCTCTCCGAATGGCAAACTGGCGTATATACAGCCAGCTGCTTGGAATCATGAGTGAAAATAATTTTGCCAGTGTGACCATCAGGTTTCTTACAGAGCTAAATCAGCACCAAAAAGAAGAAGGGCGGATGCTGTCGATGAAGGACGCGGAAGCCCGGGCTGAATTGCTCATCTACGGAATGAGGCATTTGCGTCTCCAGACATTTCCAGAGGAAGCTTGGGATAGAACTTGCGATTTTCTTTACTCCCTTGCAAAACTTTTCGTGGAGTCCCATGGTCAACGGTTGAAACAAGCATATTGCCAGATGCTGGAAATCTTTCTTCTCCCAATCGCCGCCAACGCGGCTTGCAACCTGGCTTCACCGAAATGGAAAGAATTTATAGACCTTATTGGGCCACGGCTGTCCCAGATACTTGTGAAACCACGTCACTGGACTACTGCATTTCCGCTGCACATTCTGCTTTTATGTGCCTCTCCAAGAGAACTGTTCCTGTCTCAGTGGATGAATGTCGTCCATAGCCTCCCTCCAAGGTTGAAGGATAGACCTACTCGGGCAGCTGCGCTCCGAGCAATATCCCGGCTTCTTTGGACGTATCTCTATCGCCATTCGGACTCCCTCAGCAACCCTTTGCGCAAAATTGAGGACATAATCCGGATTGTGCTGCCTGGAGGCAAAAGAACATATATCACTACAGACACTGTCGTGGTAGAGCCAATCACACAACTTGTTCGCATGATCGGATATAGACACCCTGATCTATGCTTCAAGATGATAATATTTCCCCTGGTTCACTCAGACCTGTTCATGTCAGGGAAAGAGCTCAAGATTGAACAGATGGAACCGGAGAAGATGGTCATCGGAATTCGCTCCTTTCTTGCTATAATTGCTGATCTCGACAGTGAAATGCAGCACCCACCACCATTTCCGCAGGACTTCAGCGGCCCTGAATCCTCGTTATCTCCGTTTCCTCTTCAAAGCTCCCGCACGTCCAGTGAGCGAGCGGTTGTCCAACAAGTGCGATATACTTGTCGACCGGTCAACCCATCGAAATTGAATGACACTACACGAAAATGCTATTTCAGATTTTGCGAAGTGCTGGGAAAATTGACTCTTCTATGTGACAATACCTTTGGCGGCCAGGCGGCTCTAGACGAAAAGTTCGGGGGGATCACACCCAAAACGCCCATCGCAGATCATTTTAGCTTTGGAAGGCGAGATGATCATGCGAATACCTTGGATCAGAAACAAGCCTTCTACGACCTTCTTCATGTTGCTGTTCAGGCGCTTCCCCGCTGCCTCTCCGACCACATTCCTTTCAATTCCCTGATTAATCTACTTTGCACTGGAACAGCACATGTGCAGTCTAACATCGCCGCATCTTCTGCGGAATCTCTAAAATCCATCGCACGTCAGTCTCATGCGCAGCATGTTGCAATCGGATTCGCTAGGTTTATCTTTAGTTTCGACGCTCGGTACTCGACCATGTCAGATGAGGGCATGCTGGGGCCCGGCCATATCGAATCGACGCTGAAACTATATGTGGAGCTTATTCGAATCTGGATTGAGGAAATCAGACAAAAGACCAGGGAGGTGTCTGCGGAGCATTCTGATAAAACTGGTTCCGGGAGCAGGGGACTGCAATTGGACCTTTCAAGTGTCTTGGCTCATGTAGAGGAGATTGAATCTCATGGGCTTTTTTTCCTATGTTCGCAGTCTAGACGGGTGCGATCTTTCGCGATCACGGTTCTCCGGCTTGTCACGGAGTTCGATACGGCGCTTGGCAAGAAGAACACTCGCATTATCAAAATACTAGAAGGGGACTCGGAAAAGATCTTAGATCTGAAAGACGATCTTTTGACAGTCGCTGAGCGGAGCAGAATACAAAAGGGGAAGCAAGGCAAGGGTCCGCATAACACTCTAATCGAGCTATGCAGCAGCGAGGTTTCCTATGACTCGACACTTTGGGCTAAACTTTTCCCAAATCTCATCCGAATCAGCTTCGACACATGTCCGTTTGCTGTGACCTTGGGCCGTGAAATCGTCTGCGCAAGACTGGTTCAAATGCATAAATACATCACTGCCATTGCGGAGGGTTCGCCAGCAATGCAGTATGGATCACTAGATTATATCGCTACTCGACAAATCGCACGAAGCCCTAGTACTTCGCCGGAAATTACGATTGAACAGTGGAAGCTATACCTAATTATGGCGTGCACTACACTTAACAGCGCTGGTGCTCAGTCCCAGAGCCAGCTGGCCAATGCTCAGCATGCCCGGAAAACATCAAAGGGAGGGCAGCAATCCCAAGATAAAATAAGTTCCGCCCGATCTCTTTTCGCTTTTGTGATTCCACTGCTCTCTGCCAGCCATGAGTCGATTCGCAATGCCATTGTCGTTGCTTTGGGATCTATCAACATCAAACTTTATAGAACGCTACTCGAGTCTTTGCAATATGCTGTGACGACTTGCAACGAGGAGGCCCGAGTTCGTATTGGAGCTCACCACCGCACACCTAGCAGCCCCAGAAGGAACAGACAAACGGATCGTCTTCGAACAGAGGTGACGAACGTATACAAAGCTACGGCGCACTTCTTAAAGGAGGCTGAGGTATGTCACGACGACTGGATTCTCAACAACCTTGTTACTTATACAAGAGACTTGCGGATTTTCCTCAGCGATGTCGAAGTTCAAAATGATTTGGAATTTCAGAGCCTTCGTTTCCACTATTGTGGTTTAATGGAGCAGTTGTTTGAAGGCATCAAACGGTCCAAGGATCCGCTGCGTTGGATGCCCTTCGAATCAAGGAAATCTGCGTTTTCACTAATGGAAGATTGGTGTGGATATTCTCCAAACCAGTCCCAAATTAACGTCCGAGAGGAGAACATGCGTAAGCTGGCGCTAGCAAGACAAATGGATCATGGGAAAGTTCGAAGCACGGCGGCCATGGAAATAGAAAAGAAAAATCTACGAACCACCGCGCTGAGCGCAATGGCTACACTTTGCGTACGTATAAATCCCTTTACACTCGATACAAGAAACTGACGGTGTGACCAGGGCGGGCCAATTCGAATTGTTACTGAAAGCAAAGCGGTTCTCCAATTCGATGTCAGAAGGATGCTTGCATGGATCGATATCATATTGAAGACCTTGAGCGATAAACTCCATACTATCGGTCGTAGGGCGTTGAAGAACCTGATTGTCCACAACAAGGAGCTTCCCTATTTGTTGGAGCAGTGCATAGATATGTGCTACTTATCGGAGCTACCCAAGGCTCTAGAAAGCTATTTTGAGGTATTTTCGGAGGTCCTGATTGAGCACATCGACTATCCGGTTGCGTTCTGGAGAGTTCTTGGTGCTGTTCTTTTCACTCTCGGCAACGCTAAGCGGGAAATTCGAATGAAGTCTGCCCGTCTTTTGAGAACGATTGAAGAACGACAGCAGAAAAACTCCAGGTTGCAAGACTTTGATATCAGTATTTCCGATAAGACTACTGCAGTCTACAAACTGGCGCAGTTTGAGACTTCAAAGCGACTAGCACAGCAGCATTCTGACCTTGCGTTTGTTATTTTTTCAGAATTCGCTTTGCATTTCAAGAATATTCAGCCTGATACCCAACGGAACATGGTCGCGGCCATTTTGCCCTGGATTCAAGTTCTGGAACTGCAACTCGATCCTAACGGTGGCCCAACTGCGAAGTCTTATATGTTACTTGCAAATCTTTTCGAAATTACCATTCAGTCGGGCAACACTCTACCAAATGAAGTCCAGGCTCTATGGCAGGCTCTTGCGACAGGACCACATGGAGGCAACGTTCAGCTTGTACTCGATTTCATTATCAATCTATGCCTGGAGCGGAAAGAACAGAACTTTGTGGATTATGCAAAGCAGATTGTCGTCTTCTTAGCATCGACACCAGCGGGGTCAAAAGTGATAGAGTTCTTCTTACTACAGATCACTCCGAAAAACATGGTCCATGAGCGCAAAGAACCCTTGGCAGCACCGCCCGATGTGACACAGCTACCTTATGTTGCCGATTTGGAGTCCATTTTGCCAATTGGTAATAAACAGGTTTGTTTCCTATCTTCGTTTCTTTCAAATCATGCTTTGGGACTAATCTTTTTGTCAGGCTGGGTTATCGTTAGGGCAGGTATCGATGATATTTCTGGTCGACCTTATGGTTGCACCCGTTACTCTTCCATTTGATAACGTTATGAAGCTCGTTCACGTTGCGCTTATATTTTGGGATCATTACACCCTACCTGTCCAGGAGCAAGCCCGCGAGATGCTGGTGCACTTGATCCATGAGCTTGTTGCGTCAAAGCTTGACAACGATTCTCACGATAACAAGAGACAAGCCATCGAGGATTTGGTAGAGTGCATCCGACAGGGCGATTCGACAGTGACCTGGGACTATGATGGTAAC
Source organism: Chrysosporium keratinophilum (assembly GCA_029850275.1). Lineage (NCBI taxonomy): Eukaryota > Fungi > Ascomycota > Eurotiomycetes > Onygenales > Onygenaceae > Chrysosporium > Chrysosporium keratinophilum. The sequence continues at coordinate 1,488,617 of JARBIX010000006.1, forward strand.
AACGGAAAGGATGAAGACCAGAGTGACAGTCGTGTCCCTGCGTCTATGTTACACACCACTCATAGCGTGGTGGATATGTTCAGTGCTGTCTACGATGGCGTGAGCGACATATGGTCCAGGGAAGCGCTGAACTGGGCCACCTCATGTCCAGTGAGACACCTTGCGTGTCGATCTTTCCAGGTCTTCAGGTGTATTTCCACATCGTTGGATCCAAAAATGCTTGCCGACATGCTGGCCCGACTGTCAAACACGATTGCCGAGGAAGAGACGGATTATCAAACATTCTCGATGGAAATCTTAACTACGTTAAAGGTTATCATTGGATCCTTGGCGCCTCAAGATCTAATGAGGTATCCTCAGCTGTTCTGGACCACGTGTGCTTGCCTGAATACCATTCACGAACGCGAATTCATGGAAAGCATGGCCATGCTTGAAACCTACATAGATAAGATCAACTTATCTGATGAAATGATTCTCGCGAAATTACGGGAGGGCAAGCCGCCAAAGTGGGAGGGCGACTTTGAGGGAATCCAGGCACTTGTTTACAAAGGCCTCAAATCATCCGAATCCCTTGAAACGACTCTTCGCCTTCTGCATAGATTGGCGTCTTTACCGAATAGTGATCTTATGGGTGATGGCACTCGTCTCTTGTTTGCTGTCTGGGCAAACCTTCCTGGCTTCCTTCACCACTACGATGCCCCGATCATTTCTGGTGAGCGTCAGAATCGTGCAAAGCTGCTGGCAACTGTGGCCGAGAATCAAGGATGCGCTCAATTGGCCGACTGTTTGTTTGGGTTTGCTAAATCTCAGTACCAGAGCAGCCAGAAATTCCTTAGTGATGTGATGGCTGCAATTAGTGCCTATTATTTTCCCAACCAGGACGTCCAGAGCCTGGTGTTTCTGATGGGACTATTGACGAATAACAATCGATGGTTCCGAATCCATGTCATGAGGATTCTCTGTCTCTTCATCTCCACGATTGACATGGGTCGGTCTGACATTGCCTGCCATGGTCCAGACTTGATCTCTCCTCTCTTACGGTTGCTCCATACGGATCTGTGTCCCCAGGCTCTTGAGGTGCTGGATCATATCATGACGGTCTCTGGAAACCCTATGGAACGGCATCATCTACGGATGAGTATGGCGTCCGCGTCTTCGTCCAGAGCAATCAGGAAGGAGTTCGAATGCATCCAGAGTCTGTATGGAATTCCGGAGCCGACGGGCTGGTCCATTCCCATCCCTGCCGCGCAGTCAAGTCTTACAAGGAATAATGTCCACGCTGTGTTTTACACATGTGCAGAGGCCGAAGACGTGGAGGGCCCGCCTGCCGAAACACCAGAGATGGAATTCCAAATTGAAGATTATGGCGACTCGTACTTCCCGACCATCCGTGCAGACACTATGAAGTCATTCGACACGCAGAATGAAAATATGGGAGATTTATTGCAGAAGCTTGACAGCCTGGATGACTTCTTTGATGAAACCGAGGCCAGCTCTACGATGACTTCAATTGGCGGCTCGACGCTTCGAAGTTTTGCAACGGGGGATTTCCACGATGCAAGTGCGCACTTATATGACCAACAAACTGCTCCGCTGTTACGGAAATCTCTTGCTCGAACTGCGTCGTCCTCGTCGTTTCAGAATGGGCTTGCAGAATCACGTCCATCGACCGCACAGCGCATGGAGGCTGCACAGTTACACTCCTCTCCTTTGGCGTCTTCTGTGACTATAGCGACCTCAGCGCCTCCACGGTCCTCTCTACACATGCGATCCGTCACGTCTCCGAATAACTACTATCCGTCAATAAACACATCTTCTTCGAGTCTCCCGCCTATGCCTCAGAGCGGCGACGTCAAATCGCCATATTTGTCCGACGACTATTTTGAGGACGCACTCTCTGACTCGGATGACCGGTTGACGATGAAGGATTCGTCGCCCGGCAGCCCTCGCGTTGGGCCCGAAGGACCTTTCTCACTGGAAGCGATAATTCGGAGTAGTGTGCGGCGACTGACGGGCGGTAACGCTGTTGGACGCGATAGAGAGCGTCAGCGAGACTTGTTGCGAGCGCAACATCGTGCAATGGCTCACTCGCCCCGGGTTCCAAAGGTACCGCCAGAATATCTGATTGGGAGCGGCAGCACGCCGACATCGCCTGGCCGACAAGCCCAGTGAATTCTCCTCTTTGCTTTTCTGTCTCAGCTCCCCTGTTGCGATTCCGTTTTCTGGGTTTCATTTTCATTCTAGTATTCTCTTTAATCTTGTATTGACGTGATATCATGTTCTAATATACCCCCCCAAGAGTTTGGTTTGGCTTCATCGATGGAATGGAATACACCCACCTGCATGGTTCTAGCGTCTTGTCGTCTGGTTGATGATCATATGTAATTTTGCGCATTTCAATTTCTTGTTCTCCTGGTACATTATTTGCACCATATTGGTTGCTGGCCGATGGAGCCGTACGAGCATGTTATCGTGTCGATGCATTGTTTTGCCTGGCGGCATACTTGGATATAAAACCTTTTTTGGGTCAGCAATCGAAGCGCGTAGAGTGTACTTTTCTGGAGTTTGATATCACAAAGGGCTTCGCCTCCCCGGGTTTCACGGTGAAAATCTGAACCGGTGAGGACGACGATAGAAGTTGATCCCAACAAAAGAAAATAAGCTGTCGCGGTTATCGCCACGTGAGAGAGATGGAATAATTCGCTTATCAGTTTCTCCGGAGCGCCAGAGAACAAGCGCGATGAGGGATGAAGCGGAAGGTTTTTTTGCATCCTTTAACCCGGGTTGATCGCCGTGATATGTGAACTACAATTCCGCGAACACGGGACGCCTGCTCATCACGCCTCATCTTTCCCCTTTCGTGCTGGGCACTCCTCAGCCACTATCATTTGGTTGATTGTTTATCAGCGCCGGTGCCAATGAGGCCACTCCTGATCTAGCCCATCCTGCACCACTTGGGTTCCGGTAAATGCAAACAGCCTCTTTGGGGTTTCACGGCACAAAGCTTTTTTACCCCACACTCTCTCTTGAGCTGATCCAGCAGGTAAACATGCTGGTTGGCTTTTTGCGGCCATCAGACCCGTGGAAGAGCTACACTACTGGTTACTGCACTCGCTTCTGGATTCTCTCGCCAAGAGGGATATCGGGTCCGTTCCACCGCGCGTCCGGGGTATTTTGAAAGTATTCCATGGAGATGCATGGCTCGTTCGCAGCAAATGATTACCGCGCTGGCCACCCCCAAGCTTTAGCTGTGGTGCGATGGCGGCGGTCCCAGACTTCCAGCTGACTCGCGGGTCGGCTGTTTGCCAACTCGACAAACACTGCGTTCCACCAGTTTGGGTCTAGACCAGCGGCGCTATTCCCCTTGCGGAATGCGCATCCGACGTGCACGTGTCTCTGGCCAATCGGCTCCCGGGATCTCGCGTCGGCAGGGCATTACATAAGCTTGCTGGCCACTTTTTTCCCGATTCGGTAGCTCCACCGGCTATGGAGCCGATGTTATCGACGGCAGCGCATTTTATGGGGTAACGAAGGGAACAGCGCACGCCGCACCCTTTACTCCGTGCTATTGGGAGCTTCGTTATCTCGGCTCTTCCTGGAGTTGAAGCTAAGCGCTGCGAGCTGTTCGCCGTTTGCAAGAGAGAGAGAGAGGGGTGTTTGCTTGCTTTGGTCTCAAGCCTCCAAACTCTTCAAATACCCCCTCCTCCGCCCTCGTTTTCTCTTCTCTTCTTTCTCTACGCTCTCTCAAGTATCACGTTGAGAAAGGTCCTACATCTTTCTGTTGTAGCTCTCTTTTACACCGTTGCTTCCTTACAGGACCTTTGTTCACACCTTCACCATGTCTCTTCATCCTTTCGACCCCTTGACGCCGGCGGAAATCCGCCTGGCGGTCAAGATCCTTGAGTCTGCTCTTCCTGGTGTCCCCCTCCGATACAAGGTCATCGAAGTCCAGGAGCCCATTAAGAAGGATACTGTTCCCTATCTTGAGGCTGAAAGACTGGGCGCTCCTCTCCCAGCGAAACCCGCCCGTATCCTTACAGCTTTGTTCCATCGCCTAGACACCAAGGGTTTCTTGAAGGCTTTGATCAATGCAGACAAGAAATCTTTGATTCAATGCAAGGAGCTTCCAAAGGATGTGCAGGTAAGACCAAATTCTCGAGATTGTATGCGTGATCAAGGCTGATCCAATCATAGGGCCCCACCGACGTCGATGAGATGATCGATATGGAGAAGGCCTGCAATGACCACCCCGCCGTCCAGGCCGAGATTGCGAAGATGAACCTGCCACCAAACGTTGTTGTCTGCAACGACCCATGGATCTACGGCACAGACAACGACAACGAGAACCGTCGCTTGTTCCAGCACTACATGTACATGTGTGACACCGACCACCCCCAGACAAACCACTACTCTCTCCCATGCACTTTCTCTCCCGTGTTTGATGCCATGACCAAGGAGCTTGTCCGTATTGACTACCTCCCCACTGGTGTCGACCACGCTACCGCTCCTACCCAGCCATGGAAGCCCGTCAAGACTGTGCAATACGCACATGATCTCTTGGACGAGCCTCTTCGAACCGATTTGAAGCCATATATTGTTCAGCAGCCAGAGGGCCCATCCTTCAAGGTTGATGGAAACCATGTTTACTGGCAGAAGTGGAAGTTCCGAGTTGGCTTCAACTTCCGTGACGGTCTCGTGATCTACAACGTCTCTTATGATAACCGCAATGTGTTCTACCGATTGTCTCTCTGCGAGATGACTGTTCCATATGGCGGTAAGTACCTCCGCAAATAACAAAAATTGACGACTTTTTCTGACGAGATTTTAGACCCCCGCACCCCATATCACCGCAAGCAGGCTTTCGACGTCGGAGATGTTGGTTTCGGAAACACTGCCAATCAGCTCTCTCTTGGTTGCGACTGTCTCGGCCATATCAAATACTTTGATGGCTTCAGAACTGATTCCAAGGGTAACCCTGTGCACCTCAAGAACGTCATCTGCCTCCATGAGCAAGATGCGGGTCTGATGCACAAGCACACCAACTACAGAACCAACACTGCCACCGTTGTCCGCAACCGCCAGCTTGTTGTGCAAATGATCTGCACAGTCTCCAACTACGAATACATCTTTGCCTGGGTCTTCGACCAAGCTGGTGGCATTGAACTTGAGGTCCGCGCCACTGGTATCCTCTCCACCATGCCGCTCGAGAATTCCGATGGCACCAAGGTCCCCTGGGGAACCAACGTTGGCCCTGGCGTCATGGCCGCATACCATCAGCACGTCTTCAGCATGCGTGTCGATCCCGCCATCGACGGACACAACAACACCGTCATCTACCAAGACAGCGTGCCTCTTGCTGACGAGCCAACGATGAACCCCTGGGGCGTGGGTTACGTCCAGGACACCACCGTCATCAAGAAATCCACTCCAGCCGATCTCAGCGTCGAGAAGGCTCGCGTTTTCAAGATCCGAAACGACAACGTGATCAACCCTACATCTCACAAACCAGTTGCGTACAAGTTGCACGCCGTGCCCAGCCAGCTCTTGATCATGTCTCCTCGCAGCTTCAACAATCGCCGCGCCAAATTCGCCACGAGAGCCATGTGGGTCACCAAGTACCAGGATGGCGAGCTCTACTCCGCTGGAGAGTTCACCAACCAGAGCAAGAAATCCGACGGTGTGGAACTCTGGACCGCACGCAACGACGATGTTGAGAACACTGATGTTGTCCTCTGGCACTGTAAGTTATCCCCTCTCTTTCTATCCTTTTCTTTATCCAGACTTGTACTAATCACCTTGCAGCTTTCGCACTCACCCACAACCCTCGTCCTGAGGACTTCCCCGTCATGCCCGTCGAGAAAATCAGCGTCTTGCTCAAGCCAGACGGCTTCTTCGAGAAGAACCCTGCTCTAGACGTTCCCCCATCCGACCAGTCCTTCAACAAGTCTATCCTGGTTGAGGATTCACCGGCCTGCGGTGGCTGCCCTGCCAACCCCAAGCTGTAGATTTCCGTTTGATATAATGTGTAATGATCTTTTAAGATATCAATGTATATAGTTGTGCTTGAACTTAATTTTGTTTATGTTCCAAGAGTTTCTTCTTTTCCTGTTGTACGAGTTAGATTTCAGTCGTCTTTTTCAATGAAATGGACTTCAAAATTTCAGATATCGGCTCACTTAACCAACTGGGGAAGTGGTTATATTCTGGGACTTGATTTCTAAATGCCATTATCCTAGAAGTATTGCTGGGTATCACAGATCTAACGAGACGAGTAATAAGCTGTTCCATCTACGTTTCTTCTTCTACTTTGATCTCCATCTTCTCTTCTTTCTCCTCCTCCTTCATCACCACCTTCTTCACCCTCCGCCTCACCTTCACACCACCCCCCTTCACCTCCGCCTTACACAACCCCGTCCCCGCCAGCGCACACTCCCCACACCTCCTTCCCACGGGCAAACAAACCGTCTGCCCCAACCCAACCAGCAACCAATTAATCTCCCTCCACCGCTCCCTTGGCAACCACGCCTCCAGCAACACCCTCGTCTCCTCAGGCGCCTTGGTCTTGACCCACCCCCACAGATTCGCGATCCGGTGCACATGCACATCCACGCCGATCCCCTCGTCCACGCCCCACGCCGAACTCATGCATAGAAACGCCATCTTCGGCCCCACGCCGGGAAGCTGCATGAGTGCGTCGGCGGTGCGTGGGATGTCGGAGTCATATTGGTCGCGGAGGATGGAGGCTGTGGTACGGATGTATTTGGTCTTGAGGTTGTGGAAGCCTACGGAGTGGATGAGTTGGTTGAAGCGGGTGGCGGGGACGCGAAGGACGTTGGCGATGGTGAGGGTTGAGCGGGTGGTGGGATGGGTGGTGATGTCCCATTTTGTGGGGGTTGTGGTGGTGGTATCATTGTTGTTGTTGTCGTCGTCGTGCTCTGGGCCAAGCTGGGTGTGGAGTTTCTGCATGGCGACGGCGGTGACGGTGTCCTTTGTTTGGGAGGAGAGCATGAGAGCGACGAGGATATGGAAGCGTCTTTCTTGCTCGGTAGAGTTGCGCCAGTATAGTTCGGCGCAGCCCATGGTGTCGACGGGTGCAGTGGGATTCTGGAGGCGCATCTCTTTGATAATGTCGTACATTTCCTCCCAGTTGGGTGGAGGGGGAATAGATCCAGGGGGAGGAGCAGCTTTGCGAGACTTTGTAGACTTCTTTTTGGGAACGGAGACGGATAATTCCAACTCCTCCTTCACTTCTTCCTCCTTGATAATGACTTTGCGCGGCTTTCGCGATCTTGCACCGGACGGTGAAGTCTCGTTCTTCATAGTTCCATTTTTTGCTGCTGCAGAAACGCCTCTTTTCCGCTTTCTAGTGCTGGATTGGAGATCTGGGTCTGGTTTCAGGAGATCCTCAATGTCCGTGGTATTCGCTTCCGAGAGAGCAGAGCTCTCGTCGTCCTCAGGCCCTCTTCCTTTCTCAATTGCAGGGTATTTTTCATCGTCGCTGCTTTCTTGTTTCACAGTACTGGCTCTTTTTGCAACTCTTGATCTCGTCTGACTTGCTTTCGCGGTGCCAAAGTAAGAAGAGGTTGTCGACGATGCCACACTTCGCCGCGTGACTCGACGGCTAGTAGAAAGGGCATCAACCAGCTTCGAAGTTTCCTGGGATACTCGAGAGGTCCGCATCGCAAATTCACTCCTGTAGACAGGAGTCAAGTTTCGTAGCTGTCGGACGAGCAACAGCCGGTGCATGAACAGTTTCTTGTCGTCTCGTTTGAAGGTGAAGTCAGGGGATGCACCGCCACGCAGCGATAGCTCCAGCCACACTCACGTGGCTGAGCCGACAATGAGCCTCGGGACAAACAAGCCAAACACCGCGGGAGCATCACCGCCATCCCTGGCAGTATTAGTTACACAGTAAACGCGATATCGTCGTTCTTTCGATGATCGGGCCGGGATAACACCCTCCTAGTTTATCCCCCTAAATAACTATCACCCAGGACCAAAAGCGCAATGACAATGGCCTCCGCCAGCACCTCTCGCCGCCTCCTCCGTGAGCTGAACGAGTACCACTCCTCCCCCAACGAAGCACTCCTCCACCTCGGCCCCGTCTCCGACGACGGCCTCCTCCACTGGGAAGCAGTCCTCAAAGGCATCCCAAACACTCCTTATGAAAGTACGCACACACTCACATATCCTAATCACCCAGCAGCAACAGCAACAGCACCAGAAGCCCAAAAACTAACCCAGACCACCATCTACCTCACTCCCAGACGGCCTCTGGTCCCTCTCCCTCTCCATCCCACCCACCTACCCCCTCTCTCCTCCCAAAATCACCTTTTCCACCCACATCTGCCATCCCAACATCTCCTTCTCCACCGGCGAAATCTGCCTTACCTTACTCACCACCGAACACTGGACGCCAGCATACACCCTCAGCTCCACCCTCTCGGCCGTCCACCAGCTGCTCAACGACCCGCGGCCCGAGAGCCCGCTCAATGTTGATGTGGCTGCGCTGCTAAGGGAGGGCGATTTGCTGGGCTGGGAGAGTCTGGTGCGGTACTGGACGGGAGAGGAGCGGTGGAGTGGGCATGGGAGAGGTGAGAAGGGGAAGGGGAAAGAGAGGGTGCTAAGATGATATGATGATGATTGCCGGATGCGTGGATATAGGGGCGTTTTGGATGGATATCTTGAGCGCATTTCACGCCTCGATGTAAAGTGCACTTGTGACAGTATACTAATTTCGTATTGCTATATTACCGCTACTATAGAAAGTTACTTCGTTCGCTACTGACAGTTTCTGCCAAGTCATACAGATCCATGAGCTCTGTTTCAACGCATTGGCCATTACAGCACAGTTTGTTTGCATCGCAGGGATGGAGCATTGGCTTTACCATGGGGAGGAAAACGAACTCTGCAGAATTCATCATTGATTTTCTAGTGATATCGTCGATTAACCCAATCTCTAATAACCTTTAATGAAAGTAAAACCATTCTCAAAAGTTCCAATTGAAGAGACGGACAGACAGAAAGTACATGTCACCCAATAGCGAATTCAGAAAGGAGTGAGATTAATATGTTGAAAAGCAAAGAAACATGGTACGCCATAAATGCATGAGCCGCTCACACGCGAGTAAACCCGAGTCAGTCTGATTAGCTGTGTAAAAGAAAGCCACCGAAGAAAAAGCCCATCCACATCCCTAGTTTTATTTCAATTTTGGCGAGTCAACTTAGAGAGCCATGGCGACGGCGACGGCACCTCCGAGCATCGCGAGCATCTCCTTCTTCATGTGAACAGGGGCAGAAACTCCGTTGGTCTGCAGACCTGGCTTGCCGTTGGTAGGAGTCGCGCCACCATTCTGCGGGGTACGAGACGGTTCAACGAGGACGACCGAAGTGTAAGTGATCAAGTCACCCTCTTGGTTGGTAGTGGTTCCGACAAGAGTGGAAGTGAAAGCAGAAGTTGGGGTAATGCTAGTCGGCGGCTCCGTCGTAGTTGGATCCGAGGGCTCGGTGGTCGTGGGCTCATCTTCAGAGGTCGATGGTGGAGTGGTCGAAGAGGGAGTAGATTCGGGAGTAGTAGGAGATTCAGTAGTTGTTTCGCTGGGAACCTCGCTGGTCTCGGTAGGCTCAACGTCGGTGGTGACGGGTGGCTCTTCAGTCGAGGTCTCCTGAGGAGTGGAGGTGGGAGTGACCGAAGGAGTCGAGTTGGTCACAATTCCAGTTCCTCCCTGACGCTTGATCAATTGGTAGCGTGGATCATGCTGGGGAGGAGCACCAAGGTCGTGTGAGATGTCGACAGAACGCTCCGAGACGGAATTCCAGAACTTGAAGGACAGGGACTGGAAGGCAGCAGCGACAGTGCGATCATCGTATGAATCGCGTGGCGCGCGGTAGGGTCGACGATAGATGGGCTCAGCCTGAACCAGGATAGAGCAGCAGATGATCAGGAGTGCGCAGATGGCACGACGAGCGGAGGAATTGAGCATGATGGACGGACGGGACGACGGTCTCTGTGCGGGATGGTATCCGGTGGCGAAAGGCTACAGTCAGTCCAAAAAGGACGTGAGCTGGGATAAAGGATAAGCGAGGAGTGTGCTATCAGCAGGGAGTGAGCTGATGATGATGATGACGACGACGACGGCGATGGGGAGGGTAGAGAGGATGAAGATGAAGAAGAAGAAGATGAAGATGAAGTGGAAGAAGAAGAAGAAGAAGAGAAGAGGAGGCTGAAGCGAAAACGAAGAAACAACAAAACAGGGCAGGCTGTACGGAGAATTACGTGAAACACGATACAGTTCGGAATCTTTCTCTGGGCTGCCGGGCGGTACCGTCTAGAGCAAATCCGGCCTAGCAATACACCCAGTGAGGCTGAAAGCCGGTGGAGCAGCACCGTCAGGCGTCGTCATCATACCGTATCTTACGCCCAGTTTCCGTCTTTTTGAGCGCCTCTGCACTGCCAAAGCGTGTCTCTCTCACCGCGTCGCTGTTCCAGCAAAATCTCTGCATTCTCCCGCGAAACTGCTCACAGCCATCCAGCAGCAAAAGCATCGCAGAGATGTTACCGGCACCGCAAGTGATGTGTTTCAGATTCAAGCTCAACGTGCGGCGTCATCACCATCTAGGGCTTGCGGTTATATTTAGCCCGGCGAATCACACACCCCCGCTACCCGAAGGCTTTTCCTCGTGGATGACCACGATTCGCTGTCTCAGATATCATCACCAGTGAGTTCTTGCTTTTGCACCGCCACACTATTCCCGCGTGCGATCCAGCGAAGCGGGCGAGCAGAAAGAAGCATTTTCACGCCCATGGCCAAGCATGATGTTGACTTGCTGGCGTTGTTGATATACGCAGAATTCAGGCCTTGCTTCAATTCCATGGAACTGACTTCACTGCCGTCAGGGCTCTGACCTTAATACTGAACCATGTTGTTGATCATTCCAAGGGTCAGGGCCAGGCACACAACCCTCTCTACCAACAAGTTTTGTCCTCGGTAGTGTCGGGTACAGTGTTTGGATCATTTCTGCCATTTTTGCCTCCCAGTCGTTCCAAGGGTCAACCGGCTCGATGGATCCTTGGGAGAGGTAAAACTTCGCTGAGAGGACAAAACTATCCGACGAACTCGTGCGAGAATTAGTTAACGGCCCTGTCAAGAGCAGCCACGCTGCAGACTGTTTTCGTCAATATGACTGCGGAATGGGAAAATCTTTGCTCCTTCGAGTGAGATCTCCGACGCACTAATAACTGACGACGACAAGTCATCACTACTTACAAGTACTGTACTGCTCGTTCAAAGAGAAAGTTGAAGTTCTTCAACTGATGATAATCCTGAATCCTGGTGCAAGAACCGGCGTCTTTATGACGGAGTCGGGGGAGTGCATGGGCCGTGGCCGTGCTGGGTTATTAGTTACGTATTCCGTGCTCGGCACCGCGCATCGTCTAACATTCGCTTGCGTTTGATTTGCAGAGTGACGTCGAACTCTCTCGCAGGTTCCTGACGTTTCCGTGCTCTCGAAAGTTGCAAAGCAGCAGCCAACTCTTCTTCTTGTAGCCAGGGATTCTGTAGAAATGACAATCAGGATGGAGAGTTCACAGAACAGAGCACAGAGTAAATGGCCCAGTCCTTTGAGCAGAAGCAAACGGAGATGTAGTCAGTTACGGCGTATTCGTAGAAAGTACAGTTTTCCAAGATTCGCCGAAGTGTGGTAACTGTTTTTGCCAACGGAACCCTCGGTCCTCTCAACTCTGTCGACTCGGCCTTTCGATGATGCAAAAATTAGATGCCAAGTGCTCACGACATAGTATTCCAGGTACTCTGTAGTACTCCTACCTATGAGCACATACCTCCATAAAAGCACTGAACAACCCAACCGCACCTGGCAAAAAGCTGCCAACTTTATCTCTAAACATGTATTCTTTCTGGTCTATCATCCAACTATTCATCTGTGCATCTGCTTTGTATGGTACAATATCATCTGTCGTCACGTACAACTCGGGGTATCATAACGCTGCCAAAAAAATCCCAAATATGACGAATAAATATCCCAAAAGAACCCAGGCATTTCCAAAATAACCACGTAAACAACGCGTCAGTCAAAACTGTGCCGCTTCACAGACAGGATGGATGTCAAGAGTGTCTTGCTTCAAAGACACAATGACCCTCAAAGCCTGGTCATATTCCTGCAATTGCAACCTCTGACATAACCGTTGGCGATGGGCAGACGCGCACTCGGAGGCAATATACCCAGTTTTAAAAACGAGATATAAAAAAGGGAGAACAGATGCATCGAAAACGCTTCAATAATCACGCTGGTCTTTGACAGAGACATCTCGGAATACAGACCTATACTGCCTGGCCGTTTGATCCCCTCGAGGAGGTGTTCCGTTCTCATTTGGACTGGAAAAAAGGCCACTTCTTTCGTCGTCGGGTCATCAGGAAGGGCTTGCGGCGCGGTATCGTGGACAAAAACCTACAGTGAACCACCTCATACTGAAAAAAGGACCACACAAGTTAGCCTACTCCGTCTCATCTGCCTAGGAAAGGAGAAAGGGAAAAAGGGGAAAAACAAACTCGTCCTCGTCTTACCAGGAGTCTCGAAGGCGCACAAAACGAAAGACTCACCTCCTGGATAAATTCTGGTCTGGTCCCTTCGCCGCTGCATGAACTCACTTACTGAATAGCCAGGCCCTTTCCAAACGCAGCCAGCGTCGCCAGGCACAGTCACGCCCACAGGCAGTTCATCCCGAAGGAGGTACTGAGTGATATTTCAGTCAAGTTAGCTATCCTCATAAGGAGGCCACATCTCCAACTTTATCACCGCAAATTTTGCCACGCGCGGGATCAGGGGTGCCGAGATTTGTTGACATCCCTTTTTCCTCTTCTTCTGGTTCTCGGTTTTTTTCTCCTTTGTTTGGGAGATATCTGGCCAGACTGCAGTCTTGAGTGTCGCTTTATTGCCACAGGGCTGTCATAGGTGAAAAAACTGGGAGCACAATCAACTATTGCGAGGTAGAAGTGCCATGAAAACTTCAACAATATGGTGTTACGAACGCGAACCGCAAGTTCCCAAATGTAAATAAACACTATAAAAAGAAGAACATTCTCACCGTTACCACCAAGAATCCGTACAGTCCTCTTGCAGTCTGCACTAGCCGTGTCCCTGTGGGGATAAATTTGCACACACACCCCAGCCTGCTGCCCAAATGCCACAGCTCACTATCGCGGCAGTCATGCAGCAGGCAGCGCCCTGGCCTCTTCTCTCACACCTAACTCGCCAAAGTGCCCAGGGGACGAGGGTCTCGGTCAAGCCACAGGCCTGCATCTCGTTTCACCAACGAGTACCGAGTGTAGACCCCCATACTCCCTCGTCCTCCCAACTTTGTAAATCCTTTATCTCTCCCCGTCAGAGACATGACTCGTTGTACAGCCACAGCCCCAGTTCCTCTTGGGGCAACCCCGTTACCCCCATAAATAAACGGTTTGGCCGTTTTGCCTAACCGTAATAAGCTTTTTTCCTCTGTTTCTCTCGCTTGCATCGCACTATCACCAGACCCATGCCCCGATGCCACGATACCCTGCGCGAATTGGCTCATTTCCGAGTCTTTCCCGGCACGTCCTCTCTGGATTGGCTGTCTCGTCCTGGTCCAGCCGACTGTATTTCAGGTCTTGAGACGAGAGTGAACGAGGGCATCCCCAGGGAGCGTCGTACCATAGGCCAGTATTAGTAGGCGGGTACTGAAGTGGCCGCCTATATACTGTACTGTACTGTATGTACAAGCGACGCAGACGAAGCATACGCCTTTGGAGGGGTACAGGTGGGCGTAACTATGTATTAATGTATCCGAACTCCGTACATACGTCGTGATTTTAGGACCAACAGGCAGTGGAAGTTAACATTCCCCGCGTAGGCATATACCGCATACCTTTGTTTCCCATGCAGAAACAAAAAAGAAGAAGGACTCTCGGACTCCGTGTTTCGGAGTTAGAAATGCTTCCATTTTCCGGTGTTTATTAGTAGTCGTGCAAGGACTGGATCTGGGTGGGACGGAGAGGCTTGGGATAGGCCGGGCCGGACCCCTTGGATTCTGGACAAATAAAATAATAATCCGGCTTTCTTTTTTACCTCATGTCGACGAAGTTATTACACACTGGAGGTTAGGAAAATATGTTGCTTCAAAGTGATTCTCTTAGTAGGGTTTTTCGACTCTGACCACATAAGGCGGTAAGGATGGCAAAAAGGTAGAGTAGTAGTATGGGAATCACAAAGTCTCGTTGGCATTCCGGTTCAAACGTCTTTAAGTCAACAGCCTGGGACTCGAAGAGCAAATTCGTTAGCGAGAGGCTTCATTTCTGATAGCCCTTCCTGTGGCTCCGGTTCGCTCTCCACCGGGAGTGAAGAGAGATAGTTTAAGATTATTATGGAAACAAAAGGTATCGCATGCGTAGGCATTCAAGTTTTTTTTTCTTCTTTTCTTTGGATGCGAGTGTCCTCCTTGGACTCTTTGATTTCAAACTCCGATCCATTTTAATAAGACACGAGCCAATTCTTTTCGATGAATCGGTTTCGCAATGAAATCGTTCATTCCCTTAGCAATGTAGGTCTCATAGTCTCCCTTGAGTGCGTTCCCGGTGACCGCAATGACAGGAACATCGTTTCTCATTTCGCGAATAACAGTGGTGGCCTCAAGCCCATCCATGACCGGCATGCTGACATCCATGAGGATGGCATCGTACGCCAAAGGCTTCTGTTTTAAGAGCCGCACGGCCTCTGCCCCATCCCAAGCGGCATCCACTCGTTCAAAATCGAGAGAGTTCAGCATTTTCAGCAACACAACCTGATTGACCATGTTGTCTTCCACGATCAAGAGTTGCTTGCTTGGGGCGAGCTTCTTAATGTCTTCGCAGGGGTCCGATGACGCCGGCAAGGCGGATTTTGCAGAGGGTGCATCGATACGGCCAAGCCTAATCTTCAGCCAGAATATGCTGCCCTGGCAGTCAGGGTTGGGGCGATACCCAACAGCACCACCCATGAGCTCCGCCAAACTCTTGCAGATGGAGAGACCAAGGCCAGTTCCTTGATAACGCTTAGTATTTGAGTCGGCAGAACGGGTGAATGGAGCAAATAGCGTGCTCATAGAGTCATCGGAAACGCCAATTCCTGAATCAACAATTTCGACTGTGACGACATGATCTTCAGTCTGTTCGTCTTCGGCGATGTTTACATGGATTCGAATATATCCTTCTTCTGTAAACTTGACTGCGTTGCCGATCAAATTCTGAACGATCTGGCGAAAACGAAGTGGGTCGCCCTTGACATGTTTGGGAAAATTGGGTTCGATGATACTCATAATCTCCACACCGGAACGGGTAGGTCTGCAATTCCGAATGACAGCGCTCACGATGTTCTCAACACTGAAAACATCAGTTGTGAGAGAGAAGGAGCCGGACGCCAGCTTTGAGTAATCGAGGATATCATTGATCAGCTGCAACAGCACGGACGTTGACTCCTCGATGATTGTCGTGCATTCCCGTTGTTGCTGGGACAATTCGGTGGCATTCAAGAGGGACAATGCCCCGAGAACTCCGTTCATGGGAGTTCTGATCTCGTGACTCATATTTGCAAGAAAATCACTTTTCAGTTTCGATGTTTCCTCATATGCGGTAATGAGACGCGCCTCGGCAGCTTTCCGTTCAGTCAAGTCTCGAGTTACCTTGACAAAGCCAACGTGGTGTCCAAGCTGATGGACCGGCGTTATCACGACGTTTGCCCAAAACCGAGAACCATCCTTTCGATACCGCCAACCTTCATCTTCAACCTTACCGTCGTGTAAGGCAATGACCAACTCTTTCCCCGGTTTCCCCTTTGCACAGTCATCCTCGCCGTAAAAGACAGAGAAATGTTTCCCAATAATCTCTTCGGAGGTGTATCCCTTTAAAATGGCCGCCCCGGCATTCCACGTCGTGATAAGGCCCTTTGTATCTAGCATAAAGATCGCGTAATCGCTGACGGTGTCCACGAGGACTCTATACGTTTCCGTGGCGTATGCATGTTCGTGAACCTTTGCTTTTATTTGAGGGCTGTAAACATTGAGAGCTTCGAGGGTAACAAAAAGCAGTCTATTTGCTTCGATGATGGGGGTCACTCGCAAACGGGGGCAAGGTTCAGTTTGGATGCCCCCGCCATCACCTAGTAACTGGACATCGTGAGTAGCAATGGCAGTGTTGATCGCGTCACCGAGCGACGCAGCGTTTGGCGCGGGAATCTTCGAAGGATCCAAGTCGCAGATATGTTGACCAAGGCATTCGTGTTTATCCAGCTTGAAGAATTCGAGATAACTGTCTGAAAGATGGATAATGCAGAGGTTGGAATCGAGGATGATAGTGGGAATGGGAGTGGATTTGAGGACCTTGGTTATATCTAGACTGTCTGCTGCTTCGGGTTTCTTCGCTTCAGGTGGTTCGAGGCCAAGGGGTTCTACTTGCTGCTGTGCCTGCGAGGGGTCGGCTATCGTCGTGTCAGCAGCTCCTTCCAAGCTAATACGAGGTTCTGGTGACGAATCCTTCGAAATCTGTAAATCGGCGATCTGCTCGTCGAGGGTAGTGTGAGAATAGTCTGAATGGTGTTCGAGAATGAGGTTTCCTGGCGGAAGCGGTTGTTGCTGCTCCTGCTCCTGCTGCAACGGCAACTGCTGGTGTTCCGAGTCGTCTGGGCCTGATTGCGAGGGCTGAATCACAACAGTGGTGTGTTGTTTGTTATCGAGAGCGTCATCTCCATCAGTCAGCCGAACGGGATGATGGTCTTCGGACATTTGAGCATTGTTCATTGAGGGGAGACTAAACACTTCTGGGGCATTGGGCCGACGATGAAGATATATTCTTTGAGTTAGATGAGCACTGAAAGCAGAAAAAGAGAGAAAGACAGCCAACGTTAAGAAGGCCCCAGGTGGTGTATCTGGAAGAGAGAGAGAGGGGGGTTGAGAGAGAGGCAAAAAAGGGCGATGGATTTCGCTCCATGGAGTCTGGTCGTGCAGCGTGCCGGCCCCGCCACGCGGCGGTGGTTGAGCTGACTCAGCATGCCTAGCCAGCACGGACATCCCGTGACGAGCTCAGCGGTCAGCGGTCGATCAGAGCGATAACTCGCACCTCGCGCCATGTGAAGCCACTGGAGAGGCGAAAACTTCTCTAGTACGGAGTACTCTTAGATAGTCGAGACCAATCCGAAGGAATACCGAACCGCCCGAGTCCTCAAACCCACTGTTTCAAGGCGAGTTTTCTCCCCATCCAGAGGCGTTGTCTGGTGTTTGAGATTGGCTGCTATCTATGAAGCTTGAAGTACCTAACCGTTGTGCTGGAAATGACAGGGCCATAGCTCCAACCGAGAGCGATTCGGATTTGGATTTTTGATATTACGGAGTCTAAACATCACAAAAGAAAGAGACATCTCTCGCAGCCAGCTCAGCTCTGAGGAGTGTTTAAACCAGCATTCAGCAATCAGGACAGATGTGGCCGAAAGATTGCCAACCCTTGCTTTTGATCAACGGATGCGAGTAATACGCGAAATACACGGAGTACTGACACATGCGAATCTACCAGACGCAAGAAGAATGCTGGGATGGTTTACTCCGCACAAAGCTCTTTTTCCCGCGCCTCGGGGCGAAGAATTTTAATCCAACAAACGAGAGAAACGCTAAAGGTTTAAAGTCGAATAGATGTCGGCAATATTGAAGTCTGGTTCCTGGCGCTTAGGTTTTGCTAAAATTACTTTGAAATTTTCTATTATTTTATCCAACTCAATTCACCATTATCTCACAAATGATCTCGATATGGATAAATGGAAGCTGGGGCGTATTCTGTATGAAGTCCTTGAAGTTAACAGACGCATGGTTTGGACCAGAGACCGCCATCGGAGGGGACTAAGGTAGTTACTCCTCACATACCGCGGGAATCAGATAAGATCCGGTCGGATCGGGCTAACAGTCTCCCGTGCCACCCATGACTGAAGCACTGGAGGGGCAGAACAACCAGACGACGAGCAGCTCTTGATATCAGATATTTCGCTCAAACTGACCGTTCAGCTACCAAACGTTCGTCCTGCGATATTTAAGCTGGAGCTACGTCCCTACGGGACACCAAAGGCCCCGTGTACAGTACATACAGTACATACTGTACTCTGGCAAAAAAGACTCGCTTCCCAACCCGTCAACCCTGCGCCGCCACCACTCTGTGACTGATCACCTCCCGCCACCATGACACCCCTCTCTATCCCATCTTTCACTCAATCCCAGCAACAGCTCCTCCTGGCCGAACATGAAGCAGAGATAGCCTCGTCAGCATTATCGGGTGGTTCCAACGCTGCCTTGTCGTTCGTATCGCCCGCAACGCGTCGTGCACTTCAAGCTGCAGGCCATGCGTTGACGGGGTTGGTGCTGGTGAATTGTCGGACCGGAATGGGTGGGAGAGAGGTCGGTGAGTTTGGGGTTGACATTGCGTTGAAAGGTACGAAGGGAAAGAAGGATGGTAATGGTGGTGGCGGTGGGAACGATGATGCTGGGAGAGAGAGCTTGCCGGCACATGGGATACGTGTGGGAGACGTGGTCAGGGCTGAGGTGATTATGTCCGGAGCACGAGGTACTGCTACAAGTAAATCTGGGAAGGGAAAGGTAGGGAACGATAAGGAGAAGAGTGCAAAAGGATTGGAGGGTGTGGTTACGAGGGTTGGGGAGAGGAGCGTCTGGGTTGCTTTTGGCGAACGCGGGCGACCGGGGAAGCAGGATGATGAAGGAGCTGACACTTTATGGGCACAAAAGCTTTGGCTGTGAGAAGCGTTATCTTGATTGTGGGATAGGACCTGACAGCTTCTTTTCAGGGTAAAGCTGGCGAACGACATCACCTATCGGCGGTGAGTGCGTTTGACGATGAGAGGTGGGATTGCTTCGATGCTAATTCGCTATCAGGATGAAGCAGACCATGACCAAGATGGAGCAGATGACCGAATCTGATTATACCCGCTTCATGCAAGTCCTCTTCGGGCACACTACGCCCACTCCCCCCGACTGGACGCCCGCCACATCTGTCGACTTCATCGACCCTAGTCTGAACGATTCGCAAAAGGAGGCAATCCGTTTTGCTCTTGCATCTCGGGAGATCGCACTCATCCACGGCCCTCCCGGAACGGGTAAGACACACACCCTGATCGAACTCATACTCCAGCTTCTCCGTCGAAACCTTCGGATCCTCGTCTGCGGGCCTTCCAATATATCAGTTGACAACATCGTGGAACGGCTGGCGCCGCATAAAATTCCCATTATACGGATTGGTCACCCGGCTCGTTTACTGTCTTCAGTCCTGGATCATTCGTTAGAGGTCTTGACGCAGACGTCTGACGCAGCAGCGATTGTGAAAGATGTCAGACGGGAAATTGACGAAACGCAGGCCAGCATTCGAAAAACCAGGAGTGGAAGAGAAAGACGGGAGGTCTACAAGGATTTGAAAGAGCTTCGAAAGGAGTTTCGAGAGCGAGAGATGAAATGTGTCGACCACCTCGTGAGTGGGAGCAAGGTGGTTTTGGCGACGCTCCACGGGACCGGTGGTTATCAGCTCAGGAACCAAAAATTCGATGTCGTGCTTATCGACGAAGCCAGTCAGGCCCTAGAGGCACAGTGCTGGGTGCCTTTGTTATCGGCTTCGAAGGCAATACTTGCTGGTGACCATCTACAGTTACCCCCTACGATCAAGTCCACGACGACGAACAAATCGAAACCCAAGTCGTCTGAGCCAAAGAAACCAGCACCTGGTGCTGACGGCCTTGAAATCTCGAATCTGTCCATATCTACCCTTGAAACGACACTTTTTGATCGCCTCCTTTCGCTCCACGGCTCCGACATCAAACGCATGCTGACTACCCAGTACCGCATGCATGAGAGAATCATGTCCTTCCCGTCCTCCGAACTCTACGAATCTAAGCTCATCGCCGCAGATCATGTTAAAGCACGACTGCTCAAGGACCTTGCTTATGAAGTCGAAGATACGGATGACACCCGCGAGCCACTTGTCTTTTATGACACGCAAGGCGGGGAGTTTCCCGAGCGCACGGAAGACACCGAGCTGCTACTGGCAGACAGCAAAAGCAACGATCTTGAAGTCGCCGTTGTGGCGAGGCATGTTGAAAACCTCATTTCTGCCGGCTTGAGGGCGGAGGACATTGCAGTGATTACGCCGTATAATGCGCAGGTTGCACTGTTGGCACAGCTTTTGAAGGAGAAATATCCTGGATTGGAGATTGGCAGTGTGGATGGGTTCCAGGGACGCGAGAAAGAGGCAGTTGTGGTGAGTCTTGTACGAAGCAATCCAGAAGGAGAGGTTGGATTCTTGGGCGAAAAGAGGAGATTGAACGGTATGTTCCCAACGCCCTGTGGCTCGATTATCGACATCCTTTGCGCTAACTCGCATCAAGTTGCGATGACTCGGCCTCGAAGACATCTCTGCGTTTGCGGGGATTCTGAAACCATCAGCCGGTAAGTGGATTCCCCTTCTCCACATCTGCAAAAAACGCGGGATTTTTCTAGAAGCAAGCTATTAGCGCGTTTATTTCTTCCTTTCTTTGTTCTTGCAATCTTGGGGGGGCCGTGCTAAAATTTACAGCAGTGGGAGTCCCTTTCTCAAACGGTGGATGAAGTTTTTGGAAGACAATGCCGACCTGCGGTATCCCGATGCTGCAGAGTTCATGCAGGCTGCTTGATGTAGGGAGACACAGAACATGAAACAGCGAGTTCACGCGGGAGTACGAATTGCCCAAAGTTTTGTCGGGGACAGCTTCGAAAGCTCCCAGTCGGGTGTCACTGAGCTGGTTGGAAGTGCTTCAACATTGGCCGACCGGAGGAACATAAGATAATCCCAAGGCACAATTCGCTGCACTCCAGCTTCCAAGATCACGCGCAAACCGAGACGATGACTGAAGTATAGTTCGTACGACTGATATCCTCCAGACTCCGACTGGATTGGATATAATACTGAAGGCATTGCTCATGGTCACCGGTTAAATAAGGTTCCAATGCGGACCGGCCATTTTCATCTCCATTTTGACGAATATTTTGTCCAGTCGATCTGGCAGTGTCCACAGCTCTTGCTTCTGTAGTATTACACCAATTCTTTTCTGAATAATCGAAATTTTGGTGCTGGGATGGCAGGAGTAATAAGACACTTTGGACGGAATTGCCAGTCAAGTCTTGCTCCCATCTCAAAGGAGTTCGAAGCAGATGGATTTTTGAATGTCATAAGCAATGGCACATCAGTTGGACGTTTCTACAGAAGTTTTTTGGGGTTCATTTCTTTCTTCACCGTGTCCAACATCATTCCATCAATCATAAACCCTTCAGGCGTTGCGTTCCGTGGTCTCTCAAGCCCGGTCCAGGCGGTTCCAACTTGTATGGATTCAAGATAATGAGCATGACCTTCACAGTTGAGTCGATACCAAAACTTGCTGATGTACGGAGTACTCGTACATACATACAACTATGAGAGGAAAAGAGGGAGAAAAAAGTGGTTCCCAAGGAAATTTCATGCACAAGATCGCGCCGGCGAATTCGACCAAGACTCAATGACGGATGGCCAGACCAGATCTTTCGTCCAAAGGGTTTCAAGCAGTATTTGATGCGTCTGCGGTTGCGGCGGTTTCAGAGCGCATTGACGCAATGTTCTTTTTTTTCTTTCCTTTTTCCATATGCAGTGCGACCTCACCGCATTCTCCATACAGACGACGGTTTATGCATCGACTATTCTTGCAGAAGAAACCTCAACAAGTGATGACGGATTGGCTGAAGAGACAGACTTTCTTGCCATGTCCGTTCGCGGTGGGTTTAGCAGCATGACACGTTGGGAGTTTTCGTGCAGTCTTTGCAGCCCAGACCTCAACCAAGTTCGTTGATGAATCATGAGTGAGACGTGACGACAGGTTTCCTTAGTTACGGCATGAAGCAACAGGGTCGTGTGCCTGAAGTATTTCTGTGTGACGCTCGCGTTTGAGATGAAGTGAGTCAAGAAGACGTCTTCTAAACTCCATCATATATACGAAGCACCGGGAGTACGGAGGAGTCAGCACTGACTGATCACTCAAGGCTATCAGCACGATCAGATCCCTCGTAAAACTGCCTCTGGAGTCTGGAAGCGAAGACGAAAACGCGCCATCGCACAGCCGGCATAATTCATCTCGCCGGCCAGGATGCTCCGGCGCTCACACGCAACGAACGCATGGACCGGAGGCAGAGTGACATGTGGCTTGAGACGAGCGGGCGGCGGGATCAGCCCAAGTGGAGATATTTACCCCTGACAAGCCAGACAAGACGCTCCGTGAGCAGGGGAGAGCAGACAAATCCCCGCACGCTATCACGGCCGGTTGATCATCCATCCAGCCATCGCTGCTTTGAGGCAAGCGTTGGTGGTTAGGCCTCCTCAGGAATCATCAAAATGGTGATGGGATGGGGACCACGCCCGCCTGGCCGATGGATGAAGCTTTCGTCTGCTTCTCCTCTTCGCTTTTGCTTCTTCCATTCTGTCGTCGACCTCCTTTGCTTCTCTGTCTGTCCTTTATATAATCGTTTCTAGTCATGGAATTGTGCAGTGCGGAGCTGATTGCCTCGTCGATAGCTTGTCGATGATCTCGTTGTATTGCTGCATCCTCTCCTTCTTGGCCGTGTGCCGTTATTTTTGAGAAACCTGGACTGTTCATGATGATCTCTGGTTAACGAGGGCATGAACTGCAACGGCTACGATCCTCTCTTGATGCTTGACCGGTCTCTGTCCTGTTCATGAAACGCATCATCGGGCCTGCCACTCCTTATCAACATATATGTACCCAAGGCATACGACCACTTTCTCGCCTTGTTCCTCTCAACGTCGGGCTTTTAGGGTGATTAGATACGTTCGTCTCGGTTCATCAGCAAGGGTGCATCTCACTTGGTTGGCTCGGCCTCCTCCACGCTCGTTTGCTCCCCTGTCCAAAGGGTCAGTCGCGTTCGCCAGTTATTCGCTGCCCGCGTAGCGCGATCAAGGGTCCTTCCAGCCCAATCGATAATCCCCGTTCACATCATCCGTCCAGATCATGATATCGACGACCTGGGACTGCGACCGCCAGGATTGTGAGACACCAATGCAGAGACCGTATACGGGAAAACGGGAAAAAAGCAACAAGTCAGAAGAGTCGGATTATTTTAATCATTCTCTTTTTTCCTTCTAGAAGATCGATCCGTCTTTACCCTGATCTAGTTCCCCGTCCCTTCTGTCGAATTTACTACTTCTGTATCTGCATAATCAAACCGCCTTGGGACGTGGGTTGCGCTCAGCCCTGGTCCCCGACCATGCCCCCCCGTCGGAATGACCTGAGGATCTCTGCGCCATTGTGCAATCCAGAATTACGAACCGAAAGCAGCCATGGACCCAACCCATATCCTCCGTTGTCCCCAATCCTAACATCCCAGCGCCAGACGCATGCATCCTATCCTCCCATGCACTCTTCCCTGCCCTTTGACGGCACCGAGCGGACTTCTTATCACAATCGCTTCGCCTCTCATAATCCCCAGAGTTCTGCGACCATTGCAATCGGCCAGAACTCGACGATGCACCGTCGCAGAGCCAGCACATTGAAAACGATCATGCGCAAGCTGTTTGGCCGCAAACACAAGAGTGACCTGGTCGCGCCAGACTCGGGTTTTCATGAGAAGACCCGGACGGCAACACCATCGCAGGCTTCCATGGGCCTGCGTGGCTCTGGTAGCCCGTTCATCACCGTCCCTGATGCCGTCCAGCCGTCGAGCAAATCCTCCTCTTCTCACGGTCACACCTCCTTCCTACCTAGCCCGGCCGAGCCTACCTTTGTCACAATCCCTATACCCACACAAGAAAACGAAGAGGAGGAGGAGGAGGAAGACGACCCCAAGCACGAGACATCGCGCAAACGTCATCGTCGAAGGGCAACGCTGCCCAGTCTTATATTATCAACGGAAGATGGTCGAGAACTGGCTTCCAGAATCGCACAGGAAGGGTCCAAGTATGGTAGTGCGTCCTCATCGCCCGTGACTCGCAAGCCCATGGATCTTCAATTGCGCCCAACTGAAAAACAACTGAAACGTCGCTCACGGAGCGCATATGCACTTAGAGAGTCTGCTAAAGCACATCGCATGTCCCCAATACAATGGCGCCGGCGAAGTGATGAAATGAAGCTTTGGCGGGTAAGTGTAGATAGGAAGACCGAGGCGGAGTCGATTCAAGAGAGACCCGAGACCAGAAGCACAACTGGCGATGGGGAGAAGGACTCGACAGAAATCCGAGTGGAAAACTTTGCTCCCAACAATGGGCTAGGACAGCTCGATTTCGGCAATCTAGTGTCGAATATGCAAGAGGATAACGAAGCCAGTCTGACACAGCGCGTGTGCACACTTGAGGTGAAGTTGATGGACCTGGAATTTGCCATCGCAAAGATGCAGGGATCCGATGTCTCTCCCATCCAGCCCTTCCAGCCAATGATTCCCATAAGGCCAACGAATGATAATCTCGACTCGGGCCCATCGTCTGCCGCTCCGGTGTCCGGATTCTTACGCGCTTCCACCAGCCACGGTGCTGCTCTTCCCCGAACCTCACCCATGAATACAACCCGCCCGACGAGCACAGCGACGGTACGCCCACACACCGCCGTCGCACACTCCTCACCACCACTCACACCTTCTTCCATTTCACCCGGGATCTCCGTCGACCAATACAGCGCACTCACGACGCTGGTGCGCCGGGAACAAGCCGCTCGCAAACAACTCGAGAGCCAAGTCTCCCAACTGCAACAAGAATTACAAGCTCTACGGGGTGTATCGGGGCCAGGCCCTGGACAGGACAGTTTCTTGCGAGCGTCAAGTGCGGATTCTTCGTCGACACAATCGCGGCATCGTCCGAGACATGACCGTCTAGATTCGGGGATGTGGCGACAGACGAGCGAGAGTAGTGGAGGGAAACATGAGACTGGGTCCCTGGATAGCCATCCGACGAGATCGGATAGTTCCCTTCACCGGAAGAGTGCGTTCGACAGGATGTTGGGGAGGAGTTAGAGGGTCAACATCTACATACATCTTCTCCCCGTCTGAGCTTACAGCCGTTGCGATCGTCTTGACGTTCATGAATATATTATTTCCTTTCTCTCGAAGCATGGTGTTCTGCACTCTATCTTTAGATTCCTTTTTGGTTTTTCTTTTTTGATATTGGTCCTTTCTAATCACTTCTATTTCACGTCATGATACCCTTGCCATATAACCCCTCTGATGCGATCTAAAACCTTTTCTCTCTTCGCTTGGCTTTGCCTGTTTATCGCGCGAATTCATGGTTCCCCCGGGTTTGGGACAGGTCTTCCCGCCCGCAATTCAGAGGCACTGACAGATTGTGCTATTAAGTTATCTCAATTCTTGAAATCGACCCTGGTGACTTGCCATTACTTGTCTACTAGTTACGGCACTTTGGGCATTATCATTGCATTTTCTCTTCATCAGCCGTCAGGTCACTTTACGGGGTATCTTCTCTTATAATCGAACTTTTTCGTTTGTATGTATATATGTGCTCTGTACTATAAATAGAGGTATGGACTGGCATGGCTTTTTTGGGGGTCAGCCTCGTGGCTGGGCAACATTCTTCCTTTTGATTTCGCACAGCAAGTTCTAAGCGCCGGCATCACGAATGAGCTATTTGCTTGAGTCTTCATGCAAATTCATCTTGGCGAAGCTGCACCTCGTGTTTCATGGCGTCCCTTGCCGCCCGTCAAGTGGGAGTGGACGTGCTGCGCAGCTCGTACCTTTCCCACGCTACATAGACGTCTACTATTCTTAAAGGCCGCAAGGTCCGTCCACCGTCGCCAGTGGCCTCTCTGGAAAGGCTCTCCTGAAATCTTTTGCATAGGACAAGAGTAGGAACCCTACGTAACGATTACCGGCTACAAAAATTCCGCCGAGCATGTCTCAAGAGCCCGTCGAAGCATCGAATAACGGTGCCTTTGTTGTGGAATACAACCAACCCAAGACATCGTAAGCACCCTCCCCCTTGCGCATTACTAGTAGCAATCAGTTCAGAAGTACTGAACTAATCCCTGAGACAGCCTGTATGCATCCGGAACCGTCGCTTTTTTTATCGGCGACAAAGAAACCAAGTACCTCGTCCACCGGAGTTGTGTCTTACGGCACCCCAAGCTTAAAGAAGCCCTTCCACGGGGCTATCACAGCGGTGACCCCTTCATTCGCATCCCCAGCTCCAATGATGACATCGGCCACACGCTGGTGCACTATCTGTACACTGGAGAATATGAGACACTTAAGATACCCATATCCTCCGTCCCCGACTACTTCATTTTCAAGACAGAATATCGTCGCAGCCTAGAAATCTACGGAATTGCGCGAAAATACGAGCTCCGCGACCTCTTGGCCCACGCAAGACGACACGTGCGCTTCTTCGCCGAAAAGCTATCCATCTTCGAGATACTCAAGATTATCCGCGTGCTATATCCGCTAGCGCAGGGCGACGAGTCGTGGCTCGTGCAGCATACAAAGAGAAAACTGGGCGAGGCGTTTGACCAGGACGACAAAATCTTTGATAATCCGCAGTTTTTGCAGACGATTGGAGATTCAGTGGCGTTTAATCAAATCTTGATGCGCATGGTTGTGGACGTGTATTCGGCTAAGTTGGCGGATTTGCGGGCAGCGCAGAGTGGTGATGAGGAGGACGGGTGTAAGGATGGTGAGAATGGGGTTGACGAAGCGGGTGCGAATGGTGAATCGGGCGCAGGGGTCAAGGACGGGAAGTCTGGAGTTAAAGACGAAGAGAAAGGAGAAATACCCGAGGCCGTCGATAGCCCGAACAGGTAATTGGAGTTGATGAGCCAGCAAAGTCGGGCACTTTTTGTTGAAATCAATGGTATAAAAGAGTGCTTTTATCTCTTGCCAACTTTTCGATTGACCATATCTAATGAACCATTTTGCTGAAATTATATCTGTCCAATGTGAAGGGGGACCAGAAAAAACGACGTGTATAAGGAATAAGGTAGTACAAATACAGCACCTATTATGGCTTGTGGACGCCTCGAGAACACTTTGAGGCGGTTCTTCCACGTCAATAATCTTTTCTTCTTCGTCTTCCAACTTTGCTATCCCTTTTGCTTCTGCTTGTGTTTCGGACTTTGTTGAGATGCGCGTCGATCCTTTAATACGTCTTGACTTGCCTCGGCATTATTCGCAGAAGACTCGATCTGTTTTTGGCTCTGCTTGTCCTTGATATCTATCGAGGCAGCTTCATTTTCGGGTTCTTCCGCGGTGAACTGTATGCGCTTTCCATATAACAGTGGTGTCCTCCCCATCGACGAGCCGAGTGCGTAGCCCAAGTAAGCGCCTGTGACAATAGTAATCGGATAGGCCTGCCATGGACGGTCCCTATCAAGAACTGCTTAGCTTCCTCTCCACCACTCCGCCATCGAGGCCCAGGATATATAATATACTCACCAATCCAACGGAATGGGCACCGCACCAAGCCATGCACCTAACGCTGTTCCCACAGCAGCTCCCCAGATACTATCTACAGGCCTGGACGCGCCCCAGATTTCTCGCCATACCGATCCGTCGGTGCCGTGAACGTACACGAGACTCGTACCCGCGAGAACAGACATGTGGGCAGCGCAGAGAAGAGTGTGAGGAATATGCGTAGTAATCGGTGCGCCAAAGAGAACCAGCAACATTGCTAGAAACGGTGTGCCCAGAAGGAGGGGAAGCAAGAGAGATATTATCGCTGGCTGTAAAGAGATTCAAGAACGTGATCAGCACCGTCTCAAGTACGTAAAGTAGCATCTCTCGTAAACGGAGAGCAAAGAAATAGTTTTGCATACCACTATCTTCCCACCCAGCCCTCCATCACTATCCCCCGTCCGTCTCTTCTGTCCCATCTTGCCCCTATCCCGCGCCGCACCACCACCAGCATCTTTACCCGCTGTCGGCAGACACAGAACCACATATGCACCTTGTACTGCACATACAACAGGCAGTAGCCCAGCCAGCGCAGACACCGGATCAGCCACTAATGCGTCGAATCGAACTGCGAAGAGAGAGACCAGGAGGAGAGGGTGGGCATGCGCGAAGGCTTGTGCGGTGGACGATGATCGGATGGAGATGGGTCGAGAAGTGGATGGCCATGAGGCCGAATGTTGCTTGCGACGCGAGGTCGCCGCCGAGGACGACAGCGACGACACCGGCGTCGAGGTTGCTAGGTCCATTATCGAGGCATTTGATCGTTGTGTTTGAGGGTTTTGTTGGTGAGGTTGATGTTGTGAGGTGAATCGGGGATGATTTTGCCAGGTGTCACCGCCCAGGCTGGCCTCTGAGAATCGAACGAACAACAAGACTCAAGTAGACAATAACTATACTGCAGTGGAGTGAAAGCTAAGTATTTATGCTTGTCAAAAGGAAAAATCTGTACTCTAATTACTTCTATATCGAAACTTCGTTTACAGACCTAGTTTTACATCCCAGACGCTCTGCTAAAACATATCAATATGTCACCAGATGCCGCTCGTTGGCCAAATAAATACTATGCAACGCAAGAGTCAAAAGGAAAATGTACAATCACTCATATAGTCCCCCCTTCTTCACTCTCATGGCAGTCGCCGTCTCCGCAAAAGCGACGTGCCCAACCTCATCCTCTGGCGAAATATCCCCCAACCTCACCTTCCAGTCCCTCAGCAGCCTCGATCTCGCCAGCCCGTCCAATCTCGACCCGCCTGACGGGAATTGGAAATATTTTGAATCTCTCGTCATCGTCGATGCATATCCCAGTATATCCGGTATCGCTGTCTGGAGCGCCACGACCATAGACATCAGAGCGGCGATGAACATTGCAGTCGATGAAAACATGAATACCACCCACCATCCAGTGGATACGACGTAGATGTCGTACGGATGAGTTGATAGCACGGCAGGAACACGATGCGTCGAGTTGCGCACTTTTGCGTCGGCTTCTGCCGCCGCAGCCCTAGTGGTGGCCAAGATGTTCAGGGCGGTGGAAAAATCGCCAACAACGGCTTCGGGTAAAAGGCTAGCAAGATGATACGTGTTCAAAACCCGACCGAGGCGTCGAGAGAGCTGCCGTTTAGTTAAACGAGCGAGATTGAGTGAATACGCTTCGACGAGCAGTGGGTTTTCGGTGTTGTTGAGATAGTTCTCTGTGATGGTTGCGACGGCTACGTGGCCCGAACCCGCGGATTGGGCTAACCGAGAGGAGAAGCGGAGCATTGCTGCTGGGTAGAGGAACGGAACGATATCGGAGGGATCATGCAGCCGAAGGCTCTCTCGCATCGCAGTCACGGAACATTGGGGGGGACGAAGGCGTGACCGGTCACCAATGCAGGTGACGGCAGATTCGACGTAGGTTCGTTTGATACTGCAAAAGGCAGCAATCTGGCCGGCAAATCTAGACTGGAACAACATAGTCGGTAGCGACGGGAGAACTGTTTCCTCGTTGCCTTTGACCTGACGGAAGAAAGGGCCTGTTATATCGGGCTCACCCCAATTCTCGATCAGATGACTCATTGCGATAGAGAAGGATATCTGGCAGCTGAGATACCGACAGGTTTCAGTGCCGTTTGACCCTATAAACACGCCGCCCGGAGCGGGGACTATGCGTGCTGGAGAAGTTCCAATATCTTTAAGGGTGACATTATATGTGGTTGGAACGTATGCAGCTTGCGCTGTCAGATTGAAACAATCGAGGTCAAAATAGGACGTCTCCATGTTGAAAGTTGTATTTCCTGCCGGCGACTCTCCCATGATAGGGATGCCGACCAGAGAGGAATACGGCAGTTCGGCCTCTGCACGGAAGTTATACCATCCACTGTCGTTGGCTCTGATGGCGGGATCCAATTGCGATATCATCGGTATCTTCACGTTTCCCCATAGATCCTCTGGAGACGCTTTGGTACTCTGCGGTGCCATTAACGAAGTTATGTATATAGAATTCACGAGGGGACCCTCTGTTATGAGAGCCTGCCCGGCTTCGAACAATGACCGCATTTCAGTATTGAGTGTAGTTACGGTGGCATTGGACACTGCAGGATGAGGCATTGTACTCATAACACGCAGCGTCGATTGACCACCTAGAGGTGACAATGCCCATAGAATTAGCAAGCCGATTGCTAGCATGTTGTAAGAACCGAGCAGGAACTGAGTCGACAACGTGCTAAACACAGTTGAGCTACAGAACAGCTGTTCCAGTTGCCCAAGTGTGATCCCACGCTCAAGTCGCCATGTCGCAACAGTCCTCGTCATTCGTCCCATCACTGCGGCAAAAACGATGGGAAACGCAGTAACGGCCTAATCCCATATCACAGTCTGTCAACAAAGAGACCCAACCGATTTACTTGATAAGTCCAATGCATACCACTTTCATAGACTCTTGCAAAGTCTGCCATTCCTTCTCCTCCACCGGCTCCCCTTTTTTGCATGCTGCATACACACCAAGCACCAAAAACGGACATGTCGCCGCGACGGCAATCACATCAGTAAGAAGGCGCACAAAATACGCTGGCCCGCCGTTCTTAAGTGGTCCTGGTCCCTCCGGCCATCCCTTGATGGGCTTTTCAAACTCTTCGCTGCTGTTGTTGCCAAAAGGCATTGGCTCGTACGCGGTCGAGGGGGACAGCGTCGCCATGGCTGTTCAACGCAAGTTGCTCATGTAACCAGCAGACATATAAAGCAGACTTCCGCAGCGTCAACAGTGATTCGAGCGATGACCGACGGCAGGAGGTTGAATTTAAAAGCGGAGGAAAGACGGCACCCGCAACACACCAGTTTGGTTCAATCTTTTGAGGACAATGGGATATATAAAACAACAACATTATGCGGGGACAAAAACCAACAAATTGCCAATTATATATAACTACTCCTTAGCCAAGAGACCAAGAGTAGAACAGCGGTAAAATTCTCAACCCCGGCGCGTATAATGACCTACCAACATCACGACGAGCAGCTCATTGGCGGGACATCATCGAAACATGATCCTTGAACATGGTGCGGTAAGGCGCAGTCACAAAACAGCCGGGGTCTTTGGCAAGGCCAGGATCTATCTTCGGTTCCATACAGTAGTCACTCCCGTTTGTTCAAACAGAGGCCTGGACCGCGGCATGTCTGATCAGCATCCAAAGCCATGAACCGGGCGACGTTCTGCGATCCGTCTCGGCGGCATAAATTCTAACCTGGTCAGCTGGTCGGTCCTTTGAACCCGGCAAAATGGTAACTGTGATTTCATCATTCCGTTTGCCGTTCTGGTGAGCTTTTCAGTAGCGAGATGGATGGGATGAGAGTTGTGGTTGTTGGCGACCCGCCGCTGAGTAAGCAGGTCCCCATCACCGGATTGTCATTGTTCCGCAACGAGCCGCGGGTACACTGCGGCCCTGCGGGAGTGGCCCGTCATACCCACAGACACAAGTTATCGGGAATATGGGGTTGCAATCATCAAAACTAGGTCGAGTATCCCCAGAGCGCAAACTTGTAGCTGCTCCGGAGGTGAGAGGCGTTACGCGGATAATATCATCACCGCATCTTCGACACATCCGCTCTCACCTAGTTTGATCAATCAGATCACGTTCGCATGCTCCCAACATCTCCCAAGTGGTCGTTATTGAAATCTTCCAGTAAGAATGCTCGTCACTCTTGCGTCCAACCCCGCGTTGGCGCCCGGCGATGCCTATTAGAAGTTTAATGAACGGCGCGATGTTATCGACATCGCTCCGCCCTTCAAATTGGCTCGCCTCTCTCCGGGAGAATCGACGTTGTCAGTTGCTATAAGTATTGGTGTCTGGGTCACCCAGCCGACTTTCTGGTATGTTGAGCTCCCCATTGCAATGATTACTCGCTGCCTCACTCATGATTTTCTGATTGCCGCCAGTGCCTTAACTTTTGACGATGCCTCTCGAAGCATTTGCCGCCCTCGGTCTCGCAGCCAATGTCTTACAGCTGATTGAGTTTTCCTCCAAATTGATTACCAAAAGTTATGGAATCTACAAGGAAAAGGCAGAGGCCACGATTGAGTTGGAAGACTTGATGCAAGCCTGTCGACGTTTTGAAGAATTATCGGATAAGCTAGAAATCTCTCTGGACTCGGCTTTCGGGTCGCAGAAGAACTTGAGTACATCGGAATTAGCATTGCGCAAAGTTTGCCTTGGTGGTAAGGGGACCGCTGGAGACTTTCAAAGCAGGCTTCAGGACCTTGTCCCCACGGCTGGACAAGGAGCCTGGAAAAGTTTTCGACAGGCTTTCAAGACCGTTTTGGGTAAAGATGACTTGGAGAGAATGCATCTGCGGTTGGGCGAGCATCGTGTTGAGCTGATATCTCATTATGTGGTCGTCATGAAGTAAGGCAGGATTTTCTGGCTCAACTTTGCATCTTAACTGACCAACACAAGCGAACAGCAACAAGTGGACTATGATTCCATTCTGGCGAAGGTCAGTGGCGTTGAGGAGACGATAATCAAGGCGATCAAAGATGTCGGTGGCTCGCTACGAGGTGATGCGACGTTGCGAGATCTGGCCGTTAGTGGGAATAATGATGAACAAGCGTACCAGCAATGGTGCATTGAGCATCGTGAAAGTCTCCTGAACATTTCAACAGAGATTACCTCGAGTTTGTCTGAGGCCAGCAGGCTTCAAATCACTGGCCGGATTCTAGAGTCGCTGCATTTTGCCCAGATTCGAGAGAGACAAAAGGCAGTTCATGCGGCGCATGCAGGCTCTTTCAACTGGATCTTTCGCAATCCCGAGCGAGACGCTGCGTCGTTCACTAGCTTTGAGAGCTGGTTGAAGTCTAGCGATCAAAGAAACCTCTACTGGGTGGCTGGCAAACCCGGAAGTGGAAAGTCCACCTTGATGCGTTTTATACTTGAGGAGCAGCCAACGAAGGCCTTTCTTAGAGCATGGTCAGGCTCTTGTCGATTACTGTTTGCCAGCGCATTCTTTTGGCTTTCAGGAACTGGAATACAAAAGTCCTTGCAAGGCCTGCTACGATCAATACTTTTCGACCTCTTGTCTGCGGACCAGAGCCTTGTGCCCGACGTTGTTAGAGCGCGCTGGTGGTCTCATGAACTTGGGTGCCCACGGCTTTCGGGGTGGACCGATGCCGAATTGGTTGACGCCTTGAAACGCCTCGTCCGCGTTACAACCGAGACGCACAGGATCTCAATTTCTATTGATGGTCTAGACGAGTACCAAGGCGACCCCTCTGAGAGGATAAAGCTCGTCAACCTACTAGTAGAACTAGCCGAATACCAGAATGTCAAGTTGTGTGTTTCTAGTCGTCCGTGGCCGGTGTTCACCAGTGCTTTTGAGGACTTCCCTAGGCTACGACTCGAAGACTTAACCCGCCCTGATATCGAACGCTTCGTCCAAACTAAGCTGAATGAAAATCCAGATTTCCGATACCTTCGAAATGAGGATACCGAAGCATGCGAAGAGCTGGTGAACGAGATTGTCGATAAAGCCCAAGGTGTGTTTTTATGGGTCTACCTTGTGGTGCATAATCTCATCCAAGGACTCATCGAGGGGGACAGCATGGCTATACTTCAAGATAAACTGCGCCGAGTTCCGGATGATTTAAGCGATTATTTTGGCCACATCTTAGCTGGGATATCCAAAGAACATCAGCGCCAAGCTGCTTTATATTTCCGGATGAAGATTGCGACCGATTGGCGTTTGTCATTGATGTCTCTTTATTTCCTCGAAGAAGCTGAAGGCAGTGTTGATTTTCTGGCCGCTGATGTTTCAACTCGCGGTTGGAAATCCTTGGAGGCACGGGAGAGAAATATGGCACGTCGCCTGGAAAGTCGATGCAAAGGTCTTCTCCAAGTGCATCGTAGAGCGGATACTCGGGATTGGCCAGTGGTTTACGTTGACTATCTGCACAGGACGGTCCGCGACTTCCTACAGCAGCCAGACACTCAGAAGCAACTAGCCGTACATTCTTCCGACTTCGACTGCCACGGATATCACTGTCGGGCGATTCTTGCGCAGTTCAAAACGGGTTGTATCCCTCCTTACCGCACCCCGGCTGGCATGGCCGCGAGCCAATTCCTTCGGAATGCGTTTGAAATGGAAGTGGCCTCGGGAGTTGTTCGTCCTGAATTCGTGGACCTCATTTTCGAGGCCTACGCTAATCTAAGAAAAAAGCCGATCCCACAGGCGGGATCTCGAATTGCTATTGCATTGCAACACGGCCTTCATGATTATGCCTTGCATCTGCTCTCCAAGTTTTCTATCAATGTTTCAACGCCGTATTTATCTAGTCTGCTAGATCCGAGTTCTCACTTCCCTCTACTGAGGGTAGCACTTCTGCCGTTGGGTCACAATTTTCAAGTACCCCGCTTTTATAAGACCCTTTGGAAGCTCTCCAAAGACGGCAACCGCATATTTCCTGCAATTGCGGTAGTGAACGCCCTTCTCCAGAAAGGAGCTAGCCCAAATCAGGAGCTGTATACCCAGACGATATGGGAGAGTTTCCTTGACTATTCAGTGACCACCCCGTGGAATGAACCCGGCCAGGAGGTGCTACTATCACAATTTGCAGAGGCGGCCAACCTGCTTATTATGCACGGTGCGGCGGCTAGGGCAAAGGCTAGATCCTTCAGAATTAAAACCACGACTGACGACGTCGTCAGGCCCACCGATGATCTTACAAAAGTTGTGGAAATTACTTTTGGTGACGAATTCGGTCCCAAGCTGGCTGAGGCTCTTCGAAAGAGGAATACGCGAGCCGGGTCACCTATATCCACGAACACGCTTCCTTCAAAGAGAAAGAGGGCATTGAAATGGACGCGACGCTATCTTTTGCCAAGTGGTTGGATAGAAAATACTCGATCCTAGTCCGCAGCATCGTCGTACTGTACAGGTTGACAAACACGTATACGAGGTAGTTGCCGTGAGCTCGCTACTTGCAACTTTGACGTCAGGTCATTTCATAGGGAGAAAGTCCTTGATGAGCCAAGTAAATTGCGGCACCATGTGTTTAACTAAGCAGTGTATACCGTAAACTCGACTCATAGGGGGAGCTTGTATGGTGATACCCCGTGGACGATATTCTATCAAATGAGGGCGGTTTGTGGGGTTGTATGCTTGTTGGAGAAGTTGTCCCTAATCCTAGAATGTGACACATTGGGAAACGGCATCGTAAATGGTTTTTGTTATCAAAGATTTTGGTACAAAATTTATCACACGAACCGCCCTCCCCAAGCCTACTAACATGACAGCTCGGCTTTGACAGGATCCGGGAATATATTATTACTTCCTTCTTCTTAAAACGTGTGAGAACATGGCCTTTTACTTTCTCATGTCCACAACGCATCGAATGCAGTCTCCAGCCTTCATCTGCTCAAAAGCAGTGTTGATATTGGCCAATGGCTCCCGGTGGGTGATGAATTCGTCCACCTTGAGGTCCCCTTGGAGGTAATCTTGAACAAGGTCAGGAAGCTGAGAACGGCCCTTGATGCCACCAAAGGCGCAACCTTTCCATACACGGCCAGTGACAAGTTGGAATGCTAAAAACTGTGTCAGTCTCAGTGTGATATTTCGATAGGAAATATTGGACTTACGTCTAGTGGAGATTTCTTGGCCGGCAGCTGCAACGCCAATGACGATACTTTGACCCCAGCCCTTGTGGCAGGCCTCCAGAGCCGCACGCATGACGCCAACGTTGCCAGTGCAGTCGAAGGTGTAGTCGCATCCACCATCGGTCATTTCGATCAAGTGTTCTTGGATGCTCTTGTTGCCCAACTTGGTGGGGTTCACGAAATCGGTGGCTCCGAATTTGCGGGACCATGTTTCCTTGGAGTCGTTGACATCGACCACAATGATCTTGCCGGCCTTGTTCTTCACGGCGCCCTGAATCACGGACAGGCCGACACATCCGGCACCGAAAACGGCGACTGTGGAGCCCTCTTCGACCTTGGCTGTGACGATAGCCGCACCGTAGCCGGTAGTGATGCCGCAACCCAGAAGACAGGTCCGATCCATGGGAGCTTTGTCGGTTACAGCGACGACCGAGATGTCCGCGACAACGGTATATTGGGAGAATGTCGAGGTGCCCATGAAATGTAACAGGTCCTTTCCACGGCATTTGAATCGGCTGGTACCATCAGGCATAACGCCTTTTCCTTGAGTAGCTCTGATTTTGCCGCAGAGATTCGTCTTTCCGGACTTGCAGAACTTGCATTCTCCGCATTCCGGTGTACTATACGTTGTTAGACTGCCTTACACACTGTGAACTTATCAGGATTGCCTACTAAAGAGCAATGACATGATCACCAGGTTTCACAGAAGTGACACCTTCGCCAACAGATTCAACAATACCCGCGCCTTCGTGGCCGAGAACGATTGGGAAAGCACCTTCTGGGTCTTTTCCAGAAAGTGTGTATGCGTCTACAGTAATCAGCATTCTGTGCTCCAAACTTATGCCAGACATTCTCGTAGTACCTGTATGGCAAACACCGGTGTAATATGTTTGAATTCGCACTTCATGCGCTTTGGGAGGAGCAACTTCAACATCCTCTATCGTGAGCGGCTTTCCGGCTTCCCACGCCACAGCAGCCTAGCCAAGTCAGCTTCGAGTACACCATGCATTGTGTATCAACGTCTATTGTCTTTTTCCGACTAAACTCGGACTCGATTGAAGGCCAGATTCTCGATTGAGAGCTTGTAGAAAGGGAGGATGGGGTCGTACTTTGCAAGTAATCGTCTATGTCAACAAACTGGTCAGCCATCATTTGTGGTTCAAGCACGATCGTCAATTGAATTTAAAACTCACCTTTCCTACAGTATCAGCCATCGTGACTTTGATTCCTATTGCTATTCCGTTGACTGCACAAGTGGTTCGGATGATATCGTCGAGTATGAGACACAAAGTTTTGATGAGTTCGGAGGACGACCAGGGATCGATGGGGCAGCTTTTAAAGCGTCGCGCGAGCAGGGGATGATGAGGAGAAGCCAGCAGTTGGAGACAGCAGACAGCAGATGGACCGCGAGCAGCGACGGATATTTATTCTGCTTCGAGGAATTCGTGCGATGGAAGTTGGGTTGCGTGGTGAGGAGGGGCAAGTTCGGGTGGGGTTGGCGGGCTTCCGGAGTGAGGGGAAGCACTTCCGCACAACTTGATCTCGACTCACCACGCAACCGACAAACATGACTTGGGAACATCTGTTTTGATATGAGCCATTGGCTATCTCTCTATCTGAGTATTTTCATTCCTCTCGGAGTGGGCAATTGGGCGAGTTGGCCTGCCTTTGACTACCATAAGAAGCAGCAACTCAGCTCCAAAAAAGCATTCGAATCTCGGCCACTCTGGAACTGTTTTCCCCGCATATCCACATCAGCAGCGATTGGCCGCAAACTGACGAGTCTCTGGCCATCTGTTTTCTATCGAACGGGGATTTCACCACAAAAGCAGCAGTCTGTTTCTTTCTCCCCGCGAGCGGAGCACTGATTGTGTGATAATTCAGAAAGACTGTGCGGGTTAGGAGTGCATCCAGGAGACCGAGTACGGAGCGGCCATCTCAATAATCCCAGGATTTTGTCGACCATGGAACACCCTCTTCGCCAACAGACTGCTGGGACCCTGGCCAAAGAATGCATTTGCAATACCACGATTCTCTTGACGTTTTAATGACAACACGTATAGGATCATTGTTTCGAGTCTAACGACCCGTCCCCATTGTGGTTCTCACTGCCAACACGAGAGCAGGTACTCACCCTTTTCCTGACCAAATTTCCTTGTCCTTTGGGAACGGCGAGGCTCTACCAGGCGGGATGACCCAGAACGAAACAATCGAACACGCTTGCAATGTTAGAATGATGCGATTTCCACATAGTAGAGTGAATCGATCCCGGATTGTCGAATGTCAACAAAGACGACACAATCAACAAAAGCCAATGATCCTCATCTCTTTGGACCCATTAGAATTCAGTAAGTAGTAGAGTACAGTTACAATGCCGTTTCGGATATATCCAGTTCCTCCGTTTATATGAATCCGACCAAACCACAAAGAACACAGGCAGACCGAAGACCCGAGCAAGGCAGAAAGGCGACGGTAAAATCTACGTCGATCGAGAGAAAAAAAGAAGCGCAAAAGGAGGAAGATAAAAAGCAACGTGCAGTGGTCGTGAGGTCGTTATTTGCCCGGCATTTGTCCGGACTGCATCATGGCATTTCCTTGCTCCTGGAATCGTTGGTTGACTCGCTCGGCGGTCTTCATGAATTTGTCAAAGCATCGGTTGACGCAGCCTTCTTCTCGGGAGATGAGGGATTTGGTTGTGAAGTCGTTGATGCAGTCCTCGAAGCAGCGTCCGACGATCATTGAGTAGGCCTGTTATGGTACCAGAGCGGTCAGCACACCTCTTCAGAAGACACTAGGTTCGGACAATAGGCAGGGAATGCAAATTACCCCCATAAACTCTTTGATCTGCTTCTTCTCCATGCGCTTCTGAAGCTCTTGCTGCTCGGATGCGGTGAGTCTGGAAGCATTGTTCTGTCAGTCTGTGGCTCGTGCAAAAAAGAACGGCAAAGGGAGAGCATAGGTACCCTTCCATGGTGGCGTAGTAGTGAGTCGTTCTTGGGAATTGAGAGGTGTTCCGTGCTGTTCTGAAGCTGTCTTCACCTTGCTATCGCCGTCTCTTCCTCTTTCAGTCTGTTTCTCTTTTTCTGCATTCGGTCCAAAGATGTTCCGGTCCGACATTCACGTGACGGATCAGCCTCAAACAAGAAAGGCGGCCAGCAGAACGGCCGTCGGTGATTGGCCATGCGGGTGTCATGCTCCCTTTGGCGCAGGTTGACATCTCACTTCGCTCGCTTTCTCTCTCTCTCTCTCATCCTCATTGTTCGTCGCGTTCATCCTCGTCTTGTCATCTGCGAGTCTTTCGACCTTCATCGTCGTCTTCTTTCGCAACCTTCATGCTATCGTCCCCTCGCTCGATTATGACTCAACGCCAGCCTTAAACCTCCTTCTCTGGCCCCCGAGTCCATCGTGTTTCAGCTCAGTCTCCACCCTCTGTTGTGGGCTGGTAGGCTAATCGCGCCGTTCGTTCTGGATCTCTCCTCGTCGACCTCGATCTCTCGTTGGAATTCAAGAAGCCGTCGCCCTTATTAACCGCCCTCTGCCAATCTCGATTCTCAGTGCGACTCCCCCTCTCGTTGTCCTGTCGATGCGCCGCTGTGTCCCCCAATGATATGACCTGCATCTGCGAAAACAACGGTTAACCCCCGGCATTGGTTTCAATCGACTCCTCGTTGTGACAATCGAATAAAGACTCCATAACATCCGCCGCAGTGGCCAACCTGCAAGCCACAACTTCCTCGCGTTCATAACATTCACGGCATTCAGTTGGTTAGCCTTTTGTGTTACGACTGTTGTTTTTTCCAGGTCCAACTCAATAATCTATCCCGTTCAGTTGGGGCATTCCGGAACATCTTTGTCTTCCTGCCCGCTTTGATCATTCATCCCATCATTCAGGGACTACGTGTTGCAAATAACTATTAACTGCCCGCATTCGCCTGCGCGAGAGGCGCGCTCACATTCAGGATCATCTCGCAATCATGACAAACACGCCACAGAACCCCTTGCCAACATCTGTGCACCCTCCCACAGCTGCCGTACAACCCTCATCCTTGCCTTCAGAGGCCCCTTCCCCTCCCTCGAAGCGTGATTTAACATCGTGGTGGAGGCAGTTTAAGCGGAATACAAAAAAAGAAGAACCAGGTATGTTCTGTTTTCGTCTTGCTACTCCCGCCACGCGACGCTGCTGCATCAACAAGGCGCATGCGCAGCTACAGATTGTTCTAGTTCATTCCCGTTGTTGCAAGCCTTGGACCTGCATAAAAAGCTGATACTGACCTGCGTTGTTGGTTTTAGCGCCACCACCTTCTGGTATCTTCGGAGTCCCTTTGAACGTCAGCATTAAATATGCCAATGTTGCCATATCTCTGACTGGCGAGGATGGAAAGAGTTTTGTTTATGGCTATGTGCCTATAGTCGTCGCAAAATGCGGTGTGTTTCTAAAGGACAAAGGTAGGTTTTTTGCTTCTTATTTGTTGACACTACTAACCTGAGTATGATAGCTACCGACGTCGAAGGCATCTTTCGGCTGAGCGGTTCGGCCAAGCGTATCAAGGATCTGCAGGAGGTTTTCAATTCACCCGATCGATACGGGAAAGCATTGGATTGGACTGGATACACCGTGCACGATGCTGCCAACATCTTACGCCGATATCTCAACCAACTCCCAGAGCCAATTGTTCCATTGGACTTTTACGAGCGGTTTCGAGATCCGTTACGACATCGCCAGGGTCAAACTCAGTCGGCCAGTGGAGATGGACAGCAAAGCAATCCTGACGATTTTAACCGTGAGGAAGCCGTGGTGGCATACCAGAAGCTGATCAAGGAACTGCCTCCATTGAATCGCCAGCTGCTCCTCTATATATTGGATTTACTCACCGTCTTCGCATCCAAGTCAGACTTAAACCGGATGACGGCCGCCAATCTAGCTGCGATTTTCCAGCCAGGATTGCTGTCGCATCCGAATCATGACATGTCACCACAGGAGTACAGACTGAGCCAAGACGTGCTCATCTTCCTGATCGAAAATCAAGACAACTTCTTGTTTGGTATGACTGGCACCGGTGCGGATGAGCAAACCGTCAAGGAGATGCAAGAGGGTATATACGCTCACGCACCAAAATCCAACATACGTCGTTCTGCATCAAACGCGAGTGCGGGAGCTGATAGCCTCCGAAAATACGAAACCATGCGGAGAAACGTGTCTGTATCTTCCAAGAATTCAAGCGGGAACGTTACGAATCCATCGACACCAAAGTCGAAGACCAGCTTCGGAGTTCATCGAAGCAACACCGTCCCTTCGAAGCGCGGCACTGCACAGTCTCCAACCACGTTCGCTCGGCCGCAACAATCAACTCCTCAAACCGGACTATCACCATCTGTGGCCCAGTTCCCAACCTCGCGCTCCTCAAGTCGTACGCCATCCGTGCATGCACCGAAGGAAGCAAAGGAAGCACCAAAGCCCGAAATGCGCATAGATATAAATCTTCCAATAGTGAAACCAGAGGAGTTACAGTCGCAATTGAACGCTGCAGACGCTTCCAAGACTGTCTCAACACCAACGAGAGAACGCAAGCTAGGGTCCCTCTTTGGATGGTCGAGTCCTTCAGAAGATGGTCGGTTACCGAATCGACTCCGGAAAAAGCCACGTCGAATTCCAGGAAGTGCGAGTGAGAGTGCGGAAAGCTTAACGCAATCCCTTCCTCACCATGGCGATGACATGGGGTCACCACCTCCACCATTGTTGCGTGGGCTTTCAGACACCGACATCAACCAGTCAGATGTTTCGACACCGAGAGCGCTCACTGCAAGCAGTTTGGCCACAACATTAAACACACCGGTAGCTCAAGGCGGCTTTGGAGAGAAGCACGGTCCCAATGCGGCAACTGAAACGGTAGCGAAGTCGACTATATCCCGGACTCCCTCACCGTCTCTAAATTATGTCACTGACCAGTCGGATTTGGAGCACGTTGAGGAAAACAGCCAGACAGACAAAAAGGACAAGAGACGCAGCTGGAGGTTCCGATCCTCAAGGCGAGTCGGGGAAGCAGCCTCCCTTAGTATATCTCCGCCCGCACCGTTTGGGTCTCACACCGGAGCCAGTTTCAGCAACTCTTCACTTGCAAGTTCCACGTTGCACAACCAGAATCTGTCAAATGACGCGACACAAGGCAACAAGGGAAGCTCGACTTCTACCCTGCCATCTCAAGGGTCTGAGGGTGGAAGCGGTTCTCGGGTGACTAGCCCTCATAACGCTAGAGACAATGGAGATGAAGAGCGACGAGGGTTTTTCAGCAAGTTTAAAGCCAAAGTCTCTGGTGTGAAGGACAGAGAGCCCGAGGTTGCCCGAGCACAAAGTCCTCCTACCTTTGAACATGAAAAGGCCTCCTCTCGGACGAGCTTGTCATTCTTCACAAAAGACGGCAAACCTAGTCGTGGTCCGTCAGTGGACGTTATGAGAGATCAGCACGCCGGGAGCCAGGATAAGTCGAATGCACCTCCCTCGTCTTCACCGCCTAATCTTCCTCCTGGTGTACTTCATCCCAATCCTACGACCGCTGCACCACAGGCCATCTCAGAGGTCCCTAACACTACAGATGTAGTTACTGTGCTTCCTAAGGTTGAAGAGGAGCCCTCCCCGGCTGAAACTATCGTTGATCGACCGGAACAACAGCGTGAGGAGGTTGGTTCTTCGGCGCAAGCACCAAACACAAAGCCAACCCAAGAGGTTACTAAAGTGCTGCCTACTGGAGAGGTTCCTCCTGTAGCATCCTCGGCACCAGCTACAGAAGTATCCACCGAAACGCCTTACAAGACACAGACAGAAACAATAATAGAGGAACCTAGTGCCGCTCCCGTTGAAATACCCACTGGGGCTCCCACTGATGCACCCACCGATGCCTCCACTGCACCAGCACCTCCTCAAGCAGTTGCAATTAAGTCGACTGAAGTCGGCGTTCAAGCGTCTAATCCTCCGGTTAAGGCACCCGAGGAAGAACCTTCCGCCAACCCTCAAGTGGCCAGTGAACCTGCCATTGAAGCCCAAAACGGAGCTTTTACTGAAACGGGTCTTGAGGGAATAGACTCGCATCTTCAAATGCCGAGTGAAGTATCAACTGAGGCACACAGCGAACAAGTTTCACACGAAGCTCTCATCAAAGAAACACCAACCCAAGAAGTAATTGTCAACCAAACACTAGCCCCAAAAAGAGAGATGCAGACTCGTGATACGCCTGTCCCCGAGACCGAAGCCCGGCAACCGACCTCCCAAAATCCGACCTAATACCCATTTGCTTTTATTCGCCTCGAGAGAATCA
This sequence comes from Chrysosporium keratinophilum, assembly GCA_029850275.1. Taxonomy (NCBI): domain Eukaryota; kingdom Fungi; phylum Ascomycota; class Eurotiomycetes; order Onygenales; family Onygenaceae; genus Chrysosporium; species Chrysosporium keratinophilum. The sequence goes on from JARBIX010000006.1 coordinate 1,531,573, forward strand.
TAGCTTGTGAACAATATTGCTGTACGACCGATTGACGATTTGCATTTTATTTTTCGTTCACGGAAGGTCCTGGGTATTTGGGGTTAGCAATTGCTTTTCAACATCACGGGCAAAGATATCCGCTGTGTCTCGTTTACATTTTTGAACAAGGGGGTTGGAAAGGACTGGCTGGATCTGTGGGAACTTTTTTTTTCTTCATGAGGGAATCATGAGTGGGGGTTCTTTGCATCAGGGCGCTGGCTAATTGTTGAGAACACCAACATGAACATAGTGGTGGGACAGGTACTTGGATTCTTCGCTATGCTAGCCGCTAAATGATGGCGGCGCTCTTATTGTGTGTGTACTTTAAGTTCCCCCGGCTAAGATCATTGTTTGAGTACTACAGTACTTTGCTTTGCTTTGGGTTACATTGCTGCGGGAGGATTGGGGTATCTTTTATATTCCCTCTTGTGGTTTTGATTGTGTTATTGTGGTTAATGATAATGTTTTGTGTTTCTTTTTTTCCCTTGCTTTCATTGTGAATATTGTATATCAAGCACAGTGGTACAGTATAGTACTTAGTAATTACAGCAGTAGTGAGCAGTGGGCCAGTTCACTGCTCCTACATACATAATTAGTTTCTTCCTAACAGCGTAAAACAGAAAATATTAAAGAGAGACGAAGAACAAAATTCGTAAAAGTCACATAAGTGGATTTACATCGCCAAACCGCACGCAAGGGCAAGGCTGGTAGCCAACACGGCTGCCTGCAATAGCGTGAGCGAAAGACCGTTTCGTGAAGCTGCGCCCTCGAATTCGACGGGTGGTGTTGAGGGGTTGCCGGTTGGAATTGGTTCGGGTGGGTTGGATGAGCTGGATGCTGGAGGTGTTGTAGGTTCAGAGACGCCGGGGGGACAGTGCCAATGGTCACCGTGCGGTTCGCATTCTTCTGTAGGAGCGGGAGGGTTGTTTGGGGGAGGGGTTGAGGGGTCGGGGACGCCGGAGGGGCAGTGCCAATGGTCGCCGTGGGGCTGGCATTTGTCGGAAGGGGGGTTGTTAGGCGGTGGTGATTGTGGTTGGGATGGTGAGGAGGGAGGAGATGTGGATGGTTCAGGGACACCTGGAGGGCAGTGCCAATGATCTCCATGGGCTTCACATTCTCCGCCAGAGGGAGAAGGGTTTTCAGTTGGAGGAGAAGAGGGAGGAGGTGTCGACGGCTCAGGGACACCTGGAGGACAGTGCCAATGATCTCCGTGGGCTTCACATTCTCCTGCAGGAGGATATTGCGGTGGGGGAGAGGAGGGCGGAGGCGTCGTTGGTTGAGGTACTCCTGGAGGACAGTGCCAATGATCTCCGTGCGGCTCACACACAGCTGGCGGAGCATTGGTTTTTGAAGGAGAAGAGGGTGGAGGGGAGGTTGGTTCAGGAACGCCGGGAGGGCAATGCCAGTGATCTCCGTGCGGCTCACACCCTCCAGGGGGTGAGTTGGACTTTGATGACGGTGGAGATGCAGGTGGAGGAGTTGTCGGCTGAGGCACTCCGGGAGGACAGTGCCAGTGGTCTCCATGTGGCTCACACTCACCTCCAGGTGCATTGGTCTTGGAAGACGATGGACGTGGACGAGTCGTGGGCTCAGGGACCCCTGGCGGACAATGCCAGTGATCTCCATGTGGTTCGCAGGTACTACCCGTAGAAGCTGGCGGAGGCCTATTAGTTGTTGTAGGAGGTTTATTAGTTGGAGGTGGAGTCGTGGGCCGAGGAACTCCTGGCGGGCAATGCCAATGGTCTCCATGTGGCTTACAACTACCGGTAGTAGCTGGAGGTCTATTGGTTGTCGTTGGAGGTTTGTTTGTTGAAGGAGGAGTTGTGGGCTGGGGGACCCCTGGTGGGCAATGCCAGTGATCTCCATGTGGTTCGCAGGTACCAGTAGTCATTGACGGTAGTTTCTGGGTAGATGGAGGGGCTGTAGGCTCTGGTACACCTGGCGGGCAGTGCCAATGGTCCCCATGGGGCTCACAAGTACCTGTAGTAGCTGGCGGAGAGGTATTGGTAGTAGTTGGAGGTGGTGTCGTGGGCTCAGGAACCCCTGATGGACAATGCCAATGATCTCCATGTGGCTCGCATGTAGTTACTGGTGGGTTTGTGGTGGTGGCTGAAGGGTTCGTGGTAGCCGTTGGGGATGGTTCACAGTGCCCTGAAATAGTTAATAAGTCTCGTGTAGCTTTGGAACGTTTAAAGGGAATAGAACTTACAATGGTCACCGTGTGGTTGGCATATTGATCCAGTAGGAGACGGTGGCAGAGTGACAGAGGGTTTACACGTGTCCGTGATGGTGGTGACGCCCGATATTATCTGATATCCCGCTGATGTGAGAGCATGCGAGTCGTAGTGGCCCAAGGCTGTGATGTAGCCAGCACCGGGGAACGTAAAGGCGGTGGTATGGACTGGAATCTCATTGCCGGAGAACGACGCGGAGCCATAGGCAGAGTCGAGGGAGCTTTTGAAGGCACCAAAGTCCGTCACGGTGGTCGCGATGCCATACCAGGTAGAGGTCTCTACGCAGAGCGAAGTGCAGTCCCAGTGGTCTCCGTGCAGACTGTCTCCTCAGTTAGCTGATTAGGTCAATGCGAAGGGGATAACACAACATACGTGCAAGCAGCACCAGTGGGGGACGGCGGGACTGATGCTCCCTGCGGATAAGCAAGAGCTTTTCCATGAAGAGCAGAGAGGATGAGCACGAGGGCCCAATGCTTAGGATCCATCTTTGCTGTCCGGTTGCTGGTAGTGGAGTTGGCAAGGCAGTCTGGATTCGCATTGTCGACGGCATGGGGTGCGTATTTATGTCCATGCAAGCTCCTCCCATGTCGGCGAGGTCAGAACCTCGATAGCCAAAGCAGAGCCGTGACGGTGCGCCTGGCGAGGCCGATGTAGCTTGGCCGTTGCGGAGAATACATTGCTCAAGGGATGATATCCCGCGTGGCCCGGCAGGATTGAGGACCTTCAGAGACAGGTTAGCGAGCTTCAACTGCGCTGAATGGAAGAAACAAACCGCAAAAAAGAAACAAACAAACACACGAGAAACGTGCTGCCATCACCTGCATTAGCTCTGCGGGTATCCCAGGGCCACGATGATGCAAAAATCCCCGAGGGTCCTCAGGTAGACCGCGAGGCCTCGAATCCGGCGACGTTGGCAAGATTCATCGCATCGCGAGTTCAGAGTCCAAGGCAATCCAAGGCCACGATCCTTCATGTCGACGATAGCAAGCCGTTTCCATGCAGGTGCCAGTGAGGTCCTCATCTGTCTGTCCGTGAAAGGCGCGGGATCTCAAGCTCTCAACGATGGACCAGCTGGACAGAATCGAATATAAAAAGGGCCTTGAGGAACCCGAAGATGAGAGAATCAACAATCCTCCAGTTCCCGTTCCAGCAGACAAACCAGACATCTCACTCTCTCCTCTTTCTTGAGATTCCAATCTCCAGGTCATTCGACATCATGAAGCTCTTCGTCGCCGTCATCTCCTCGCTCGTCCTCATGGCCGCCGCGCACCCCGGCAACCTGAAGATCCAGTCCTGTCCCACTCCTGCCGGCTGCACTGCGCTCGGAAATTGCGAATTCTGCTGTGGCAGCGTGCCCACCGGCTGCCATCTTGACGGCCCGCCATACAAGACCTGCAATGGCGGCGGCGGCGTCGTGGTCCACTGCGAGCCTCACTAAACGCTTCGCACCAGCGATGTGGTAAGTCTGGTCTGGTCTGGTCTGGTCTGGTCTGCTCTCCGAGCGCAGGATCCTTGTTTTCGAGCTAACAAGCGATGCCCAGAGTGACGAAGGTCGCTTGTTTCCCGGCCCGCCGTCAAGGGCCCTGTCGACGAGATCGGGATGCATGGGACGACGACATGGTCGACGGGATGGAACTGAAGGGATGCTTGTGTTTAGTTTTGTGATTTAAATCAAATCAGTCTGAAATGAATATCTTTTGGCCAGCTTCTGGTTATCGTGCTGCCGTGTAGTCGAATATCCCGTTCTGTAGACCGCAAAGAAGATGCATCGCCGTCTTTGCGAGAGATCGTGAACACAACTAACTTAGTTAACTAGCTCAAAGTGAACAACAACAGTTGCTAGCCGAAGAGCTTTTGTTGCGAGATAAGAGAATGGCGATGATGAGTTGGTGAAGATTGATGCCACAAGCCAGCCATGCGATCATTGCTCTCGTCGCTCTTCTTCCTCCCCGTGCGCAACTGGCTCGGTTCGCCTGATCCCAGTCTCAAGCTCAACCTCACCTTCGAACCGCACGAAGCCACCATCGAAACCATCCACACCGCACTGCTCTCACGGAACGCATCATGTCGCGACATCGCCTCCCTCTTCCTCTCCCAGATCGAGACCTACAACCCCCTAATCAACGCACTCATCACCCTCAACCCCACCGCCCTCAATGCCGCCGATGAACTCGACGCCATCCTCGCAAACCACCATTACCTCGACTCTCACAATGCTTCCTCCTCTCATCTATCTCTCCCCCCGCTCTTCTGCATTCCCACCCTCATAAAAGACAACATCAACACCGCCGACACCCCCACCACCGGCGGCTCCCTCGCCCTCTCCGCCCTCCGCCCGCTCCACGACGCCCCCGTCATCACCCACCTCCGCCACGCCGGCGCCATCATCCTCGCCAAAACCAACCTACACGAGCTCGCTCTCGAAGGAATTTCTGTCTCGTCATTAGGCGGCCAGACACTCAATCCGTATGACCTGACACGCACACCGGGCGGAAGCTCAGGCGGGACCGGCGCGGCGTTGGCGGCCGGGTTTGGAGTGCTGGGATTGGGGACGGATACGATGAATTCGCTGCGGAGTCCGGCGAGTGCGTGTGCGGTGGTGGGTATGAGGCCTGGTTGGGGGATGGTGGAGATGGGCGGGGTGATGCCGGTGTCGTGGAGTCAGGATGTGGTTGGGCCGATGGGGAGGACGGTGAGGGATATTGCGGTGCTGCTGGGGGTGATGGAGGGGAAAGGGGTGGACTATACAGCGGAGTTGGAGCTCGAGGAGGAGCGGACAGATGGGAAATGGCTGGAGGGAGTGCGGTTTGGTGTGATTGAGACATTCTTCAATCGTTCCGCCGCTGCATCGTCTGACCCAGACGTCTCCGCCGTCAACACCGTCATGGAAGCGACACTGCGTAAACTCCACGCCGCAGGAGCCACTCTCATCCCCATCACCGACCCAATCTACAACGCGACAACCATCCACGCCACCATGGACCTCCAAACCTTCGAATTCCAGCACGCTATGGACTCCTACCTCTCCGCCCACCTCCGCTCCGCCCCCAACCCCATCACCCCCCCCTCCCTCTCCGCCCTCTACACTCCCAACTCTTCTTTCCTCCTCCTCCCCCACCAACGGCCCCAACTCACCTACACCCTCCACTCTTCCCCCACCAAAAACTCCACCACCTACACCGCCCGCAAACACCTCATTTCCGCTTTTCGCACCCACCTCCGCTCCACATTCTCCACCCACACCCTCCACGCCCTCATCTACCCGCACCAATCCACCCTCGCCGTACCCCTCGGTGCGCCCTCGCAGCGTGGCCGGAATGGGATTCTTGCCGCGGTGACGGGGCTGCCGGCTGTGGCTATGCCGGCGGGGTTTGCGGAGAAATGTTGTAATGGAGGTGGTGGGATGCCGGTGGGGATGGAGGTGTTAGGGCTAGAGGGGGAGGAGGGAAAAGTGCTGGGATTGGCGGGGCGGATTGAAAGGGTGCTTGGTGAGGGCGGGGTGAGGAGGGTGCCGCCGGTGTTGGGGATGAGGGTGAGGAGGGAAAGGAGGTATAAGAAAGTTCCAGGGGTGGTGCCTGATCGGGAGAATATTCCAGATGCGTATCCTCTGGGAGTGAGGTAGGGAGGGTCATATAGTCTATGGCTATCTCAATCTATCATATTGGAACATGCATGACACTGAATAGATCACAGCAGAGAAAAGGGGCCTGGAAAGGGGCACTATATATCCCAGCTCATCTCCTGAGCAGACACAATAAAATCCATCTTACACGACTCTTCCACAATCCCATCCAACTCCGCCCTCAAACCTCACAAACAACCAACTTCCCAACCTCCCCACTCCACCCAAACAACACCGTAATCCTCGAATACAACATCAACGCCTCCAACACCATCAAATCACTCACATTCTTCTCCCCACTCTGCACACGCAGTGGTACCCCCACAGACTCCCAGCCCAGAAGCTGCTGCCACGCTTTATCCGTCCAGAGGAGCGGCGAAGATCCGCGCATCGCGAGGGATTGGTTTTTAGCCCACGTGCCGTTGCTACCGGGTTGAGATGGGATACATGAGATCGAGCCGGTTTCGTCAGTTAGGGAGCCGATCTGGGGAGATTCATATCAGAGTTAATACCGCTGCTACCACGATGACTCGCATAGACGAAGTATAGTAATAGTAGTAGTATCCAGTGCAGTCCTCCCGGCTCATGTCCTCTATCCAAAATTCGTGATGGTTTGAGCTTACAATCCGCGGATTCAATCTCAGTTCCACATCGTTCTCACACTGTCCGCACTGCGCGTATGCGTCATTGCTGAAGATCGGCATGTTGCAGCATTCAGCGCAGTAGAGGCGATTGTGTTTGAAGAGGTCGACTAGGTTTACTTGCGTGATCATGAGGCAGGTATAGCCCATGAAGGATTCTGAGATGGGAGTGTCAGCCTGATTCTCACTCATGGGTATGTGAAGCTGAGATTAGATGGAGATTAACTGACCTCTAGGTGCAGATCTGGCACTATGTTCGTTGAATACTAACTTCAGCAATTCTGAAAGCAGCTAGAAAGGGATATAATACATACCACTCATCGATATCCGCCAGCGTAAACCTCAGTTTTTCATCAGATTTTTTAAACCCATTGACATCAAACACTGGAACCACAATCTATGAGTTAGCCAGCGTCCAAAGACCTCCAAAGAACTTTACATACCTCCCTCCGGAACACTCTCATTAACATACTCCGCCATACCCCTAGCATACCTCCTCAACCATCGCGCCTCCTCCATATCCGGATCAACATCAACACAAGTCCGCGACGCAATATACGCTTTCGTCCCATTCCAACTCCACGACACATCAGAAAGCAGCAGGGTCGTGCTGTTGGGTACCCAGGTGCGCGCTGATCGCGAGACGTATCCCTTCAGGGAGAGCATAGCTCGCCCGGAATCATCGGCGATGCCAACGTCGCAGCATTCGACGAGCTGTGCGTTTTTTTGGGACTGAGGTTCTACCATATCGTGTTAACAAGGAGTAGTTGATTATTGCCCGTTTATCAAAGAACGAAAGACGGAATATACTACTCACGTCTCCGACTCACCCCCACCGTCTTCACAAACACCAACGCCCTAGTACTACTCGCCCCCTTCCCAACATCTTTCAACCTCACTATCCCCTCCCATAACGGCACCCTCTTCCTATCAAAATGATAGTAGTCCGTTGCCGACCCCAACGGCATCCTCCCCACAGTCCCCAAATCATTCTTCACAACCCGAACATGACACCCGCGATCTTTCTCCGGAAACACACTAACCTTCAACATCTTACCACCACGCGGCGAAGACACTGGCGCTAATCCTGACGCCGATGCCGATGCTGATACTGGAGCTGGGACCGGCTTATCCACAGAAACATGCGTTGTCCACACTGTAACCACACTTCCCAGCTTGATATCATACACCGCACCCAAATACCACAAATGGATCTATGTACCATCAATCAGTCAATCAGTCAATTAGTTAGTATCTGCAAAGGACTCAAAGACCTGGGAAGTGAGCAAGATACCAATACTAGCCCAGTCCAATCCCTCCCGACAATCTTCAAGAACCCCCTCGCTGCCCCATTCTTCTTTTTCTTCTTCTTCCCATCCCAACCCCCTTCATCACCACTATCCGCGTATACATTTCTCGAATCATACACATTTACCACCCGCACGATAAAGCTCGCCCTGCACGGTCCCACGCGCAGCTCACCGACATTGACTTCTTTGTATCTTGCGGGCGGTATCCAGTCCGCAGGTTCAACCCATGGGGAGTAATCCTCTTCTTGAACAGGAGCAGCTTGCATTAGTTTCTGATTGTCGTCCTCTCTTTTGCGTTTATTCTGGTTTGTGCTGATAGGAGCAAAGTGGCTAAGTATGGTGGCCATGGCTCGTCAATGTCTCAAGCATGTTGAAGTGAGGATATGGAGTAGAGAAGAGTGTTTCCCTTGACGTTGAACCCCTTGCCCCTCTTACCCGATTAGGAAGTACCTTGGACCGCATCAATGGACGTCAAATGACCGACCGGAGCATCACCAAAACCAAGAAAATAAAATGCAATACGAAATATTGCTGCATAATGATATGTATTTGTTCGATTTTCTTGATAATCAATAGTCACTAGTATCTAATGAGGGACTGCCGCAAGTAAATTCGCAGGGGAAGACAGTATTAGGGATTACAACTTCAGAATCAACGCATAACCGAAAAAGACCATCATCTCAAACCTTGGCTATGTGCTCTAGAAGAGCTTGTGCTCCAAAGTCATATCTGACTCGGGCTGAAGACCAACACAGGCACGGAAGATGTTGGTCACGGCGGCACGCTGCTTGGCCAAAGAGTTCACAACCGGAGTTCCGGGTGGAGTCATCGGGGCCTATTGATGTTAGTTGAGGATCAGACAAATAGTGGGACAACATCTTACCTTGAGCATGTAGCTCAGAATGCTGAGCACGCTGTGGAAGCCCTTGTACTTGTCACCCTCAGCAGCCTTCCAGCTGACACGGGTCATCACCTCGGCGAGCAAGACCAGATCAATGATCAGAGGAGAGGCAAGTAAAGAGTCCTCGCAGACATTGAACATGCTGATGGTCTGGTGACCGCCAAGGAAGATCTCGGCGTAGTATTCGTCGAGAGCCCGCTTGCTGTCGCCCACGGCTGGCATGTACTTGATGACAACGGTGTGGTCTGGGTGCTCACCCTTCTTGTAGAGAATGTGGTTGGCGGCAACCATGTCGTCAACAACGTTGGACTTGGATATCTCTTTGGAGCGGAACTGCTTGTGGGAGCTGAGGTTCATGCCGTCATTGTTGCCAAGATGGTTGTAGCTGGCAATGGAGGTGAGCTTGATACCAGCATTGATCAGGAAGTCGACGAGGGCGGATTTCATCTTTGTCTGGCCAGACTTGAAGTCGTCACCACCAATGAATGCACCGTGCTGCTCGGCCATCTGAATGACACCGGGAACAAAGGTGTTCTGAGGAGATCCGTTGATGAACGGAGCATTCTCAAGGATAGAGGCAATGGCAAAGACAGTAGAGGGAGACACTTCCTCATGGCCTTCCTTGACAGCCTTGACAATGTTGTCGGCCGTGTCATTGACGCCAGGCAAGAGCTCGGCATAGCGTTCAGTGTTGGCGGTCCAGAGGACAATCACCTTGTCAAGAGCGTTGGTAGCCTTGAATTCGCTAGGTCATTGTTAGAAAGGGGGGCTTTCGTCAATTGGGATACAAAAACGACTCACCGAATGTCCTTGCGGAGCTGCTCGACGTGCTCCCAGCACGCCTTGGATCCTGGAAGGACGTTGTCGGCGCGAGCCTCCTGGTTAGCAGCGATGAAGTCTGGGTAATAGACACTTGGCAGTGGCTTCATGGCGGTCATATCCTTGCGGACCATCTCCTTGAGAGTCGGTTCGAGGACGGCAGCACGGTCCATGGCGTCAGCCAGGTTCATACCGCTGATATCCCATCCACCAATGACGAGATCGTTGGGGTGAGCCATCGGGAGCAAATCGTGGAAGCCAATGTTCACTTCTTCGGCAGTCTTAGGGTCAGTACCGAGCTTGACGGTGGAGCCCATGACCAAGGAACCGTAGTAGTTGGCGCTACGCTTGCCCTCGCGAGTTTCCCAGACGAGGTTGCGGCGGTTGGCCATGATACCGGCGGTGACGGTGGTGCCGTTGTTACCACCCAGGCCGACCAACATCATGCCGACTTTGCCAACATGACGGTCGACCTTGAAGTCGTAAACGAGTTCCTTGGGAGCAGCAACATACTTACCGTCGTCGGTGCGAGTGACGGCGGTGGTACGATAGACATACTTACTCTTGATTTCGTCGTCGGTGTAGACGACGTTGGGAGAGTCGACCTTGAAGAGAAGGTCGGATTTGGGAGCCGAAGCCGACCCGTTCACGGAGCCATTGGCAGCAACGTCAGCGTGGGGAGCCATTGTCGGAGTTGTCGATTTAGAGAGAGAGATAGAGATAGATTTAAAGACGAGGTTGAGAGTCGTAGGGACGAATCACAATGGCAGGCTGCAATTATCTGACGTATGGGGAATCCGATGCTCCTCCACGAGCGGACGAGCGCCGGCTACCGTTGAACGGGTGGTGGCACCTGTAGAGAGAGGATTAGCAGCTGTTCTTCATGACAGGAAGGGTCTTTTCCAGCTAATCCATTCCAGTGCAGCAACCGGTCGAGGGGAGTAGTGCAAATGGTACTTACGAGGGAAGAAGATTGGAAAACGTTTTGGCGGTGTTAAAAGATCACTGTAGAGTAGTGATCTGTGAGAAAGAGGTTTAGTACGGACGATTTGAACTGATCAGAGGTGCGATGTTGAGTGTTGGTGGGTGAAGAGAGAAGAAGAAGAAGACGGAGGAGGGGAGGGGAGGGGAGGCGTATTTGTAGGGTTGACCGGCGAAAAAGGAGAGCCCGACGAGAGTGCGGTGAGGGAAGCCGCCATCCAGCCAGTCGGAAGGCTCTGCCCGCCCAGCTCCACCTCGTCTCCATCGCACCACACAAATCGGAAAGAGGCTTCTGTGCGTGAGTCGGGGAGTTGGTTATGCTGCATTCGGAGCTGGCGGATGTCGACTCTCTGCTGCACTGGCCGGGGAGTCTGGAGATCAGACGATGACTTGTCCCATTTAGCACACGGTTGACTGCAGCCCGCCATCCTCGACGTCCGATGACCGCTCTCTGCTCCCCCAATCGAATTTCAAAAAGGCAGTTGTTATCTCTAATTCCTTGCGGTAGCCGCTGTTGATCTCGATACGGAGCAGTGAGGCATTTCCACCGTCCCGCAGCAATGAAGCACAGACAAGTGGGACACGCTGCCAACGCAGAGTGCCTGAGGTTAGTGCCGATGGTGAGTCGATGACGGGCCAATTGGCTCGCTCACGAGATGATTATGCCGCCCTTTGCTTCAGTGCAGCTTCACTATCACATTCTGTTATCATTACTCCGTATATGTTCGTTGTTATTTCGACTGTGCTGCACAAAGGCGTCGCCGACGACCATGGAGCAGTGCGGGGCACCAAATCGTAGACGTAAGTCAGCCGACTCCACCGTGTTGATACCAGCTCGTTATCCACACGTCCGCTGTCAAAAAATCAAATCAAGACAAATAAATAGCTGAAAAGCACAGAATGAACAAACATCTTCACAGACTCGGACATTGAAACGTTTGCCGGCTATTTCAGTCGTCGACTCCTGCATATCACAGCCGCTGCTGACCAGTCGTGCGCGTTGTTTGTGTCCAGGGTGTCACGCAACGGCTTACCGCAAACAATCTCATCCACCATGGCGGGGCAGCGATGGTGGTGGTGGTGGACGTCCGCGGGGTAACACAACTCGAGTCTGGGCTGAACGGGTGCTCTCAAAGGTCCGCAGACTCACTCCGAAATCAACATCAATCTCAGAATGTGATAAATTCCGGAGTTATGCATTTCTTCTCTCTACGGAATCCTTACTTACCTTCATTAACCGGCGAAAAAGAAATTCGGTTTGCTGTCCGGCGGTGATTCGAGGACTGCAATGCACGTTCATGGAGCCAAGTCCACCTATTCCGCGGCGAACAGCCCGATGACCGTCGTCTAGTCTAGTCATATAATGAAGACCATCCCTGGCTGCTGCCAGAGACAGGAACTGATCGACTGCCTTTTACCATTGCTCTTCAGTAGTATCTTGAGACTTGGCCCATCCCTCGGAGCAGAGTCAGAAAACTCCCCCACGCGCCATGAAACCTTCTCATAACTCGTGCAGATGAAGGTCTCCTCGTTCCAATCATGTCGCTAGCACAATTTTCCTATCAATTATCCGCCGTCCCGACGCTGTTGACCTGTGATACCTCGTTTTGCGTCCTGCGTGGTTGAGCCGTTTCAGCTCACCGTTGGTTTATCCTCAAGGATCGGGTAACTATAGAAGGACATTTCCACATCGTGACCTTGTTCTCCCCAATTGCAATGTGCAGCAACAAGAACCTAGACGGCAAGTCGATGTAGAAATGTCCGATATCGCAGTGAGTCCTTTCAGTTGCACGCAGTCATAAGAAGCTGCCATGTCTGCGTTGTCCTCAACTTCGTCCTTGATATCAGGTACTTTTCTAGCCCCAAATGAGCGTGAACTTGAAGCATACAACCTCTTAGAGACCTCCGTTGGAGCATCATAAGACTTGCTGCTGCCTTCTTCCTGCTTAGTCAGTTGCAACTCCGCGATTCTTTGCCAAAACGCTATAGTGCTTGCTTTTTCTGTGACGAACAGCTGGAGTGCTGAGTAGTCGTGACGGGCGACTTTGGCGTCATCAGTTTCAGTCTGCTGGCCCCTCGAGCAGCAGGGCAGCTCTTTGTTCTTGTTCTTCAGATTTCAGATGCATCATCCAGCACTTCTGATGTTGGGCACGGGGCATGTCGATCGGTGGACGGTGGACAAGGCAAAAGATGATCCGCATATGTTAGTGCTGGTTTGATCATCTTCTGGCTGACTCTCCACGAGTCCACGTTCCCCAGGTCTTATCGTTTTCTGGATCTCCGACTCCGAGTCTTCAGAGCAGAACACGAGTACGCGTCTGCCGAGTACTCTGTACTTTGGGTGTGGCAAGGAATGGTGCGACAGACCTCCGACACTGACAGTCTGGGCGTGACAGTTCCGAAGCACCAACAGTCGGACACGAGCCACGACTCAACTGTCTGCTGACTGTCCAGAAGCAAGTGACTGCTGAGATTGCGTTCTTTCTCGTCTGCGATCGCGTTCATCATTTTCCACCACACAACGGGCAGCGATGACTTGCAGCAGAACCCGAATGATCGGCGGATAACCAGGCAGCTCACTGATTGGCCAGCGCTGCCAAATGACAGGGAAGCTTCGACCGCCCCTCATTGGCCAGAAAAAGAAAGAACCCGCGGCAGCTGGCCAATCACATGCCGTATTCCCTATCTAGGAAGTCACCTTGCGCGCCGATCAGGAACTAGACATGTCTTACTGCCGCGCTAAGCTCGGTCGAGTATGGTGCCGAGGTCCCGTGGCGGGCAGAGTGGAGCAGGCAGGTCAGGAGCGGTAAGTGCGCTAGTCCGTAGAGAGCCTAATGCAGTCAGGGGTAAACCTTGGCGGGTCCTAGCGCGGTTGGCGTGTTGAAGCGAGCTGCCGAAGTCTTTTGCTCTCTTCTTCGTCTCTTCCTCCATTATCGTCTCTCTCTCGCTCCATCTCGTTGTCTCTCTCTCATTCTGTCTGTGTTTCAGCAATTCCTTCAGACTGTCGCTGTTTTAATCCTGTGTGTCAATTGTCCAGCACTGCACGTCGTCGATATTACTACTATCTAATTCCTAATTAATCGTGATTGATTGTCTGAGACAATCATCGTGTATTTCTACTGCTTCGAGCAATTGCACTGGTAAGTCTGCCCGCCAAATTAGAGCAATTCCCCCCCCTGGATCGTTGGTGCTGGGGTGTGTGGTGCCCGGATTATTGACGTCGCATCCAGGTACCAAGTTACAATCCCCAAGCCCGTGTCCGTGCCCCGTCCGGAGTATATACCACCCTGATCGCCTAGTCCCGTCCCTTCGCGTTGGCCCCTTGGACGTTCTCCTATTCTCTTCCATCTCTCCACATCGCCCATCACGTCTTCAACACTGCACACTCATCCGCATCGAACGACTGTCGAGAATCGACGTTGAACGAAATCACGCCCCCGTTTTCTTCGCCAAGCCGATTTCCTGACAAGACCGCCACACTACCGTCTGCACGAGCGTTGGCGACACCGTTATAGACCCCACGTGTGGTGGTTCAACGGTGCGGCCAAACGGTTTTTCTGACCTGTCTTCTGCCAGCCGTTGCCATTCAGACTGGCCCTCATCCAGCGCCCATGCTTCTGTCCAGTATCATCGTTGCCCTGGAGAACGAACGACCGAAAGAGTCGCGGGAATGGACGACTTTTTACCAAAGATAAAATGCTCAAACTGTCTTGCAGAGGTCGAGCTCTCGGCCATGGGAGAGCATGTCTGTCAAAGGATCGAACAGCGTAAGCACCCAATCAGTGATTATTATGACGGACGTGTTGCTAACGCGGATTTTGATCAGCTCCCGCGCCAGAACCGCCAAAACGGACCAGTCCTTCGAGGGGTGGTTCGCCCAAATCTAAATTGAGCCTGGATCAGCTCGATGGCCCTCTTGCTAGGGTAGGGCGGATGGGACCACCACCACCTATTGATCCCGCTGCTGCGAGTAAGTTGCCATCGTTTCCATTTCAGTGGTGCCGATGCTGATTTATGATAGATCGACCCTTTCTTCGACTGCTGGTGCCATCCTCTCCCGGCAACAGTAATGTTCAATCTGCTATTTCGCCGCCCAAATCCCCGAGACCACAGTTTCAGCGTAGTGCAACCTCTCCATTACCAGGGCCTCTTGCACCTTCCGAATCCAACATTGATTCTGTCTTTCCACAGTACCAAAGGCCTGGTTCTAGCGACAGTGCAAAGAGTAGATCAAGGTCTAGAACTCTGGTCAAGGGGAACCGTATTCAAAGTCCACTGTCTGCGAAAACGGAGATGAGCACCGATCTCGATTCGCAGATCGACCAGCCCCCGCCTGTCCCTGATAAGGATGGCAAAGAGGACGATGAGCAAGAACGTCGTCGTCGATCGCGTGCAAACAGACATAGACGGGAAGTCTCCATCGATAGCAAGAGTTTATATCGAATATCCGTGGCCAGCAGCCGTTATGGAGATCCAATTTCCCGCGCGACAACTCCAGGATTTTTGAACACTGGGAACCCACGGTTCCGCAACTATCTGGACGAGATACCTCCCCTCCCCACAGGTCCACTCAGAAGCTACACCCCAAGCCCGTTTACCGCAGCTCCAGAACCGTATCAGTTTCCGAACCAGGCAGCTTTTGAAACGGATCGGATGGCGGGCAGCATAACTCCACCTCGCAGCAGTGGACTTAAAGTCTCACCAGGGCGTCCAGGTTTTGAATTGGGATTTCCGTTTGACGGAGAAATTGCCAAACCACAGGATCGACTATCTCAGACAGCGCAACTATCAAACGATAGTGATGAATCCTCACGGCCCGCGGATAAACCGTCAGACTTACAGCAGAGACCAGATCAAAAGGTTGGCCTTCCCAATTATACCGTGGACCAGGACTTTTCTGTATCGAACTTTGCCCGTGGCCTCGGTCTCGGCGATCCGTACCACACCACCAACAAGTCAACCTCCTCGTCCGATTCTTCACCATCTGATGCGCCGACAAGAAGCTCGTATTCTACCCAACCTTCCGAGCCACCCAGTGCAGAACCCAAACCACCTCCGAGTCCCTATAAATACGAGCTAGACTCGCCCACAGACCCCTTGTTCCAACAAGGCCGTTTCAAGCATACACCTCAGAAATATAAACGCTTTGCTGAATCAGAACAGGCCCGGGAACCTCAAGAAACACTACCACTCAAGTCAACCTCTCCACTCTCAAACCTCCCATTAAAGGTCGAATCCCCTCCTCCTACGCCAGCTGCGCCAAAGTCGCCCGCACAAGCTCGTCGCACCCGCTGCCGTGGCTGCGGAGAAGTTATCGTTGGCAAATCAGTGTCCTCGGCGGACGGCCGTTTAACTGGCCGATGGCACAAGGCCTGCTTTGTCTGCTACACTTGTCGAGCACCGTTCAGCACGGCGGACTTTTACGTTCTGAACAATAACCCGTACTGTGGCCAGCACTACCATGAACTCAATGGGTCGTTGTGTAGTTTGTGCGGGTTAGGTATAGAAGGACCCTGCTTGCAGACTGAACAGGCGGTATGGGACGCAAGACTGGGCAAGGAACGAAAGGAACTCTTCCATCCCGACTGTTTTCGGTGCAAAACGTGTCGTATTGTGCTGCGAGGCGACTACCTCGAATGGAACGGGGATGTGTACTGTGATCGTGACGGGCGAAGAGCCGCCGCATTAGCGTACCAGCCACCATCCCCCGGTCTTGCCCCGGGAGGCTATGGCAATAGTAATGGCAGTGGACCTCCACCAGGGTACGTCCGCAGACCGTCGAACAGCTCCCGTCGCGGAGGCCCACCACCTCCCCGCGGTGCCCCAGGACCCGGCGGACCAAACGGCCCACGACCCGGCCCAGGCTCCCTTCGCGGACGCGGACGCGGCGGACCCCGTCCTAACGGCGGCAATCGCAACGGTCCACCCCATGGACCAGGCGGCCAGCACCCTCCCAACAACAAGAACGGTGGTTACGGCGCACTAAAACCCCCACCGATCCCGACGGGTCGAAGCCAAGGAAACCTGGGACCGCGACGGTTCCCGGAACGGAGAACCACGAAGTTCATGATGTTATGAGGTTTCTAACCTTCACACAATACTATAGTGCACTCATATTTGAACGAGGAAATGTCGTCTACTATTTTCTCCTTTTTTTCTTATCTCCAAAACGATTGACACATCATGGACACGCCGTGCCACTCGGTCCATACGTGCCATCTTACGTCCGCTCCTTTCGTCCTCTTCACTGCTACACACTTCTTGAACCTGCCGCTAGCCCATCGTCAACGCAACCTCTGCTTCTCTCACCATCTCGCAATCCTTGCACCTGCATTTCACACATTCCCATCGTCTACAACATCTACAACATCTACTATATATCCCATTGTCTCGTCTCTCTTTTGGTTTGGAAAAACAGGACTTTTGGCGCTAGCTTTATACCCCAATTTTTCATTCATTTATCATTTCTGATTTCAAACACATACAGTACTATATGCTGATTGATGTCTTTCTTCAAATATTACTACTACTAGTTTAACTCACTTGGCCTATATCTATTCATTTATCAATTCAGAATCTATTTAATCAATCGTTATGTATGTATGTACTCTAGTCAACGCACTTGTATGGACTCGTGTCAGTCTGCTGTGCTGTGTCATAAGTCGCATGCTTACGCATACCCCATCTCCTCTCCCTCCACCCTCGCAACAATCCTCACGGGGTACAACACCACCAACACCACGCCAACCACCCACGAGGTAACGGCCGCCACAAACGCCACCACCCTCTGCTCCGCGCTAATCTCCGCCTCCACGCCCATGCCCCCTACCATCCCCATCCCCACGCCCACGCCCACGCCCACAAAATTATCCCCATAATCATCATCCTCCCACTGCCTCACCACCTCGCCCAACACGGCGGGCTGATCCGTCATGACCCCATCCAACCGGCGCCCCACACACCACCGCATCAAGGCCTCCTCATTAACCGTCCACACCAGCACGGCCTTGCCCGCGCGCCGCGCCTGTGCCAGAAAGCGGCGCGCGCTACGGCGACTACAGCCCATGAGCACTTTCTGGTTGAGGCTGATGCTGATGTTGGGGATGGGTAGGAAGTGGCGGGCGTAGTGTAGGGAGAAGGTGGTGATGGCGAGCGGGTGGGTGGGGAAGTGGGTGCGGATGGTGGAGAGGTATTCGGCCTGAGGTTTTAGGTTAGGATTGGATTGGATTGGATTGGGAGGATGGATGGATGGAGATGAGAGGGTGAATGCGTACCGTCCAGCAGGCTAGTACTACGCGCTCACTCCAGGGTCGGTGGGGTGATGGGACGGATTCGAGGGCTTGGGTGAGGGCTAGGATGAGGTCGTTCGAGTTGTTGTCAACCTATTCTGTTATTAGAACCCACGGACGATGATGCTAGGGATGATGGCAACCACACCTTTATATCGAGCAATATCCACACATTCGCTCGTTCGGGTGCAGCAATGTACTCGAGTAAATCTACCAGCCGCGGCATCGGTTCATGCGGCGGCTTCAATGTCCGCAGCGTACTCAGATACTGCCAGTCACACTCGACGACTCGCTTGTCGACGCCAAAGCAGCGTTTGAGCGTGGCATCCTGCAGCATACTCAATTAATCAATCCATCCGTATAAAGAGTATCAGGTAGACTGACGTGAGAAAGAACAGCAACCCCATCCCTCGACAAATGCACATCCGTCTCGATCGCATGCGAACCCACGTCAATCGCATGCATAAACGCATTCAGCGTGTTCTCGGGGAATCGGGCGCTGTATCCTCGATGGGCGATGGTCTGCGGGATGCTGACGGTGCCGTCTTTGGAGCGCATAGATTGCATCCATGGTGCTTCTTTAGAATAATCAGTATCGAGTTTAGTAGATCAGGAAGTACAAGTGTATACCAGTGCGGGCGGATGAGGCACTCTTCGTTGGTACCAGTTGTCCGGTGACTAGGGAGTTTGAGCGGTCGTGCTCGTGTTCGTCGTGTTCGGGGGAGGACAGATACTCCATGCCGTCTGGGAATCGAGTTCAAGAGGGAGATGGAAGTAAAGATCCTTGATCAGTTGGAATATTCAGCCAGTCGACTTATTCTCAGGACATAGTCGCTCCCAGTAGCACCCGGAGCTAGAAGTATGTGCGACGGTCTGCTGTCGAAAAGGGACCATTCGACGGAGAGAAGAAGAAGAAAGTAAGATGCCGTGGAACAAAGTCGAGCGCAGGTTCAGCCCATCGCATTGAGTCGAGTCGCTACTCCTCTCTCCCGTATCGTGATGTATCGTGGATGACTATCGTGGAGTCTGGCTTCCTCGCAGCAAACAGTCCTCGTCGCTCCTGTGTCTAGTTGGCCAATTCGTCTGACTGATCGTAGAATATCGAGTTGAACAGAACAAGCCGAAGAGAAAAGAAAAGATGCTCATCGAGCTCACCGCGTCGTTCGTCTGTTCGCCAATTCATTCCTCGAGTTCCAGCCTTTGTTCGCTGAGCATGAACTCCAACGTATTTGTCAATGATCACCGCCTAATCATACCCTGCGCCAGCCATTCCGCATCCCTTTTACGGATTCACGGCAGCCGTTCTTGGTCGGAGAGAGAAAGTCCAGGCGATGTGGTTCTGATGGCGTTTGACACTCGAACTGTGTCAGCGAACTCAGGGGGAAACTCAACATTGGGGCTGTTTGGCGATAGTTTGATGGTGAGATCGATCATCTCGCTTCGACTTGACCAGAGTACTACGAACTGTCAAGGCCGTGAGTCGATCAGACCACCTGATTAGTTATGACTTTCGAGATACACTGTCGAGATGGTTGAGGAACCGTCTGTCGGAAGAAGCAAAAATACACATCCTCGGTTGGTTTCGCCCTCTACGAAATAACTAGTTTCTGCCCGTCATCGACTTGTTAGTATCTCTTTGGCTTTTGTTTCCTTGCAGTAACTGATATTTGCTTGCTTACGGAGTACTTCTTGATTGAAAGTCGGTAGGGACAGCTCCTCACGGGAGTGTCATGCCATGCCCTAATTATCACCCTAGTTATCTCGCGGGCTCATGGACTAACACGCCGGCGACGAACCCTATCACATACGATTCTCACTATCTACATACGCTATCGACCCATACAACCTCGCGCATTGTTTATCTTAGTTCGATTTGTTGTGCTAGTTTACTGTACCAATGGAGGACCTTAGCAGCATCCTCACAGCAGCTACAGAGCTTCAGGTGTAGTGGGCTGATTGTCTGGCTGGCTCTCTCTGGGAGCAGCTCTGGAGCTTGCTTACCACACGTGGAGCTTGCTTACCACACGAGGAGCTTGGTGCCGCTGTCGATCGAAATATGGTATGGAAATTGCCTTGGATTCTACGACGGCCATCAATTTACCATGCATCTCATAGTGAAGATGGACCTAGGGCCATGTGAGTATATTTTGATGGTGTCTCTGGTGTCGCTCCTGATGTATGTATGCTCTCAGGGACTACATTGTCAGCGTTTGGTATTGCGATTTCAAAGCGGGAGATATTTCGCGTTTTACACAGTTCATCCGCACCCAGGAACCTTCTATCAGGGAAGCCCCATGGAGCGGACAGGCCTTCTCGAAAGCACTACAGGCTTCATGAAGCTACGGACTCGCATCCTACTCTCGCAAAATCCGCGATGCCTGTCATCTGGCATACGGACCTCCATATGGGAAACATCTATGTGTCTCCGAATGAACCGTTACCGATTCTTTCGCTGATTGACTGGCAATCATCCCCTGTTTTTGCAACCACGATGGCCTGTCTTTCTGGAACCACCGCCAAATTACGTTCGCGGATTTCAAAAACCGGAGCTTCCTTGCAATTCTGATAAGCTGGACCCGGAAGAACAACAGCTGGCGAGGTATGAGCAGCAACAAGCTGTAGCCGCCAAGGCGTACGAGGTTTCAAACTATCTGGAGAAGAGACCGGCTCATACCGCGATGAACCTTCCGCGTGTCACCCGGAAACTATTCAAGTGCTAAGGCGAAACTTCGGAAGTTGGAGTTATCCCACTTCGAGCCTGTCTTACAGAGATCTTCGAGAACTGGTCTGAGCTAGGGTTCACTGGTGACTGCCCATACTCCTTCAGCCAAGAAGAGATAGACGAGCATGATTCCCAGTTCAGGGAGTATGAGGATTGGCATAAGGCTTACGAGCTCGCGAGAAAGTGTTTAGATACGGATGAAGATGGATGGATACCCCCCCGAGATGGACATCACAGAAAAGCGCCGGCAAAACCAGGAACTACTCAACATGTTTATCGAGTAGATGGCGGCCGAGAAATCCCCAAAAGAAGCACGGCGGATGTGGCCTTTTCTCGAGACATATGATTGCTACTAACACGAAAGTGTACAACTTTCAAGTTACTGTCCCTTTGGGCAGCCAGTGTTACTGAGCCGACTGTCCATTTTACCATCCCGAACTTTCCAACATATCAAACACAACTTGAAAATATTCCTCATATTTGAGCTTAATCAGTGCTGTGGTAAACAACTGCATTTCAAACACTCAACGATACCCTATTTCCATCTCATATCAATCATTCCTCGGTCGAAGTCAAAGTGATAGTAAAGTTATTATCACCCTCCTCCTTATGCTCAAGCTGCTTCGGCCAATTCGTCTGATCCGAAATCACAACCTTGCCCTGGCTACTATCCCACTGAAAATACACCGATCCCTGCGCAATATACACCCCCGTCTTCATATCCCGCACATACACCGCCGTCGTCACCGGCGGCCCATTCAGCGGCATCGTCCCCGCAATCGCAAACTGATCCGACTCGTTGGAGAGCAAAATGATCTGCCCAATGTCGGCCGCATTCACCGTCAGCGAGTACGATTTGGCCTCTGCGCCCGTGGCATCCTTGAACCGGAACCCGATCACGGCGGTCGTGCCGGCAAGGACTTGGTAGCATTGCTTGGTGGAGCTAGAGGGGATGCTGGATTTGTCGCTGGTCCATTCCTCTTGGTCGTAGTAGTTGCTGTGGTTCCACACGAGGAGCTTGGTGCCGCTGCCGAGCTTGTAGGAGAAGTATTTGGAGCGGAGGGCTTGGTGCTCGACTTTGCCCATCTGGGAGGATGCGACTAGGCCCTGGTAGTTCTCCTCGGGGTAGAAACTGACGGTCTGGGGATTGGCCATGGTTGGTATGTTTGGACTTGTTTGGGGTAAATGTGTTGAGAAAAGAGTTCTTTTGTTATCGAATGCAACTAGAAATCAACTGATGTTCTTGTTGTTGAAGGCATGAACAGGAGACGCTTGAGCAGTCTTTATAGACGTCGGATACGGAGTACTACTCCATCTAGAAACGCTCCAGCACATAGCTAAAAAAGTATGACAATGTTTGTTGATTGGAGTAACGTTGTTCTAGATTCCTCACACAATACTGACAGCACAAAAGTGGGAAAGAGTATGACAATTCCAACCTGAGATGTTGTCTTGCGGAGGAACGGACACAATGTCCTTGAAGTTTGGAGATGCCGGAAATTCGAATCACGTATGAAAACAAAGTCAATTCCCCGGTACTGCCAAGCTTATATATGTGTGTATATCGACTTGAAGGCCACAGAGCATTGTCGGCACCTCCGTTGATTTAAAGTCCAAATCATGATCAAGGTCAGTTTTACTTCTCCTTGACTCTGATCTTCCCACGGACAAGCTTCTAGCACTATTCAAAGTTGGTAGTAGCGAGGACCAGGCCGTCGAGCCCTCCATCATTCATTCATAGATGGCGTTGGCATCATCGTTTAGCAAGGTCGAGTTGATGTAGCATCTCGGATATGGTGCACTTCCCGACCGATTGTTGTCCGTTGATTCTACTTCGTTGATTTCCCCTTTTGTGTACCACGTTGAGTCTCCTCCGTTAGTTTCACTCCGCTAGTTTCCTTTTGTCAAGTCTCCTCCGTTGATTCTTCTCCGCTGGTTTCACCGTTGATGTACACATGGAGATATGTGACTTCCCGTCTCCCTCGCCGTCAAACCCAATCGAAACCCAATCCCACTAGAGCTTCACAGCTTCCGTTGAGTGATGCCGATGGAAACGAACGGTTGAGTTTGAATGGTTGGGAGCGTCTGCATACCAAATAGGCATCCATCTTTCACTTCAGTTCAACGCATCATCCGAAAAAAGGTGATTCTGTAGGTCCCTGTGTATGCACATATGACAGATAGTCGAGAGAATCCCTGATCTCAATCCGAGAAAAAACCTTGGTTTGGGAATCCTCGTTTTGCAAAGCTTCCTCCTTGTCTTAGAAGTAGACCCTAGACTCCATGCTATCTCGATTTTGAGTAGTACAAGTTTAGTAGTCCCCGTTGTGTCGGTTGTCGGCCGGCTGTACTACCACAATCTCGCCCTAACCATCGTTTAATGGGATATATATCTTTGCACTACGCATTGTAAAGACAAAAATCGGCATTCCGAGTCATGGAATGGGACGAGGGCTGAAGGGCAAGGATCGAAATCGGTTGCACGTCGATTGTCCAGCTTTGTCTCGGAGAAACGGCTGTCTCTCAAGCTTCCTGATGGCCTAATGGCGTCAAAGTTGGTAGATCAGCAGAAAAGCAGCTCTAATGCCTTGAGCATTAGAGGATATTCTATTTTAACCTAGCGGCTAAGAGCCTGCTTTCCGCTTGATAAATGGAGTTTTCAAAAAATAAGAAGGCCAGAGATAAAGCGTGCCATGCTGTTGATGTGAAAAGATGTTTCTTTTCACTTTTGAGCATTTTTATGTATATCTTCAGGTGTTGCTAACAGCTCTGCAGAAGAACCGGGGATCCAAGGAGACATGTCGATAGCGGTTGCCTGTGAATGATGGCTTTCACTGCACCTTCATCCTGTTCGGCCTTTTGGAGGGCCTCCTGAGCTCCAGCTCACTTTATTCAAGTGCTGGGTTAGAGGACAAAAGTGAAGTGTTGTGCTTTTGTTGGACGCTTCAGTGCTGTTGGGTTAGAAGATAAATGAAGTGAAAGCGTTGATACGATGTCAGCTTCAACTTTGTTTACTTCATCACACGCCACAGCCTCTATTTCCGATGCTTCCTGGCTCGAAACTCTCCATCCTTCTTCCATCCTCTTATTTCATCCACGATGAAATAAAATAATCATTCTTTGCTGTAAGACTCTGACACTCCTTTATTTGACTCGAACTTTTCTCACAGACCCTTCTTGCTTCTAGATTCGATAACAGGACGCGTCCGTCACCAGGGGATATGGCGGCTCCTCCAACCGCCGGAGCCGGCCAGAACGCGCCACCAACGTTCGAATTCGACCCCGCAAAGGAGGATGAATATCTCGCCGTGACAGCCTACAACCAAGAAACGTCTGAGAAAACCATGATCTGGTTCGCACCTGAAGTACACGCGCCAGTTCACGAGATTTTGATGCATCCGTTCGAACAGCCTGCGACTCCAAATCTTGGTGCTCTTGATCCGCTGCCGTATGAGCTGCTTCGCGAAATTTGTCTGTCCTTGGATATCGAATCACTCTTTCGCTTCAGACAGGTCAACCGATCGGCAAGGGTAACTGTGACCTCGTTCCGCGAGTACAAGAAGATTGCAGAGCACGCGCCCGGCACCTTGTGTGCAATCCTACGAACCGGAATCTCGAAGTGTTTCACCATCAGGGACCTGGATAAGGTGTTTCGCACCCAGAACTGCACAAGCTGTGGTCAGTTTGCGGGGTTTATCCAGCTCCTCGAGTTCTCAAGATACTGCAAGGCCTGCATCGAATCCTGCGGTTTTTTCACTCCTATTTCTGCGGGCGCGCTGCGACTCCATGAATTGTCGATAAAGAAAGTGCACGGGTTGTTTCCAATGTTGACCACGATCCCGGGAATGTATATGTTGGATTATTACCCAAGCAAACGAAGAATCACTCTGATGCGTCCAGACGATGTCCATATGGTGGCTGAGGAGTATCAGACAAAAAAAGGTCGCGACATACGAGAGCGCTTTTGCCCGCAGGAGGACTGGAGACAGCTGGGCCATCCCGAAAAAATGGCGATGTGGCGTGAAATGGGAGGCTCTTACGGGAAAATGTCAAGCCACGGATTCAACTATATGACATGCACGTCGCTGCCGCATTATAATATTGCCAGTGACGAAATCGACCGCGGACTCGGTTGCATCGGCTGTTATGTGGAATTTGGCGGGTTTCTCGGCGGCAACGCGTGGTTGTGGAGGGTCGTGGATATGATTCGTCGGGGAGGCTCACATTCTCGCGCAGGGTTTCTCGAGCATTTGCAAAAATGTGCTGGAGCTCAGCGCTGCTGGGCTTGGAGCGAAAATGGGAAAAAACCTGTCATGACCCCAAGCGCGTCATATCTGAAACTGCTTTTGGAGCGAGCTTGTCCTCGTTTCCCACCGGACGCACGCGGCAAGATTGAAAACTAGTTGGTGAAATGTGGGATTCGAGGTTGGGAACCAAGTTGATACCGACACTGCTGTAAAGGAGGAGGCTGTGCTGAACCCTTTATGTTGGCTGCATGTTGAAGTTGATTAGCAGAAAACACAATGTATCATAGCAGGAGGATTCTTTCTGTAAATATCAGCGAACAGATGCCAGCGACCCGCAAACAATACGAAATCTCATCCGATTCTTGACTATCAGGAAGATCATAAGAATCCAAGGAAGCCGCGTCTCATAGCGGCAGCTTTTGCATTAAACAGAACCAGAATTAGCAACAAGATACAACGCGAAATGATAAAGAGTGGCCAAAGAAACTTACCTCCTGCGCAAAGGGGTGACGGGATTGACTATCAAAAAGCACGAAACGACATGATGGACAGAAAGATATATCTATCAGAAGCAAAAGAAAAAAAGGTTCACACCCGCTGCAACCAAGTTTCTCAAAAGCAGTTCGGCGGCAGAACCAACTGGGTGCTACATCCTTTTCGATTCCGAGAATAAATAGCCAGCAATTTTATTTTTGCCGCTGCCCGGAATCGAACCGGGGCCCTTCTAGGGTAAGAAGCAGAAATCACTTCTTTGTTATACCACTAGGCCATTGGGCCCCGGATTTATATTAGGGGGAAGTTCCGGGCATTATAAGCTAAGCCTTTTCAGTTGTGTTGTTGAGGAGTTTGGCAGTCGGACTGGTCTGATAATCCTTCACAGAGCCAAGTAGTAATTGGGGTATTAGGTGGTCACTCGGGGGTATAGAGAGTAATTAGGAGAGTTGAACTGAGATTCTTCATGGAAGAACTGTTTAACAACTGGTCTTATGGCCTCGATCTAGGCATGAAGTAGGTCTATAGCCGAGCTAAGTGAATCGGGAAACAAGACGCATAAGCCTGAAAGAGAGGAAAAGCCTCAAAGGCCTGCCGAGCGAGCAAGGATGCGAGAAAGCTCTGGAAACCACCAAGTAGCAAAGCCCAGAGGGATTGATATACGAAGTAGGGCTCTAAAACCAACTAGTTACTCCTTACTCGAGCTGGCGGAAAAGGGGAAGAAGAGATGAAAATTCTGCATCGGCGGATCAATGGAAGTTCCGCTCCAGATAAAACGAGGCTGCCTAAAACTACTATATAGAGAGACTAGCGAGGCTGTTTTGAATCAGCAAGAATACTAAGCTTCCAGCATGACTGAAGCGCCTTTGAGGCCAAAGAAAGGATATAATAAGTCAGAGAGAATAACATGATCGAAGAACTTCCAAGAGTGAAAGGTGTCAAAGGGGTGAGGTTGACTTTGAGATGTGATGCCAAGACATTAACTCAGGTGACCCCACAAGGAGCCCCACGAAAAGCCCCACAAGCACCCCACACAAATCACCCCGGTATAAAATAGACCCAGGAACCAACACCACTGAGCCCTGCTCCGTAGAGATGTTACTGTATCTTTCTGTTCGAGTGCTGTAGTCGGAACTGTGATGCTGTTCAGTCGGGGTGAACCTACTTTTAAGATACCTTAGTGGCATGCAACTCAGCCCACGCCAAATTTCACTATCTCTTTGGACAAGTCTTAGCTTCTCTAACAAAACTTGCGACCATATGTGATGCTTGCCGTCAACTACTACTGTACATGTTCATAGATTTAGAAAGGCGTTTGAAAATTTGGAAACCAATGCATTGCAAAAAATTGACCGGGTCGTACCGGACGGAAGACAATGCAGCCAAATTTAGCGCTAGCTATTTAAGCTATCCACCAGGCCTTGTCGGCTTTGGCATCCTGTTGTTGCACCAGCTAGCATCCTCCTTAACACATCCGTCATCCAGCAATACGTCAACCTCACTACAGTTCCTGCGACTGGCCCATCACTTCCTCCTTATTTATTACGAAGCTAATTCTAAACTCTCCAGACATTGCTCCAGTGGTCTGACTACTTTCTCGATCACCTCGCTTCTCCATGATCGTTTCGTGATTTGCGTTTGTGGTGACAAGCACCACTGCACGGCTGAAGCATAATCAAGACCGCTTTCCTGAGGCACATCTCGAAACCAGTTTCGCGCAACCATAAAATCGAAGGCTTGCTTTGCTTTTCCGGTCTCAGCTGGATACCCTTTGCGAGAGGGGTGTTCTTCTAGTCTTTGACCAAAACATAACTCCAAGAGGAGGATGCCAAGCCAGGCGAAGTCGCAGTCATTGGCTTGCATATCTGAGGTCGCAGGATGGTGGAGCGTAAAGTCTCGGCGGATGAAGGAATCGTGGTACGGTCCACTACAGTCATCATCCACGCACGAAAAGAAGAGGATGTCTTCTTTGGTAAGACTGTTGTTGAGCCACGGAGTAAACTGAAGCTGGGCGACCGAAGAAGCCAGAAGTAGGGCGATGGAGTAGCGTCGAGCCCGGGTAAAGCTCCTTTCAGAGAGAATGTGATTCAATGTTAACGGGCCATTGTCATCGGGTCGTTTCCTATTTGTAACTGGGTGAAGGTGGTATGTTTCGTCGTCATGGCCAATAATGCCAATACAGTTGCTTTGTTCTTCGCAACCCAGAAGCTGGCAGAGCTTGATGTCTGGGTCAGCCGGAATGTCCAACTCGATCTTTGGTATACCCAGGGAGGTTGCCGTGAAGGCAATTTTCTTTCTCCTTGTTGATAGTAGTGATCGTTTCGGCGCTGGGGTGTGATTCGGCGGATACTGGGGTGTCTGAGGTGTGGTGGAAGGTTTCGTGGGCTTTTGCGGAACGGAGCAGCCGATCATTTGTCCACACTCCAGCTCTCTCCATGACCATGAAGTATTAGCCTGAGACGATGGGAATGCCGACATGAGAATGACCTCGAAGCATTTTTCTGGAAGTGTGCGATGCTCAAGCCGAAGGTTGGCAAAGTGATACTGCTGACAAGAGCACTGCCATGCCTTTTGGATGGCTTTATAAAGGAGGTCTGACTTCTTCCACGCCTCATCAAGTGCTATTTCCAGAGCGAAAGTATGTTTCCTGCTGGTAGGAGCAACGATCGCGACTGCAGACATCTCGTCGACCGTGCTGAGGAGCTTCAACCGTTTGTTGCATTCCTTCAGCTGCATGAAAAGCTCGTTTCGCGCTGGCTCGTTCAGACTGAACTTGAGTCGGAATGTTTCGTAGTTCCACTTCGCTTTTGTTGTCTCCACAGCTTTGGAAGATTTGCTCGGCGGCTGTGGGCTCGAGGGACGTTGTTTCTCCTGCTCTGGCGGAGCTAGTTTGCTTTGGACAGTCGCCTTGTCGAAAGCTAGCTCCTTTCTCAACTTTCCAACTGTCTCGTTCATCTCGCGGATGGTTTCCATGTACAACTCGTAGGACTCCTGAAGCCGCTCTTCCAAGCGCTCCTCCAGAGCCTTGTTGCTCCAGTCTTTGCCACCCGGGTCAGCTACCAGACGAGTCACCTCATCTCCATCATTCACAATTGGCAGTAGAAGATTTCTCAGGTTCCGCTTGTACAAGATTTCATGAAATTTCACTTCCCTGTGGCATGCGCCATACTCCTTCTGCACCCGCCAGAAGAAACCGCAGACCTTGGCGACATTGCGCCAGTGCTCAAGGCCGGAAATGATCAAAGGAAAGGCTCCGAGAAGAACGCCTGCAATTTCGAGGCCGCTCATATTAGAAATCGGAGATTCTAGGAAGGTGACGCAGTGTGGTGTTGCAGTAAGGTGAGATGCAGGAACTGAGGGTTGTCCGTTTACACAGCCCACACGCCCCGCATTTGTGGCCCCCAACGGTATCCCCGCTTCGGACTCCTTGATCTCGCTAGCCCAGTCTGTTGGGTGGCATTTCTTTCAGGATACAATGTCGTTACTAACAACCCCAATGAAAATAGCTTCGTTTTCGCTTCTGGGACTTGCAAGACAAGTGCCGCACCGCGGCGTCTTCGTTCATCCGCGATCTGCCCAAAGCTGAGATTCGAGTGGCTAGCCGCCAGGCTGAATTGTGCGTCGCAGCTACTGACTGCATATACATATAACCACCTAGGTTGACCAAAGAGGTTCAATCTTGGGCCATGATGCCGGTGTCTGCGTCAGCGCGATGTCGAGACTGCATCAAAACCCTCAAAACTATTGTCTCGACCCTTTCTGACCCGAACAGGCAGAATGACCGAATCCACCATTTGCAGGTCAACGATGAGCTGGAGAGGTTCAGCCTATGGATTGGTAACATTGGGGCCATACACCTCCCGGGATCTCGGTTGTCTCTCGAGGCACGTCTTTCTGATGCTAACGACGTTTTGACTCACGTTCTGGAATTGTTAAATGACCTCAAAGAGGTTACCATCGAACGTGGGCCTTCTGCTTCATGTATGCCTTGGACAGTAGCTAACATGATTTTGATTAGTCTCAGAGATCGTTTCTGGAGAACGCGAAGGAAAGGTTGCTTATTTGTCCCATGATAATGATGTCGAGGAAATTCAAAACGAAGAAACTGAACTTCTCGGGGCAATTGGGGCCTGCGTGACATATCTGTTCAGAGTATCCAGCCTCGTCCGGCAGGCTGCACGCACGGATATCTTTGCGAAAGCCCTCAGTAGGGACCGGTATCAATTCAATGTCCAGTTTGATATCGCTCATGTGGCTGAGAAGTACCCCAAGCTTGCTGCCGAAGAATTTGCGTGGCTCCGGAAACGGCTCGGCCGAGCCATCACCCAACGCCGACACTACCTGAGATACATCCAAGACCACCGCGAGAAGCTTGGGGGTATGCCCACTCAGGAAGAGGCATTCGAGCATGCAGCATCCGAATCGTGAGCTTCCACCCAGCAGCTTCCAGTTATAGAGCTACAACCTGACTCTTTTAGGCCATCCACGTTCTTCACAAAAGCATCGAGTCTGATGCCAGCCCGAGTCACACGTCAAATGCTCACGGAATCAGATCCTGAAAACGATAAGAGGTCATACACAACCGTATCTCGTTCTGTTGATGGCGATTGTGACGTTTTAGCCACTGCGAGAATTCCGAAGCTCGACAACCTGCGATCAGGACCCAATAAAGAAGTGGAATGCCCCTTTTGCTTCCAGGTGAAGAAGTTCAAAAATGAACGAGTATGGCGACGGCACGTTTTCTCCGACCTCCGCCCCTACGTTTGCACATTCCCAAACTGCAATGCTTCGTATTTTGGCGATGTCAACGAATGGTTTCGCCACGAGATGCAGAACCACCGCGTCAGCTACACCTGCCGAATTTGCCAGGGCAAGACGTTTCAGCTCAAAAAACCTTACCTTGCTCATGTTCGGAGACAACATCCAATGATGCTAAAAGACGATGAACAGCAACCCGTTCTTGATATTGGCCGAAAGCCTTGCAGTGAGATACCGGCTCAGGAATGTCCATGTTGTTCAGAATGGGTCGATCGTCTCAAAGCGCGAGCAGTGGGTGCTACCATGCCTTCTGATACGTCCGGGCACATCCTCCGCGTCAATCCAACCGTCTTCAAACGCCACCTCGCTTCTCACTTGGAGCAGTTGGCGTCATTCGCAATTCCAATTTGCTCGACTGCCGAGGATGACATCAATTCAAATGCGGCCGTTGAGGATGATGTGGCTAGTCAGAAAAGTTCGGATCTCTCAATCCTCACCTTTGAGAGTCCTAGGCCATCAACCCTACAAGGGGTCCAAGCAAGGGCTGAAAAGGAGGAGAATGAAAGAACGGAAACGGCGCTTTCACTCGATCAAGAAGTAACTGACAGCTCAATCACAAGAGATCGAACAGCGGTGGAACTTATCCTCCGTAATCTTGCGCCTGATCAGCCTGGTCTGTTAGAAACATTTACTAACGAGTCCGATTAAATGCACAATTACTCCGTACCTTTCGTTAAATACTGGAAGACTGTATAATCGTTGATAGATTCGCCATAGGAGGATATACCTACAATACGAATCAAAGAGTCCCCAAATCGCCAGGTTTGAGGTCCCCAGGTTTGAGGTCCCCAGGTCGGGATATCTGCTTGCCAGCAGCACCCGGGCCACTGGCCATTTCTTACTAGGTGCAAGCAGTGAGTTATCTAGAGTTCATGGTAGCGGAGGTGAGCAGGTGACGGAATCAAGGTCGACAGGTTGAGAGGACTTATAATCAGGTTGGTGTAAGCGGCATTCTTTCTGAGCAATGAGATTATAACCAGCAACAAGGAGTTGTGGCACTTATTCATTTGCTTTTCCATGACCTGCTCAGTCCATCTCGCGCTTATGTATCTGGACCCTTTTGCGAAGCTCAACGAATGGGTAAGAATAGCTCCAGAGCACGTCTGACGCAACGCCGTAGGTATAGCGAGAGCGTCAGCAGCGTGTTGGATGTTTGGAGGGTGGATTCCATAGACGCCTGACAGGAGGATAATCGCACAATCCTTGCGAGTGCAGCGTTAGCACAGTCGTGTGCAACGGGCGAGGTGAAGACGACATTGGGGGAGAAGTCTGAGAAGACGGCGTATATCGGGAGATTCCGCTGCTAACTAACGTGTTTTTAAGTCATAGTGGCGTTTGCCGTAAAAGAAGAGGACCGATTTCACAGCAGGAATGCTCAAATTTGCGGTCGTGGCACTCGCAGTGTTGACGTTGACGTTGACGGTCAGCCTCAGAATCTTCACATCCAGGCATCAGCGGTTCTGAACATCCATCCACAAGCCAATGAACACTCATAATCTCTCTCGGAAACATCTCTCGACAACTGACATGGACAGAGAGTGATCGGACTCACCCCGGATACTCGACTCAGTTTCGAGGCTGGTTGGGACAGCCAGTCACTCCATGCTCAACGGATTCGACCATGTGCATATCCGCTGCAGCATCCCCTTGCTTCGTTCAGCTGCGTCCGCGTCCCTCCAGGGATTCAAGAATCGATCATCACGCATGATGCCCTAATTATCGCGCAAGTCACAACGGCAAACAAGGGTTGACGTTTGAAGCTGTACTATGTAACGAACGATGGAAGAAAGAAAAAGAAAAACCTCGCAGATGGCCTTGCGGCTATGAACTTTGATGGAGTGCGGGGAAACATCATCGTCGACTCCAGACTCCAAACCTTCAAGATATAACCGTCTTTGAGACTTCTTTGAATTGAATGTTTGATTGTCTGCAAAATACCCCCATCGTGGCTTTATTTTCAGTCCGATGACCTGAAGTACAGCGTGCTGATTTTAGCAAGACCGGTCTGAAAATCCTTGCCCATGCATCACCGCTTTCTGAGG
The DNA here is from genome assembly GCA_029850275.1 of Chrysosporium keratinophilum. NCBI lineage: Eukaryota > Fungi > Ascomycota > Eurotiomycetes > Onygenales > Onygenaceae > Chrysosporium > Chrysosporium keratinophilum. The sequence continues at coordinate 1,563,712 of JARBIX010000006.1, forward strand.
CAAGGAATGCCAGTATCAATTCCGTTTGCATGCATAGCCTGGCACATTATGATTGCAGCTGCTCAACGGTGGCCGTGAAGTACGCCTGAGTACATAACATCGCCCTGACTGTCGTCGTGTTGCGGCACTTCCTTCTGTCATGACTTTCAAGTAATTGAATCCTGGCTATCGTTCTGAAATTGATTTCGTTCAGTTTCTGTCTCCTGAGAAGTCTGTCTTTTCTAACGGTGGTTATCCGTTGCAGTGAATAAACCGAACCGAATAACTATGTCTCCTCCGGCCGAGGTATATTTTCTCGTCGTTGTTGAATCCATAACTTTGCGGGTAGCCGTTCACTGATAGGGTGAATATCAGGGCGAGCGAATAGAGCATGATACTGCATCCATTGTCAGCGATTCAGGATACTCGTAAGGCTACCATTTCCTGCCAAAGGTGATCGGGATTTTACAGACGTGAACTGATATCTAGCTCGTTCAGGCTTGGAGATTCGGCGTACACGGCCAGTCTGACATCCAGCGTCAAAAACTACACGTAGGTAAAGGTTTTTCACAGGAATTCTTGGGTTTACACTGACAATGTGTGTAGATACGAGGTATTCGTCCCTGGTCGAAGAATAACGAGAAAACTGTCTAATATGCACATAGAATGGCCGCCGATATCATTCTTACCGTGCTGGAGCATGTATACTGGTATGTGACTTCCATAGCCAGTCCTTTAATTCTGTGCTAAACTCGACTGCATAGCCCAATGACGAGGAAGAGCAAGATCGCATGGATCTAGCGCATCATATCTACCTGTTGATCCTTGGAGGACGACTCTACCGCGCCCCGATCCCCGCGAACGTCCAACGAGTCCTGGATATGGGAACGGGGACTGGAATCGTACGTACATACTCCCTATTCAAAACTCATCTTTATGTCTGACACATGATATAGTGGGCGATTGAATTCGCAGAGTAAGCTCTCTAGTCACTCTCCGGTCACTCTCCAGCTCACTGACCTCAACAGCCAGCACCCCAGCGCCGAAGTAATCGGCAACGACCTCAGCCCCATCCAACCTGCATGGTACAGTACACCATACCCTTCCCCATACCCGAAAACCCCAAGTACCTCAATTAGTACCCCCAACTGACAAGCCATAAAACACAGGGCCCCACCGAACTGCCGCTTCGAAGTCGACGACCTCGAATCCCCCTGGTCCTACACCCGCAAATTCGACTACATCCACGGCCGCGAACTCGAAGGCATGCTCTCCAACATCGACACCCTCTTCACCCAATGTTTCGCCAACCTACACCCTCACGGCCACCTCGAAATGCAATCCATCGAACTCGACTTCTTCTCGGACGACAACACACACTCCCTCGCCACAAACTGCCTGCACTGGCGCGACCTGTCCCACAAAGCCGCCGAGTCCGCCGGCCGCAGCATGACCACAGTCCGCACCTGGGAAGACCGCATGCGCGCCGCGGGGTTCGTCGATGTCCGTCGTGAAGTGTACAAAGTGCCCATGAATCCCTGGCCCAAGGATCCGAAGCTCAAGGAGCTAGGCAGGTTTCAGCAGTTGCAGGTGTATTTGGGCTTGTCGTCGTATACCATTGCGCCGTTTACGAGGACGTTGGGTTGGTCGGCTGAGGAGGTGGAGGTGTTGTTGGCGGGGTTGAGGAGGGAGTTTAAGGATACGCGAATTCATACATATGCAAAGTTCCACTTTGTGTATGGGCGGAAGCCGGGGAAGGGTGAGGTGGTTGAAGGGACCAAAGGGGAGTAACCAGGACAACTGGTTCGTTCTTGTCTACGTCCTTTGAGGTATTCCTCGAATTAAGGACTTAGAGTAAGTGTTGCTGGACTATCCTTGAGACCAGAGTTCCAGGATAGATAGATTTTACGATATAACGACTTTTGTTTGATATTGGTATTAAGATCAATTTATTCATGTGCAGTCTATGGATTACAAGACACTTGGATAAAATCACGCGAGCCCAGACAACAAAATTAAAAGGAATCAGTATTAGGTCCAATTGCCGAACAATCTTACTTAGATCGCGAAAATGAACGAGGCACCAAATACAGTGGACAAGACAACCGCGACAGCGCACATCACTGGGGCCAAGCCAAACTCAGGGCGTAAGCCTGCGGCGGCGCCACTTGGAGACCCAGTTTGTGAGGCACCGGAGCCTGGAGTAGCAGTGCTAGAAGATCTCGTGCCAGCGTTTTGACTGCCCTTGCCAGTAAGACCGGGACCGTCACCAGGGCCATCTGTCATGAACTTCTTTGCCGGCTCAGGAATAGCTGGGAGAGACTCGCTATCGACGTCCCAGTTGGGCGCATTTTTCTTGGGGCAAGGGTTGGCACGACCACCGTCCGCGTCGTATCCTCCATCGCCCTCGGGGTTCTCCGTGCTCGCAAAGACTTTTTTCAATGCTTCAAAGTCGTCGAGTTCTTTGGGCTTTCCATCGCCAAGTTCCACCAAGCCGTATTTGTTATCTTCCTGGGAATACTCGTAGACAAGACCTCCAGAGTAAACAGATGTCATTTTGTCCGAATACAGAGCCTTAACTTCACCGAAATCACGCTTGTTGGTATTGCAACCGTACTCGGAGAGGAAAAGAGGCAATCCGTAACCGGTGAAGTTCTTGACCTTTTGGTCCCATCCGGAGGTGGTGAAAGAGGAAGGAGAACACCAGGAGTAGTCATTAAAAGCGAAGAAGTCGCTTCTCTCGTCGTCGGAGCCACAGTTCATGTACTCGGCCATCTCCAAGCGGTTGGTATCGATATCTGCCTGTAGAGGAGGTTAGCATCGCGGTCGTCGCCAGTAAACAAACACTGGTAGAATGTGACATACAGCAGAATACCCAACTGGAACCTTTCGCAGTTTGCGGCTGCGGATAAACTGGCGAACATCACGGGTCACAGCCTTGACGTATGGGGCGGTATTCGAAGTCTCTCCGTCGTTGATGACTTCATTTCCAGAAAAGAACGCCTAAAACCAATTAACAATACTGATAGAGAGATTGCTGAACACTACTATCTTACCAGAGTGTTGTCATATTTAGCAAACATTTCGACTGTTGCAAAGACATTCTGAAGGTAAACATCGTTATAAGATGGTTCGGGGTCTATATAAGGTTAGCGACTTGACATTTTCAGGTATTGATAATCAATGTGTTTACCTTCGCGATTGATCGAGTACTTGGGGGTGTTCACGTCGAGGACGAGATAGATTCCAGCATCCGCCAACGCCTCCATGCACTCGTCGTGGTCCTTGGAGTTGTCGACAGTATAGATTCGAATTGTATTCAAGCCCAGGTTTTTGAAGTATTCAATGTCTCGTTTGCAGGTCTCTGGATCAGCGATTGGGTCTTCGATCTTGGATGAGCCGCCCTATATTCATCTTGGTCAGTTTGAATCGTAAACGAACGCTAGAATCAGAATTGATGACGAACCGGCTGGTAGTCCCTGCAGAGATGTTAGCAATTGGCTTTTAAAAGGAAATCGATTGACTTACAATCCACGAATGTAGAATCGTTCGTTGCCCTTGAAAAAGGCTAGGTCGAGTTAGCTCAACATTCAACGACGCACTAGATGGACATAAACCATGCAGCTTCGCGTTGCAGGGGAACATACCATTGCCCTTGACGGTAATTGGGGTGATCTTCGAATCTCTGGTCGCGACGGTTCCTGCGAGAGCAGAGGAAGCCCCCAGAGCAGCCGTGGCCGCGAGTGAGACAGCTGTAGTTTTCATGGTCGCACAAGGTACACGCGCAGAAAGATGGACAGTTAACGATTAGCAGAGATGTAATGGGTATTAAAAGGGTATCAAAAGGATCAAGCAATGATCCAATGACGCTGATGAGTTGCGAGTCAGTGGAATAGAATGCGGAAGGGCCAAACTGAAGCGAATGGCAGCTATCCCTTCCTGTCTGGCGACGAAGAGAGAACGAGTGAAGTGGATGAGAAAGAACGAAGCAATGAAGAGCGGAAGACGAAGATGAAGAAGCAGAAAGTGGGAAGTCGAGAAAAAGCGCGTCAATGCCGATGATGACGAACAATAACTGCCAGCGACAAAGACAGCTTGCGGCGGAGATCACCCACGGGTCGTCATTGGTGCCTGACCCGCTGCTGGCCACGCACTGCCGGCCGACCCCACGCCGAGTGGCGATCCAAATCAAGGAATTCATGTTTCGGTTTCTGCACACGCACCCGCGCCATAAGAACACGTCGCAGCATCCATGCTCTGTCGCATAATCACCGTCACCCATGGCCATACGGAGTACGAAGTACAGCGCTTGTGCTTCCTACTGACTTGAAGCACTCCATTCACATCGCACTCTAAGCAGATGCCGCTGGCACCACTATACAGGACACGCCAATGTCATAACCTCGCGACTTGCCCGGTATAGCAGCATCGAACTTGCTGCCAGGGGCGTGCTCCATCAACACTGACTCCTTCGCCTTCCTGCACCACACCACGCTCTGATATGGGAACCGTCTCGTTTGCTAGTAATTATGTGACGGGAAGAAGGCGGAGAAACGAAGCGTCCTCGGGAAAGCTACTCTCAATTATACACGTTAGCCTAAACTGTCTGAGATATAATCGCAATCATACCTTTCGACGCTGGATAGTTGGCTGGTGAGGGATAAGGTAGCTCCTGGATGATCCCCCATTCTGCGCTTTCAACCCCGACATCAACAATGCCACCCTGAGATTCATTGTATGCTATGCGACCAATTGCTCTTTTCACACACTCATTGCCACCGAGACTGGCTAGCATCACTCAAGCTGTGCTGCTGTGGTAATTAGCCGCTGCCGGTTGTAAGTCTGGCAGCTGCCAATGAAGCCATTGCGTCGGGGAATAGAGCCCGAGAAACGACTCTGCTGCCAGCCTCCAAGACGACTCCGGAACGAAGTCAGTCATCCGAGCTCTGAAATAGGACTGCTTTCTCCATAAGTTGATAGCCCATTGTTCTCCAATAGTATATGTTCTGCACAAGACTGCTCTCAAAAGAGCTCTTTCATGCTTCTTGCTCGTCGCGTTCAAAATCCACAGCCAGATTTTTGGTCACACAAGCTAACAACGCTAACCCCTGATCGGAAATGTCGTGCGTTGCCAGAACACTCACAGCCGTGTGCATAACGTTTCAGAACAGCAGATCGAGATCCAGTCAATTCCAGCAAACCGGCATCGCAGATGGGCACACGTAAGCTCGCCTCGCCTGCAAATTCAAGAAGCTCGTGGATCCTAAGATTCAGAAATGTGAAATGTCTTCTCCCGTCTCTTGTCGGTCTTTGGTCTCCACCTCATTTTTCACCGTCCGCATGATGAGTGGAATAACTATTTAGATGATCATGGGTTGCAACGACGGATGGGACAATCCCCCTTTTCACCCATAAGCTAGTTTTTGCAGTCGTCGTGCGTGATGAGCACTGTCTGAAGGGATGGACAAAGTAACGAATCGAATCCAAAACTGTTCGCGGAGAGAAATCTACTGTGTAGTGTCAATGCTAAGTGAAAAGGGGAGTGGGTGTACTATGCCAGCCCCAAACCATGGATTCATAGATGGGCTCTTGTTTCATCATGAAATCTACGTTTACCGTGTACCATAGCAGAATTCTCCGTTCCTGGACATCAACGGTTGAGGTCTAGATTCAGATCTAGGCTCGGGAGCTATGGCGGGTAGTAGCCAGAACTATCATCTACGATGGTATGGAGCATGCGTTAGGGCAACGCATTAGTTACTACGGAGCACTGTGGCCTACTGAAGTATCACTCCAAAGATATTTGAACTTGAATCAACGGCTTTCCCTGGCTCCAGTCCACTGCATCGTACGGAGAATGGCAAGATAATAAACTCTAAAAGTTTGAACGTAGTACTCCGTCGACCGTTGATTAAAACTTCACATTCAAATGCAAACCCAAGCGTACAGAAAAACATGCTAAACGCCTCCCCCCTGGCTGTATACAACAGCCTGTCTAAACACGATCCGGGTACTCAAAACCTGTATGGCATGCAGAAAGTCCCAAATCGGCCCTGTATCAACGAACGACCGACCAAAAAAAGAAAATGAACAATGGTCATGGGAAATGGATAATCTGTCAATCAAAGGCAAGAATATAGAAGAGGCCGGGGGAAAAAAAAGGGCCAGCTATGCAGCGTCCTCGATATAGTTCGCCGGCACACACCTCGTCACGCCTCCCTTCTCTACATCCGCCCATCCATTGCCACTATCTCGATTAACCAGCACAAATCGATCACCTTCAGTCATGCTCCATTCCGCCTCGGTACGCGCCTCATAGTCGTACAGTGCGACGACATAGTGAAGCTTCTTAGCACCGCGTTTCGGAGCGACAGCAGGACCGCGGCGCTTGTTGGTAGCGTTGGTAGCGAGAGATGCACTGGATGCAGAGTACGTTGACTCGGGACGGCCATCTAGCTCTGGAGATGAAGTCGATTCGACGTAAGAGGCGGGGACGAGACCTCTGGAATGGCCAGCACGAACACGGATCCAGCCTGAGCCGTCTGTAGTTAGATGCCACGTTAGCAATGGTCTACAACCAAGAGGAACGAGGAGTATTTACCATCAGGCTCGACGATGACAATATCTTGGCCATCATCAACAGTTATCTCATCCTCTCCGCTGGCTTGATAAGCGTACAGCATCTTTCCCCGTGGCTCACTAGACTTGGGAGCGAATCCACCGTTCGAAACTGGCGGTGGAGAGCTCACATATTGCTGTGGCGGCGGCGCCACAACCCGATGTTTTCTTAATGTAGCAGGTTTCTTGGTTGGTGAAGTTGTAGTAGGTAATTCTGTAGGTCCGGTGTCTGCAGTTTGACTGGACAAGGCCGATGTTGACCTGGCCGCACTGGCCGCATACCCCGAGCTAAGTGAGTTCATAGTATCCCGCCGGCTCAAAGCTGGTAACTCAGCCGCACTCGACGTCGTCGTTGAAGTTTCATATGGGCGACGTGCACTTGCGGCCTCTTGCCGTTCAGCTTTCAGCTTTTTTTTCTCCTCTTTCGTCTGCTCTCCTGGACATTCTGCTGGGACTTTCATCTCGCATTTATTGTGACACGTATAACCACAATCTCGGCAATCGAATCCTTTTGCTGAAAGCCCCCATATTCGGTCACCGCAGAGATCGCAGTTTGTGGGAATTTTGAACGTCTGTGGTCGGAAATTGTGATTCTGTGCCCCAAAAGATAAATCTCCCACGACAGAGGTAACAGTAGAGGTTTCAACCTCTGCCGTTAATCGCTTGCGATCAAGCTGATGTAAATCTTCCTGCATTGAGAATATTGCCCGAACAACCTCAACCTCGTCCCGGTTGTCTTTACCGCTGCGGATGTTCTGGCGTACTCTCCTTGCATTCTCGACTTCTCTCCGTTTCTTATCGGCTTCCCCTTTCATCTCTTTCATCTGAAGTTTGCTTTTGCTTAATAAATTTCGAAGGAATATCTTCGCAACGTCATCGGTAGCCATAGTTGCGTCGTCGTGCCAGACGGGACTCGGTTCAAACTGCAAATCCATTGGCGCCTGCCAGTTTGCAATATTATGCCGCATAAACATCATAGAATCAAGTTTGGGATCGTTTCGCGGAATCTCAGAAAGGACGTGCGAAACGTGCTGCTCGCTCTTGGCTATTAGAGACTTTTCTAGTTGAGCTGCAAGTGTCCAAATCGAATTCAGTTTGGCCACTCGGGTCTCGTTAAGATCTTGTAGGCCCTGTGAATTTATGTTAACGAAGATGAATAATATGTAAAACTTCGAATACCCACGTCAAGTAGTTCAGGGACATATTCATAGTAGTATTGCTCTTTTAATTTGTTTGTGACGTTTATAGCAATTAGATAGGCGTTCTATTGCGAGTCAGTCATGAATGCATACATTTGAATGCGATATGCAGGACATACCTTCACATTGTTCATGTCCGAAATCTGCTGCTGATAAGCACTTTGTGCTTTGGTCTTGCCGTGATCGAATGCAGACTCCATCTTCTTGCGTCTATTTTCCACCTCTTGACATACCCCATCGTATTTCCCCTTTACCTTTTTCAAGTCACTGTATGACGCATCCCGTTCCTTTTCCAGTTTACTTGACCATTCAGCATGATTCTTTCGGAGTTCTTCGTATCGGACGGCAATTTGCTTCAACGGCTCAGCGATACGAAATTCGAGGTCTGCACCGAACTGGTTCCGCTCTGTCGCTTCTGCCTCGAGGGCTGTAAGTTGTGTCGTCCATGTGGTCAAAGATGCAGATTCGAGCGAGCCAGGCGTCATTGTCGGGGTATCTCCTACGCTGAGGCTGCTGGATTTCTTCGATTTCCGGTCGTGGTACTTTCGGCATAGTGCGGTTAACTTGGATGCGTATTCCTTCTCGATAACACTGCGCTCCCGATAGAATTGTTGAATTTCATCCAGCCAACCAATCCCGTTCGAAACCTAGAGCCTTGTTCAGTGAGGGGCGTTCGAGGGGTATTCGGATGGAGCGGTTGCAGCATAAGCACTGCGTGGCTTAACTTACCCAAGCGTTCACCGGTTTAAAAGCATCCTATATAGTGCATGTAAATTAGACTGCTTGTATAAGTGTAACAGGGGATTGTCCGTACCCTCAATTCGGCGCCGAAATGGGGGTCAACCTCAACTTGCGCCATGGCAGCTGAAGCAACAAAGCACCCCATGTAACGACGGAAAGCGTTCAATCTAAATATCTTGACTCTGAATGACTATACTGCTTAGTAGCAAGCACATGTAACAAAGCAGGAGTAAGATAGGCGGGCCGCATATCAATGCATTTAGGATCAACGGCTGCGACGGGCGTTGGGGTTGCTTTCCACGATGACCGTCATCATCACTGCGAGTGCGCCACACAGGTCCGCACATTAGCCACACATGCACGGCCGCATGTTTCGGAAGCTAGTCTAGATTAGGAATGGTGCAATAATCGCGGGGTAATTTTACAGTGGCGCTAGGCTAGACTATATGAGGCTAGCTGCAGTGGTTGCGGCATTACGTAATACAGAATGACTAAGCGTGAAGCAGCATCGTGGGACAGAGCTTCAAAGGTTGTTCATTGCAAAGAATCACATCAGTGAGAGCGGGGAGGATTCAGTGCAATCCAGCTGAACAGTGAGTCCAGGCAGCAAGAAGAAGATTAAGCCTGGTCGAATTTTATTCACTTCTGTTTGTTTACATTCACCGCGACAGGGTGCTTTTCCTCTCAAAGTGATATCTCGCATTCTCCTCTCATCGTCCTCCTCACAACCAGGAACTCGCGTGTCCCTTGCTCAGTATTATTGTGCTACATTTCTCATTTCTTAGTACATATATTTTGTTTCCCGCTGGTTATCTATGATACTCGAGAACCTTCCCATTTAAACCCGCTCGTTTGCGCCCAAAATGGCGTCAGAAGGCACCTCAGAGACCCCCAGCGCGCCAGCGGGCGGGCCACTTGAAGCTCGAATCTCACGACCAGAACCAAAAGGTAAATTCTCATCCATCAGCGCGAGTTGATTTGGTGGAAATCAATGCTTCTTGACCTTCTTCAATCAAACAGCTAACGCTCCTCGTGTGAACAGAGCAGCAGCCTGCTGAACCCGCTAAGCCTTCTGAGCCCACGGAATCCGATGCTGGCAAGACCTCTTCAATCCCTCAGGTGGATGGAGCGTCAGAGGAACAGCGTGGATCTGAATTACAAGAACCTGAATATGACGTTAACGTCAAGTTGAGCAACTTGCAAGCGGACCCAAACAACCCGCTATATTCAATTAAGACGTTTGAAGAGCTGGGCCTGTAAGGATATATCACGTCCAAAATCGCGATAACTCGGCTATACTAACACTTTCGGCGTCTCTAAGTGCGGCACCTATCCAAAAGGGCCTTTCCTCAATGAACTTTCGACGTCCATCTAAAATTCAGGAGAGGGCTTTACCGCTTCTAATGGCTAACCCGCCAACCAACATGATCGGCCAGTCACAATCTGGAACGGGTAAAACAGCCGCGTTCGTCTTGAATATTCTTAGTCGCCTTGAGCTGGACCCAGAAAAACAAAGAATGCCTCAAGCCCTTGTACTTGCCCCAAGTCGAGAGTTGGCGCGTCAAATTGTCGGTGTTATCCAAGCCATGGGAGCCTTCATCGAGGGTCTTCATGTGGCAACTGCTGTTCCAATGGAAATGAATCGCAATCAGAGAGTCGAAGCATCCGTGGTTGTTGGCACACCTGGTACCGTTCAGGACTTGATCAAAAAGCGACTTTTCAACACACAGTATCTTAAAGTTTTGGTGCTGGACGAGGCGGACAACATGCTAGATCAGCAAGGTCTTGGAGACCAGTGCATTCGAGTCAAATCGTATGACGCCCGTTCCAGTCATTGGATTGTATAGTATTGCTAACCCTTCTTAGTCTCCTACCAAGAACAACCCAGATCGTCTTGTTCTCTGCCACTTTTCCTGATAATGTTGTTCGCTACGCAAACAAGTTTGCTCCCGATGCGAATCAGCTTACGCTCAAACACGAAGAGCTCACCGTCGAAGGCATCAAACAGTTTTACTTAGACTGCGAATCGGACGAGCACAAATACGAGATTCTCGTCAAATTCTATGGGCTTCTTACCACCGCATCTTCTATTATTTTTGTCAAGGTAACGTAATAAACAGTCCGCACTCTTTCTTACATATGTCTAACCGCATTGTAGACACGTGCTTCAGCGGCAGAGATTGAACGGCGAATGATCGCGGAGGGTCATGCCGTAGCTTCGCTTACTGGTGGTATAGAGGGTCAAAGACGTGACGAAATCATTGATAGTTTCCGCGATGGTGCTGCAAAGGTTCTTATTACAACCAATGTTTTAGCCCGAGGAATCGATGTGTCGACAGTCTCAATGGTCATTAATTACGTATGTGCTCCGCGGCCCTACATCCCTACTGCTTGTACACGAACTAACATTGGAACTGTAGGATATTCCTGAGTTGTATCTTCCTGGAGAACGTCGTCGCGTCGCCGATGCGCAAACCTACCTCCATCGCATTGGACGTACGGGCCGTTTTGGGCGTGTTGGTGTAGCTGTGTCGTTTGTCTCCAACAAAGATGAGTGGCAGATGCTTCAGGAAATCCAGAGATATTTCAACACTAACATCGAGCGCGTTGATACCCGAGATTGGGATGATGTGGAGAAGAAGGTTAAAAAAGTCATCAAACCCGCTGGGCGTTGATCGATCGTGACATGACACACTCCTTGTCGCCTTCGAGCTTTTTTTGTGGCGTGTTCGATACTATTCTGGAACAAACTTCAAAAATCATCGCAAACAGAACTTTAATATTGGGATGGGTTTTACGCAAATAATGAAATTGACATGCCACCATAATGTTCATAGTTCCACGGGATAAAACAAAATATTGCGTGCATTTTGGCAATCTGATTATCAATATTGCCTAGCCTATCGTGTATACTTGCATTGCATGGTGTCAAGACTGGTTCTTAAAGAGTATACTACTACAACAGTCAATGTTCAAGCACAAGGACGTTACGCCTTCACACCCCTTCCCATTTTCCATCATAGGCAGATTTGGTTGTCGTGCCTCAACTCGAACCCGAACAGGGTTGAAACATGCCTTCTATGAGCCACGGATCAACCAGAAGCTCTTCCGCAGTTGCTCGGTCCTTGGGATCCCAGCAAAGCATCTTTCTCAGAAATCTCACAAAACCTTGTTTATCCTCACCTTCGAGCTTTTGCTCAAGAGTCTCTAGTAAACCATGATCCGGAATCGGGACGAGGCCTCTCCAATCGCCTACAAACACATGTTAACAAGAAGAGAAAGGAAGTTGAGATACAAGGACAAAACTCACCATTTTCATCCCAGAATTTGTAACTTTTTTCGCTCCGTTTGAGGAATTCCAATGGAGGAGGCCCAAGGATAGACACCATTGATGCTAGGTGACAGGCGTCATCTAATGTCCCTTCAGAATCTCGGGCTTGGAACAGGTGGAATGGCTCGAAGAGGTCCCAAGCCTAAGGATAACTGTAGTTTAGAGTTTCATCACTGAATCAACAACTGGGGGAGATACACACCAACATTCCGGCATTCCAAATGTCAACTTTGTTATCCCAAGTCATACCTAGTATAACTTCCGGTGCGCGATATATATCCGGCATTATATCATCATCATTTTCTTCTTCATCTAACCGAGCCTCGCCCAAGTCACAAATGACTGGGACACCAAAACTCAGGGGAAGAGCTCGAGAAACGTATATTGTACGATCGGGAGTTATTTTTCTCGGGACTGGATGACTGATCTCGTTTTCTTCAAATTCTGAGAGGATTGACTCATCCTGTATCCCAAGAAGAATGTTATTTGGTTGCAGGTCTGTTGGCGAAAGTCAGACTCGGAGTTGAGGGAACAGGGCTGAATCACGTCCTCACCTGTATGTATAACACCAGCGACGCCGTGCAAATAGAACAATGCTCCAAGGACCTGTCGCACGGCAGGTCTTAGCAGGTCATTATTCAGGACTCTTCCATCCAGCATGTTCATAAATTCATAAAGACTTTTTCCAAGTGGCGCATGGACAAGACATGTATGCTTTCCATGGGGACCAGCAATCTCGAACGAATCAAGAAGCGCACGGATACATTTGCGACCGGGGTGATTCGAGTCGATTGAGTTGAGATGCTCGTAGATTCCAAGTTCTCGATTCAGATCAGCGTGTGTTATATACACCTTCACCGCGGCATACGTAGATTTTCTGGAAGAAAAAGAGTAAGACCGGGTTCAACCACTAGTTAACAAAGGTGCATGGAGGCATTCATCAAAAATGGTTTTAGCATACTTTGAAAGATCACGGCAGAGCCAGACAGTGGACGTTGAGCCATATCCTAGCTTCCCAACGACTTGGTATCTGTTTTGGAAGGTCTCTCCTATTTGAACAGGATAGAATTTCTCCGCCCTGTATGTGGGTATCGCTTCTTCTTCAACAAGATCGGACGGATCAATGAGACTAAACGCTTTGGCTGGAAAGGTTTGAGCGCTTGAATATCGTTGGTTGGAAGGTGCTGTGAATGGCGCAGCAAAAGTGATCAATGGGTGGATATGGCCGAAACGATGATACGGGTGGCAGATAGTAATAATAGGTCGAGGTTTTCGAATCCTAGAGAAGAGGCTGCGATATAAACATCTTTGAGCCATGGTATGGATTATTCGAAGGGATATAAGGTCCGGCAAAAAGTAAGCCCTTAACGGTTAAACCAAAACAAAGTAATATATATGCCATGGGCATTAGAGCTGCTTGTAATTGCTGATCTATCGACTCCTGACAAAGATACAAAGTCAATAACTGGGTTGAATGGACTCGAGCGGGAGCGTCATGGCTGAGTCTCAATCATCGCCCGACGCGTGCGACGCGTCGTTGCCGGCCTTGGCGCTGAGAACCACTTTTCTATACCTTGAAAGCAATTTGTCAACTTCCAACAGGTTGTTACAGTTGGATTTGTTTGTGCATCTGAAACATGGCAGCTTTCATTTCGTATAGACGCGATGGATTCACCTATAGGACCTTTCGAAGCTGCACCGGACCCAGTGAAAAAGGAAAACAAGGGAAGAAAGAGAGGTAAAGTAGAGAAGCAAGGGAAGCAAGGGAACAGTGATGAAAATCAAGTATTCAAGCAAATGAGAATAACATCATGGGCTGCTGGATCCTAAATCATATTAGCCTTTTCTCAAGTCTTTTCCCCGGGTTCTTATGAAGGAAAATCGACGCAATCTCCATAGTTATGGCTTAGCTATTTCATCCACTGATCCGCCAAGATCTAAAAGGAATATATAAGGAATTTAGACCGTCAACACATCCAGTGTTCATCAGTCGGCTGAAACGGAATAAGGGTGGTTTCGCCCGTCAACACGTCCAGTGATCCAATCGCCGACTGAGACGCAAAGGATAGCACTTTCACGCTCTTCGGAGACTCCATTAAAGACACCAAATCACGTAGCTCATCCCTCACTTCTCTCTTGAATCTTGTAGCGAGCATCGGACCGGGCCGGCCAAAGTCGTCAATAGATCCAATGCATAAGTTTGGAGAACCGAACATAAATGCGTCGCCTCCACAAAAGTCGAGGACAAGGTCGGTTAGACCCATAGTCGTAACTCCATGCAAGGGTGCAAACGTCCCGCCACAAACGTCGTTCGTGCGCAAGCTGAACCGGCGAAGAGTGGGAGTCGTGAGGACCCTTTTTATAACAGCACAAAGGTGCGAGTCTGGTTCCAGTATTTCATGCTCGTCCACTATTAGAAAAGTGTTCGCCATGTCGAGCTCAAGCACAACTAAATGCTGTGCTGTGATGAGACGGCACATTGTACGATTATAAAAGCAGCTATGGCTTTCATGTTTATTCCCAAGATCTTGGAAATAAAACTCCGTCAAGGAGCGGCACGCTTGGATAACATCGGCCAGTTCATTGAGCCACTTATCCAGTTTCTGCGCACATTTTACAGACTCCTGATCCTCGTGTCTAGTTGTACTCCCAGATTTGATGGAGATACGCGGTCTGTAAACGGGAATTGGTTCGTATGTATGTCCTCTGAGTCGAAGATGGAGACTCCTTAGGTTGTCTTTGAGTAGCTGCAACCTGGCTTCCTTGCCGGGCGAGAATAAGAACTTTTTCAGGCCCCGTTTATTCAAATCCACGTCCTTGTAAAGGATCGGACGTGTCAATGTGTACCACTGCTGGGAAACAGCCAGGCGGCTGACGTCCTCCCGGAAAAAGGGCGAACCGAGTCCGTCCAGGATATCAAGTATCAGCTCAGTGGGCAATGAGAGCAGTGGCATGTCGTGGGGCACTGAGCTCTGTTGTCTGGACGGATCAAGCGCCAGTTAGTTGACTTATATGTTCTGAAATTCTAGTCTCAGAGGACTCACCAATTGGCTTATAGCAGAGTGAGTGAGTGAAATGGTTTTCACAGATAGTTATGGGAGCACGTTGTCGATGGCACGATCAATCCCCCTCCAAGCCAGAGTGAAAGAGAGTTGAGCCTGAAAACGAAGGAAGTTGGACAATGGTCTTGGCACGTCATTCGAGATAACTATAAACAGAGACGCGAGACTGTGAGTGTTTATATCACATCAAATTGCGTTAGAAGCGTTTTGTTCGCTTCTAAGCTCCTCGTAAAATTCTGATTAACAATATCATTTCTCTTAGCTCCTTAGTGGCCGTAGTAGTATGATTCGCTCCGACTGTCCGCATGTTGACGACTCTCGGTCAGTCCCTAACCCATAGCGAACTGAAGGAAGATGACGACGAGGATGAATGAGTCGGAATCGGTCAAATTACGACCAGTACAGAGGTCTCCGCCATATGCTTTGATCCTTCGTTACGGGGCTTTCCATCAAGGCCTTAGGGGCCGCCTAGCTGTTCTAGCCTCTAGCCTCCCTGAAAAGACTCCCTGCTATTCCCCTGAGCAGCCTTATGTCTAAGCACGCGTATGCCTAGTTCCGTGCCAATATTATCAAGGGAACCAATACTTTTGGCGGCGACCTCCGTATACTATGTGTATTCTAGACTCTCTCTCCAATCTTCAGCAAAGGCACAGGGCACACACGCCCAATGATTGCGTAAATTAGGAGGTCATGGTTGAGAACTTAGAAGACTTTCAAGTACTTCAAATTTCGGAAATATACTAGACAGGCTTGGTATCATGATTCTATCGTACATGTCATAACATAAGGGTACTCTGCACTCCAAACTCGTCAAGCTAACACTATAAGATCGTCAAAAAATAACACCAAGGTTCTCTTTGAAAAGATTACTTTTCCTCAACATGAACAGGCTTTGCTATCATGAGTGACAGCAGAGAGTTAGCGACCTCGGCTGCCGCGAGCACCGTAGTCTCGCCTCTCGTATCATAAATTGGAGCCACCTCGACGACATCACCTCCTACCACACGAAGTCCACTCAGGCCATCAAGAATGGTGAGTAATTCGCGGGTGGAAAAACCACCAGGCTCTGAAGTCCCGGTTGCTGCAGTACGACCGTTAGTCTTGAGCACAAGCGAGGAAATGAATACAATACATACCCGGGGCAAATGCAGGATCGAGCACGTCAATGTCGACGCTGATATAGACGTTGGTTGAGCCAACACGGTTCTTGATCTTGTCAATGATCCCAGAGGCACCGATCTTGTCAAAATCACGGGCAGTGATGATGTCGAAGCCACATCGGATATCATTACGAATATCGCCCTTTGGTCGGATAAGCGGAGCGCGAATGCCCACGTGGATAGAACTGTTGTGAACCAATCCCTAATAATCGTAAGTTTGGAGAAATACTGAAGATAAGGATGTTGATACTCACTTCTTCGTGGGCAATGTGTAAGAACGTTCCGTGGTTTACGCCCCTGTTCGAGATTAGATTTTTAGCTCATCAGATAGACCATTGAACTTACGCATAGTCAGAAATACCTCCGCCTTTTGAGTGGATACGTAAGTTAGCAGTTCCTTTTTTGTAACCAATTTAAAGCTGCAATCCCATACCTAAGGCCGTCGGATCCCAAGTGTCTGGAATGGTAAAAGTGGTTAGTGAAACGTTTCAGCAAAACATGTGCCTGTGCTGCACGTACCAATATGACTATCAAAATGAATGACAGAAACAGGTCCCCATTTCTCGTACGTGGACCTTAACGCTGAAAGGGTAGTAGTATGGTCACCTCCAAGAGTAATGATTCTCGGAACAGGAGAAACATCTGTCGAGTTGGCCACTCGCGACGAAATGACCTATTATCGATTTTTGGTAAGCAAATTCCCAACCCTCAGGAACCCAGAAAGCCTACCTTGTGAGCTTTATCAAGCTGTTTCAACGCGATGGTATTATCCAAAACCGTCAACGGCGCATCACCACAATCGACAATCTTAGCCCAACTAAGGAAATTATTCTTTCCCGTGTACACGTCCCAGGCAGATTCTGCCCGTATCCGCCTAGACCCTTGGCGGATACCCCCCGGGCCAAATCTCGCCCCCGGTCGAGCGGTTACGCCCTGTCAGAAAATCAGCAAGGTGTCCCATATCATAAAAGAAAACAACCAGCCGAAAATGGAGCATACAGTATCAAACGGCGCCCCAAGAAAAGCGATGTCATATTTTTGCTTTTCCGCCTCGGCATCTACAAAACAATTGACATAGGGAACGTTAGCAAACGTCGCTAGCCCCGAAAAGTGGCTCCCAGACACGATGTCGATAGTATCGAGATCATCCGCAGTGAAGGGGGTCTGAGCGGGAAAACGATGGATGGGAGGAAAGACGATGTTCCTCGCAAGACTCTTAGAGCCAAAAAGAAGCAACGAAAGCGAAAGTGTAGACCACATATCGTGCGGTCAATATGACTTTTTTGAAGCACAAAAGCAGTTCGGGAATGCGTCGCAAAGAAAGATTGAAAGATTGATACTATGGATTTCAACTCCCGGGCGGGTCCAAGCCCAGTTAAGTACAGAAAACCCCGTACTCCACAAAGAATCCATGCACGCCACACGCCCTTAGCATGTGTCCCCGGGAAGGACGGGCGCGTGGGGACGGTAGACACTGAAAATTGAGGCGGCCTATTCTCCCCGCCATATCGATATCACCGAATAATAATCTCCGATTATTATAGTAGCAAACTGATGAAACCCATGAAAAGCCTTTCTGCACTCCGCTCCGAGTTTTCACACCAGGCTCGAAGCCCTTCGCAAGAAACCAACCGATGTTGGGTTAGTTAATGACCGGGTTCCCCCTTTGTCTGCGTCGGAAACGGTGTTGGCTTGATCGAGCAAAGAGCGGATGGGGCGAGGTCAATTAGAGTTTGACGGCGGATAAATTGTGGGGTAAAGTCGGCGCCGGCTGGAAACGCCGAGCCGAGAGACGCGCCAAGCCGCTCACGTGGAAAGGCCTTATCAGCAGGTACCGATAAACCTAATTTCTATCTGATTAACAACACAACACGCGATATCACGATCAGCAATACATTCCGTTTATATTTCTGAATTGAGCTTAGGAACCAAGCGGACAAGATGGTACGAAAGATACTTTACTTTTCTGTCATCTAATAGCTCATTGCTAATGCCCGCTTCCCGCAGCCTCATGCCGACTCGTCTTATTTCGAAGCGGGGCTCTCCAAAGCGGAGGTATACTCGCAAGTCCTCCAGCAGACACAAGGCCTAATTGAGGGCCGACGGAATTGGGTACATAAACTTCCATTTCTCAATTTCGATCACAATTACCCGGGTATCTGGGATTGTGACTGTGATGGTATTCAAAGTATCCACTGACTGACTCTGTCCATTGATATCTGCAGGTCAGGTAAGCCCTCAGAAATACACCCCGCTTTCTTACCCAAAAAGAACACCACAAATAGTACCACACACATCCCCAACTCAGCCCTACCCTCTACCTAGCAACCTCGCCAACGTCTCCTCCCTCCTCTGGCACGCCTACTCCAGCCTCCCCGCCCCCTCCAACGCCGTAAACTGGGCCGGTTTCTACATCCGAAAGGACAAATCCCCTTCTTCCACCGACTACACCGCCCACGACGCCAAATCCATTCTTCTCCTAGGCCCCTTTCATGGGAAACCAGCCTGTCAATTGATCCCCTTTGGACGGGGCGTGTGTGGTACCGCTGCGGCGAAGCAAGAGACGGTGATGGTGCCAGTCGTGCTGCAGTGGGAAGGGCATATTGCGTGTGATGCGGAGAGTAGGAGTGAGATTGTTGTGCCGATTGTGGTTGGTGGAGAGGTGAGTAAACGTGTTTATTATGTATGGGTCCTTCCTGCTTTTTGGGGCTGATAATGACGCCGTTTCATTCCGGAAAGACGGTGGCTATTATAGACATAGACTGCACACAACCATCGGGGTTTGATGAAGTAGATAAAAAAGGTCTTGAAGATCTGGCAAAGTTATTGGTGGAAGGTTGTGACTGGTGACGGAATGAAGTTTGAACATGGTGTACAAACATATGGGTGAGATTGAAAAGGGGTGAAATATCAACGAGCCCGGCGTGACATTCAAAAGTTTATAGAATAGAATTCGGCCAATGTCAGCGGCCCCTGTTGAACTTTCAATCAAGCTTTGAAAAAGTGAATATTCGGATTGGCCACCAATTACCAATCGAGGAGTAACATTCTTTGGTTGGGCCTTGTCCCAGGTTCCATGGATACATACCAAGGAAGCTATCCAATAATACCGCCGAAAACTTCATCTCATAAGGTTATTTGAAACCTGAGATGGCTGTGGTTACCAAAAGGAAACTTGGGACTAGCATGACCATTCACATAGAATGATACCCTTCTCGGCTTTTGTGTTTTGTGTATTAGATACATAGCCGAGAGAGATAGCTATCGACATCGCGAACAGACTGAACCCTTAATAAATACAACTGTCTGTGTATGCTTGCCTCCTACCCTATGTTTTGTCTTAAAAGACTTATTCATTCTGCTTATTACTTCTCCGTCTTTCTTTTCTTGGCTGCGTGATGAGGCAAAAATTCTTCTTTGTACGTCTTGAAGAAATCCGGCGGCTCCTGGGGGTGATTGCCTGTCACATCATGGAACGATGTGGTGCAAATGTAGTTGGTCTTGCCCTCTCGAACTAAGGAGTAATATTCGAGGAGATACTGAAGCTCGGACTCGTCACTCTGAGATTGGGCGTGAAGAACCTTTTTCGCTTCGGCTCTAGAAGAGGTATTGGTCAGTACTAGCGTACTCCTTGAATTTCGGACGGGGACATACTCTGAGATATCTTCGAATGTCATATTTGTGCCTAGGGCTTTACTGGCAGCGGTTGCGAGCTCATCACCAGTGCAAAGCATTGGACCTAATCCAAGACTGTTAGTTTCTTCACTTGGGAGCTGCAGATAACTTAAATCATATACCTGTAAGCACCATCAACTGTCCTCTATGAGCATCACTAAACCCATGTTTACCCTTTCCAGTCAGGATATGTGCGGTAATTTGGGAAAGATCCTGTCACGCCATTAGCATATTGGCATTCGTTACTCGGCCTGATGGGGACCCATACTCCTAGGGCCATTGGTGCGAATTTATGGGCCTTTCCAATTGGTAGTGGGAGATTGCCTTCTTCTTGAGCCTGAGGAGCGTAAAGCAAAAGGTTTTCTGCATAGAATCCGGCCCTGTTTCAAAGTTAGTCCATAGTAGTGTATTGTCGCAGGCACGAGAGCATACCGAATAATAACTGGGGAATGTCCAGTTGCAGTCGAGGCGTCTCCTTTGGTTGCCATGACGTGACATTCAAGGTCAATGAATTCTCGAAGTCTCGGCTGCTTGTTCCGCTCTGCAAGGTCACAACCAGCAGAACTGATAAAGCAGACATTCGGAACACTAGCTTTTTTTGTAGCTTCGATGAGCTCCATGGTGATATCAAATTTGTCTTTATGGGGAGGCGCAATCAGGCAAATCGTATCCGCTCCCGACTGCTTCAATGTCTGAACCATGTCCTTCATCCGCCCGGGTTTGTGAGGAACGATCTTCGCGCCGAGCTTCTCCAATTCCTTGCACACTGCCGAGTGCGGATGGAGAGAAATACCGCAAAGGGAATCGTACTTGTTCTTGAAGTCTGGGTTTGTGAGCAGAAGCTCAGCAATAAGGTGGCCGGTATGGCCATCAACGGCGGTAATACAGATGTTTCGAGACATGATAGTGATCTGAATTGTAGCTGCAATGAGGATATCAGAATTCTCTGTGAGGCGATATTGAAGAAGTCCTCAGGAACAGCATAAGTTGGAAATTTATGAGGGAAAAGATGAAGCTCAAAGCAGACAGATCAAGTAGAAAGGGAGGTTGGTTGATCCTGCTGTGAGGATGCAAGAGCCTCCGAGAGCTGGTGATGTCATCCATGTCTCGCTTGCAAGGAATGCTCCTGCCTCAAGAGCCGTTGTAACTGTACTTCGCACAGTACATACAATACGCCGATTACAGTATTCTGCACGCTGCATGGAAGTCCCGCTCGCAGGTGGCCGGAACCTGATGGTTAAGCTCTTTGAGCCTTCTCTCTGCGCATGTCCAGCATTGGTTCATGCTCGCAATGACACAATCCTAAACTGAGTCTCTACCAGCTATGCAGCTCCCACAAAGGGGTTCCTGGCACGCCCTGGCCTAGAATCAATGCTTTCTTTGTCGTTGAACACATCGGAGTTGCCATGTCGACGGCGTGTGGTTGGCAGAAGGTTTTAAGGTTCAACATGGAGAGCTCCTTGGCGAACCTTTCCGACCTTCCCGGCCCGGAAGAACAATGATTTCCAAGCTCCAACCTTGTTGACCTCAAGCTTGGTAGTGAATTCCATGATCCACGATCTGTTGATAGCTCGCAAAAACCTGCTTGATGGAAACTTGCTTCCACCGTTGCATTATCAAAATGCTGCATAGGACACCCTGGCCGAAAGGCATTACTAAAACATGTTTTGCCATTGGCCTTGCTAGCACCCTGAATGGGCAGATCGTGGCCACCGGCCAGCCCAGCAGTGAATGGCTTCCGTCACTCGTGGGAGCCAACCGTGACACTGATATTGGAAATCAAGGTACGGAATATGGGGCGCATTGCCATGTTAGGTCTCTACTCTCGTCTAGACCAAATGTTGTGCTTGACGTCACACGGGATGCCTCCCACCAGAGCATTGCTGCGTCAACCGGTCATAACCTCAGGGCGTGCAGCAGACATATATTTAGAGGCAATTGAGGGACTTTCGAGGCACATCAACAGAGTATAAGTCTGCACAATCCTAGGATCGAACCACCAATTGCATACGCCGTATTTGAAATCATGACAGCCTTCACACCACGAGCACAGGTAAGAACGAACCCCTCCCATGGATGACTTCATAAGTTGCCTTGAGACATAAACGCTTCATATATTAACCCCTACCTCGCAGCAACTTTGTTTCTCTAATATATCTTCCAAATCACGACTGTTGTTGAAGTACGTTTCTTTTCCCTTGCAGCTAAGCCCATGTTTTTGACTACAACATAGTATCAGCTCAAGATACGCCCAACGCAACCCATTATACTGTCAACCCACCTCCATTGCAAGATCAACACGATTATTCAGTGCCAGCTCAGCCGCCATGACTAGAATCTCCGACACCATCAAGTCAGACCATCGAGAAATCGAGGCCGCCTATAACAACATTGTTAACTCTTCCGATCCGGATGAGCAGACGAGATGGCAGAATCAATTTGTTTGGGAGTTGGCCCGCCACTCCATTGGAGAGGAACTTGTCGTTTACCCGGAATTTGAAAAGCATCTTGCTGAAGGAAAGCAAATGGCCGACAAGGACAGGCAGGAGCACCAAGTTGTACGTCTTAACTCTAGTCCTACCTAATCCTTTTTCTCAGGTATACTGATCTCTAAGAATAGGTGAAAGAATTATTGAAACAGTTTCAGAACATGAAACCTTCCGACCCGAAGTTTATGCCAACCATTAAAAACATTATGGACAATCTTTCCAAGCACATTAAAGAGGAAGAAGAAGAAGACCTTGTCCGCCTCGAAGGAGCCATTGACCAGGCCCAAAGTGAGAAGCTCTCGAAATCGTTTGGAAGAACAAAGGCCTTTGTCCCCAGCCGATCTCACCCGTCCGCTCCCGACAAGCCACCGTTTGAGACTGCGATTGGACTCATGACTGCCCCAATTGATCATATTGCGGACATTTTCCGCAAGTTCCCCGACCACACTATTAGCCCTAACCCGTCGACCAAGTAATTTCAAAACTGTCCCCTTTTATAACTGCATGATGTATGTATTACACATCTGACTAGGTTCATTCAAGTATGAATGTGGTATATTTCCAGCCCGGGCGGCGTGTCAGCACTCACAAGTTGATGGGTTACATTTTAACCTTGGTAGTGTTTAACCATTCCAATTTCTCTTTACTTCAAAAGAGAAACTTGGTTCCAACAGTCCAACTCAGGCCCAGTCCAGCCTGTGAGCCATTCATGTCAGTTCTATTTATTCGCAGCGTACGCCACTCACAATGAATGATAATGACTGCTGCACATTCTCAAGTCGTTAGTCATAGGGAGGTCGGGCCTTAGCTCTCACTCTACAGGAAACTCGTCACCTCTAATCCGATCCACATTGGTATGTACTGTACCAAGAAACCAATAATACCAATAGAAATCAAAGCTGTCCATTGCAATTTCCCCTTTTGACCCCGTATTTTTCATGCATCTCAACCTCAACCTCACTCAAACAAAAGTCACATCTCAACCAAGCAACAACGCTCCCACCACCGTAATCACAGGCGCATACCCCCAATGATTCCACTCCCCCTGTCCATGTCCCCAGCATACCATCCCATCCACAAACGCAACCCCACTCGCCGCAATCAGCGTCCATCCCAACGATTTCCGACTCCCCAGGTACGCAGCTGCATAGATGGCCAGACCCATGAAGATGTCGCGTGCACCGTAGACGACCATTAAGCTATCGACGAGGAGGCGGTCGGAGGCGGATACGGGTGGGGTGAATTCGAAGAAGGTGAGGGCGTGGGTGGGGCGGAGGATGGCGTTGATGCCGAAGCCGATGAATATGGTGCCGAAGAGGGTGGAGAGGAGGCGGAGGATGGCCATGGTTGGTTTTTGGGTTGGGGGTCTGGGGTGGTGAGGTTAGTGGATTCAAGATTGTGGGATAGGTGCTGGCTGGATGATGGGGTTCTGACGTTGCGAATATTGTATGTACTGTATGTACTGTAGGAATACAGAGTGGTTGATCTTTGCTTTTGAGGAGTTTGTAGCGGGTTGTTAGTATCTGGGTTAAGACTTCTGGTGATCAACTTCTTTCAAACAATTCTTTGGGGGGGTCCAGGATGGATTTATATCAGCAATTGTCACGGAGACAGGGCTTGTTTTCTACGAACGGCGCCGAACAGCTCCCAAGTCCCGTCGCGTCTCGGCCGCTCCAATGGTCCACAAATATCCAGCCGCATGGGACTTTGGCGTAGAATACTCTAGGCAACAGCCGCCTTCGCGTGCGTTTGGTGTTGGATTATGATTAATCGATTAGGTCAGGGATTGTCTATCCCGGGTAGTGTTGAACTCTCTACCGTGTAAATCCAACGTAAACTAACTGTGTGTTCGTCTGACTAGAAATCTCGGGGGGGGCTCGTCCCATGTTTATTTACAGCAGAGATTTCACCTTGGCACCCCCTAACCACATGACCCCTCTCTACAGCCAATCAGAGCTCTTATTCTGGGGCTGCCATATTCCAACACACCCTCGCAGACGAATCCGCGTTGTTTTCCTATTTTGGCAATAATCTTATCCGCTTGCGGATCGAATTCTCTGAGTCGGTGGTGGAATTGAACGCCTTCAAGCCGGTTGGAAGGGTAGGTTTTGGCTCCGAATCTCCCTTTTTCTTTCGAATACGTGGCTTGCTAACCTGAACCTCCGTTGGCTGCTTCTTTTGCGGCGGAATAGACATGTTTATTGCAATATATAAAAGCAAAATTTGAACATGTGTCTTGGTGGTGAATCAATTGCTCTACAGGAGTTCCAAATGGTCGACACGGCCCCAGCTAACCACCTGAGAGCCAACAACGGAGTTATTATAATCCTGGCCACCCCTCTGGTCAGGCTTAAGGTCTAACCGCCCGCGAAGCGGGCGGCCAACGTCTAGTGTTCTGTACAAAAAAAGAAGAAAACAAATCTGCAAGTATGTACACAGAAGGTATCTCTCAAGCAATTCAATCCAACAATGCTCCAGTCACGGCCGGCCGCGACATCCGCAAGATAATCTCAATCAGATCAAACCAAGCCAATCAGTAATCCTCCGTTAGCAACGACTGAATTGTACTCCCCTTGATCGGCTTTGTCAAGAACAAGTCAACGCCGCTCGCAGATGCCTCAACCTTGTTCTCGTCGCTACTGAGACCAGTTAGCGCGAAGACCCTGCAACTCGGCACCCCGGCCTCAGTCTCCAGCCGCCGTATCTCCCTAGTCGCCTCGAACCCGTCCATTACCGGCATGTTAATGTCCATGAATACCACGTCGAAACGCGCGCCCTGTAGTGAGTTCTTGTACAGCTCGACTGCCTCCAGACCGTTGTTTGCTGTTGCAAAAGTGTGGTTCAGCCTGCGGACTAGGTGGGTGAGGACCTTGATGTTGATGGGGTTGTCGTCTACAAGCAGAAGACGGTGTGTCGTGGCTTCCGATGGAAGCGTCTTTGTTGGGTCTAGTGCCGGAGGTGATTTGGTGTCCGGTGGAAGTGGTTCTGTTGCATCCGGTGGTGGCGGTCTCGGGAGCTTGCTCCGTATCTGAGATGCTGGCAATTGTTCGTCAGTGAGTGGACCTGCCCCCGGCGTGTCAGGTGCTAGAGCTGCTCGGAGGACCGACGCGAGCTTCCTCGGACCTATGGTATGCCGCAAGTGAATGTGGTCTTTTTGTTTCAGACACGGCCGTGATCCACAGAGCAACACCAGAGGCGCGACCGGGAAGTCACTCTGGTTGCAGTCCATAATGTAGACGTCTGCTTTCGCGCCGGGGCCGACCACTTCCACACCGAGAAACATCCCTGCAGCTCGGATGGCCTTCTCGAGTGGTGGGCCGTTCTGCTCCTTAGGAGGGACGAGACACACTGTCAGCCCATGGAGGTCCGAGAAGGCAGAATGCCGTGCATCTTTGAGCGGTTTGGCGAGCGGAACCAAAACCTCGACGAGCGTCCCGACGCCCAAGGAGCTTTTGACGTTTATGGTGCCAGCAATGTTGCGGACCAGCTGTTGCACAATGCTGAGTCCCAGGCCCATGCCTGGTGCGTGGTGGTCCTCCTGCGAAAATGGTGTAAACAGATGGTACTTGAGGTAGTCCGAGGTCATACCTAGGCCGGTGTCCTCCACAGTGAACGAGATGTAGTTGGATGCTTTGCCAGCGCGGTCTGTCCGCTTCACGATGTTGAGTTCGACCTCGATGCGGCCGGCGCTGGTGTACTTCAATGCATTCCCAAAAATGTTCATGACGATACGCTTCCAAGCACCGACGCTGAGAGGGAGTTTCCACCGGTATCTTGCTACCTGTACCGTGATAAGCAAGGAATCTGTATCCCGTCGTGTAAAGTAAGCTCCTTGGCGGGTCGCTGTATGTTTGTCGGAGACTGTCGCCGATTGCCCCATCCGGACGACCTCGACGACATTCTCAACCAACGCGCCCAGGTCCACGTGCTGTATCTCCTGCATGGGCGATGCTTTGTGGCTGATTTGTGTCACGATCGCGTGGTCAAGCAGGTTGTTGAAGGTATCCAGCAGAGTCACCGCGCACGAGTCGAGCATGTCCATGGTTGAGACGAGAGAGTCGTCTATCGCTTCGCGGAGCATCCCGCTGCAGCCCATGATGCCGTGGAGGGGGGTTCGCAGCTCGTGGCTAAGCGATGAGACAAAGTCTGACTTGGCGTGGCTTGCCGCCAGCGTCTCTAAGCGTGAGACCTCGGCCATGACGGAATTGCCAAACGCGGCGACCAGGCCAATGTCGGCAGCGCCCATTGACCGTGTCGGATCCTCAACCCAGCCGAGGCCTGCCGCGTACCAACACTCGCGTTGGAAATGCCACAGCGGAAGAAAGACGACATATTTGGCGGCGGGCAGGGCGCGGAATAACTGAGCCACGTCCTTCCACAGGTGTATGCTTTCTTGATCTGCAGCAGATTTGGAATTAAATGGCTTCCCGACTCCGTAGCAGTCATCAATCGGGCCGAGCTCGTCGGCGGTGAACACATGCCCGTCGGGGTACGCCCGGATGAACCTTTGCAGGGCCAACTCCGGGAGCTGCATCTGGATCGAATGCATGACTGTCTCACCACCCGGCGTGAGGGTAGACTTGACTATCACGCCACAGAACGGCCCTTCGACGTCGTGTTCTCTGTTGAGTGACGACTGATCCGACCTATCGACGTAGGAGCTTGGCACGGCATCGAGGAACATGAAGCCATCCATGTCCATCGAGTGCCGGACAGTGGCCGCCGCCCGGAAGAAGGCGGATTTTATGTTTGCCGAACTGATGAAGCCATGTGGCGCGGCACGTGGCGAGCTACTATCCACGTCTGCGTGTGTGATTGCGGCGAGCATCTGCTCCATGGAGTTCTCATCTCCATCCCTAGGAGTCGTCGGTAGCGTCTCAGATGACCCCTGCCCAGAACTGAGTGATAGGGCAGACTGTGCGGACTCGTCAGATGTAATCGTCTTCCGGCGTGGCCGCCCAGAGCCTGATGATATCGTGTCGTCCGACTTGGCCGCTGGCCTGTAAACGTCATTTAAGTTTGTCTGTTGCCCAGCGGCCGTGTCTTGTCGGATGAAGCCACTCAGTCCCTGAATTAGTCGCTCGGATCGGTCTCGGCTCTGGCATATCCTCACGTTGTCGAGGTGGGCCATGATAGCAGTGGCAATCTCATTCAGGACGCCGACAACGTGGTCATTATCAAAGTCGTTCAGGCCACTGTCGACGACGCAGTAGCTCCCCAGTAAATAGCCCAACGGCGACACGATGGGAACCTCGAGGTACGACCTGAAGAAGGGGTAGGCTGTCACGTACGGGCGGTGCATGTAATCAGGGTGGGTGCGGAAATCGTTGATGATGTACCGAGTCCTGTTGGCAACCACTTCCGGCCCCGTCTGCACCCACTCGCCCGTTTCATCCATGAAGGCCTTCATGGTGGCGGGACAGACACCATCACAATTCCGTATTTTGCAGACACCTATCCCAAGAGTGTCACCGGGGTTGCACTTCATGTCGACCAGCGAATGGGTCCTGGTCATCTCACTCACGACATACTGAAACTGACGGTCGATGAGAGATACGAAGGCGCGGTCCACACCCAGGCGGAGGGCTCCCATCTGGGTGAGGGCATTGAGAACGGGGTCGTGACTGAGGCCAGGCGCCGCGGCGAACGCAGTAGGCAGGCCTGGCGGAAAGGAGGCAGCAGAGAGGTAGCTGTAGTTAAGCTAGTTAGCAGCCGTTCGCTCTGGCTGAATTAGGCGATAGGACCTTACGCTGCGATCTCACGCTGTCTCGCACGCTCCGAGCTTTCCACCCCATTATCCGCTACGGACGAGGAAAATTTGTTGATATTAGGCACAGACATGATTATGGGCAGCCGCAAATTCACCTATGAGTGCGGCTTTACATTAGCCATTGTGAGCTGTTACATAGGATCCTATATGAAGAATGAAAAATGTTCTGGCGGGGGGGAATTGCCAGGCAAGGCGGAAGTAGAGGGCGAAAAAGGGCAAGAGGCAAAAGTCAAGGACGCAACTACGGAACAACCAAAGACCCGGTAACTACGAAATAGGAAACCACGCGGGGCGGAACGGGCCAGGAGACTGTTGCTTAATAGATAGATAATCGTATCTCCGAAATGTGACACTTTCACACGCGTTGAGACGCGTTCGACTTCCAAACCGCACTTCGAGTTCATGACCAGACTGCTTCGTCAACAAGCACAAGCACCGGGTCTACAAGTCGAGTGCCTCGACGGATTTACAATCCACTTTAGTGCACAACAATTTATACGCATGAATAGAACAGAACATTCCGATGGAATCACCTCTGTTTGTCTCCAGCTCCTGCATCCCTCCTAAATTTTTACCGACCAAAATATTTGGTATAGTACATCAAAAGTAGCTTTAAATTGGATGACTCTCTGTCTCGTTTTGATATGCCGTGGCTATCTCATACCCATGGTCTTCCATGCAACAAGGCTATCTCATACACTTCCCCACTCCCACACATCGCCGTCACATTGACCCTTCATCCGTCAATCACGGCAACAACTCAACCAACCTCGAGAAATCCGGCGTCCCAAATCCCGTCACAGGATCCCACCCCTCCGTCGCATTCCACCCCGCATACGGTACATACCGCGTCGGCAACCCGCTGTACATTGATCGACCACGACATCCCGTCGACCCACCATGCACGATGTCGGTGAACCCTTTGAATCCTTTACTGTAGAGCCACGGGTTGAGGAAGCCTAGCACCGGTTTACCCTGGGCGAGACGGATTTCATTGAGATGGGCGATGATGGCGGCGATGGTTGGGGCCGAGGCACTGGAAGTATCAAGTTAGAAGATCGATATCAAGCGATGATAATAGGATTGAAAGATGGGAATGGCAAGAAATACACGAACCTAGTCCCAGCCGCCCAACTTTTCTGCCCCTTATCAATAATCGGATATTTCACCCCCTGCGCCGCAATGTCCGGAAACCCACGACCCAATGGATTAAAATACCCTTCCCACGTCGTACTCAGATTGGTCAGATACTTCGAGACAACTTCATCCTGCCAATCCGGCCGCTTGAAGTAACTCGAAAACCCACCCGACGAAAAATACACCGCCTGCTCCGGATTCCGTGAGTACGTGCCCCCCACCGACGTCACAAAGGGACATGTCGCCGGGAAAACTGGGTTAAACACCGTCCTGTTCTGCCCGTCGTTACTGAGACAGGAACTCCCTGCACCCGTGTCGCCGCTGGCGAAGATGATGGAGACGCCGCGGGCGGTGAGTTTGGCGAATTCGTCGCAGGCCGCGCGGGCGTAGCCTTCCAGGACGCTTTGTTCGGATTCGCCGTACGATGTGGTGAGCACGGTGGGGAGTTGGTCGTCTGGTAGGTCGAGAAGGTAGCCGAGTTGGTCCATGTAGGGCTCGTTTTGGGTCTGGTCGTAGTCGGGTTGATCGAGGTCGGGGCGGAGGGGACCACGGCCGCCGACGGAGATGTAATTGACGTTCATGTTGTGGGACAGTGCGATGGCGTACTGGATGTCGAGGTTGGCTTCGACGGAATTGTGCGTGGAGTTTTGCAGGTTCTTGCCGCCGTTGACGAGGCTGACGGAGAAATTGGCACCAGCTGCCTGCGGGACGAACTCTTGAAGGAACATGGCGAGATCTTTGTACTGTGCGTATTGATCAAGGTATCCCGACACGGCGATCTTGTTGCGAGTTCCAGCTTTGGCGGTGATGTTTCCAAGACGGTAAAGCCCCCGAAGGCAATTGGGAGTGTTCCCTTCTGGACATGCTGCAGATACATCGGCCTGTCCTGGCGTGTCTTGGAGATACAAACTCATAAAATGTTTGTTCTGGGCCACTGGACGAGTGAAGATAACAAACGGATACACAATGTCAAGAAACCACGCAATCCGTGCTGGGGCCCAGTACTCCGTGGTTCTGATGATCTTGGTATCGGAGAATTTGTGCTGGAACACATGAAAATCCGTATTAAACAGCTTGGACGCAGTGCCAATCAGCAGCGTCACGTCAATCCAGTCATCGCGAAACTTGATATCCTCGGCGGGCACGCCTCCACCAATCAGCCAATTATTGAATATCTCCGTAACGGTCGCGTTGGGCTTCATCATGGCGTGGATTTCATCGCGTTTCAGGTGCATTCCATAACGAGGATGGCCGGGAGTCCCGATTTCCACCACTCTCTGACGCAGTTGCTCAGATTTGACATTGTTTCGCAAGTGGATTTTGATGCTGAAGGTGGCATTGGGGTTGGCGGCTGGGCCTTGATCCCATTCATCATGGGGCCAGACGCGCTCGATCAGAGCCCACTCGTCACCAGGGGGTTCATGACTTGGTACTGCTGCAATCCCAGTAGCAAAGACGTAAAAAAAGTGAAGGAATAGAACGAGAGAATTCATTTTGGATGAATGAATGAAATCCGAACCTCCTGGCCTGGATTACGACAAAGTGAAGGGCGAAAACGACAGAAGATAAATAAACAGAGAACTGCACGAGAACGAGGAAGTGAAGTAGAATATGCTACTAGAACCCTCGACCCTGCAAAGGAGTTCCTGGATCATGAACAAAGGAGTTCACCGCAAACGTTCAACATCGTTGAAAACGCCAACGTTAGCTACACTGATGCGTTGAACCACTCAACGGTCCATGTCGCACAGTGCAAACGACCAGGACTAAGCCCGAACGCTACAACATACCTTCGAGAACGAGGAAATGCGCATTCCACGGCCACAACTATAGACATAGACCATCTTCGTAGATCATGGCTACTTCCAGCCCCGAAATCAAGGGGTACAGGTTCACAGCCCCAGGGGATCCTGCAGCGCGACGGCTGAGGCGTAGATTTGACAGCATTCTGTGCTATTATAAAGAATGTTTCCCCTGGATGTCTTTGTTCATGGGTAGATCGGGACACTGCAGGTTTGGGTGTGCAGGAGATGAGAAAGGACTCAAGTGTAATCACTTGAGGTGCGAGAGCATGTTTGCATGTACTCCATAGAGAGATGCATGTGAATTCACCCCGTGGTACAGTACAGTACAGTAGTGAATGAAGAACAGTGAATTCATTCACGAGATGGCAGAAGAACGTGACGGACTGTCGTTGGATTCACTGTTGAAGCTGTTTGCGAAGCGCCAATCAGGAGGCGCAGAACGATCTTCGCTTAGCCGTGCACGTGCCACCCGTCGGCTATATAGAGTCGTTCCGCGACCGCATCCTCTCTCTCTTCTTCATCTTCTCCTCCATCCTTCATTCAAGAGAACAATTGGCCATGCGTTCAATGACAAGATGGTCAACCAAATGCGCTGAAACTGTTTAACTACTCCACGGGCCGGCCCGCACTCCCAGATGAGCTTTGCTTATCATACCTGCCCTTTGTTCTCCTCTATCTTTTAACATATAAACCCGTCTAAGGGTATAAAATATAAATAATATTTACACAACCCTGTATCCGCAGCACCCTCATTTATACCAGCAAAAGCATCAGACCCGCATGCACCAGTCGATCCATAGCGTTCGGCATTTGCTATAGACCTAGCATGGTCCAAGATATTATTTTGCTACCCCTGGGTGGCCTGCGTCAATCAACCATTTGAACGCTCCGGAATAAGACTCGATCATACGGGCCGTCGAGGGGGTCGCCTTTAACAGGAAAGTTTGAGAACATATTGATAAGACCAAGAATGATGGGTCTTCGACTATACTCCGGGACACCATAGACTTGGAAGCCGTCATTTCGAATATCCGTGTTCTAAAACCCCACCGGCTCACGGGAGCACATGTGTGCTCTTTGGCGTGGCTGGGCGGGTCTCTTCGCCATGCCCAACATTCGCGCATAGAAGATCTTATAACGTATGTCGAATCTAACGGTTTGAAAAGCATGCGGGATAAGGGCAGTTAAAGAGCTGGCCAGGCCAGTTTGATGGCCCTTGGGCTTGCGTAACGATATACTGGAACGAAAGATTCAAAGAGCTGGCCAGGCCAGTTTGATGGCCCTTGGGCTTGCTTAAAGACATACCGGAACGAAAGATCTAAAGAGCTGGCCAGGCCAGTTTGATGGGCCCTTGCTTGGGCTTGCTTAACGACATGACCGGAGACAAGGATTCCGCAAATGCATCACCTGTATCCAATGGCGTCCTTGCCGTTTGACCTTTACAATTCCTGCTGGAATGGTTCCCGGCATCAAGGAGCGTCGAGGGCGTGTACGGTTACTTGCGATGCACCAGGATTATTCCGGCCTGATGCGACGAACGAAGGTGTCTGAAGGAGGATTATCATGGGTGGCAGGATGTTTATGTGATAAGGGCAAAGTCACCAGATGCAAAGGATGTGGACGCAGTGATAGCAAGGCGTCATGGGGGTGTGGATTGTCTATGTTTAAGGGCAAAGTAACCAAGTTCAAACGGATGTGGATGAAGTGATGTTAAGGAATTTGAAGTGGGATGGTTAAGGACAATAATTCTCCATATCTGGACTTCATTTGAAAGCCATATTCTCAAAACTAATAATGAAACGATATGTTCTACCTTCTCCCTTAGGCATGGTCTTAACCAACCTCGAATATTTCCCTCAGTCTTTCCTCTTCAGCGCATGCAAGCGGTCTGTGCCACCCCTAATTCGGGAGCACGGAAAGCGAAACGGTTATCTCGCTATAAGCATCTGCCTCGGCTTTGCCGTTCCTTTGCTTTCTGGCTGCTATCCCAGACATCTGAGATGTAAAGACATTATCCCGTCCCGTGAAGGAATCCGTCGTAATTGAACCGTATTGTCTTGTTCATAACGGTCAAGTCGTTGCCAGTTTCCACGCAAACTCATCACGAGCCTTCTCCTCGACGACCTCTCTCACAAACTGCTCCAGCGTCTGTGGTTCCCCGCTCCCGGCCATGGAGACGTCACCATCCTTGGTGAGATGGAATTTTGTACCACCACGACAGATCATTTCCGCGCAATCGTGTACTATTTCCCAGGTGTCGAGATCAAAATTGCCTTGGCTTTCGTTGAGGAGGAGGTGGCCCTTTGAGGAGAAGGCCAGAACGTGTAATGAGGTCGCGGCTTTGGTATCTTTGGGTGAAGGGTTAGGGATCAACTCGCCGGTTGGGCTGACCGCGACTAGAGCAGCTGTGTATATCATGGACATGGGTATCGCAGCCGATAACAGCGAAAGAAGCGCCGTATGAAGCAGCGAAGGTAGAATCGGCAAGTACTGTATGTAGAAAGTGTTAGCGAAATCCCCTCACCACGAACATACATCACACAGAAATCCCCGCAAGTGTGTATCGTCTTACCGAACCACCTCGTTCATCCACCTTTCCCTCCGCAACTTTATTCTTCACCACCACCAACGTCACCACAATCGCCCGCCTTGCTAGCGTCCTATCACGCATCAAAATCACCCGTGCCAAAACACTCCGCAGCACACCCTCGACGTATCGCTCGCCCACACCACTCCCTCCCACGCCAGGCTTCACCACGATCTCCAGCGTTGTTTCTTCGGATTTTTGTGCATCGCGACGGTTTACT
This sequence comes from Chrysosporium keratinophilum, assembly GCA_029850275.1. Classification (NCBI taxonomy): domain Eukaryota; kingdom Fungi; phylum Ascomycota; class Eurotiomycetes; order Onygenales; family Onygenaceae; genus Chrysosporium; species Chrysosporium keratinophilum. The sequence continues at coordinate 1,597,485 of JARBIX010000006.1, forward strand.
TCAATGGGGCCATTGACGGAGCCGAGGATTTGGTCGCCGGTCGGGGAGGTGTATGAGGCGGAACCATTGGCGAAGTGAAGGGGTGTGAGGGACGCGGTCGGGACGGTCATGGTCGCGGGAATGGTGGGACGGGTGTGAAGGAGAGTCGAGCACGCGGTGATTGAGCTCTGATGATTGAACGGTCTCGTGCCTGATGGTCTGTTTCGTGATTATGGTCTTTTGTTTTTTTTATGCAGTCTTGGAGTCAATCATTGATGGCTCTCGTCGGAGAAATATCTACGGAACGGGGAATGTATTTTCCGCTTGAAACTTGGATTAGCTGCAGGACGCGAGAGAACGATGATATGTTTGCTTTTTGCTCAACAGATGCACTTCATGCGCTCGACTAACACTTGCGTATGGCTTGAAGAGCCTGGAGTGTGCACACGTGTGTGATTTACAGCTTCGTTATCGTCTACGTCCGCTGAAGCGCCGGGATCCACGGATCAGCTCCTCACGATGGCGAATCGCAACATGAACGGGGATGAATACGGAGGGTGGGAATTCGCGATTGCAGGTCTTGATATTTTTGGATCGATGAAATGAAGTCCACGTAGAAAAGAGCATCATTGAGCTGCGGATTGCGGAGGAATGGATGAATATCATCGTGTGAAGCATGCATGCGTCCAGACTCCAGAGTGGTCAATCACAGACGTTTTGGTTCTTCCTGGACGAACCCTTGCATAGAAGGTCCCTGGTGTCGCCGATCCAAGTCGTAGTTACGAGGCCTCACGAGGAATCCATGATGATGGGCTTCCAGATGCTTCGTAGAAAGAATCGCGTGAGTCTGTGTCGTGTGGGCGTGGCTGAAGGCAAATCCAAGAGCGTGACAAGCGGCCAAGCGCCCTTGGCCACTCCGGAGATGGCAACAGAGAACGAGAATGAGATTGATTGCCAGTTCAGATATAACCATGAGATATTCGTCTTCGCTGTTGGGATTATCCATCGTCGGAAGCGAGATGCTCTCCACTGCAGCCAAACCAACTTCACCGCGTGCCAAGAGGCTTGGAGTTGCGCAGGCTCAAACCCCGCTCAGCATCGGGGCCAGAACGAGCAGCATCACGCAGAACAGAACGAGGCGCCAGAGCGCACTGCAGACGGCGGCATGGAGGACATCCCGGCGGCAGAGACCCCGTCTGGAAGTGCTGCTGCTGTGGTAGGGCATGTCGCATGCGCATCTCAACCATTCTGCGGATTCTCCGTCATCGCGCAGCTCAGCCTATCGCGGGTTTCAACCGATCCCTTCGACCATGCTGCTTTGGGCGATGGCGGTGGTGTGCCCAGCATCGTTTGCCACGCTCCGGCCACTCAGGGCGACGAGGAACAGACCACGAAGAGAACCCAAGAACCTTTCCCCAGGTGCCAACTCTCGCTCGTCATTCGGTGGCAGTGTAAGAAGTCTGGCCGTGAGTGAATAATAATAATAGCGTGTTGACGTGAATGGCTTCAACGGAACCTGGTCGACGGCGGGAGTGTCCACGATGATGATCACGTTTGCCGTTCTTAGTGATTGACTATTTATACCTCCCAATTTCCTGCGTCCACCCTCGTCTTCTCCTTCTTCTTCTTCCTCCTCTCTCTTCCTCTCGTCAATATTTCCCATCCCGAGGACCATTCCTCTCCATCGCCGTAGACTACGTCTTGCCACTTCTTGTGTAAAGAAGCTAGCCACCACTTGACTATCCCCGGCGATTTCGTGCTAGTCACGACGCTTCTTAGCCTAGTCGACTCTCTCTTATTGAATGGGAACAGAGACTGCCCAGCCGGATGTCGAGGAATCGACTGAACCACCTCCTCGTGCTCCTCTCCATGAAGGGACCACGAGCCATCCTGGACAAGCCATAGACTCTTCAGTGCCCTCCCGTCGCGATCTGGACGACCGGGAGAAGAAGTCTGCTGATCCAGAGGTCATCCGTCGCCATTCCTCTGCCACCACCTGCTCGCAGGCCGAGTGCAAGTGGGAAGAGCAATACGAATTTGCCCATACTTTCACTCCTTCGGAGATTGCGCTGATATTAAATGTTGACTTACAGTAAGACGCACAGTTTTGTTCTTTTCACCTCCAGGCCATCCACTCACTCACTCACTCTTCTCTAGAAATGGACTCAGCAGTGCCGAAGCGGAATCTCGCCTTCGGAGAGATGGCCCTAACAAGGTTAAGAGTGCAGAGGGGATATCCCTGTGGAAAATTCTGTTAAGGCAGGTGTCGAACAGTCTGACTTTAGTACGAGAGATACTTGCTTTCTTGCATGCGGCATCCCCAGCCAGCCCGGTCCTGACGTTCAGATTTCCATGTTAACTGCCCGACATTAGGTTCTAGTGATAACCATGGCGTTGTCTTTTGGAATCCATGACTATATTGAAGGAGGAGTCATCACAGCTGTCATTCTCCTAAATATCATCGTTGGGTATGGGCTTGTCCTCTTGATCTCTACTGTATCTGCTAACTCCAATACAGATTTGTCCAAGACTATCGCGCTGAACAGACGATCCTCTCCCTTCAGGCTCTCTCGGCGCCGATATGCAAGGCTATCCGCAACGGACGGATAGATTCCGTCAAGGCAGAAACGCTGGTGGTCGGAGATGTCGTCCAACTCGCTGTCGGAGACATGGTTCCTGCCGATCTACGACTGTTTGACGGCATCAACGCCTCAACGGATGAAGCTCTGTTGACGGGTGAATCACTGCCTGTCTCGAAGCGCCCTCACGCTGTGTTCTCCACGCGTGAGATGCCGGTTGGTGATCGTACCAACATGGCATATTCTGGTAGCATGATGACGCGAGGTCGTGCCACTGGCATCGTGGTCTCCACCGGGATGAATACTCAGGTGGGCAAGATCGCACAACTGCTTCGAGACAAAGAGCCTGAAAAGGACTCGAATGTCTTTGTCCGCACATGGACGAGATTCAAGAAAAGTTTGATGATCGTCCTTGGCCTGGTCGGGACACCTTTGCAGGTCCAGCTCAGCAAATTCGCGCTGTTGCTCTTCGGGCTGGCCATCGTATTAGCCATCATCGTCTTTTCTGCTAACAAGTGGAATGTCGAAGGTGAAGTGCTTATCTACGGTATTTGTGTAGCCGTCGCTGTCATTCCTGAATCTCTCATCGCTGTCTTGACGATAACAATTGCCGTTGGCACCAAAGCAATGGCCAAGGGTAACGTCATTGTCAGGAAGCTCCAGGCCCTTGAAGCCGTTGGCGGAGTCACAAATATCTGTTCTGACAAGACAGGTACCCTTACTCAGGGCAAGATGATTGCTCGAAAGGCGTGGATTCCAGGTACAGGTATTCTAACAATACATGACACGAATAGCCCCTTTGACCCTAGGAGCGGATTTGTCCAGGTCGACGATTCAGACATCAACCCAGATCAATATCCTCTCGAAAAAAAGGGCTCTTTAACTCGACTCTTACACACGATTTCCCTCTGCAACTTGTCGTCCGTCTACAATCCATCCGACAAATCATCCGTGGACAATGGCTCCGTTACGGACTCAGGTGACGACTGGACCGCTGTGGGCGAACCGACAGAGATTGCACTCCATGTCCTCGCCATCCGATTCAACTGTGGAAAGCAGACGTTGCTTCAGAATCAGCAAATGGAGTTACTTGCGGAATTCCCGTTCGACTCGGCTATTAAGCGAATGACGGTCGTCTACGAGAACAAGGACTCGGGTTCTGTTGATGTCTTTGCCAAGGGTGCGACGGAGGCTCTGTTGCCACTACTCTCGGTAAACGACGATATGAAGGATGAAATCCGCGCTACGGTCGATAGGCTGGCCGGCGAAGGTCTTCGAGTGCTGTGCATTGCGCACAAGACGATTGACTCGAAAGATCTCAGTCAGGTATCAGACCGCGCAAAGACGGAAACCAATTTAAATTTTGTGGGGCTGGTCGGTCTTTACGATCCTCCACGACTGGAAACTGCTGGTGCCGTTCGCAGATGTCACATGGCGGGTATCGCAGTGCACATGCTTACTGGTGACCATATCCGTACAGCGACGGCTATCGCGTACGAGGTTGGTATTCTGGGAACGATGACTCCCTCTGCTCACGCGAGTACGGTTGTCATGGCTGCGGAAGACTTTGACAAGCTGTCTGATGCGGAGATCGATGCCGTCGAGGCATTGCCGTTGGTGATTGCTCGCTGCAGTCCTACGACCAAAGTTCGGATGGTGGAAGCCATGCATCGACGCGGTGCATTTTGTGTCATGACTGGTGATGGTGTGAATGATTCACCGGCGCTAAAGCGTGCAGATGTTGGCATTGCCATGGGCAAGAATGGAAGTGATGTGGCCAAGGATGCTGCAGATATGGTGTTGACCGATGACGATTTTGCGTCGGTGGTCAAGGCGGTGGAAGAAGGAAGACGGTTGTTTGACAATATTCAGAAGGTGACTACCATCCTTTGCGTGTCGAGGCCAACTTAATGTGCTGACCCGTTATAGTTTTTGATGCATCTCCTGATATCGAACATTGCCCAAGTCGTCCTTCTCCTCATCGCCCTCGCATTCAAGGATGAAGCCGGCAACTCCGTCTTCCCCCTATCTCCCCTCGAGATCCTCTGGGCCAACCTCGTCACATCCTCATTCCTCGCACTAGGCCTTGGTCTCGAAGAAGCCCAACCAGACATCATGTTCCGCCCACCCCAAGACCTCCGCATCGGCGTCTTCACACGCGAACTGATCATCGACAAAATGATCTACGGCACCTGCATGGGCGCCCTCTGCCTCGTCGCATTCATTTCCGTCGTCTACGGCGCCGGCGATGGCTACCTCGGCGACGGCTGCAACCAAGACTGGAACGGCACCTGCGACATCGTCTTCCGCGCTCGCGCCACAACTTTCGCCACACTCTCCTTCCTCCTCCTCGTCACAGCATGGGAAGTCAAACATTTCTCCCGCTCGCTGTTCAACATGTACCCCAATGATCGTCACCACGGCTTATTCTCCATCTTCTCCACCCTCTGGCGCAACCGCTTCCTCTTCTGGGCTGTTGCCGCGGGCTTCGTGATCGTGTTCCCTGTGGTGTACCTACCCGTCGTGAACCGGTTGGTGTTTAAGCATTTGGGGATTACGTGGGAGTGGGGTATCGTGGTGGGCTGTGTGGTGGTGTATATCATGCTGATCGAGAGCTGGAAGGCGGTTAAGCGCGCGTGTGGGATTGGAAGTGGGAAGAATAAGGCGTTGACGGAGCAGGATGCGGAGATGAGGGTGGGGTTGATGCCGTTGCCGATGGCGGTGGCGGTGGGCGTGGGGGTGGGGGTGGGGCCAGTGGTGGAGTCGAGAGAGGAGACGATGGAGAAGAAGTAAATCCAAAAATAACAGAAAGAAGTGAGGTTGGTGGATGAAGAGAAGGGAGATTGGCTTATCAACTAAGTTAATCACCGTCCTGATTTATTATTCTGAGACTCAGGCGAGGCAGAAGTCTTGTTCAACACTGGATATTAGATTTGGTCGTCCACTGTTGGGTCATTCTAGGTCGCCTGTTTCATTTTGTGGGATGGCTTTTTGTTGTCTCTTCCTATCTTACAAGTCTGACTTATTGTCGACACTTTCGTTGAGCAGCCAGCGGGTAAATTGGACAATACAAAGCTGAGCTGGCTCGTTCTTTTCTTCTGGGTGGGATTAGTGCGAACAGTAGATAGTACATACTATTAACTACTATAAATCAAAATATTCTAAGATGAGATGTGATAACGAAGCAAAATGTGAACTCGTCTCGGTTCAAGTCTATATCCAATCCGAAATAACCAAAGAATTCGGTGTGCCCGGTTGCGATGCGACGACGATGGGTTGGGAGGAGGCGGAGTACGGAGTATGTACCATTAGCGGAGCGTTGACGAGGAGATATCTTGACGAGGTCTGGAGATTCTTTCATTCACAGATGTTGTATTTCATTTTCTTCTGTTGGTTATTGTTTTCGGGCTGGTCCAACGATGAATCATATCCATGGTAGGTTACGAATACCCAGGAACGGCTACCAAGCACAGAGAGGTTACTACAACGTCACATACATATGTGTAGCCCCAGTCTCACCAACCCGCACCCAGTTTCGTCGGGCATTCAGTCACAAATTCACGATAGTAAGTTACTTTTGATATTCAGACCCAAAATCAATTATAGTATCACTTGAAGATACCTAGTTGTTAGCCATGCAAGCTTGCGAGGTAGTATAGTATACACAAAATCTGTATAAATCTAGCGCTGGAAGCAAAAGTATCAAATGTCCGTATTAAAACCCCGCCGTCAAGGCGTGTTTCCATCCCGTTTTGCCTTTTCCCTCTTCAAAAACCTCTGCCTTTATTCCCATGGATACCGAAAAAAGAGAGAAAAATAGAAGAGATTGGAGATCATCTTCCCAAACGGAATGAGCAACGCCTATGAACGCGAAATAAGAGACAATGATTAAGAAAGGAAAGGAAATCTACCATAAAACACCATGAATCTCGTGTGGTTCTTGGGACATCAAGGAGCGTACTGAGTAGAGGAGAGTAGGGCAAGTGCTGCGGCTTTTGTAGTTCGGTGGTTTTAGATTTAAAGGTTCAGTTTCTTTGGGGGAGGGTTTGGGGTCGTGGTGACGATGCAGATCGCTTGTCATTCATATTATAGGGTAGGAAATCGATCACAGGAGTGGTGATGGGCGGAAACACTCTCACAAACACAAGGGGAATGGAATAAAACTGTAAACCCAAGAATGAACGGTAAGGATAAAACAATTTCAAATGCAGAGTCCTGGCTAAGGAAATGTAGCTTTGTCAACTACCAAAAGGAAAACGCCGATGACTTCAAGATGATCAACTCTCATCCTGAGTCAAACTCCCATAACCCGTATCAGTGCTTCGAACACTCTCCCTCCTCGTCTTGCCGACTTCATTGCTCTTTTCACTCGTCGCAGCTGGCTCTTCTGCGGCATTCTTCTCAGACGAGGACGAGGAGCACGTAGACAAAGACGACGCGCTACTGATTCGTCTCGCGTGCGATTGTCGCCTTCTCTGTTTCGAAGAGGTATTCAACTCTTCAACATCCACACCAGCATTTCGACACGCCTCCACACATCCATCAATGACCTTTTCTGTAAGATTGCTGGTCAGGCCCGATGAGATGGGATTGTAGGCGTTCTTCACCCAGTACATGAGTCCAGAGGCGATTCTACCCAGATCTGGTAGAGGGAGTGGTGATTTGCATTCGCCGTCCGTAGACGCCTGGCTGTCGAGGCTAGAGCACGAAGATGCAAGTGACAGTGAGGGAACTAATCTGTCGTCCATAGAGACAATGTGGAGCAGGTGGTAGAGCGATGCAAAACCCAACAGGGTAAGTTCGACGGCGTCGATAGGGAGTCTGTTGAATAGCTCGATGGCGTTGTGTAAGGATAATTCTGAGGAGGTGGTTCCCACTTGTCCGCGTAGGATAGCGGCAATCATGGCGCAGCGAACTGCAATGCAGATCTCGTCACGAATTGATGGGGGAACCGATGAATCCAGGAAGATGGTCGCACTGGTGGATTCTTCTCCCTTTGGTCGTGGGAGTGCTGCCAGAACTGAATTGATGTTGGAAACTCGATCTTCGTCGAAGAATAGAGCTTTGATGGCGGCCGCTCTGGTGTAAGCTGCAGACGTGGGTGGTGCCGATTTCAAGGCCATTTCCAAGTAACGTTCAAAGGATTTGCGTTTCTTCGGAGCACAGTCCACGGAGACGACATCCAAGGAATGAATGAGAGCTTCCTGGAGAGCACGACTGGACCACCACGCGGCAACAGCGTCAAGAGGAGAGCGAATAGCGCTGTCTTCAACAACGACGTCGAGCAATGAGTCTTCACCATCAGTAGCTTCTTGTGTCGCACGATTCCAAATCATGTTGGAAGCCCTCTGCACTATGGCGTCGGTGAAAATCTCGTCGCAATCATATTCGAGGAGATAGGCAAGGTGGCTAGGTAGAGCGTCTTCATGATCCTTTGGAATCACTTTCTGCATCTGCTGTGCAAGTTGCCATTGGTAATTGGCCAAAATACCAGCAACATTGTCTGAGATTTTGCAAGCAAGAGTGCCGCAAGCGCTGACCCTCCAGAGCAAAATTCGGCAGTGTAGGGACTTCAACATCATCCGGGACAAACTTCTGGGGAGCGTGCCTGCTGCAAAAATGGTTAGAACGAGACGGCTTTTGCTAATTTCAGCGTCGCCGCCAGTCAGCTGGGCATCCAACGCAATATCCCAAGCTTTGACGCGGCCCTTTTCGTCATCTTCCGAAATGCCAGTCAGTGTCGAATACAGCTTCCAGCCAAGGAGGCAACGAAGGCAGTATTCAAGGCAACGGGACGTAACCGCAAACCACTCTGGAAAGAACGTGTGGCGTGGAACTCCAACGGTCTGGATGCTAGTAAGCCATGCATCTCGACGAAATTCGGTGGCACCGCCTGCTGTTGACTGGGATTTTCGTAATCTCGATTTCGGGGGGCTAGGCCGTGAGTAGAAGAGGTATAGGTAGACGAAAAATGCACATCCTACTACAAAAAGGGACGTCATGGCGAAGTGGGACAAGGCTCGAATCTGCCATGAGTTCGCCCTAATCACATAAAGATGACGTCGAACGTAGGTCAGACCTTGGCCTAGAAGTTGAACTGGAATGCCTAGAAGGCCTCGGTCTGCTGATTCTTTCTTCTGGTTCTCGAATGTGCCGACAACCATTAGGCCAGCTAACGTTCCGAGCATAAACTTGTTGGCGAGCCCTCCACGCCTGACACTCGCACCAGGTGAGCTTTGTTCATAGCGTTGGCCTTGACGTGCAATCAATGAGTCAGCGTAATGTGCTTGAGGTCCGGACGGACGAAGTCGTTTAAAGTGTTCAGGCACTTTGATCAGTCCTCCAGGGGGATATAAAGGGTTTGGAGAACCCTCTGGTGAGAAGTCTGCACCGTGAGAAAAAACGCTTGGAGGCGAGCTAGTGGCAGAATTGGACGAAACCGTACATGAGCCCGGTGATGATTCGCTCATCATTGCTGGAAATGCGGTCAGGCCTTGGTCTTGAGTCTTCTCGAGCTGGCGAAGGCGATTTTTCAAAGCAATATTCTCCTCGTCTAAGCGTTTGTTTCGCATTTCTAGATGCTTGATGTACTCTGTGGCTTTCGAAAGGATGGATGCTTTGTTGAGTTTGTTCGTCGATGTGATCGTCTCCTCTTCGTCTTCGAGGTCCTTGTTGGCGCCTCCGCCGAATCGTTGTTTGTATATTATACGTAGGCAAGGCACACTATCTCTCAACTCGGCAATTTTCTCGTTGAGATTGGCTCGATATCGTTTCTCAATCACATTGTGTGATCGCTTTTTGGATGGTAGAGACTTGACTGCAGGAGGTGAAATGCTACCGCCGGAGATGCTTTCCAGCATGCCATCGTCTTCAGAGGACTTCCTCTTCCGTCCCGGGCCAGCGGAGACAGGAGTAGGAGGAAAGTTGGAGGGGCTATGAGATGGTGGACTATGTTCCACGGAGACGTTCAATGCCAGTGGAGGAGCAAAGGAAGACATGTTGTGGCCATTGAAGGCAAAGGTGGGAGAGAAAGGAGGCTGGAGCCCCATGGTTTTGGAGTCAATGTTGGTCAATGCCGTCTGAATCTGTTGTGGCGAGAGGTCACTCCCCTGGAAGGTAAATGCGGGCTCTGCAGACGGCACGGTGAAGTTGGATGGAACGACGACGTTAGTCTCGCTTGAGTTCTTGTTGTTGGCTAGAGCCTGAAGGCCGGCGTCGTGTAAATCCACGTGGTTTGATATGTCGTCGGTGTCGAACTCGTCCCAACGCATCCACTGCGTCCAGTCGGCGGCTAGTTCGTCTGGACTGGGCTTGATCAAGGGACTGTAGTCAGTCAACGGGGTGATTTCTCTTTCGGTCATTTGGGAAGGGTAGAAGAGGACCGGATCGCAAGTATCCGGTTCTGACGAAGAGGAAGCCATGATGTTATAGCTGTCAAAACCGCAGGCAGGTTTGCGGCCAGAAAGAAGGGACCCAAGGGGTTTCGTATCGAGAAAAGTGTTCTCTTTTGGCCCCAGGAAGGTTTCGGGACGAAATGGAGGGTGCGTGCTAGGGTCTCTGTTTTGCCTCCCGAACGCTTTGAGTCAAAAATGGGGGCCTCCTGCGTGGATGGTTGGACAATCAGTCGTCTCAGAGGAAGCTCAGGAACCGGTAGTAATGGCGGGAATTGGAAGATGTAGGAACTGCAGGTGAGGAAAAATGGAGTCAAGAGGAACAAGGATAGAGTCGGCTAGTGGCTCAGGATGCGCAAGTTGATACTGTGTGCTTTGGGCAGAAAAGCGATAATGACTGATATCACGGAATCCGCCGTCGGTTCTCACATATCAGGTCGCGGAATGCTTTCCTGGCTCCTTGCTCTTGAATCAGCACAGGAGATGGAGATGCGTCCAGAAGCTGCAGGTCAGACTCAATTGACACGCAGACGAGCTCCTGTGAATGCAGACGCCATGTATCTGCACAGAGTCAATGGGGGAATGTTGCCATCAAGGGTTGGGATGGGTGAACAATTTTTGATTTCTGATGTCGGCGGTTGTTGATGGTCGTATCAAAGTCGCGAGCTTGCGGCTGGGCCAGGCCCGTCCAAGCCACACGAAGCCACGTGAGCGGGCCTCCATCCGAGTCATACGATTCTATCTCCGGCCGCGCTAATTTGATTGTGGTTTAGCCGTGTTTTACGCTTAACTCTAACCTCCCGAGTTATATCCGGTCGGGGGACGCTAAGCCCAGCATGGCAATCTGCTGCTGGCCTAGGTTGGTGACGTCACTTGAGCTCCGTGCTTGCATGTGACAGCACTCAACGCCATATCGGGAAGAACATGCTCGTTGGGTGCTGATATGGGAGTGCAATTGTATGAGAGACTCAGAATCAATCTGAGATATACCAAGCCTTCAAGGCCGCTGCAATACTGTGTGGTAGCATTCGACAGACGTGAAAAACCCCCTCGACCAAGCTCCCCAAAGAAGCTGTAACTCCGGTATGAAACTCAACCATGCCCGCAACAACGTGCAGAAAATCCAGGGAACCTTGGGTCTTGTCCCCGTTGAACTCTCATAAACCTTCCCCAGGAATAGCTCGCTAAATTAAGGCACGGAATGCCAGTGCGGGAGTCTCAGGCGCGCTCATCGGCGCATGCCGTTCCGCTCTCTTCCTACCAATTAGAGCTCCGCGGCCATCTCCCGCCACTTGATACCGACCGACGATATCTGCCAAACACCACTCGAACAAACACGTCTCGGAATGAGCACATCTTCGGCGTCTATTTGGGCCCCAAACAAACTAGTTCTGTCACAGCATTTGCCATTGACGTTCTATGCTTTTGACTTCAATCATGGCGTGTGACGAAATGTGCCCATTTGGTCAGTCGAGTTGCCAATCCAGAGTTCGTGATTGGCCATGAGGAAGAGCATGCAAGACTGAGAATTGGGAAATCTCTGATGTTGCATGCAAAGGACGGCCAGTTCAGATGCTGATGTTGAGATGAGGTCTAATAGCGGCTATTTCTGCTTGCGTTGCAGCGGGTATTTCATGGACAAATTGCCGAGCGGGAACGGGGGAGATAGGAGAGCACGATGATATCTCGGCCTTGCAACCACGTCTTTGCTATTATTGTTGTCTCTTTTGGTTTGATAACAGAATAGTATCAGGAGCAGGAAAATCTCTGCATATGATCTATTTAGATCTATTACTGTGACTAATCTATTGCGTGTAGACCGCCCATGTATGTACAAAAACACATATCCCCAGCGTTTCTATTCTTATCCTGCAGCCCAAGATCTCTAGAGCCCTGCCTCGATGCCTGCAATTTCGGCCATAACGTTTCTGACATTCTCCTTTGCAGCTTCAGTTGGCGGATCATATGGCCTGCGTGGCAGCAGCTTCTCCTCTGCACCTTCGATGCCGGCTGCTTTGGCCGAAAAGATCGCCGCTGCATATTTCGTCGTCGCGATACCCGATTTGCACGGAGATTCCGCCAACGCTGCCTTGCGATGCAAATCCAACGCTTCGTCCACCCTGCCGGCCTTGTACAGCTGATATATTCTCGAAATCGTCTTGGGAAACACATTCGCGAACGCAGCGATACATCCCGCTGAACCCACGCTCAATCCCCCGATCAAGAAATCAGACTGTCCCCCAAACACGGAGAACTCCTCCGGCGGCAACGTCGCCGCCAAACGCGTGATCTTACCCACACTCGCGCAGGTAAGTTTGACTCCCACGACGTTGGGATTCTTCCTCGCAATAGTCGCAATCAGCTCCGAATCCATATCGACCCCGTTACACACGCCGGGGAAATTGTATATCACCACCGGCAACGGTGACTGGCACGACACGTCGTCGAAGAACGATTTGACCACCGACGTAGTGGTGGCCTTGCCAAAGTACGCGGGTGGCAGCACCAACACGTAGTCTGCGCCCGCCTGCACCGCATCGTTGATGTGCTCCAGCACCTGGCGCGTGGAATGCGCGCCGACGCCAGCCATGATGGGGAAATCTGGTCCGACGGCCTTGCGTGCGATGGCGATTAGCTGTGCGCGCTCGTCGCGCGTGAGGAGGAATGTTTCGGCATTGGTGCCGAGGATGACAAGGCCCGTGAGGCCTGAACGGGAGAGGTAAGAGTAGTATTTCTCCTGTGCGGCCAAGTCGAGGGTGTCGGTCTTGAGGTCGAAGAAGGTCACTGCGGGGCACCAAACGCCAGGCTGGGGAACGCGGGGAGGCATGGCTTTGAGCTGGGTCAACGATGGCTGTTATGGTCTGATCCTATCCTTGCAAGAAACGTGGAGAGAAGCTTGCTTGCTTTCTTTAATTTCGTTTCTTTTTTTAGGGCTCTCAATGGAGGGGTAGGGGTGTGTATATTATTTGTTTTAAACTGTAGTCAGTCAGGCCATCGTGGGCCATCTCAACGGCTTCACCCAGCCTCCCAGTTACGGGAAACCGCTGATATCATCGGAATGCGGGGTGAGGTCCGGTCTGTGTGGGGTTCCCGATACGTGCTCGCCGCCGATCGTTGGTTTCAGCCGGTTGAAAATTGTTCGGAGCTCGCATCGAATCTTCTGAACGTCGGCATCATCCTCGTGTGTTCGTAAACGTGCCTCAGGTTGTTGAAACCGAAACGACTTTGCAGTATGTTGCATGGCAAGCTGCGGTCTCGGGATTGCAAAACAAGCTAATCATTAGTAGCTATTCTTAGATTTGCATTTCGTAGCATCAGGCTCTCGAGCAATAATCCCAGACCCTAAAGCAGCAATTACCAACATGGAGTCCTGAGATGCAGACTGTACAAGGCGATGGAGTCACAACTGACAGCCCCTCGACAAGCGTTGGGCAAGCCCTCCGCGTGCATTTACAGTTTTTATCTAACATCTCAAAAGGCAATCTCGAGATCTACGGGGAAACATTGGGGTGCATCACGAACATGGACCCCTAACTTATAATCGGCTTCTTGCAGCTCAAAGTAACGATACCGCTTGTGGAGTGGGCTACCTGTTACTTGACTGCGGGTCTGGGAGGTGATTTTCGCAACCCTGCGTGCAAGGTGAGAATGGAGCTGTCGTTGAATTTGCCCATCGGCATAGTTCGTTATTGACAAGTGTAGCATCACATATCATGTGTGTCACGCTTGTGGAGCTCCTGTAACCTCATTAGCTACTTCCGTGTCCTGCTTTTGATTAAATGACCATATGTCTGGCGTGTTTTAAACTGCAGCGATGAAATCCCATGTTCAATTGGGGCTCGACACCCTGTGCCTTCCGGTGGAAACTCACACATACTCCAATCTTTAGTGTTCAGATAATTATTGAAATCGAAGGAAAATATTGGCCGTGGGATGCCGTCGTCCATAGTGATAACCAGGGCACAGAGGGGATATTCAATATCAGAAAAGGAGAAAGAAAACGCAAAAACGAAGCAATCAGGGGTATACCTCGTCTGAATTAAAAAGCCGAACGACACAGTGTATTTATACGTTACTCTTGCTTCGCTGATAGGAGGGTTCAACGACCGTGGGATTCTCATTGGGGTCGCGGCGCCCGTCTTCCCAGCACAAACAGGTTAACAGAAGCTTGCTCTCGACCTCAGACGTAAAACTGTTTGGTTCCGCCTAGTTCTCCCTCCTCATAGTAATATTCCTGTGTTTCCAAGCAGTAGCTGGTGATGATAGTGATTCGAACCTCAGGTAGGATTGACAAACCATGAAATCTGCCACCTCAACCACAATTTTTTTCTCAATAGCAAACCAGCTTTCCTGTCGCTCAGTAATGCTGTTATCAAATGGCTGTGCTTTATCAAAATCTTTCCAGATTGCCGTTCCTGGGTCATCTTCCACAGTCATCATATTTCTGAGGTAGATATCATCGTGATACACCAGTGCTTTATGAATCTCATTTGTATCATGAGATTTAGCATCCGTTTCAGGTTATAGTTGAACCAATGCAGCTCATCCACCTTTGGGATGTACTCCAACAGCATCGCCGCGGGAGGATATTTGTTTTTCATGAATGCGTCAAGATGGGGTTGACATCGACTCGGGTCAATACTTTCAATCACTCCAAAGACCTGGGGAGTCTCGAGCACCTAAAACGGCGCAATAATGGTCGATACGCTGCTGATTCACAAACAAAAAGGTTCGTTTCGCGGAGGTTGTTTGGAGGCCAAAGCGGTTCGCGGGTATGGTGCTTTGGGATATATTAGACATGCACATAAATAGCCCAGGACGAAGTGAGTCCGCATACAACTTTCATGGCAAAGGTTTGACCTCTGATAACCACCAAGAATATCATGCAAAATTATCTTTTGGCAATCCGCTCTTTGAAAAATGATTTCGGACCCATCAATGTCTGTAAATTCCATTCTAAAGCCCGATAATGAACAATCAAGGCTGGGGTATCATCCAACACTGGTAACCGCGGAAGGGAATTGCAACAGTTACTCTGTTGGAGGAGGGTTGCTGAGAGACTGCTTTGCTCAAATTTGGAGGAGAGAGCTGAGGCAACAACACCCCGGTATGAGTACTTGTCCTTCAAGTTCACTTTGACTGCTGATTCTTGGTTGCTATTTTTGTGACGGCGCAATCGCGGGGAGCCGGTCAAAGCGCCTGTCAGGCTGCTGCATTGGTTGGTTAGGATGCAATAATTAGTCGCTGCACCGATAAATAAAAAAGGCCCAAAACACCATTTGATGAAAGGCTCATAAGATGGGGAAGCGGACGATGGAGATCTCGAGGATGCATGGATGGATAAGGATCGCGATTAGGGGGTCATGGATGAGGTAGTTAGCCCTCGGCGGGGGTTACCCTGTCGGATCGGAAAAACTAACTAGCCATTAACTACGAGACAAGTTTGGAAGCATGGACGGTTCTGGGTATGCTTGGAGACGGACGTCCCGTCACAATCTCAACCCATATAAATGCCATATCAAGGCGCAGCGCAAACAAAGGCATGTAAAGTCATCCCTCTCTGGAAACCTAAAGGATAACCGTCCTGCATAGGCCTGAAAGCCAGCGTTGAACCTGGAACTACGTTCCGCTGGCACTCCCTTTGCTTCCGTCATCAACTGGCGTCACAAGCTGGACGAGATTTAGGGGCTGAATTTTACCATTCAGGATTTAGTTACCATTAGTCGCTCCCATCCGAAATCCGCCGCTTGCATTGATGGACATGAGGTTGTTCGATTCGAGCATCGAGGTATATATTGAACCTGGCCTGACCATGTCCAAAAGGTGTCTGAAGTTGAAGCGCAACGATAGTCGAGCAATTAAATTGATTTTGAAAGATTCCTCGTAACGTTTCACTCAACTAGCTTTCTTATAAGCTGTCTATCCCCTTCCCTCTGACAACATGATCTCCCTCATGGAATACCTGCAGAGCGGCCTGCCTGCACTCCGGATTGGACAGCACGGCTCCGGGCCTAACACTACGAACGACGCGTTCTCTTCCATGGATATTCACAGCGTTGCTCATTGGGAGGCCTTCAACTTAAATACAATTATCGCACGGCACAATAACCTTTTAACGACGGCCAGCCTTGCTGCAAACCCATGACCAGACTCTCCACCAGCACCCATCAACTCTGAAAATGTTCTTCAGGGTCGTATCAACGAGATGTTGCTGCCACGAATACGCCGAAGCCTCCGAGCAGGATTTGAACAGCTAGCGGCAACCGGGCAGATGGACGAACTTACGCCCCTGGGTTTTGATCGCGGAGAAGCCGCGGTGCTCTACGGTGATTTTAAACCCGACACCGCATACCACTGCGTCGATTTACCTTGCGGAGAGGGCCCAAATCGGGCTCCAGGGGTTGTAAATCCAAGCTGGAAATGGCACATGAGGCTCCGCACAGGAAATAGTTATGAAAGAACCCAGTTTGCTTAGGTCCTAAGCGAGGTCAACTGGCATGGGCGGCAGCACAATGCGCGATATGGTTTCATCCTGACGGATCGTCAAATGGTGGCAATTCGGAGACTAGATGATAACGGAAACCTTGAGGTGTCGACTCCGATCATTTGGGAGGCGCACGGCACGGTAGAAGAGCCCCGCCTGACTATTTTGTTGGCTATTTGGTATCTTGGTATGCTTGCTGCACAGGACCAAGGCCCTGAGCGTTGGCATTTGTGAAAATTGAGAATTGTCGTGTGCAGCCAGGCTAGGAGATATTAAGCTATGATGCACGTTCCTTCTGCTTTTGACCGTGAATGGCCTGCCATTTCCTGTGTGAGCATACTTGCCGTAAAGGTGGAACCAAAGGGGAAATACGGAAGGAAGCAAGCGCTGGGGAGCACTATCCCTAAGCACCAATCATCATATGTTGCTTTGGTCGTCCTTTCCCTTATCCCCTTCCTCCTTTTGCCTTTCTTCTTTGCTTATTTACAAGAGTATAAAAACCAATTTTGTCTTGGAGAGACGGTGGATGATGGACAAAGCAAAGATCAGTTTTACAAAAGGCTGCTGGAAGGGTTTAAGGCGAGTTTTCTCTTTTTGAAGGTCATATGTACATTCGGATTTGATCCGAGCGCAAAAAAGAATGACTCATCCTCAAGTGCGAAGAGGTATCTTCGCGATAAAGCATAGCACATATGTGCTGTATCTCGATACGGCAAGCTCATAGGGCATAATCATCAACCCTTTTTGGTGGAAACTGGTACATATTCTTGTCGTTAGAGTGCCCAATTCAGGGCACAGAGTTGATTGCATCATCCTGTTGGAAGTTTAAGCCGAACCAGTGTATAATACTAAATGTTCAACATCGAAAAAAAAGGCAGCCATAATGCAACCAGGGGTGATATCTGGCTGATTTCTCAAGGCTTTGAGCAACAAAGGGTATTCCCACATCGTCATACAGCATCCGAGAAGGATTCCATCAAGCGTTCAATCAAATAATTTGACCAGAGGATGTGAGCGTTAATCGCAGACACGCCTAGCTCTCAGCATCAGAAGTCAACGGAAAGCTTGCTTTCTGCGTCAAACATGATACATAAAGGTTTGATCCATCTTTCCATTCTCATGGTCATGTTTCTGCAAATTCCAAGTCATTGGTTAGTCACGATTTCAAATGTTGTATTGTTTCTGGCTAAAAAGGGGCGTCACTTCACTGACCATAACATTCGCCATCTCAGCTACTATACGGTTCTCACAGGCAATCCATTCTTCTTGCCTTTCCGTAAGCTTGCCGTTGAATGTTTGCGCCCTATCGAAATCTATCCAAATCGCTCTCTCTTGATCACCTTCGATAATCATCATATTTCTCGGGTGCACATCACTATGCTCCACCAATGCGTCGTGGATCTCATTGATGCCGTCGACGAAATTCTGCATCCGCTTTGGGTTGTAGTTAGACCAGTGCAGTGCGGTCATGTTAGGAATATATTCTAACAGAATCGCTGTGGGTGGATGCTTGTCTTTGAGAACTGCGTGGAGATGGGGTTCGCAAAGAGCAGGATCAATATTCTCTATGGTTCCGTAAAATTTGGGAGTGATGCCTCGGGCACAGATTCCAGCCTCCGTCAGACGCCGATATGCAGTAGATTCGCAGATGAAGAGAGTTGTTTCACAGTCTGGCGATTCCAGTGGGAGTTTGGGGCCGCGCCCATGATGCTTTCAAGATAGGTCAGATGGTCGTTACTCAGAACAATGGGTATAGGTTGACACACCACTTTCATCACACAGGTCGTGCCCCGGACAACTACCAGGAACATTACACAAAATTTCCGTTTTGCTATTCTTTCCTTGAAAATGACTTCGGATATATTGAGGTCCGCAAATTCCATCTGGATGGTTGTGATTAAGATAAAGGTAGCAGTTAGAAAGTCATCGAGCAGGAACGCTTGAAAAGAAAGCCAATTATTGAGAAGTCGAAGCTACATGTCTGAAGGCAGGTAGCTGGATAAATCATCCAAATGTAGAACACCTGAACGGCTTTTTGGGATCGCCTAGGCTGCAGCAAGATAATAAAGCTAGGATCAGAAGTGGGCCCTCCCGCATAACTATCGAAATTTCATCGGCTCAACTAAGTTAGCTGGCTAATGATAGTCGCAGAAAAGCCGGGCGCTTAGCCAAGTTAACTTGGAGCAGTTTTTGCTTCTAATTGAAGTCAACCTGTTGTGCTAGCAACCGCGTGAAAGTTCGGAATATGACCTCATGAAGAGCAATAAGCCGAATTTGGTTTTTCATAGCATCCGGAGATAAACAGAGTACGAGTGTGAGTGGAAATGTCGAAGCTCGCCCCTGATTCGACTCGGTGTGGTGGCTCGCAAAACCTCATCGGGCTCGAGCAAGCATCTATCGATGATGTTAGTTTTGGATCGTTAAGAGTAATGCCAAAATCGGAGCCATAAACTAAACGCCAAGGTGAATTGGTGAAATAATTGCACGCTGTACGGATATGGCTACCAGAGGTCACGAGCTCCCGAGATATAACTACGGGTACGGGGTAGCCAGCAGGAGAACGAGATTGAAACCAAAAGGTTAGGGGTTTATTTTGGCGCGAAAGCCCGTTTGACGGGCAAGAGATGCTTGAACACCCTCAAAGGTAACCCTAAATCAGGCCCGAAGCTACTATCAAACGATGGCCAAGATGAAGAAAACAACATCCTGCCGGGGATCATAACTCCCACCGGAGTCCTCCCATACTGTCGGGACCCAAGATTTTGGAATAGCCAAGGTCTCGGCGGCCATTCTGAGCCAGTCTTTTCTCGTCGGGAGAAAATCTGCAGATCGCATTCTAGGCGCGAAGAGTAGTCTTCACGATAAAAACGTAACACGCGTATGTACTGTACGGAGTACGGGGTACTCTATGTTAACTCGGTGAATGGTGTGCGCGAAAAAACAAGGAGATGCACAAAGAAATATTGGGGACACAGACACCACGTAGGACAAAGTAATGTCGATTGCCGACACCGGCTGTTTCGGAGAAGTAATGATCGACAATCATGCACGAAGAGGTGCCCGTTTTTTGATGAATATTTACGCTTCATTCTTTTAAAAAGGGCATGGCAGATGGCAATGGCAAGATACAAATTTGATGGTTACCAACCTTTATTTCTTCAACAAACCGGAGCTGTCTCTGTCTGGACCATGGAACGCATCAAAGGACCTAATAACTGTGACAGCACCGAGGATGATGCTGCTAAGCATGGAGACCTTGCTCTTGCTATCATTGGAGACAGCCGGGTGCAAATTACAGAAGCAGATGTAAGCTCACAGTAAACCTTGCGTCGGGTCTAGCGAAACCACTGGTGATCGTGATATCGATCCTATGCTTATCAACGTGGTGTTAGAACGCTCGAATCCGAAGAAAGACAGACAAAGTGATTCTTTCAATCCTTGTGTGGGTATACTTCCTGCAGGTAAGTAGTGATGTTGTGTTTGTCTCCGAAAGAGTCACGTCATAAGTATTCGAGAAGTCCAGCAAACTGCACTCTGTTTTCACCTCAATCTCAAACTGACAGGGCTGCAACCTCAGATTTTGGACAAGTCAGTACTCGGATATGGCGCCATTTTCGGGTTACAAGAAGACACCAAGCTCCATGGGAACCAGTACTCTATGGTCGGTTCGATCGCAGCTATCGCACAACTGGCATGGCAGCCATTTTCGATGATTTTAATAGTCAAGGTGCCGCACCGTATCCTCATGCCGACTCTTGTATTAGGATGGGGCATCGCACAGACCACAATGGCACTATGCCACAGTTACTCCGGCCTTCTAGTCACTCGGTTTTTCTTGGGTATCTTTGAAGCTGGCTGTCTTCCGCTATTTAGTGTCATCACTAGCCAATGGTACCGCCGTGTGGAGCAGCCTATCCGAGTCGCAGCTTGGTATGGCACAAATGGGGTATCCACGATCGCCGCGTCCGCGCTTTCGTACGGATTGGGCCACATTCCATCTGAGGTTCTTAAACCATGGCAGATGTGTGTTTCTTTGCAGCTTATAGTTCCATCTCACGAAGTTGATGTTGACTCTTTCATAACAGAATTTTCCTCTTCGTTGGCCTACTCACCATCGTATCCGCCCCTTTCGTCTATTGGAAACTCGACAATGACATTCCATCCGCAAGATTCTTGATGGAACAGGAACGTCTGCAAGCCATCGAAAGACTCCGCGCAAATCAAACAGGAACTGGTTCACGTGAGTTCAAATGGAGTCATGTCTTCGAAACGCTTCTCGAACCCAAAACCTACCTCTGGGTCAGCATGAGCTTGCTCCTCAACGTCGGTGCCTCCGTGACAAGTATTTTCGGGCCTCTCATCCTCAGTGGTTTCGGATACGACAAGTACACCACCTCATTGCTCAACATGCCATTTGGCGCTGTGCAGGTAATTATTATTCTTCTAGCTTCGTACGTGGCGCAAAAAGTACGCGTGAAATCCGCAATCCTTGCTGGACTAGCCTTTCCAGTCATCGTCGGCCTCGCGATGATGTATGCCGTGCCGCGAACAAGCTCGCAACAAGCACCTCTTCTCATAGCCTACTACCTCCTCGCGTTTCTGTTCGGAGGGAACCCACTCATTGTTGCCTGGATCGTCGGGAACACAGGCGGCACCACGAAAAAATCCATCAACATGTCCATCTACAACGCTGGTTCGTCGGCAGGCAACATCATCGGCCCACTGCTGTTTAACAAGAAAGATGCCCCGGGATATAAACCAGGTCTTCGAGCAGTGTTGGGTATCTTCGTTGTCCTTGTCGCAGTGATTGCTATGCAGGTTGTCAACCTCAGGGTGCTGAACAGGCTCCATCAACAGTCGCGAATCGAAGAGGGAAAGCAGGCGACTATCAAGGATCGATCCATGAGGGATGAATATGTGGATGGAGAAGAGGAAGGTGAGGCTGAAGAGGCCCAGAGGTTGGGCGATAACGCGTTTCTGGATCTAACAGATCGAAAGAACAACGAGTTTGTGTATATCTATTAGGTTTAACTCCTTCAGGTACCAGTATTAAAGAGTGTCGAATGTCTCCTAGTATCACTGAAATGATCTCTGGAGATGAAGTCGATGGTTGGAGGTCCATCTCGTTATTCACGTGAAATGATTTTTGACGGGATCCGGATCTCGGCTTCCCGAATTCCCGAGATCCCGTAGGTTGAAAGGTGCCCGATCCTGCGTAGCATCTCCTCGCTGCTTTTGGCTGGCAGCACAACAGACCTCTTATTCATCTTTCTACTTCAATTCTCGAGGTCTAATATTTATGACACTACTCGATCAAATTCTGAGAATGGTTCTTCTTTTGATATACCTTATTATAGCTATTTAACCGCTGGGGAAAGCCAGCTTTTAAAGGCAAGTAAAGGGGCATATCATATGTTCAAAATATGCGGTCAATTTTATAGATGCTGAAGAGAAAGCCGCAACCGTATGTATGTATGTGTTTGTATGTACAGTGCATAGAATAAAAGGCCTGTTCAATGGCGACTAAGCCATGTATCTAGTGTCCCACGTACAAGCTGTCGAAGCTCATCACGGGGGCCAGATTCATTTAGCAGCCGACGTGGACAGCTGCAGACTCTTATTAGCTCATGTTTCAGAATTCGAGAGAGATAAAAAAGCGTAATCTCAGCAATTGACATACCATTGGCGAAGAGAGAGAAAGTGTCAGCATTTTGGAAAGCTTGCTGAGCACTAAGGCGGCGGATGTTTTGGTATCCGTACGCATGGTCTGTGCAGTGTGGCTGGACAATAGCCGGGTTGTGGGTGATCTCGTGGAGGACAGTGGTAGCTTGGTCCTGACCGTGGCACACGTTGGTGAGGGCGGGCATACGGTAAAAGATTGGGCAGTTGGTCATATGGTTCTGGGATGGAAGGGTATACGCGATGGTGTTGGGACGGCAGCGGCCCATGCGGTCAGTGCAGTCGTACGTGGTCCTTCCGCCATTGATGGTGGATTCTTGGCCAACAGCGGCAAAGCGCCGGGCGACAGCTTGGCGGGTTTGGGCGCTACTACTCTTGAAATATTCCTGGACCTTTTGGGCATTGCTTTGCGCAACCCGCGCAGACCGTTGGCTCAGCTGCGCGGAGAGTTGGATGGCTCTCACGGTGGCAGTTCTTCGGGCCCCAGTGCAGGAGTTTGTGAGCCTAGTACGGCGCTCAAGTGGTTTAAAGGCCTTCTCAACAGTAGCAGCGACAGCGCCATCAACATCCAACTCGAGGTCGTTGGCCTGGAAGATCATAGCACCCGTGAGCTCGGTGCTGTTGGCTTCGGCGTAGGGGATGAGACCTTCCGATGAGACGGTGAAAGCACCACCACTGGTGAGGTCAGCTGTAGAGGCGATGTCGAATTCCTTCTCAATACTTTCTCCCGGGGCAAGGGGCACAAATTCGCTCATTGGAAGGTCCTTCATGTAGACATGTTGATAGATACCCTCAAACTGAACCGGTTTGCCTATAACTAGCGTTAGAGAGAGCTATCAATACCGGTATGAATGGGTCAAGTCGTACCATTCTGGAAGATTTCAACCTTCTGGGTTGGTCCGTCGTCCAAGAAGTTGTTGTAGCTGAGTAGGTTCAGCACGCGGTTGGCTTTGTTTGTGATTGTGGCCTTGATGCGCGTATTATCAACGGCAGTAAGCTGGACATCAAGCCCTCCGTCCGCGCGAGGCAAGTGTGAGACGGCATAAGAAAGGGCAGGTGATGCCAGAGCCGCCAGGGCTGAGAGAATTGCAATGAGCTGCATAGTAGCTAATAATTGGAACAACCAAACGAAAGATCAACAAGATCAGCAAGTCCAGAATGAATGAACTGGGTAGGGACCTCCCGTTCAACGGCGCTATCAAACAACAAAAAACAGTTCCAAGTCTTGTGGCGCGCAGGCGGTTTATATGTCTCTGAGTCACGAGACTCGAGGCCAAGATTGACACAAGAGAACGCTCTATCGGTCGACACCGTGGTTCTCATGGAACCCTGGCATCGGCATGAAGTCGACCATAGTCAAATCCGTTGACTCTGGGGTTTGCAGGCATCTTACTCAGGAGACCTATGATATATTCCTCCTGGATCATGACGAGAAAGTCGCTCGCAGGGATGCTGTTCCCGAACAGCGTTGCTGACCGAGCAAATGGTTGTCATCCTCAAGGACCAAATATTATCTCCAAGTTCCATATAACTGTGCAGTTATATTGTTTGGTTTGTTTCCCACACGTTTCGTGCTTTCTATGGTCAAAGAAGCAAGCAGCAATAGGAGCAACCGGATATAAAACAATGATACTGATATCAATTTGTAAATATCAAAAACAGGGTATCGTGTGTTTGGAAACCAAACAGGTTGATGCTCGAAGCGGCTGCGTATCGCTGGTCATCTTTCTGCTCATACACCAAAATGATGACCTTGAAGTGGTCATAGCAGCATATTGAACTGTCAGTGCGCGGCTTGAGGGCGCTGGTCGGCGTCCTGAAGATGCTCCGCGGAAGATCACGGACATGCGGCCAGAGAACCAGCCGACTGGCGGAGACACTATCCAGTCAAAAGCCATCACACACAATTCGACAGTATGGTGATGTCATGATATGTAAAGGGCCGAAACCTCTCATGTGTCTTGAACATTGAACCCCGGCCCGAGAGGTGACATCTCGGTTCCAAGGAGCTCGCATCTCCTTTACTTGCCGAAATACGGAGCGACGGGGGCCGATCGACAGAGCCTGGTTTCCGACCCCAGAAAATAGATCTGAATTATTCATAAAGATGATTCTGGATCTCCATTATTATTCTATAAACCATTATTTGAACGGCCGATCGACATCTTTCTGGGGTGCAGTCGCATCGGCTGGGAATGTGGAGTGGAGTGGAGGTGGCTTAAACACTCCTCGTGGGGGTAGAATCTTCTTCAAAATATTCCAGCAATTCTCATAATTATGTGCTTCGGAATATATTGCGAAGACCGTTCCTGCCCACTCCTTTTAAATACATTCATACCATCAGTCTGTGAGAAAACGGATGCTGGTGCTTCAACTTTAAAATACTGACAGCTCAACTTACTCGGACGAAACGAACTAGAATTTGATTGAAACTCGGATCTTCAGGCCCGAGTTTGAGGTCTTGATCAACGATCGCAACCATGGGTTTGGATTTGCTGACCGACAACCCCGGTTGTTGACAGGCGATGTTTCAATGCCACGGCACCGACTGCAACGGTGTTGAGGCTTCGTGCGTCTTGTCAATGGTGCACGCGGGAGGCTTTCCCCTCATTTCATCCATTGCGCGATATCTCGTCCACTCATCTTTTCTGTCAGGCAGAAATCTCATTCGAGACTGCCGAGCCATTGGTTTCCACACAGGTGATATGAGTTGGAAGATGAGGATCCGTGTTGTGGTTCCAAATTGAAAAAGTGCGCTTTGCCGGACTGGGAATAGCGCAACGCGTAAATCTCAGGACGCGTCTGGGCATTCTGGAATAACTAGCTGAGGTAAGCACCGACCAAAAAAGTGAAACGATCGATTGGGACTCGAACCTCAGAACATTTCGAGATTTTAGAACAGGAGGCACTATAGTGTTCAGGGAAGGGATTTGTGCCCTCTGAGCAAGATCTACTCAGCCATCTCTCTCATCACACAGCTCGCCTGATAACCTTGCTTCGTTCCCGTCGAGCCCACGCTTTGAGTCCCCAGTCTTGAACCGTCTCCTCAACCACACACCAGCGAAAGATAGTTAGGCGAGATATGCTCGCCGGAAAACGGGGCAAGCGGAAAGGGAGGTTGAGGCGTTGATCAAGCATTGGTTACCGCTTCGTCGCCGGTATCAATAGTTCAAGCGATCGATGCATGATCGAATGCTGCCACGCTACGAGGATGCTATCGTGATACAAGACAACTGACCCTGTTCAGGAATGCGAGTCGGTGGAAAGAATCCGCAGACATACCCAAGAGCCAATTCTACTGTCTTTGGTTACATTTGGTTTGCATGTTGACTTTACTGTCTGTACGCATATAGGCCGTCTCTCTACATTACAATGCATATAGATGAGTTGGCCACGCCGAAACACGCAATATGATACCGGTATTTTTTGTACAGCAAGAAGTTGGGTATAAAAGGAAAGATTCACCATCTATGCAATGAAGCTGCAAAACGGAATGAAAACCTAGAAGAAGATCGTTCATATGTCCTGGTCACATTTACCAAACGGCGCACAACCTACAATCCACTTGCTCGAACCTTTCCCATCTTGCAGTAATCTGCAACCCGAATCTCCTGTTCTGCAGTCAGACCATCAAGTTCTAATGCCTGTTGCAGCAAAGACCTACCTCAAACGACCATTTCTCATAGGCTGGGTCGGTTGTTATCGTATGAAAAAGGTCAGGCTGATCACCTCTAACAAAAACATTGCGATAACGCCAGTCTGTATGAAGCCATTCGACATACGTGGTGGGTGGCTCTGCTCGTTGATTACTTAGGATTCGGCTCTAAAATGGCATGTCATTATGCCGAAGATCAGAGCTTGGCTGCGGAGACAACTTACTGTTTTCTTTCCACCATTCTTGCTTTGTTAGATTCTGCTCCCTAGGTGGAGTTGCAATTGGCGGATTGCTGAAATTTAGGTTCGATGCGAATGGCGATGTGCTTCCAATTGTGGCATTCCTTAACATGGCGTCTACGAGAGGCTTGGTGTTTGTTTCTTGGATAGGTTTCAACGGCATGGCCGGCGTCTTGGGGAGTCCATTCCCAAATACGGGCAGTGTTTTCTCTTTGACGGCTGGCTTTGGTCAGCTGTTACGCATGTAATATATGAGAAACGGACTTTCTATTGCATACCGGCGGTGCCATTGATAGCTTTTGTCAACGCGCCTCTCTTTGTGTACCGTTTGCAGATTTTAAGGCCCTCCTTGAGAGTATCAAGCTTGGCGTTGGCAAAGCTTCGTTCTCGCTGGGATTCTTCGGATTCAGCCCCGAATTTAGTGAGCTCTTCTTCGTCCATCTCTGCAATCTTGGACCCAGATACAATTTCATCCAATCCCCAGAGGAGGCAATTCTCGACCGCCAACGCTTCGACGTTATCCACGAATACGTTCAGCGCGACGTCGTAGTATGCGAGCATGCAGTCAAGAAGCTCAGAGCACGCATAGAGATCCATATCTAGTTCTACATTGTTAGACTTCTCTGCATTCTCGGCCCTCTGCTTTCGGATTTCGTCCACCCGTTTCACGAATTGGCGATTGAGAGTCGCAGGAAACTCCCTCGTGTAGGGCGTGAGCAGCTCATCAACTTTGCTTTTCAGCTTCTCGAGTCGGACATCCATGGCAGGATCCAGAACGTCGCATAAGATCGAGTCTCGGACGGAAGGCTCGGTAATATAGTCGACAAGATCTTCAAGCAAATTCTTGGTTACCTCCCAACAATCCTGAGCGTGCTTTTTTGCAATCCGTTCCCAAGGCTCCGCGTGCTGGACAAACAAGTCAAAGATTAGAAGGGGATTAAAAGTTCCTTCAAGTTCACGGCCCTTGCTTTCTTGAAGAAGCGCTTGGACCTCACGGAGATAGGCATGTCTTGCGATTGGTTTTGGTCGATCCGGCGGCGGTAAGATGCTTGGAATGCCGTTGATCTCCTTGCTATGACCCTTCTTCTCTATTGTAGTCGCAAATTCCTGACTTAGCCGCCGAATAACAGCACGGAGACGCCGACTGGGCCTACCCTCCTCGGACCGGAAAAATGGATCACTATATTGTCCGTTGAGACCTGCGCGTACCAGAGACTGGAAGCGCTCAGAGAAATTCAACAAGTAACGTAATTTATCCAACTTCGAAGCTCGCGCGGGTCCAAGTTTTCTCAGAATCTCCCCGCAGGATTCGATCTCTGATTCGATGTCTGTGATCAGACTCGGAAGCTCGCTGGTAATCTGGTTGAAAAGGATCTTGCTCAGACGAGTTCTCAATGCCCCAACTCCAACGCAATTGCGAGGGAGAGAACTCCACGGTGCTTTGTCTAAGAAGGCACGCTCGGTTTCATCCCGGTCGTAATCGACATTCTGCTTGTCGGAAAAACTGGCATTTCTCAAGACATGCCACCCAAGGCGAAACGAAACCTCCTGATTTTTAGCCAAGGCAAAGAAGGATGCTTCGCTTGGAGATCCAGAAGGAAGGGTATCTGGTTTGGTGATAATCCCCATTGTCCGGTGGCCGTTCGGGTCCACGGCCTTAGCCATCCGTAGGACGATCTGGTTAGCGAGATCATTTTTGGCAGATACTACTGCCAAAATGATGCTTCGGGCCTCCTTCATGTACCGGTTGACTATCGACTTGATAACCTCCACATCCGCATGGCTCTGAGATTTATTTGGGGTATGAATCAGGCCGGGCATATCGACAAGGGTGAGGTGAGGTTGATCCGGGCCAGAGAGTTCAATCTGCAAGATATCTTCACAAAACGAGCTATCTCCAGACAGACCCATAACTTCTTTCGCGGACGCGATCAGCTCTGGAAGATCCTTCAACTCAACCTGAGATTTGACAAAATTTTTCAATTTGTCCCGATGTTCCTTAGTTGCGAGAGGTCTTGGTAGAATCATGACCGAGGCTGACTTTTCATTCGAGCGCCGTAAGCTGACTTCGGTGACGAAACGTGTGCACAAGCCGTCATTGATGGGAAACGCGACTTGCGATATTGCTTCGAGAACAGAGCTTTTTCCTGAGCTCTGGTCGCCGCAGACGATCAACTGGGGAAGAGAAACATAATGACTGATGCCTTGACTGCGCAGTTTGTCGATCTGATCGAGCAGCTCAGCCTGATCAGTGCTTTGCAGCGCGTTTAACGGTGGGTTTTTCGTGCCAGCCATGGTCGCGTTGGGTTCTGAGTTGTAGTTGACTTTGTAATGTCCAAGTTGCTATCAGCATCCAAGCATCGTTGCATAGAAAAGAGTGGAACGCGGGGAGTGACTCCTTTTAACTTACCCATTTCCAACCCTGCGTGGCTTTCAATTTTCGCAAGTTTCCTGGTTAAAAGCCCAAAATTCAGACACTGATATAATTAGATTATGAATATACGATCCTGGCGCTTAATGAGTGGCTGAGAAACGAACTCGCATAACACCAAGCAAGCCAACACGGGCGGAGGCAGAGAAAACAAGGGGTTGAGAAAAACAAAGGAGAGTTCCGGAGAAAACAATGCGACTTGAAATCCAGACCTCACATCCCCTTCTCGATTCCGCCGGAACTCACTCTCCTCCACTAACTGCCTTGCTGCAACAGGCCCCGAAATCCTTCATAGCCCTGTCTGGCCACTTGTGTTTCTTTATTCAAGCCCTTGCAATACGAAGAACCAAGGCGTTGCGTTGAGTACTGCCGGATGTCTTGCCAATAGAGAGCTGTGACTTGTCAATGCGCCCGCAATATTCTTCCTGATGAGTTCGATGCTTTAGAAATACCCATTTCTCGCTGACATGGCTTCTTTAAGCCGCAATATATTTCGTGTTTGGCGAACGCAATCATTACCAATTCGGAATTATTCCTCCTCAACATCTCCTACCATCGGTTCCTGCCAACTGGTTGAGGAGGAATCGCTCACGTTCTATAGACCGGAGCTCTTTTATCCTGTGCATGTTGGCGAGGTTTTCAACTCCAGATACCAAGTCGTCGGGAAGCTGGGTTACGGGGATTTGTCGACAAACAGGCTGTGCCGTGATCTGTCGTGAGAAAATGCCCTTGATCCAATACTCCTATTGATGAACCAGATTTAGTAACATTTCCTAGCGATCATGAGTACGTCACACTAAAGGTTTGTACGTTGGAAGCTTCAAACCCATGCAGAGAGCGTGATGTTTATACGCATCTCAGGAAGATACATTCCACCCATCCGGGCCAGCGAAGAATTCGTCCAATGTACGATGCATTCGATATTTCGGGACCGGATGGCCAGCATGCATGTCTCGTTCATCCACCAATGCATATTACTCTACTTGATTTTATGCAGAAACTGTCCACGCGACGGCTAGACCAAGATATCCTGAGACTCACTTTGAAATATCTGCTAAGCGGTCTTGATTTCTTACACACTGAAGCAAAGGTTGTTCATACCGGTCAGTTTGATGTCTGCCATATTATAAAGGACTAGCAGCTGATATCCAAAACCACTTAAGACTTGAAAGCGGACAATATTATGCTATCCGTAGCCGACAAAGGCGTTCTTGAGGATTTTAGCAATTCCGAATTACAGGATCCCAGCCCAAGAAAGATCGTTGACGAGGTACGAACCATTTACACATCGCGTGCTCTACGTGATCCCCAAGATAGCAACTGGGGCCCTCCATTCTTGTGTGACTTTGGTGAAGCCAGAATCGGAGAAACACACACTGTGAAAGTCCTTGGTGATACCCAACCACATGTATACCGCGCTCCGGAAGTAACTTTTCGGATGTCCTGGAATTCAAGCATCGATATCTGGAATGTTGCAAATCTGGTGCGACTACCTTACCTTTAATAACGTGATTACTCTACTGATTATTCGATCTAGATATGGGATTTGTTTGAATCCCATCGACTGTTCCCTGACATCTACCGGAATAACGAATATTGCCTGTATAAACATGTGGCTAAGATTGTTTCCGTGCTGGGCCCACCGCCAAAAGAATTCGTATCAAGAAGTGAAGACACAGCGAACTGTTTTGACGGCGAAGGTAAAATTGTTCCTATTCAGTATTGGCATCCCAGATAACCGCAGAAAACATATTAAGATTGTGGACCTTAGGTAATTGGACGGCTACCGAAGCAGAAAAGATCCCGAGTTATCGTCTTGAGGATGCAGAGACCGTTCTGGAGGGAAGAGAGAAAGAATTGTTCTTGCAATTCATACGATCCATGCTTACTTGGCTTCCAGAACATCGAAAAACAGCCAAACAGTTACTGGATGACCCCTGGCTAAACGCATAAAAGAAGAGGAGCGGTATCGAGGAGTCGGATAAGATCCTCATTGGAAACCGTCTTGAGGCCAACACCATCCAAAGGAAAGGTAGTAGAGTTATCTTTGCTGCGAGGCTGCGAGGTTGACAGAGTCTCAAACACGCAAAGAAGGGTGTGAAGGATAAATACATCAACGGTCAGGGTGAATGATGCATATCCGGGGTCATCCGGAGCCCTTGTCGGGACCTCCTGGTCGAGATCGATCATGTCGCAAAGCGCCATGGTTGAGAAGATCAAAGATTCGAACTTAGCACAGAGAATACTGCCCAAATGGCACAGGACAGCAAGCTCCGTTGTGGAGGCTCAATGTCCGTGATAATTATCATGACGGGATTCTCCAAGATTTTTCTAGGGAGTAGTTATACACACACCCTCACACCCCCTTTTGCTATTCACACACCCCCGACCCTAAAGCGGTGGTTATAGTATAATAATTTAGAAATATCATAGCGAGCAAATTTCGAGTTCTGGAAGTTGAAAACTCGATATTCAATTTTGAACTACTCAGTGCCTGAAGGTTTCCTTGCAACAAGAAACTAACTAATTATCATAGAAACCCCAGAGCTCGTGCGATTGCTGAGAGCCAAAAAAAAATATATAAAAGTTCAATCCCATGTCGGAATGAAACCAAGAGAGACCTACGCCGCGATCCAGAGAGATGAGCGCCCATGGTATAAAAGTCGACTCCTTGCCCTCCTTACAGTGGCTTTGCGGCAGGCTTGTTACTGGGGCATCCTTTCTCCGCAGTATTATCGACCTACAACAACAATGCATATAGCCTCACATCAACACCTAGACAACTACATCAGCTAATGAAACGTTTGCATACGCGCCAGGAAGCCGTTGCGCAGCTGAGTGCTTTTTCTTCCAAGCACAGATCGTGTTGAGTTCGTGCCCATGCGGAAGACATAAAACGGTCCGCAATTCCCTTCTCAACGACAAACAGAATCCATCCCAAAGCAACAGCATCACTGGCCTTTTAGAAGACTCTTGCATCCCTATTAAACTTCTGTGACAAGGCGACACTCCTGCCTCCTCCTAACCCAACACGAAGCCCAAACTGAAAGCCCAACTTCCGGCCGGCCCAGCATGGCTTTCAATCCCGTCCATTTTATCCCAGCAAGTGAAAAGGACTCGATGATGTCTCTTCCTGTTCAGATTATTTATCTAGCAGGACATAGTCCGAAGGCAGAGATCAACCATTGGTGTCTGTACCTCATCACCGGCGAAAACCAATCCGTCAGAATCGACTGTCAGCCCAGCTACAGTGTCCCGAGCACCGTTTTATCCGGCGGTTCCAAAGCCAACGTTGTCGTATCTAGGCTGAACGATGTCACGTCCCATAACGCTATCAAAGCGTTTGACCTTGCCGTGCAACCACCCAATCTGACTGTTCGCGACGTTTATGACGCCTTGATTGAGAATGGTCAACACAAGTACGAGTTCGATTCTAACGGAGTCGGCTGCAGATTCTGGATGTTAAGCCAGCTGGACCTCTTGCAGCAGAAGCAAATCCTCACCAACCCACAGGAAGTTGCGGCGGCTAAAGATGGACTCCTCAAACTTTGGCCTGAAGGAACGCCTCTCGCCCCTTGTCAAGGAGCCTATTATCAGTGATAGGACAGTCGAAATCGCGTCAACCACATCAACAACAGAGAATGGCCTAAATTGATGAACCTAGTTTTCGGTTACATGAAAGGATGGGTGAAAGTTCTCTCTTCTCGCCATTCAAGCCTGAGCTATCTCTGCTTGATAGAAACGCACTTAGCCCTGTCATTAGAGGATTAGATCGAAAGTACGGAGTATTAGGACCACGAACCATTTCCATTTCTTCGCGGAATTAATCATGCACCAGCCCATCATCGTGGCGGGGCTTGATGATTAGGTTGCATGGGGCAAAATGTATGAGCATCAGCCATGTGGTCATTCAGGAGTATTCGTCCACCCCTTGAAAATGGAGAATGTTAAAATGCAGCAGTTGCTTCAAAGCCTCGATGGCATGGATTAAATTCCACAAGATTAGCGTGGCCCGACACACAACGAGCTCACATTGTACTGTACAAAATCAGTGAATTTAGGGATTTTCGATTGCCCATCTCTCAACCACCATGACCCCAGAAAGGTAGATGATATGTAATTATTTTATAATCGGTCAATAACATTGTATATAGCTGTATTGTACAGTAGTTAGATCCGGAATCTATCAACATTCATACAGTCTATCACGACACCCCGCACCCTCCCGTCGATTACTTGAGGGCCGTACGAGTGTATAGAAGACTCATAACATTTGGTAGCATCCGAGAGCATCCAATTTCTTGACGCCCGTGCATATCCGTCCGATTACCAGACGGAACCCCAGCAGCATTGCCCACGGAATAAACTGCCTCGCGTTGATGCTGGCCTGGATTTAGAGAAGGAGGAGGCCGTCCTTGGGCAAAAAACCTGCGAAAAAGCCATGATTAGCGAACGTCGCACAATCATAGCGGCCGTTTTGTATGTATGTACTGTAGCTACGGACTACTCCGTAACCAAAATAACCAAATCACACAGTAATACATCCTGGAGACGAAGCACAGGCCGTCCTCTAGCTTCACGCCAACATCATGGTTACGGGTGCTCGCTTGTGGCGTAGCGAGAGTTTGGCGGGACGAGAGTTATTTTCGTGGGACGGACTTGCGGAGTTGAGTGGTCTGTGTTCTTGGCGAAATGCGGGGTTTCTTCCACCGGCTCGAGCGCCGCTCGTCCATCACTCAAACGCATCTCACGGATTCGTCGGATGCGAGAGTTGCCTTGACATTTTTCCCTCCTTCCGTCCTTTCTAGTAATTAGGAATAACGTTTGGTTTCTTCCCGTCGCCAGAATAAGCCATCTTTTGTTTTAATTAAGATTCCAGCAAACTGGCACACTAACGGGTGAGGGGAGCGCAGCTTTTTTTGTTCATCCTTGACCCTTGCGGAGTTGAATGACTCTAAGCCTGGATAAGTTGATGCACTCCCCCGGACAGGGATGACCGGTGCTGTTTCGAATATCAATCTGAAAGGCCGGGGGGGTAAGAGTGAAAGAGTCGCCGTTTTGATAAGCGCTGAAAGCTCAGAGGTACAGGACAATGATATCAAACGATGTTGATGACTTGGCAGCACGATGTGCCTCCATCCCTGTCGCTGCGTTAAAACTCCGGCACACAATCGGTGGGCAAAACGAAATGCAGCAACGCAGTCCGGATAGCTAGCCTGATCATGGGCGAGGTTTCAAAAACGAAAAAGGAAAGCTCACGCTGTGGGATCACCGCGAATCGAACGCGGGTTATGACGGCCACAACGTCATGTCCTAACCACTAGACCATGACCTCTTGGGATGGTGGTACTCCAGTCCCCGCAAAACTCAGAAACACGTGAACAACCACACCCCGACGACCTCGGCTCGCACCCTCTTAGGCTACCCGTACCCCAGGCGACAGCATGACCGGGTGGTATCCCGCTCCGTTATTATAACAGATCCCAGCTTGCTGGTAGAATGGCCTTTCCGCAACGAATACACGGAGTAGCTCCCTGGAGAGCGCAGTGCTTTCTTCCTCTGTACCCCGCCTGGAGCATATTGACAAGGGCCCTCCATATCCGGACGACATCAACCGACAGGACGGTCAAGATAAGAGCTCATTGCTAAATCCGTACTTCGTATTGAAGCACCTCGACAGCTAGCTTATCGTATCCAAGATAGATGCCCGCATGTTTCAAGCCCACGTTTCTAGTTTTGGCATTCTCGAGATCTTGTCGATCGCGCCCGACCATGTGTGCGACGGCATGCCGACGCCGCGTTCGTATCCTTTTCCCGAGTTCTGTGCTCCGTACTCCGCACTCTTGCGGTGTGCTCAAGATCCTTTCAATCGGCATCCGTAGGCGGTCCGCTGCCGGAAACCATGCTCACAATTAATCCAGGGTGTCAAAATGGGTATTGGAATTGGCAAGTCACCGCCTAGCGAGGTAGCAAGTGTAACAAAAGGGAACAAATGCAAGGTACAGTACTAACGGTTGGCACTAAGAAGCAGTGTGGTGCAGATTTGTGGGAGTACCACAATTCTGATGTCCAAAGTAACCAAACCTCACCATATTTCCGGAGAGATATCGGCCCCCTGAGCTAAAGGATCCATTGGATGGATGAATCTTTCAAATCAATCTTCTGCAAGCTCAATGATTTGAGATTGTAAAGATAATCGAGGGGCAAGAGATCCCAGCTTGAAAACCAACCAATAACAGGGTCCATTATCGGGGAGACGGAGGTTTGGGAGAGAAGTGGCAAGGGCGTAGCCTTGAAGCTGGCATCAGCGATGTCATGGACTTCCTGGGTCGCGAATAAACATCTTGGCAGTTGTATGAATCGATGCTGAAGTCTTCTTCATTGCATGCTGAGAGAGTGCCAAATTTACTCGTCCTGGAAGAAAACAAATGTGCCGTTCATCCACGATGGCCTGACGACTCCGTACTGCGTGTATGTACCGACGTAGTGTAGTCTCCCGTACAGTCGTACTGAGGTTTTGATCCGCGTGGAGCGCTGAAAAAAAAAACCATTTCAGGTGCCTCGATTTTAGCGGCACACTGGTTCCATGGATCCCGTGGTCTCACCGATGACGCTATGATGGTGATAACTGCCTTTAGCCTCAAGGTTTATCGTTAAGAGCGATAGAGCGGACGTTAATTCCGGAAGGGATCCCAAAATTGGGAACCACGAGAGAAGCCACATAACTTCTTCAACGTCTTACGGTCCTGCAGAGCTGACCTGCGACGGTGGATGCCGGGATTTTCGATCAAACACACACTCGCTGAAATACTCAAAGGCGATTGTCGCAGTCTCCTCTTGATAAAGCGTTGAGATGGAACTTGCCAACCAGGATAGGCGGAGCTTGAAGGGGGGAGATCTGACGCTTTGATGAAACTTAGAATAGGAGTGCGAACTAGGGTGAACTGTCAGTTGTCGTGGAGATTGCTCGGCTTTCAGCTAGCTTGAGCTGCATCTCTCCCGATTCTGATATTCCCGCTTCGCCCAGTCATAGCGCACAGCAGCACAGACCATGGATGAGAGGAGTGAGGAGTGATGATTTCATGGATTCAGATTGCCCTTGAAAGCCTTCTCCGCCTGTGGGGACACCACTCAACCCCCCCTTTAGGTTACCGCTATGTCCGTGGCTCACCCACCCCCCACAAACCGCTCACTCTGTCTGGTTTGCCCCCTCCCTTGAAATCGTATTTTATTAGCAACCGAAAAGCCAAAAGGGCGGAACGCCGTGGACTATTTCTCCCGTCGCGCTCAATCGGCCATTATTAATACTACCAGTTGTTCCCCCTTCCTGCGATGCCGCAGCATATTGCTCTTGTTGTCCACGCTCACTGCCTTGTTGAATCATCTGCTGCTTAAGCCACCTTCTTTCCACAATCAGGCTATTCCCTATTCTTTGGTCAGCTGCACGCCTAAGTCACAAGCATCTCCTTTCATCGTCGGCGACCAACAAGGCTCGCAGATACAAATACCATAAGAGTCGAATAATCGCAACGGCTCTTGACCTTCCTCTTGCTTTCGAACCGCTATTGTACTATATAGTACAACCCCTAGGGGTTCACAGCCCAGTCCCTGATATACAGTAGCCTCGATTCACGAGGCAGCATGTTTGCTGAACGCCCGACCGCCCTTCCTAAGTCCAACCCGACCCACGCAGTCATGTCTCCCTCCTTACGAGCCAATTCTCCTACGCCTGCTCGTCCTCGACCTCGTCACTCCTCCAAAGCATCCCCGGCCTTCCATCTCGGAAGCCTGCCTCGATTCCATCCTGCCGTGTATCAGTCCTCAACCATTAATAACCTCCCTCTTCAACCCCCGTCTCCTATCCAACAACGATCCTCACAACAACACCGCACTCCCTCCGGTTCTCGCGATGCTTTACGCCATTACCGTGAGCTTGTGGCTGGCATAACCCTGACACCTCGCGGCCCAACATCAGTACCCGGCTCGAAACCTTCGAAACCGCGATTGGACCCAATGGGCAGCCCGGGTCCAGTCACACCTCTTGCCTTGGAAGAACAAGAAGACGGATATTTCACTGCTGGACTCTTGCAATCGTCAGAGAGCAGATCAAGAGGCGATCAACCACCGTCCAAAGAAGTGTTGGAAAGACTTCTCCAGCGAGAACGTGAACGGATTATTTCCCAAAATGGCTCTCGTAAAGAGACCAAGGGACGGTGACAATTACGCACGCAGGCTCCCTAAGCTCACATCGTATACCCCTGCATTTTTATTGCTTCACCACCACGACGAATGCCACGCGGTCGCTCCTATTACCATTGGTTACCTCCTTTCGGCTTCTACCTTAAATTCTTTTCGTCGGTTTGACCGATCTCACCACGGCGGCCTTCTGATAAACAGCTTTTTAGACGCCAGCATTAACCTATCATCGAGGAATACCCGTCCCGATTACACAGAATACCGCACGCCACCCATTTATCTTCACGAAAATGGAAACATTTACCCTTTTGAGGCTCAAGAAACAACCGATGATAGAGGTTTAGCAACGGTTAACGGCATATACCTGTGCTGAACCTTTAGAGCAAAAAAGAGAAAAGTTACTCGGAGTCTGGCTGTCAGACGCCGCGTCATAGAGAGTCGGTTCCAGTCCGTCCCGCTGGCTTTGGTTTTGTTGTTTCTACCCTCAATCGGGGAAAAGAGTTCGGGTTCTTGCAAGTCTTGAAGGATTCTTTGTTCGAATACTACTTGGCCTTTGCCCACTCGGGCAGCATGCGTGCATTTTGTTGAACTTGATTACCCAGATATACCCTACACAGCATTTTTAGGATTGTATTCACAATCACAATACATGATTCTTTGAACAAGAGAATAATTACTTACATACAGCAGGACTTGGGTTGATCATTAGGTGCTCATTCGCTGCACTGCTAATGGCTTGGCTCCATCCCTACTGACGTGATTGCACTAAATGTGTAGATTTTGTCACAAGATCACCGCGTCCCCTTCACATTCCCCTTGTCCCTGACAATATTTTTAGGGAGAGGTTCATGGTCTTGATTTCAAGCAACGAATCTATGTAGCTCAGAAAGTTCCTGCTGCACAACCGACGCGCCTGATTTGAGCAACGAGAAGTAAATCCCGAGAGATTTTACGTTATTTTCATAGTCGCGAAGAGTGCGGAGTAGGATCCTCCTTGATCTTGCTATGACGACTTGCTCTGCTACATGTTCTGAGTTCATAATGGCGGTGTAGGTGAGATGGGCGGGGAGTGGCAAGGTCCGCGTTGACTTGCTTGGCAAACCAAAAGGAGTTCGGCTCCTTCCTCCTGAGATTGAAATCGTCGACATCAACGTTGTCGTCAAACCCCGCTCGACGACGGACGTATCTTGTCTCATGATTCTTGACCTTTGCTTTATCATGGGAAGACTCCGGCACTTCTATTGATAAGTGAATGGTTTCGTTTCTCTATCACTACGATAGAGGGTTGCACTCATGTTATGTCGTTCACAGCAGCTACCAAGCTATTTTCTTTTCCCTTTACATCGGCCAGTGCCCTACTGTATGTAGGGACTCTGGGGAGCTCGAAGGGTAGAGTATATCCTCTACCCTTGAATTCTTGTTCGTTATGGATGGCGCCAACCGCCCCAGTAGGACATATATATACGTTTTAGCCCAAAGCTGCCCTCAAGATTAGGGTACGGCACCCCCTCCCTGATTGAAAATCAGGGAGTCAGACTTGTCTAGCTATTGTTTGCCATCTTTTTGATGAAAGTCCCCATCCTTTAAGCTCAGAACGGCCGATCTCAATGTTGCATTGCTTGTCGGTTGATTGATTGCTGGAGGGTAGCAATCAGTTCGACAAATGGTTCACGAATGAAATCGCATTAGCCTTACCCAGGGCAAGCCCTATATATAAAACAGGCGATACGGCTATACATATGCTCGGCGTAATGTGATCTTTCATGGTTTCTCGGCACTGTTTTGTTTTCTCTTCAGCTGCGAACACCAGAAGCACAACAGTTCACAGTTTTCAAAAACGTTCTGAGAGAGGCTCTTCAGCTTAAGTCTTCTGTTCACGGTTTCCATTCCAAGTGATCCAATTTTAATCTACAGGCTGGCTGCATTTTGTGAGACTGAAGTGAAAAGGTAGCTTTGTTGACACCTCAACACTTTCATGACATGAGCTAACTCAAGTGCCCCTACATAGTGCAGGCTTGAACTATCCATGGCCCCCGGACGAGCATATATATGGGATAAGCCGTCGCTAGGCAAATTAAATCTCTACCCTGGCGAGAAGCATGGCCAAGATGGCTATGGCGACCGAGTTATACCCCCTAAACCCAAAGGTCCAAAAATAGAGACTATGGAAGACTTTGAAAGAGCGTTAGCGCAATCTGCCAGGCCGTACCCTTGGGCGGTTGATTTTGAAGAACGCGTAGCGAAAGCTGCCGGCGTTTTGCATCAACTTCCCCTCGAGCTCGTACATGAGATATGCAACAACCTCGATTTCATTAGTTTGGATAACTTGAAGTCGGCCAGTATTCCCTGCAAATTAATGGTCAAATCTTTTTTTCCTCTCCGCAGGCTTGAAGCGCATGCTTCCGATGCTCTCAAAATAATGAGCGTTACGGGAGTAACCAAGTACCTCACACTCGAAAGGATTTACAGCGAGTTCACCCACCCTTGGTGTCGGTTCTGTGGCGATTTCGGGCCGTTTTTATATCTTCCAACGACAACCCGGTGCTGCCATAAATGCCATTACAACGCGACAGAGCTGCGCCTTGGTGAGTTTACGGCTGTTGTTCACAACTATGGGCTTCCAGAGAAGATCTTAGGCCAACTTCCGGTTGTTGAAACCCTCCCGGGACGGTATGGGACTCTGGGGAATATCGAATCAGTGGCGCTTCGATATCGCCTAGTTAGCACTTTCCACGCTGAGCAACTCGCGCTCAAAATATATGGAAGCAGACAACGGATGAAGCTGGCATTCTACCAACGAAAGGCAGAGGCGTTTTCGGGGCTACCAACGGCGAAAGAGCAATCGCAACAGGCATTCTGGCTCACTGAGCATTTTACACAACTTCCGCGTAAAGCCCGGGACCAGCGTTGCATCTCTCCACATTTCCTTTTCTACAACGAGGCCCCTCGGAAACATAATCGCTGGCTAGCAACAACTGCCTTCCCATATTTTGATCCAAAGACCCACGAAATCGAGTCGGGACTATACTGCCTCAATTGCACCAGAGCGTTTGAAGCGGATGTGGCATTGTATCGAAGTCTTGGGTTAGACCTCTCCATCTTTGATGAATATTACAGGGCACATTTGGAGGAGACGATTCTCCAACATTTTGCTAAATGCAAGGCGCCGAAAACACTACCCAATGACCCACAATTATGGAGATGCCGAAGGGACTGGCCTCATTCGAGACGCTGTAAGAGCTCGATGTACATGGGAAGCAGAGAAGAGATGATAGGGTGGGAGAGAAGGTTTTGGGGGCCCGATTGACGGACATGTTTTAGGAGCAGTTGGCGGTTTTGAATGTCTTTGTACAGGTGTGGTTGCGCTGTTGTTTTTGGTTTCTAAGAAGGGCGTCACAAGCTCCATTGACAGCTTTCTGAAAGAGACTTGACGAAATTGACGGGTGAAGGGGAAAAAACGAAACAAACATATACAAGGTTGATATTCCCAAGACATTAATGTCTCATATCTCCCTCTTATGAGTGCATTTACTATTGTCTTGACCATGATAACTTATATTCCTATCACCAAAGTTTCCCTAACCCACCAAACTACCAACTGCAAGGCACTTCATTCCACCATGTCCGGTAACAATGCAACCCGGCGCCGGCACATGGTCCGTTGTAGATATCCGTCTCCTCCTTTTTCAAGCACCTCCTGGGCTGCCCCTGAAAATTAAAATGCCCTCTGGCCCGCCCCCAATCCATACAAATGTTTGTCATGGCCGGGACAGAAGTACCCCGGCACCCCTCATTGGCATCGATATAATACTTTCCAAAGCCCGTGATAAATTCGCCCTTTGAGTTGCATCTTCCTACCCTGGGACAAGATGTGGTCGTGAGGAGACGGTCGGCGGAAGAGCCGGTGGCTAGGACTAGGCCGGCGAGGAGGAGCGATTGTAGTTGCATTTTCGTTGTACTATTTATTTTACGCGTGTTTGCTTTGATCCGTTTTGGGGGGGGAGGGTGGGTTTGTTGCTTGAGTGCTTTTAAGTCCGTGTGCGCGTGCGCGTGCGCGTGCGCGTGGCTGAGGCTTTTGAGCTTTCGAGTAGTTAACTAGTTATGTCGTGGATCAGTCTCGATGGGGTAGAGTAAGCTTGCTTTCACTCATTAGAATCATGCAAGAGTAAAGGTAACATAGTAGGAAGAATGTGCCGGCTTACCGATGTGAAACTCGAAATGTCAACAATGTGTATACACTGACCTAGGAGGGTGACGGTGCTGGGTGGGCAGGATATCAAGTTTGGATGAAGGTGAATGAGCCTCTATTTATATGCATTTCATCCTCAAGATGCCTCTTCAGGCCCGCCATGGTAGGCGCTTTCATTTCTTCTGCTGATTGATCCCTGCATTCTCCAGGGCAGGCTTCCTATGACTCCGTATACAAGCAGGAATTGTTCTTATTTTCCGCTGCCTGTTCCCACATGGCCTTCAGTTGAAGTGCACGCATGGGATTCAACCCAGTGAGTGTTACAGTGCAGGGTGGGAAATTTTCAGCCGCAAAACTGGTCTTGGAGTGTATTGCTGGAGTCTGGACTTTTTGTTATCTTTGTGATTGATAGGGAACTCAGGCGCAGTCTTCATGGTACTCCGTACTGGCCTCGAAATAATAAAGGCGCAGTACGTGTAATAGTTCCCTAAATTATAATATAATTAGGGATAGAATGAAGCATGAGATTCTGTTGGGTCAGGTCATGCCCTTTTTCGTAATTTTTCACATTCTTTCTCCTCAAGAGAGAAAGGTTCATCTGAAGAACGGTCTATCAACCGCGATATGGTGGCAACCTTGGAAAAAAAACGGTGCAAGGGGATCCTTGCAGCGGAGAAAATAGCATCAAGCTGGAAGGATCAGTTCCAGGGTCGCGGAGTCGGCAAAGAAGCCTCTGCATGTAGGGGAAGAATTGAATCAATAATAACGAATCTCAGCGCCAGTCACTCTCAGAAGATGATATAATAATCCGAACAATCCACAATATGGCCCCCAACAAGCCTCTGGCCTGAATGAGATATCTGCATATGCATACATCCTCCACCCGTTGCTCCCGCAAATTATGCCACTTCTTCTCTCATTGTACGGAGTACAATGCCAGCATACGCATGAAGTATTGTGCAAAACACTTCAGACAATCAACCAGAGTGGAAATCTCAAAGCCGGGCAAAAAGAATCAGGGTAAAATCATGTTGATCTATTGTGCTGTTCAACACATTGAAGAACACTTTGGAAGCAATTTCAGCTCAAAGATTTTGGCAAAACACGGCACAGTGGAGAAACACGCCCTTTCGTCTGATGAACACTTTGGGAGCTGAAGGGGAGTGTCCATCGATCATGCTCTCCATAGCGGAGGTGGATGGGTCAACCATGTGCTGGTCATGTCTCCGCAGTCACAGCTGTCCTCAGGACTTGCGTGCCTAGGACGCCATCGGACCTTGGGCAACGGGCAGAAAAATGGGATCAAACCGGCCCGACAAGACGTGCCTGGGATAACTATGGATCATCGGCCCGCAGCCGCTTAGTTACAAACCTCCATGATCCTCGACCTGCCTTACCGTCTCCGCCAACCAGTAAGAAGAGGTATAGAGACCACCCGCAGCCGTTATTTATAAATTCGACGAGCTTGGCTTCCCACTTAAGCGCAACGCGAGGATCTGAGTACGAGGAGACCTCCAATCGAATATGCATGAAGAAAATTGAGTAGCAACTCTGAGGACACGTCTGAGCTAGCTGAGGTATTGTAAGTGCCACAAGCGAAGCTGTGAAGAACGGTATCCAGATTCATTAGGAGTATGTTGATGATGTGACTCGCTTCAAACATATTCGATCATGGTTTGTATTCGGCTTCCCAGCATCCTACACGACAAGCACCATAAGCACAAGTGGCAAGGCCATTATAAAATAACCCCTCTTAACCATGGACGCATCACTAGGCTTGGTAGCACCAGCGAGTTGACCTGTGGCCGTATACGTCACCTTAACACTCCTATCCACATCCAAGATCATGGCTGCCGGTATCGCATCCTCCATTGGCACATTGCTCACTTCAAAATCAACGCGTTGTTTCTGAGCAACCCCCGACTTTGAGACGTATACTTCACCGTCCTCGTCAATGATACTTAGCGCCTGGATGGCCCCATCCAATTCCACGTCAAACACATATCGACCCGTGGACAAGTCTTCGAACGGAACATAGACATAGCTCAGGTTGCTGAACTTGTATAGTTGGTCAGCAGAAGCGGAAAATGTATTATTGGCCGCCTCTTGACCGAGGGCTTCGACTTTGGATGCGACAGCACGTTTATCGTTGCGAAGATTGCATCCGCCTTCCATGCGGATAACAAATTGTTCTCCCTTTTTCGGGGCGCATCTTCTCACCCAATCCGAAAAAAGCTTCCCTTGGGCGCCTGAGTTCTGGTGTTTAGGGACACAATTGCGATGTGCGCCTCTCCCGCCTTCTTTGGCCATAGCTGCAATGGGAAATAATTCTTAGTATCAGTTATTAGGTTAGACGGGTATATAGAGTAAACTCACCGGGCGGATATTCGTCGCATTCAAGGGTAGCAGGGTCGTTGAAAATCTTTTTCTGCTTGCTACAGAATCTCCTGCACTTCGCTTGGCGTCGACGATAGACCTTTCCCTCGCTCCCCATATACGTTA
This sequence comes from Chrysosporium keratinophilum, assembly GCA_029850275.1. Classification (NCBI taxonomy): domain Eukaryota; kingdom Fungi; phylum Ascomycota; class Eurotiomycetes; order Onygenales; family Onygenaceae; genus Chrysosporium; species Chrysosporium keratinophilum. The sequence continues at coordinate 1,640,809 of JARBIX010000006.1, forward strand.
GAATATCAAAATTGCCGTCTCCACCGCGGCTCCCTCCAGTTAATAGTAGACCAGAGCACATGCTAACGAATAATTGATCCGTCATACCAGGGATATCTTCCACGTGTATAACGGACATCATTTTCCCATTATGGCATTCATAATCGCAGTTTGGTTGCGGATTTTGTCTTTTGTTCAATATACTGCATTGATCCGTAGGTAATTCAGGCTCCGAGAATGTCAAAGTTGGGACTAGATCGGAAGTCCTGGTAGGAGCTCTGGTAGGAGCTCTGGTGGTAGGGACTCTGGAGGGGCTCTGACTGTATGTATCCATTCGCGTATAATCAATAGTGAAGCTTCTTGTCGTTAGCCGTCGGCAAAATCCTGTGATTTCTGCACACGTGGAACCTTGCGGACAGCCTGCACCTGCATTAGATCGTTTGTTTTCGAGACGTCGTTTAATAATAAGATTGGAAATGAGTAAACAGCGTGGAAAAATATCTTACAGCCTCCAGGACACCTAAGCTCGCTGGGTCGACAGCATGTCACAACACCTCCGAGTGTATTACACTTAGAACCTGCCGGACATACTTTGGTTCCACAACAAACGCTCCCCGGGTCCGCACAGAGTCCTATTCCACAAGTCACCGCACGCTTGGGACAACAGCCCAACGGAACGCAATTTGAGTCCCTTGGACAACAGCCACCTGCAGGGCACTATAGATAGCAATGCTCGTCGTCAGATTTCTAGGTTTCCGTCAATGGAGTGACTCAGAGATTCAACTCACACAGTTTGTTCCTACTGAACAGCAGTCCTTAATGGGACACTACAAACGACGCTACCGTCAGACTTATAGGCCTTTGTAGATGATTAGCTCTGGAATCCAACCCACACAATTCGTCCCCGCAGGACAGCAACGCGTGGTCGAGCATTTCACAGGATATGGGCATCGTCCCTGTCGTGGACTCAGTCCCGATTCGAGCATCTGTGTAACTTCATAGCCCGCAAAACGTTTCTCGATGGATGGGTCATCGCTGAAACCGAAAGCGATGTTAGGTGGCGCTTCTTCGCTTGATGCTTTAAAAATCTCTTCGTCCCCCTCCGCAACGGAGAAGGTTAGAAGAGTTGAGACGGCTGAGAGCCAGAGAAAGAGTGTGAGGCGCAACTCCATTGTTATACGTGTTTTGCGGCTCAGGAGGCCGTAACGAAATTTCCGCGAGAAGCGCGTTAACTAAGACTGTCACAATCATCGACGCGAGGGCCCCAACGGGCAGGAGAGATGAGAAATTTATGTCTTTTGCAACATATGAGGTCCGCGGTGATGCTAGACTATCTGCCAGAGCCGCAAAGGCGGTGCTCAATGCGTGGAGAGGTGATCTTTGTCACTGGCAAGGTCGATTTTGAGGCTGAGTGCCGTATTGACACTTGCAGGGACCATTTTGGGCGTGATGTACGGAGGAGGCTCGTGTACCCGTGTCCTTGGCTAGACAAACTGGATTCGTGCCAACAACCCGCGCTTGGGGTCAATCATGCTCCCTGGTCATGCCCCCGTGTTCGCGTCTGTGCGGAGAGCGGGGGTTTTCATTTTGTTCCTCTGCAGAATTACGAGATCGACAAGTCAGACTTGTGATGCGCACTCGCGTCAGGGAATGTAAATTAATCAAATCACGAACTTTTCACGAGGGCGGGTATCTATACAGTATAAGAAGGTGACAGGCATTGTTCAAATTAGAATCAAAACGAAAAGATCAAGGCCACGACGCTAAGGGACGTGGAAAGATAACTTGATGTCCTGGGAGAATTCACCGATCTCGAGCCTCCCAGCAGTGCTTTTCTTCGTATCCTTGGCCTGCTGCTCCTTCGCAGCCTCAACAACTTCAACATTAGTGTAGCTACTAATGCGTGGTTCTTGTGACGTTCGACTGATCTTCTGAATTTCCAGCCGCGTACGGAGTAGAGACTTTACAATTGCGCATGCGACGGGCCCGTGAGAAGTGCGCCAAGGATAACCGCTATTTAACCTGGGATATCATCGGCCCGCAGCTGCTCACCAGCCGCTTAACTACAACCCGCGTGCTCATAAGCCGACCCCGCTTACGCGTGACGCGCCAAGTTCAGGGCTCTCGGACATGATCACCAGGCAAGACACTGCAAAAAGGAGTACGTTTATTGAGGTCAGAATGGAAGTAACTAAAATGGAAACATTAACCTCGCAGCTCAGCTGCAGCGTGACCAGCGACCGCCAGCCCAGCGACAGCCCTGTGCCGGATCCCGTCGAGTGTCCGCATGCTTCGCCTCCATGCGAGTACCGCGTCCCGCATCGTAAGTGGTCTTGTGTACGGAGTATACATATTCAATTTTCAATCAACCGTATACATACTAAGGCACTTTTAGGCCCCAACATTACACCTGGGTTTCAGGCTTACTGAATTTTTGAATGATGGTGAAACTCGGACATTCCGAGTCTACGGTAAAAAGAACTGCTCTTCAACATTCGGCAAACTTCCGCCAATTCGCACGATTAAATGGCGTTCTAATGAGAGCGGCGTGCATATCATCCAAGCCATTGACAATTCGACCAAAGTCTACGCTGCTCTGGTACAGAGCCGAAGCGTTTTGGCAAAGGTTGTGATGATTGTGTGATGGAAGCCGTGGAAAGAAAAGTCAACATCCATGCGGCGGATGTGCCGGAGGCGATGGGCCTTTTGTGGATTGCGTTCTAGCTGCGAAACAAAATGGCCAGGCTATTGGCAGCGGTGGCTGTGGGAATTGTTTCTGGAATGGCGTCGCTGCTTTGTGCTCGCCGGTTATACGCAGAGCTCCTGAACCTATAACGTGGGTGATCAGCGAACGAGTTTGGTCAGCGAGCGAGTTTGGAAAATCGAGTTCCACGCCGTCCGGTGCTCCTGACCACCACAAACAAATTGGGAGACAACTCAACAACAAGACTAGATGGTAGATTCAGCTTCTGGATTCTGATAGAATAGATGCATCGGTATATGTGAACGAATGCTGTTGGCTGGAGAGACCTTTAAAGCAAAGGACCACCAGATCTGATTCTTGCGGCCAGTAGCTGCCGGGTCCCCTCCCCAAATTTGGCCATAACTCAACAACAAGACAAGTTAATTACTTCAGCTTTTGGATTCTAATAGAAGAGATGCATGGGTATACAAGGACAATTTTAAAAATACCCGAACGCATGTGGTTGTGTGAGAAGTTTCTCAGAGAGCAAGTAGATTCTTGAGATCTATGTGTGACTGCTGGGTAGCCACTGAGTCTTCCCTATGGATTGGGTGACAACTCAACAACAAAACGAGTTGATAAATTCAGCTCTTGGATTCTGGTAGAATAGATGTAAAGGTATAAACCAATGATTTCAAAAATACCCGAATTTAGGTGGCTGTTGGGTGACATTCTGAGAGCCAGAGAAGAGTTTACTCTGGCTCTATAGAACATGAGTTCTTCTCAGGAATGAGCGATAACTCAACAACAGAACAAGCTAATTAATTCAGCTCTTGGATTCTATTAGAATAGATGTATAAGTACAAGAAAGCAATGTAAAAAATTATCGAACACATGGATATTGTTGATTTCTCAGGTTCTGAAGAATGACTTGTTGGGAGCAACAGCATGAAGTTTGACCCACGCTTCTGAGCTCCTGGCCCGGACTCCAAATGAGCAATAAGTCAACAACCAAACTAGCTGATGAAGTCAGCTTTGGCATTAGGATAGAACAGATAAATACATTCAAGTAGGAACTTAGAAAATTCACGAAGGCGTGTGGATTTCTTGATAACTCGACCAGAGCGAGAGACCACCGGGACCGGGTCTGGCTCTAGGACCGGTGCTGAGCATGTTGAGGGACCAGACTGGGAATCTGCCAGAGAAGGTGAATTTGCTCGGGTAGAAGACTCTTCAGTACTAGAAGCTGAAGGAACTGTAGCTGAAGCATTCAATGGGCCTTTGGGAGGTAGAGCTCTGGACTTCTTCCCCTTGCGGCATCCAGTTCTTGCAAGCTTTTTCCTTGGAGAAGCCAATGCTGGCTTCTTATTCCCGGGACCAGCAGCTTTTCTAACTGCAATCTCCAGCTGCTCTAGGGCTCTTTCTGCATCTTTAGCGGCTTTGCGTGCCTTTCTTGCTGCAGCTTCCGCTTCTCTAGCAAGCCTCTTCTCCAAGCGCTCCTGTTCCCTCTGTGCCTTGCGCTCGGCCTCCTCAACAAGCTTCACCTCTCTTTCAACTGCTTTTTGAAAAGCAGTTTGTTCTTTTTGAATCCTCTCTTCTTCCTTCTGATCTTCTTCATCCTCTCTTCTCTGCCTGGCTGCTGCCACTTTGGAGGGGGAATAAAAATGAGCCTTGCCTGGCTGTTCAGGATCCAGCAAGCCCATGACTCTGCCACGCTTCTGGCGATTATTTTGAATAATCATGCCTTGTCTAGCTCCTGCAATCTCAAGCTCAAGAATCTGGTTTTTCAAAGAGACTTTCTCTAGAGACCTTGAAAGTTGTTTGATTTCTGTGTCGACAATTTTCTGTTTCTTGTGGAGGTCTACCACCATGGCATGAATTCCTCGAGGGGTATCAGGCGTAGGAAGAAGTTTATTGGCAACAAGAGCTCTATCAGGAGGTGTAGAAGGTCTGAACTTGGAAAGGACTCGGTCCGGGTCAAAAGGGAAGAGACCTGTTGCTGCAAAAGCGTAGTTGATGTTTTCCTTAGAGAGGGCTGTTTTCCACGCAGGATCAAAGATCCTCCAGAAGTCTGCCTTCTTCAGAGAGACATAACCCATAGTCAAGCGCAGAAATTCACTAGATTCATGAGAGTAAGCTTTGGAAAGCGGTCCAAAGACGCCAACATCAAGTGGCTGTAACCGGTGTGTAGAGTGAGGAGGAAGAACAACTAGAAGAATCTGATTTTGGTCGGCGTAATCGATAAAAGCCATGTTTACGTGAGAGTTGTGCCCATCCAGAATCAGTAGACGGTATCCCTTTCCCCTTCGTTTGCCAGTACCTCGAGAGTTCGCCTTTTCTTTCGTTTCGCGATTGAATATCTCTAACCACTTCAAGCCACACTCGTTATTACTCCACCCGTTCTCTGAGGCAGCAAAGTATGCCTTATCCTTTGCGCTATCGAAATCGGCCAGCCATGTGTCTTGGAGATCTCGAGAAAGCCCCTGGTAAATTAAGCATGGAGGAAGAAATGTTCCGTCGGCACAAATGCAAGCAAGAATTGTGATCGATTCACGCATTCCTGATTGCATTGCACCTATCGTACGGCCTGATTTAATGCTTTCGAGAGTCACGATGCGCTTCATCTTCAGAAGAATGCCGAGTAGAAACCCTTTCTCGTCAAAGTTGTATGTTGTCAGAACCACGCCGCCATCTAGTGGCAACCCCGTGGCGACCTTGTGGCGACCTACCGATGATATCATGGTCCGCCACCGCATAGTTATATAAGGGTCATCGCCTTGCCCACTTACTAGGGGGCAAGCGATTCGTTTTTACTATCATCTCAATATATTGGAATCTATCTTCTCGTTATAATCTACCTACGTATCTAGTCTCTATCTATCGCCCATATAACCTCTACCTAGCCGTTAGCTACCCGCTAGTTATCTATACTCTCGTAGCTCTACGTTATCCGCCGGAGGCGACTAGTTCGTGGCTGAGGCCAACCTAGCCGTAACATATGTATTTTCAAGGAGAATGTCATAATTTTGAAGCAAAGCTCCAAGCTGGTAAGAAACACCGTGTCAGTGGCATGTATGATCAAAGCGTATGGTATTACATGAAGAAAATAGTGAAATCACCTGCTGGAAGAAGGCCTGAAAGTAAGCAGAATTGTCTGCAATCTTCCGCTTCTGATCAAGGTTGCGTAGGTATATACTTTTGATCTGGTGCTTGTAGCGGCCACAGAACCGCCGAACCCAACAGTCTCCCACTGGCTCTTTGAGGATCTCTTCCACTAGATTTCGAACTATTCGTGGTGTAGGTGCAAATCCCTTCTCAGTGCACACATCAATATGGCGAAGAAGGCACATTTCCTGTGGTGTTGGAATGTTTTTGTGGTACAATGAGGTCGCTTCTGCTCGGGAGACCTGCTTGCCTTGAAAGCGGCGTGACAAAGTGGTTGGATCAACTCCATACTTTTTTGCTGTCTCTTTATAGCTAGGAGTTTCTTGGGATTTCAAATCTTCAATCGCGGCTACAATAGCTTCCTCGTTGACCATTTTGTTGTAGTTGAAAGTTGAAGCAAATGGCGGGGTTGGGCAGAAATGTCAAAAGCGTTCGTTGACTAAACTCGTGGGGTGATCGCCTACGTTACGCAGAGCTCCGGAACCTAGACAGCAAGTTCAACCTCAGAACAACCGGAATACACAACCACAACCAACGACTATGATTCAATAAGAATACCATATCACTCAAAAACCCGGCCACACTATCCCAAACCTACGTCTCGCTGATTCCGTTTAACGACCCCCAGGCGATTCGCAAGGGGATCAGGCAGCTCGATAATACCTGCGAACAGATGGATAAGGCTCGCGCCGCTCTTGAAAACAGGCATGCTGACCTGGAGAAAGAAGCCTCTGGCTGGGAACGGTATCTCAAATGACCAGCATTCTTGAAGTCAGGATGAGCTCATTGTCTGGAGGCACCATACACTCAATGGAGCCGAATAATCATCGATTTTCATCCCCTTTTCTGTCTCTGGTTACCTCGATCCTCTCTATCCCGGTCTTTTCTCTCTCCCTTATACTGTCCATTTACCCCAACATTATATAACTCAAGGACGACCATAACAGAACAGCCTTGGAAGAGGCTTATGGTCTCCTAATTTTGGCAGCTTCTAGCAATGGACTTGTGGTTTGCCGAGCCCTGATTTAGCAGGCATTGAACTGTGAGCATTGAATTATTATTATTATTATTATTGTTCATTATAGTCTTATGCAGTCAGGGACTATGAAGACTACCTGCTGCACATGGCAGCAGGATTTAACTAACATACAAAAGAAAGCCAAAAGGATGGCACAAAACAAATAAAACAAAGGAAAAGTACAAAAGAGTGTCAGGGCAATATAAAGACTTTCCTCCACAGAAATACAAGTACCAATAATGTGTCATTCAAGTTATACACTCACTATCTCTCATGGGTAAGCCACCTCCTTGTGGCCACTCCAGTCTCCTTCAGAAACAACACTAACCACTTTAGTCCAATCTGTGTCTCAAACAAGAGCTTCATGGAAAGCTGAGGAATTTCAAGTTGTCCTTGGCATCTCTGTCTCTGTTCATGCCAAACGTGACAGTCCAGAAGCAGATGCTTTGGAGTCTCCTTGCATCTGCAGTGCCTGCATGTATCAGTGGTGTACTCTGGGAGCCTCACCAAGTAGGACCCAAAGTAACCATGTCCAAGCTTGAGTTGTGTGATTGTGGACCAAATGCCCTTTGCAACAGACAAATGTGATGGCTTCCACTTGGGCTTTGTCTCAAACTGTGAGTAGTGGTTGTCCTTCCTTGCTCGAAGTGCAAGGTCATCACACCACTCAATCATAGCTTGTTCTCTGATTTGTCGTTTGATATATGACAAAGAAACATATTTTTCTGGATGAGTCTGCTTCAGCTCAGTAGCCTTCTTAGCAGCTCTATCAGCTTCCTCATTGCCATGAATACCAAGATGTGCAGGAACCCAATGCAAATGAGCTGTAATGTTGAGTGCACTCAGATGTCTGAGAAGCTTTCTGATAGATTCAACATAGTACAGCCCACCATTCAGGTTCTGTCCACAGAGTCTTTGGATAGCAGCTTGACTATCAGAAAAGATCCAAATGTCTGAAAAGGATCCTGTTTGGCAAAGTGTGAATGCAAGCTTCAATGACTTTTCAATTGCAAACAACTCAGCATCAAAGACTTCCATGTGTTTACCTAGCTTCCAAGAGTATCTTTTGTTCTCTTGAAGACAGTAAACACCTGCACCAGCTGTATCGTCTTCAACTTTGGAGCCATCAGAATAGAAGATCAAAGACTTGGATTTGTCCAAATAGTCAATCTTCTCTTGATGTTTGATCTTTGCTTTGGCTTTTTCAGTGTCTAGTATCTGAATGTCCATCAGATCCTGAAGGCTTTTTGACCAAGGTGCATTCCACTTCACTTTGATCTTTTCTGTTTTCAGAGAAGGAATCTGATTGGCAATCATAGAGCAAACTTTGAACAATTGACTTGGATACTTTTTGATTCTCTTTGTTTTTCTTCTTTTTCTTTTGCTTGGTGTTTGTTCCACATGTTCAATGTTCAGGTCATTCTGATTCCAGTCAAGAAACTTTCTCCAGTCAAGCTCAATTCCAGTGCTATAGGGAGGAAAGCTGGATGAAACTCTTGTTCTGATTGCATGGGTTTTTGGCATTTTCAACACTCTGCAAGCATAGCTTCTGCAGAGTCTATTGAATCTCACTTTGGGCGGTGGAATAGCAGCTTCAAGTTCCATTGCATAAACAGGAGATGTCTTGAAGGCGCCTAGAATCTTTCTCAGAGCAGTATTCTGAAGTCGTTCATACTTTCTCAGTAAAGTCTTCTGGTTATTCCACCACACTGGAACTCCATAGTCAGCTACAGAGGCAATGCAAGCTACGTACAGTTGTCTCGCAGCTTGAAAACCAAGACCTCTCTCAGTGTTGGAGAGTCTGATAATTTGATTCAAGACTCTCTCAGCAGCTGCTATCTTGATTTCCACATGTCGTTTGAAGGTAAGATTGTTGTCCAACCATATGCCAAGCCATCTCACCAGCTCTTTTGGTTTAAATGTCAGATCATTCAGTTTGACGCAGTCCTCATCACTGTATTTGGATTTCTTAACAAAGTGAATGAGTTCTGTTTTCTCCATGTCAAACTGAATAACTTCCGAGTCCTGTCTCTGCAGCATCTGATTGAGTGCAGCTTGCAGTTTTACGCAGTTCTCCTCAACAGATGGGGAGGAAACAATCAGGCCAGTATCATCAATGTAGCTTGGAATTCTCACATCTCTCAGCTCACTCTCATTCCGAAACAGATGTCTTGTGTAGATGGAATAAAGAATTGGCGAAAGAGGAGAACCTTGAGGCACACCAACATTGATTGAGGCAGGGGAAGCTTGTTTCTCTCCATCAAAAACCAACTGGATCTCTCTTGTTTGCATGAAAGAGAAGATCCAGCGAGCCAGCGATTTGGGCAATTGCAAATCAGAAAAGATTTTCATCAGTCTATCAACAGAAACATAGTCAAAAGCACCTTTGATGTCAATGAAAAGGGCTGAAGTCACCAGTTTGTTTGCCTTTGCAAGCTGGATATCATGAACCAAAGACATTGCTGCATCAATGGCAGAGCACTGCTTCTTGCCTCCAAACTGATCAAAGTACAGAAGATCTGTAGTTGAAGCAAGGTAAGAGAATCTTGATGCAATCACTCTTTCAATGACTTTGCCAAGGCAGTTCAGCAGGGAGATGATTCTATAAGACTTTGGAATTGTTGCCTTGCGATTTGGTTTCTTCAAGACAACTCCAACTGCCTGCCTCTAAATTTTAGGGTGATATTCTGTGTCAAACAATGCCTTGTAGAGCTGGTAGAGTCTGTCTTTGAGGACTGGATATATCTTCTGAAGTATGAAGAAAGATATTCCATCAGGTCCTGAAGCACTGACTTTGGAGCCTGTGAAAATTGAGTTTCTGATTTCTGTTTCCTCCAAGTCAGGCCACTCCCAAGACAAAGACTCCTGGTACTCATCCCAATCAACTGGCGGGTACACTGGTGGATCTCGAAAGAGAGTCTTGATAAAAGCATTGCACTTTTCATCGAAAGAAACTGCTTTATCTTCAAGCTCATTTGAAGGGTCTGAGAACTCCAGAATTGGAGTCTTTTCGACTTTGTTGCCCTTGGTGTATTTGTATGCCTTGAAGATCTCCTTGCCTTCGGCATTTGCGAGAAAGTCATTCCAACAAGAGTTCTTTGCCTGTTTGATAGAAGCAAAGTACAAAGTTCTTGCTTCTTGGAATGAAGTGAAGTCAGCAAGACCACTGCGATAATCACGATATGATCTTGCCATCACTTTCCGCAATGCTTTCAGTTCAGCAGTCCACCATGGTTTTGATCTCTCTGTTACCTGCTTTTTAGGCACATGATCCTGTAGTGATGCCAAAATAAGATCTGTGACTCTCTCAGCTTCAAGTTCAAGCTCGGCTGGAGAGTTTTCAGTTGAAATCCAGTTGAATTCTGGCAGGAGCATATTCTGAGCCAATGTTTCATTCACCTTCACCCAATCAGCCCTCTTGAAGTTGTATTGATTGGAGCAGAGTGGATTATCCACCATGTTATCTGAATTCAATTCAATCTCAAATTGAATAATTTCATGGTCAGAACCAGAGTGCAGTTCGGAATCGATCCACCAGTCAAAGGAGTGATTAGTAACCAACTTTTGTGAGAGGAAAGTCAGATCTAAAACAGACTTGGAGATCACATTGGATCTGTAAAAGGTCTCTTTGTCTGGTTCATTGATCAGCTCCATCCTGTTGTTATGCAGCCATTCCACCAAGTCATCAGCTCTCACTGAGTTGTTGACTTCAGAATTCCACCATGGATGATGTGCATTGAAATCACCAGCAAGTATAGAGCATCTGGAAGGTGTGATTTCTAGAAGAGCTCGTTGCACTGTCCACTGGTTGTCGCTTTCCTCTAGAGATTTCTCATTGTAGATGTTGAACAATTGAATAGTGTCCAGTTGACCTTCTTTGTCTTTCACATCCACAATGAGCAAATCATTGCTAGAGGAGATGTCTGATCTCAAACAGGCTTGAAACCTGGATGTCTTTCTTGCAAACACAGCTACTCTAGGTCTTAACTCTCTACTTTCAGGAAGCAAGCAGTAGTAGGAGCTGTGTGAAATAGTGAAACTATTGTCTGAACTCATCCATGGTTCTTGAAATAAAATGTAGTCAATGTGATTTGCAAATCCAATGTCCAAACAAGTGTGCATTGCCATTTGGTTTCTGCCAACATTGTTTTGAAGAAACCTCAGCTTTGATGAATGTGTTGTGTTGTCTTCTAACATTTTTTGGGAATTCTGACTTCAATTCTTGGTTTGTTGCTTGAGATGGTTTGAATCTCATCTTCAGAGTCAGACTCCCGTGGTCTCTTTGCAACCTGCTTGTTCAAAGTGTTGGTCTTCTTCAAAAGACTTCCAGTAGCAACCTTTTGCAACTGCTGATTTGGTGCTTTTACAGTTGCAGTATTGGCAGTAGTATTTTTATGCACTTGCTTCTGAACTCCTTTCGAAAAGCAGCACTCTGAACTATTTGCTTGATGTGCTTCAAAACAGTTTGCACATTTGAGAATGGTATGTGCACAAGACTTTCCAACGAGATTGCAAATGCTGCACTTGTGTGTATTGGTTGCATGCTTTCCAGAACACAAACCACATCTCACTTCTCTTCTGCAGTTGAGGGAAGTGTGTCCAAAGGATTGACAGTTGAAGCATTGGACAGACGTTCTGGATCTGGTTTCCTTTCCCTCATACTGAGCAACCTTCAGAATTTGGCCAGCGATGTTAACAGTTTTCAAGCTGCTGGCAATCTGAGTGTTCTCAACATGGAAGACAGCAGAAGCATGCTTTTTGACTGCTCTATTCTCTGCGGATGAGAGCCACTGGGGGACTCGTTTGAGGGTGAATGAATTGAAAGTCTCAAACTCCTCCTTCAGAAGATCAAGGCCATTGTCAATATTGAAGATTTCTGTTGGAATCCCGTGAACAACAAAGACGCCCCAGTGTTCATCCTTGTGGAACTTTGATGATTGAAGTTCTGCATCAAGGTCCACAAGTTCAGAAAGAGCATTTTGCCAAATTGAACTGTGCTGCTCCAAAAATTCAGCTGAGCAGTCATCTGTTGTCATGAAGATAATTGAATAACCTTTGAATGACTTAGAAATAGATGACACCACTGGCTTTGTTGTGAGATTTGCATTGATGAATGCATCATTGATTCTGTTTCTCACAAAGAAAGCCTTCTCATGAATTTCCTGGGTTGCCTTTGCAGAAGTTTTGAAGATAAGCCTTCTATCACGGAATGTTTTGACAGGAGGAGGGACAACTGCAGACACTGGAGGAGCATTTTGCTTTGTCTTTCTTGCTTGTTTCTGGGTAGGAGTGTTGAGGTTTGCTCTCACTACCTCAGAGTAGCTGGGCTTCACAGGAGCAGTTTGCTTTTCACTTTGTTGCTCCAAGGCAAGGAGTCTCTTCTCCAGAGACGTGACTTTGTCATCAACAAAGCAAGAAGTATCACCATCTTTGTAGAAAGAGAGCACCTTTTGCAAGCTCAAGACACAAGCATTCAGTTCTTTTTGCACAAGCACATGGTGTTCTCTCTGAAATTCTTTTCCAAGAAGTTGCAAGATATCTTTCAAGTTCAGAACTGACACCTCATGGTCAGAATCCGGAGAAGAACAGGTGGAAGGCATGTTGACTGATTCTAGTTGATAGACTAGAAGTAGGATTTTTCGAAATGTAGAAAATCCCCAAACTACCAACAGGAACTGCCTGTGAACCTGGAATATATCCCTGCACACACACCTTTCCTGAAGCCTTTTTGTATCCCACTTGCTAGTGAAGCTCAAACTAGATTAGTTTTGCAAGAGAAACTAATAAACTCAGGTAGGTTTTGTTTAGCCAGAGCCACACCCACGAAATTCTGGGCTAGTTTTTTGGGAGAACTAGCAAACTATCTGGTTTCTTTTCAGGGTCTGTGATCGCGGGAACAGTCTGTAGGATAGAAACCAGGGAAAAACTATTGGGGGAATGCAAGTGCTGTGGGTCAAGACAGCAAGCTTCAAGAAGTGTGGGCAATTAAGTCTCACAAAGTCAAGAAGCTGTACTGCCAAGTGTGTTTTTTTGAAGAGAAACACCAAACTAGAAAGCTTTTTGCAGGGAAGCTTCCAAAACCAGCTGCCAATATTCTCCTGCCTTAATCCCTAACCCACACCTTATAGGTGCAAGAGCCAAGTACCAAAACACAAGGTATACTGCAGCAATGTGAAGGAAAAGTGCAACTCTGGTTTTCAGTAGCAACCCCAGAAAGCTAGCATACCTTTTTCAAGGGAAGATAGCAAACCAACAGTCAGTCCTTTTGGCTAAGCCCTAAATATGCAGTGGACTGTGCATAGAAACTGCTCAGGTATGCCAATTAGTGAGCCAGCAGTGATTGAATCTCCCAGAAGCTTTACTTCACAACTGGAAAAACCAAAGCTGCACCAGTTGATACACAGTATGCCCTTAAATACTAAGGGTACAGCTGGGTACAGGCAGGGACCAGCTGTAGAAACAGCAAGAAGCCAAAAGGCTATGTGGGGGAAGACTGGGTATCTTGGGCAGGGTATAGAGGGACTTGGGATGGCTGTGGTGCTGCCAGAATTGATGGGGTTGCCGATAAGGTTTGTTAGTAGCCTCGGCGGACCTTGGCGTTACCCCAACAAAACTCTTAGTCAGCAAGGAACACCAGAAGGCTGAAAGGCAAGTGAAGAGATTTTCAGCCAACAAAACAACCAAATAGATCAATGAAGAGGGCTAGAAACAAAACGAAAATTGGAGGAGTTGTTTATCTCAAGCGGATCGATAAGTGTATCCAATTTGAACGCGTCAAACCCGCTGGTGGTTGAGCACTGTGACCCAAGGCCTTTTGGGCGATGAAATCACGTTTCGGGCGATAGCTCAGCAACCAGGGGGCGTATGACAACCGGACAAATCGTAGACGACTCAGCGAAAGAAGGGCTTCAAAATGGAGGTACTCTCAAGTTGTTTGGACAAAAACTCGTCGAGCTGGGGTTTTGATGTGTGGTATGGCATTCGAGTGAGCATTGAAGCTTGGTGTTTGTGGTTAAGCCGTACATGCCCTAAAATACGTGAGGCGTGAATGACACCCCAACTTTTGCGGAGCGAATCGCGAGTTTCGAGTCTAGACCGTTTTGGGGTCGGGCGATATTTGTTCCGTATATGCCACGTGACTTTGAAGAAGTGCCATAGCAGAAATATGGAGGATTAGTAAACCGCATATTGACTGGTGCCGCCACGTTTATGTCGGGATCCACGTTTTTCCGATTCAACCATTCGAACGGGGTCTAAAAAGATAAACCGTTTCCAAATTCAGAACGTACATGGGGGTCCACAAGTCCGGGGACCTTTTTTTTTCGCGTTCGCGTTTTCCAACCACCTCTCTTTTTCAGAACACCACCACTCTTTCAAAATGTGATCTTTTGGCACTGTAATTAGTGGAAATAGAAGATCAAATCAAGAATTATCTGAAACTACACGTTCTTCCATATGTTCTCAATTTTTTAGTGGCCGAAAACGCCGAGAAATCATGGAGGAATTTAACGTCTCCAAGTCCACCATCTACCGTACCATTGAACGCTTCAAAGCACGCGACGATTTCAAATCCAAACCAAGATCAGGGAGGCCAGCTATTCTTAATGCGTCAGAGAAGAGGTACCTATACCTTTTAGCCCGTCGCTATCCCTCAATCGCCCACAAAACCCTCATCGCCCATTCTAGACAGTCCTTCTCCCGGTCGACATTACGACGTGCTCTACGCCAATTTCGACTCAGAAAGTGGAAGGCATTGAAGAGAGTTGTCCTAACTCCAGAGCGGGCTAAAAAAAGATTGAAGTTCTCACAGGAATGGAAGGAATTTAAGGCTTGGAATAAGGTCTATTTCTCTGACGAATGTTCTGTTCAAAGAAAGTCAAATACGGGGGCGGTTTACATCTTTCGGCTCAATGGCGAGAGTCTACGGAAGGATATGGTCAATCTAGCACCCCATGGGAAGGATATTTCGCAGATGGTTTGGGCCTGTATCTTCACAGGTGTGAAATCAGAGCTGGTCATCATGGACCGAGATCAGGACAGTGCCAGAGAGGGATATAGTGCGGAATCCTACATCAAAGCACTTGAGGATGGTCTCCAGGAGCTCTACGAACCGGGGATGATCTTTCAACAGGATAACGCGAAGATTCATATGGCCAAAAAGACACAAACGTGGTTTGAATCGCACGGTATTCACGTTATGGAATGGCCTCCACATTTGCCCGACCTCAACCCCATCGAAAATATGTGGAATCTTATGAAACGCAAACTGGCTGAACTTCATCCAGAGCTCTTTCTTCATGGAAGATCTCGAGTGGACTGGAGAAATTTTCAAGCCGCAATCCAAGAAGCGTGGAGGGCAGTCGAGCAGCACAAAATTGACAGACTTATTGAGTCTATGCCTCGCCGGTTGGCCGCTGTGCGAAAAGCAAAGGGCTGGTATACTAAATACTAATAGAGACTACCTGTGTAAAATATCTAGAGTTAATCTGTTGTTGTGGTTGAGATATTTAATTTCTAGTGGGTTGGGGTTTTTTCGAATTTTTTGATGGTCCCCGGACTTTTGGAACTCATCTGTAGATTCCCGAAATCCACGTTAAAGTCGGGAAACGTTAGAACCCCTAGATCTACATTTCTACCTAGCAACGTTCGGGATACCAATTCGGGTTTATAGACGTGAACAAGGTACATCAACTCTTCGGATACTAGATCCGAACGATCTAGGGATCTAGAATCGAGCGATCGTGAAATCCGAAGAACGAGGGTATCTAGCACGTAGATTCCTAGGGGATCTAGGAATCTAGGAATCGAGCGATCTAGGGATCTAGGGGTCTAGGAATCGAACGATCTAGGGATCTAGAATCGAGCGATCGTAAAATCCGAAAAACGAGGGTATCTAGCACGTAGATTCTTAGGGGATCTAGGAATCGAGCGATCGTAAAATCCGAAAAACGAGGGTATCTAGCACGTAGATTCCTGGGGGATCTAGGAATCTAGGGATCTAGGAATCAAGCGATCTAGGGATCTAGGAATCGAACGACTTAGGGATCTAGGAATCGAGCGATCGTAAAATCCGAAGAACGAGGTTATCTAGCACGTAGATTCCTAGGGGATCTAGGAATCTAGGAATCGAGCGATCTAGGGATCTAGGGGTCTAGGAATCGAACGATCTAGGGATCTAGAATCGAGCGATCGTAAAATCCGAAAAACGAGGGTATCTAGCACCTTATCTAGCACGTAGATTCTTAGGGTATCTAGCACGTAGATTCTTAGGGTATCTAGCACGTAGATTCTTAGGGGATCTAGGAATCGAGCGATCGTAAAATCCGAAGAACGAGGTTATCTAGCACGTAGATTCCTAGGGGATCTAGGAATCTAGGAATCGAGCGATCTAGGGATCTAGGGGTCTAGGAATCGAACGATCTAGGGATCTAGAATCGAGCGATCGTAAAATCCGAAAAACGAGGGTATCTAGCACGTAGATTCTTAGGGTATCTAGCACGTAGATTCTTAGGGTATCTAGCACGTAGATTCTTAGGGGATCTAGGAATCGAGCGATCGTAAAATCCGAAGAACGAGGTTATCTAGCACGTAGATTCCTAGGGGATCTAGGAATCTAGGAATCGAGCGATCTAGATCTAGGGGTCTAGGAATCGAACGATCTAGGAATCTAGAATCGAGCGATCGTAAAATCCGAAAAACGAGGGTATCTAGCACGTAGATTCTTAGGGTATCTAGCACGTAGATTCTTAGGGTATCTAGCACGTAGATTCTTAGGGGATCTAGGAATCGAGCGATCTAGGGATCGTGCCTGGAGTCAAGGGTCAGCCATCAAAGAATTTGAGAATCGCTAAATTAAAAAATGTTCTGTTGGCTAAATGAACGACGAAGAGAAGGACGTTGAGGCCATACGAAGCAGGCGTGAGATGCTTTGAGGCTCTATAAGGGAAGTATGGCATGAGATGAAAGAGGAAGGAATATATGGCTGGTCACGTTACATGTCTTCGTTTTTGCGCCAATCAGAGGGCCAGAACCTTAAAGCTTTTGACATTGAACCTCGCTGTTAAATGGCTTCGCTTCGCTCCGCAAATTATTCCCTGAGGTTCTGGCAGTTAGCGCTGGAACGACGGCATGTCCTCAACTCCCACAAAGCGCAGTCGATTAATGATCTACAATATAGAACCGTACTTAATAGCTCCCAGGTAATAATTATTAAAGATGTACATACTACCCCGTGCTCCGTACCGAGTAGAGTGCTCCGCAGTGCTTTGAAGTCGTGAGTCGTTCGGATAACTACGAGGCACGACAAACAAATCAAACACGTCAAACCGACCAAACTCGCCATCATGAAGTGTGGCTGATGAATCTTTGCGCCACGTGCCGGTATCGGACCAGTGCTTTCGCGGCGCCGGGAAAAGTCAAAGGTTCGGATTGCCGACGGGAACTGATGAGCAATTACCATTTTCTCTGAACCGCGTCGTCCAGCCTCCTCTTTACACAACTCAAATGGATTTGCAATGCTGCACTGACGAAACAAATAAGCAGCCGCATCGACACACGTCAAAGCCACCGAACTCTTTGCTACGACACACGGAAGTCGAGAACTCTAGGGATTGACGAAGGGATCATAGGATAGGGATTGACGCCTGAGGAGTGGTGGAAGAAAGGACATTTGGAAACCGGTGAACGCGAAGGGGCCACGGTCGTTGGTGCTTTTGCGCTCTGCCAGATAATTGTGTGGAAGCATGGACGATATCAGCGTTCCGTTGGAGACTAAGAATGGGTCTGGGATCAAAAGCGCAGCCAGGGCTGAAAAGAGAGATTACAGAGGCTTCGTTGCCGGGGTATTTTCTGGAATTGCGAAACTGAGTGGTGAGTGTTGCGGTTCCATGGCTGTCAGATTTTTCCATCTTTGCCGGGACGGCATTGTCGCGAGTTTGATCTCGGATTATCTTTTGAGGTTGTGGTGTAAAAGCGGTTTCAGATTTGCTAACAGTTTGCGAATCCGTTTTTCCTGGTTAACGATTACAGTTGGCCATCCGTATGTTCTGCGTGTTGATTCTGATCTCAGATGTGTCACTTATGTTTGCTAGAGTGCATACGAACTGACCGATGTCCATGATCTTGGATCAAAAGGTTCGACACCATAAAGGTCCGACTTCAGACCACAAATAGCACACACTTCAAGGGTCCCTTGGATTGTCTCTTACAAACCTTGCGTAATGAGGGAGTAGGAGCACTGTATAAGGGTGCGACGCCTCCTTTGATGGGATGGATGGTCATGGATTCCGTGTAAATGCTCTGTTCTCCGAATGGCAGTTATGGAGCCGGTGATAACTGATAGTCTCTTCGACTCAGAATGCTAGGGTCTTTGTCTCTCTATCGGCGATTATTGTTCGAACACGTTTTCTGTAACCAGAACATACGAACGCTCTTTCCGTGGGCGAACAAGGAAGTCCCGGATCGGCTCCCAAGCTTTGGCCATGGAATTGCTGGGATGATGGCTGGCTCGACAGTCAGCTTCATTGCAGCTCCTGTCGAACACGTTAAGGCTCGACTGCAAATTCAATACGCCGCAGACAAGAAGCAGCGGCTATACAGCGGCCCGATTGATTGCACGCGGAAAATTGTAAGTTTCCT
Source organism: Chrysosporium keratinophilum (assembly GCA_029850275.1). Classification (NCBI taxonomy): domain Eukaryota; kingdom Fungi; phylum Ascomycota; class Eurotiomycetes; order Onygenales; family Onygenaceae; genus Chrysosporium; species Chrysosporium keratinophilum. Next base: position 1,659,291 of record JARBIX010000006.1, read on the forward strand.
GTTAATCATATGGACTTTCTCGTCGTGCATCGCAAAGTCAGAGTTAGCTTACAACTATATCTACGAATAGCTTCGCTATCATGGGATTTCAGGCCTCTATCATGGGCTCTGCTCTACGCTCCTCTTTCGATCTTTCTTCTTCTTTTGGTGGGGATCGTACGACATCTTATCGCGCGCAATGCAAAAACATACTCAGTTGTCGGCACCAGCTATCAATTTTTGGGCTGGCGGACTGTCTGCACAAGTGTTTTGGATCACATCTTATCCATCTGACGTTGTGAAGCAGCGTATAATGACAGACCCCCTGGGAGGCGGGCTTGGTGATGGCGAGAGGAAATTTCGCCGGTGGAAGGATGCAGCGGTTGCTGTGGGAAGAGAAAGCGGCTGGAGAGGTTACTGGCGGGGATTTCTGCCTTGCTTCTTGAGGGCTTTTCCTGCAAACGCGATGGCATTGGTAGCGTTTGAGGGAATGATGAGATGGTTGCCATAACTTGACGAGCAATTGCAAGTATGAGGAGCTCTCTCAACGTCCCACGAAAAGGGCGTCTCGCATAATCGTATCTGCCGCGTGGTGTTTGCATTCATCTGGATCAATTGCTAGAGCGGACACTCGGTGCATAAACTGATACTCGTGTCACGTCTCAAAGCGGAGGACGAGGATATTGTGAAGAGTGCAAGGATGCGAGAATTGTAATAGCCCAAAGAACGTAGGTTCAGACAGATCATCGAGTCTACAGAATCCGTTGAACTTTGACTCGTATCCTGGACGTCTCATCGTTGCCCATCCCTCTTCAATATCAGAGGTTCGTTGGAGCGATCACTGCGGCAGAAGTTGAGAATTACGTCGCCATGTTGCAGCTGGGGTGAAGATCTGCAGCCTCCCATTGATGAAAATCCTCCGGCGAAGCCAGCGGCCGTTTTGACCACACCTCGAAGTCAAATCTCCCCAAAAGAAACCTCCTCGACGGAATACACATCATCTTTTTCTTCCGTCACACAGCGTGTGCTATTAATCTTCTAATCACACTAATAACATCTATCGTCCGTTTTATTAAATCCATCGTTTCTACTTGTTTCATATCTTCCCATTTACTTTCGACGAACCTTGACTTGTGTCTTAAATTGCCCTGGGAACTCGAACATGTCCTCGATGGTAAAGCCAACGGCCAGATAACGACAACGCGAGACACGCAACCACACGACCTCGTTGAGGAGCCCCTCGTCTGCTCCAGTCCATTTGCGCGTGTGGTTACTTTAATTGTTTAGTTCTTTGAAACAAAAAGGCCACCATGGCCGTACGATCGTTACGACGTACGAACCCGATCACCTTCATCCTCGCCTGCGTCCTCGCGATCGGTTTCCTCCTTTTCATCTTTTCTCCTAGCTCGTCAGGCTCATTAACTGCCAAACAAAGACAGAAAGATGCCGCCCAGAATCCTCTGTCGCCGCCGACCAAGCCGTTCCTGAAAAAACAGCTCTTCAAGGCAAATGGTGGCCGAATCCCTCCGCCGGTGATGAGATATAACCTGAATAATGTGACGACGACGGGGAACTCGGCTGAGATGCATGAACGAGTGCTGGTTCTTACTCCGCTGGCTCGGTTTTATCCTCAGTACTGGGATAATTTGATGAAACTGTCATATCCGCACGAATATATTTCGCTGGGATTCATTATTCCTAAAACGAAAGAAGGAAATGCAGCGACTGCTGCGTTGCAAAAGGCAATAACGAAGACTCAGTCTGGTCCTGTGGATGATAGATTCTCGAGTATCACAATCCTACGACAGGATTTTGACCCACCGATCGGTTCGCAAGATGAAAAGGAACGGCACAAGTTTGAGAACCAAAAGATTCGACGGGAAGCGATGGCACGGGCAAGAAATAGTTTGCTATTTACCACCTTGGGGCCTGCCATTTCCTGGGTCTTATGGCTGGATTCCGACATCATCGAGACGCCGCCTACTCTGATTCAAGATCTCACGAAACACAACGAACCAGTTCTCGTTCCGAACTGCTATCAGCGTTTCATGAACCCGGATACGAAACAAATGGATATTCGGCCTTATGATTATAACTCGTGGGTGGATACACCGAGGTCACTGGAGATTGCAAGTCGCCTGGGCCCCGATCAGATCATGTTAGAAGGATACTCGGAGATGCCTACCTACCGAACACTCATGGCGCATTTGGCTGATCGAAGCCCGACCAGGAATGTTAATCAAATAATGGAGTTACACGGTGTTGGAGGGACAGCGTTGTTGGTCAAGGCGCAAGTCCACAGAGATGGAGCCATGTTCCCGCCATTCCCGTTCTATCATATGGTCGAGACAGAGGGATTTGCGAAGATGGCCAGACGACTGGGATGGAAATGTTACGGCTTGCCAAATTATTTCGTAGGTTTTGTCCGTGCCTTGTCTTTGACAAACAAGCTTTCTCCTTCATCCGCAGCGGCTAACAGTTTGGTGCAGGTATACCATTATAATGAGTGATCTCGCATCACTTCTTCCTGATCCACATTCGCTATCCCAACGCTCAGTCAGCCCTCTTACCCGCACTCGCGATCCTCGTGTCGGATCCTTGTGTTGCCCTTTTTTCCGCTACCGTTCAGCCCACCAGACGGACGCTGAACTGTGTGGCCTGGGCGGGCTATAGTCCAGGAACACTTTGACACTTTCACTTCCATTTTCTTGCCTGTATATCTACGATCAATGTTGCCCTTTTTAGAAATTTCTCTCTTATTGTCTCCTGTGCCCTTAGGTGCCCGCTCCGTCTATGCCAAATCCCTTTTTTTCACCTTGGGTACGGAGTACTTTGTGATGCTTTCCTTGGCGAGTTTGACACTGGGGTTTATTTAGCGCCGCGATGGGAAATAATCACATCGTTGACCAGCTCAAATCTGACCCCCTCGATGTCCATTGAATTCCGATCAACGTGCTCCATAAAACATTGAAAAGATTGCAATCTTAGGAACCGAACAGGCCCTAAAAATTATGATCTAACTCGACGCTCAGTTTCAGAGGGCTTGAGTCTGAAGCAAGAACGTCTCTTCGCATCAAAATTGACTAGGTAATTCATCCAGCCACACATGACACAGCCTTTCATGGGGTTGACATTTCGCGATGTAACCGCCCATTTAAAATCATTGTGGTTTAGGATCCTTTTGGAGTTTGTTGATAGGTTGGGGTGAATAGTATCTAAGCACCCTCGGATTGCAGCGCACTGCCTTTCAATTCAGATGATTGGATATTGGGCCACCATCAATAAATACATCTAAGAAAAAGAAAAGGCGTTCGATCCTCTGGATCTTATTTAACATTGATGGAGCCCCGTTCAGCCTCTAGTGCTATCCGCACCATAGATCTTCACGGGAAACAACAGGAAGAGGATAAGATGGTGAGATATAACCTCAATCCAACATTGCTACTTTTCTAGTTCTTATATCTAATAATTTTTCTTAAATTCCGCGCAGAGAAACGGACCGTATCACGGCCTGAAAGTGCTAGTTCCCGAACGAGGGAGTTCGGGCTCGGAGCCTGTGGTAGAGTAAGAGATCGTATCCTCCCCCTGTGCTGAGTTGTTATTAACATATGCCATGCTAGTATCGTCTTTGTCCATGGGCTAAATGGCGACTGCATCGAGACATGGAGACACGCCGATGCCCAAGTACCATGGATTAGGGACAAGAGCTTCCTAGGAGATCTCTACGACCGGGCACGCATCATGACGTTCGGTTATAACGCCAATCTATTTGAGAATTTTGCCAACAGTCGGGTCATTGACCATGCGGCTCTTCTGCTAGAACTGCTCTGCGTTCGACGTGCCAAATGCCAGGGGAGACCAATCGTGTTTGTTGCTCATAATTTAGGCGGCCTCGTAGTGAAACGGGTATTTCAATTAGACCCCAAGCCCAAATTCTGAATTTCGAGTGTGCTAACTGTTCTAGGCCCTAATTCTATGCCCCGATAGCGACCGCTTTGCGGATATTCAGTCCGCCACAAGCGGTTTAATATTCCTGGGGACGCCTCACGAAGGCTCTGACCTGTCCTCGCTGGTACAAGCAGTTCAAAACATCGCTTCATTTTTCACGATGGGACTGAAAAAGACGGCCCTGACGCATGAGCTTGAGACTTATTCAGCTACAACAATGGACATCAACCAGTCCTTTATGCAAAATGCATCACGATCTCGGGAAATCGTGTGCTTTTACGAGACTCTACCTACCAGAACTCCACATGGGGAACGAATGGTGCGTACAATGTTTCCATCAATAATATCAATGCTAGAAAGAGACTCTGATCTTTATCTATAGATTGTGCGGAAAGCATCAGCAGTAATCAACGGCAATGGCGCTCGAAACATCGGCATGGCTTGTAAACACCAGGAGTTGTGCAAGTTTAAGTCCCCCGAAGAAGGCCGCTTCGAGTGGCTCTTCTGGCCCCAATTTGAGATGGTGGTGGACAATTCTATTCAGAACAAAGGTCAGCACATCCCTGAGCAAGACAGAGAGGCAGTGGAAAGACTGCGGGCTTTACCCCGCCCTGGAAAATCTATGTGTATTTAACCAGGCTTGTCTGTCTGGTCTACTTTGTTCTCCATTTCATACTGCCATCAAATTGATTTTTATGAACATGGCATTGTCTAACTTATCTCCTCCAATGCGCATCAATTCACTAACATCCCCACTAGCTGCGCCTTTAGTTTCTGAAGCGGCCCGCGCTCTAGAGGCATATTACATTGAGGGGGATGCTCTCAAGATCCAACGGCTTTCTGGTAAACTGTTGCCGATGGAAAACTGCTATATTGATCTGGCCGTCATTCGATCGGATCTTGCTGCAGCATCGCAGAAATCGAAGACCTCGCAGCCTTCTCCGTTTTCACTCACCAGACGCCTTCAACTCGGCCTGGACGGCCAAAATATACAGCTATCTGATCTATTTGACCCGACAAATCTCTCGAATGACAAAAAAGAGAGGCCTAAGCGAATCCTTATCCGGGGGAGGGCCGGAGTAGGGAAGTCTACCTTATGCAAAAAGATCGTTCACGAATACATTCACAATGGAATGTGGAAACAGCATTTTGACTGGCTGGTCTGGATCCCTCTGCGAACTCTCAAATATAGGAGAAGAGGTGGTGGCCCCTCCACACTTGGAGACCTATTCATTCAATATTTCTCTAGAAATCCTAACGTCAACAATCTTTCGGATCTCGCATGGCGCGCCGTTACAGGGGCGGCCAAGGACAGAACCCTCTTCGTCCTTGATGGATTGGACGAGGTATATGGCAAGTGGAACCAGGGGGATCCTATACGGGAGTTTTTCAAATATCTTCTAGCACAGGACCAGGTTATCATCACAACTCGACCTTACACGTTGAAGCGAGAAGAACTTGAAAATATTGATCTTGAACTGGAGATCATCGGGTTTCGCCCCGAGCAGGCGGAAGGCTATCTCAAAAACGAACAGATTGTACCAGGAACTGTGGCAGAAGAAATCCAGCTCTTCTTGGAACAGCGTCCGATAGTTCAGGAACTAGTTCGAATTCCGATTCTACTCGACGCACTGTGCTACAGCTGGAGCAAACTATCCACGAATGGGGCTCCAAAGACGATGACTGAAATTTATCAGAGCATTGTGAAAGAGATGTGGCGGAAAGATTTACAGCAGTTGCAAAAACAAAATACGGAAACCGACGATGTCCTGAGGGAAAATGTCAAGCCAGAAAAGGAAGAAGAAGTGAAGGAAGCAGAAAATCTGATAGAAGGCCTTGCTTTCTACAATATCTACAATGAAATTGTTGAATTCGGCCGACGCGAGCAAGAACAGGTATATCGTTACTTGGAAATACAAAAAACGAAGCTCCCGAAAGATCCACGTCTTGTTATTGGAAAGCTGTCATTTTTACGCACGTCGGATGACACGCTCGAAGGCGACCTACAAAGCTATAATTTTCTCCATCCCACTTTCCAGGAGTATTTCGCAGCCCGATATTTCGTGAAACAATGGTTGGTCAACGAGCCGCTTCTCTGTTTAAAGGCAAACGGGAGCATGAAGAAGACCATCTAAAAAAGGTTTCTACAAGAGATGAAATACTACTCGCGGTACGATATAATGTGGCGCTTCGTTGCGGGCCTTTTTAACATAGGATGGGGTCAAGGGGTGGTCACGAATACACCGCTGAATGAATTTTTTCAACAACTGAAGGCTAAACCGCGTGACTTGTTAGGGCCAACACATCAGCGGCTAATCATACATTGCCTCAGTGAGGTGGCAGCCTCTAAGCCCGGAGGACCCCTAGAAGGTCGAAGGAAATTGGAAACCCAGCTGCTTCAGTGGGCAGATTTTGAGTGGGAGTTTCGCAAGACAACTACACTGTTTTCAGAGACTGAATTTCCGGATGTAAACATCAATACCCTTCTTCGTGACGATCTTCGCATAGGGAGGAGGCATGTTTTATTCGCATTACACAGGTGGTCAAGATTATCAGAAGGCACAGTACGGATTTTAACCTCACTGCTGAAGGGCAAAGAAACCCACGTGAGATGGGCTGCAGCCAATGCCTTAGGAGAACAGTCAGCCTTACCCAAAGCCGCTCTTGACGGACTTAACTTGCTGCTCAAAGATAAAACTCATGCGGTAAGGCAGCAAGCATTCAACATCTTGACAGGGTGTGACACCCTTACCATCACCCAATCTTTATCGCAAAGACGCGGTTGTTCAGGTGTTGGCTGGAGGAAGGTTTTGAGCAGCAAAGAAGTGTTTACCAGCAAGGGGAAACCCTCTTTATCAATACGCCAGACAAGTTAAAGCGTGCTCCGTCGAACTCAATCTCGCGTCCGAAGTCTTTTTGGGACCTCCAATGGGCGCAGACGGCATTAGGGATGCCTTAAGAATTATATACTCGATTCCGGGTCTTAATCTAGGACGTATTTCGAATGTGTCTCAGCAGAATACATGTGCTAAGACGCAGAACGCTCAAATGACCTGAACTCCGGGGCAAATGCCAGATTTGCCGTTTGGATACTTCTCTATGGGACCATGAGTCTATTATCTGTATTGAAACTACAACCGCTTCTGAGATATGGTAAGTTTGCGCTTTTTGACAATTCCTTAATGATGCACCAGCTAACTCCAACGCTAAGACTCGATGATTAATATCTTTGAAGCACATCATTGATAGGATTATAACCTGGTCTTTTATTAGGAATAGCAATCGTCTACACCGTAGATATGTGGTAATTTACTAATGTACTTACGCTCACTAGCTGGTAGAAAGCTGCATGGATCGCGTGCACTAGAGGGATTCGGCGACATCAGCTGTGCCATCCCTGTTAGCTGGACACGATTCTGTGCTGCGGGATATTTAGACACTCGCGGCTTGCATTGTACGCCTTTGCGATGCCGTTATGAAGCACATTTGGCTTTACAATCTACTCGAAGCCGGTGTTCTCGACAACCTTTTGGGCGATATCGCAGCTGACCGGCCGTCAGTCTCTTTGCGTGGACGAGTCGGACGCCGTCTCACTCTCCACCGCATCGCAAAGCACAGAGCCAATCCAGCACATGGTCCTTCGGCGGAAATTCATGCTCAGAGAGGCCGTCGAGGACCCCTAGGTCGTAGAGGCTTTCCAAACCTCGGATGTTGGACGACTTGAACGCGTCAATGTGGAATGGCAGCCTGAGGAGAAAGACATAGGGACCAGGGATGAGAGTGGGATTGAAGATGACTTCGGGGATAGAAGATGTGATGGTGCATGCGTCGGGCGGTCAGAGGAGTCCAAGGATTCAATGTACTTGCCCGCTTGTATATTGGCATTTATGCTTAAACGGCCCTACGTAAACTAGGCCCAAGAGGTTCTTGAAACAGTTCAACAGATCTTAGAAATTTTAGGAAAGCTGAAAGGCCAATCCAATCCTCGCTCTATTCCAAGCTCAAAAGTGGTTGCAATGCAGGAGCGGGGAGGTATTTGTTTAAAATCGATTGCACAGTGTCTCTCAAATCTATGCATACAGCACTCTAGTAACTCATTCTGGAGACAAAAATAAAACCATCCAGTACCAACATTTTCGACCGAGCCCCTCATGACCATGATATTCTAGAAAAAACTGGGTTAGAATCTGACATTTGAACGAAATAACATGGAGAGAAAAGGGTCAAAAAGCTTACAAAAGCATGATGCCTGCCCCAGTAAACATTGCAGCGAATTGTTTCATGGTCTTCCTCAACTCGGCCCCTTTGTCCTTCCCAGTCTCTAGAAGTTCCGGGATAACAGCAACGGTGCCGACGTACAGGAACGTACCCGCCGTGAACGGCAAGAGCAAATCGCCAACCGAAAGACTGGTTCCAAACAGCCCTGCTGACGGAGAAGAACCAGCGGTAGCGTTACCACTTCCACCCAGCTCCTGGATGGCGATGCCAATGAAAGTGCCAAGAAAGGCACCGATCGCAGTGACGAATTGCGCACCCATGGCTTTCCGTTTTGAAAACCCGGACTGGATGAGGAGGGCAAAGTCACCGACTTCATGAGGAATTTCATGGAAGAATACAGCAACGGTGGTGGTCGCGCCGATGGTGGGGGAGGCGTAGAATGAAGAGGACATTGCGAGGCCGTCGGTGATATTGTGGGTAAAATCGGCGATGAGATTGAGGTATCCTCCTAGCTTGACGCTAGGATTGATCTCTTTGTGTTCCACAGAAACGGGCGGAGCCGCTTTCTCTGATTTACGCTGTCTTAGAGCGTCGCTAGAATTATCGCTTGCTCTAGCTGAACTGGTGGATAAGGCGGTGCTGTCATCTCCGGGACTGGCAATTTTATGACCATGGCTATGACTATGATCATGTCCGCCTTGTCCACCTGTTGCTATTCGGAGTGCTTTGTCCATAGCAACGAAAGTGATGAAGCCGACAAGGATGGCAGCGCCAAGAAGTAGATTTCTGTTCGGTTCGACAAGCACGAAACGAACATTCTCAGGCGAATCCTCACCCAGGAATATCTCTGGTAGAAGGTGGAAGAGAGTATCTCCAAGTAGCCCACCAACAGCAAATGCTACCATCACAGAGAGTGATGATGGGTCGATATTTGGAGGGCATAATGCAAGCAAGAAATCTAGCTTTTTGTTCAGAGGGACCAACCATTGAAGACAGAAGATGAAACAGAAGTTGCTTACTAGGAGGCCCAGAAATGTAAAACGTAGCCAAGATGGCATTTACAGCAGGGCTGCTGGGGAACAGAACCGCAAAGATCTTTGAAGTGAGACTCGCTGTCTGTGGAGAGGTGGCCTGTTTATGGGCATTCAACGACTGCACCAAAGGACATTCCTGAGTTGAGCAGCGTTAGATGCAATCTAGACCCTATATCATTAAGCCTATTGGGCATTTCATAGTGTTCTTACTTGCAACTTCTCTTCAATTTGAGGCACGGTGAGCTCAGCAACGTTGACCTGCTTGCTTTGGGCAATGGCTGCAGTAGATAGAGCCAAAACAAGACACAGCACAAACAGGATGGAGGACCGACGCCTCATATTAGAAATGAGAATCAATGCCATATTGGAGGACTCCCATACACTCAATTATTCGTGGTAATTGAGCTTGCATCCAGCTGTCGTCCCCTGAGCTGATGTTGCCAAATAAACCACGATCAGGCTGATGCACGTGACATTTGGAGCCCTATTTAATATTTGCCAAGGCTTGGCATGTTAATGCGGCAAACACGCCAAGAGCACTGCAAACAGAAAACCAACGACTTCAATAATTTGCTACCGGACAGAGATAGAGCTATCGCAAGATAGAATCGAGAGCTCATACATATCTCTTTAGTGCTTCAAGATGGGTCGTGTCTTACAGAAAAAGAAGAATCGTTCCTCAACAAATAAAATCAAGATCAAGAGTAAGAAAACGAAAAGTGGAAAGAAGAAGATAAATGTGCTCGGAAATGCCATTATCGCGAAGAACTGGTCAGTCAAGATTGATTTTTGTCTTTGCCTTCGTCACAACAATATCCTAATAGTTTTCCAGGGATAAAAATGAAACGCTTACCCAGAATTACCGTCGTCTTGGACTCGCAACCCGTTTGAATGCGCCAACGGGCGGCATTGAGAAAACACCACGAATAGCTGGAGATGGCACCGAATCGAGCGATCCTCTGGTCATTACAGGGAAGCGGAGCGCACAAGTCCAACCCACTGAAGCTCGCGTAGAGCGCGATCCCGAAACTGGCAAAATCCTCCGGATAATACGTCCCGAGGCAGACGAGGATGACGAGATGATTGAGATTGCAGGCCGCAAGCGCAGAAAGACGAATCCCCTAGACGACCCCCTAAACGAGTTATCCGAAGCGGAAGATTTTGCGCCAGAAGAGAGGAAGGCGAATGCTCCAACGGGGGTAGTGTCTGCCCTGGAGCTGCAGGCTGCAGCCGAGGAAGAGAAAGTGAAGAAACGAAAGCCGAGACACCAGAGCAAACGGGAGGAAGAGTGGCTGGCACGCCTCGTGGAGAAACACGGTGACAATGTTCCTGCAATGGTGCGAGATAGAAAGCTCAATCCAATGCAGCAGACAGAGGGCGATATAAGGAGGCGATTAAGGAAGTGGAAAGAAAACAAAAAATGAGCGAATGATTTATCTACTTGCGCATTATTGGGAACAGGTACGGCGTTGTCGGTGGGATATTGGGATGGAAAATTGAATTATAGAATTGCCTTGATTTGTATATCTCTCCAAGTACGGGCTTCCTTATTCACATTGCCTGTCTCACATCGAGATTCTGCATGAGATTCCCCAGGACTGTATTTGGTCACAGTTCTCCACATTTCTCCTCTTTCTTTATTGCTTTATCTCTCCCCAAATGACATGCCCGTCAGTTGCTGTGTTCCCCTTTGTGGGCTCCCTCCAGACTCAATAGGACCTTCCGTTCGATCCGTCATCGCGCCTCGAGGTATTATTGCATGATATTCCCTAGACTGTGGTTTCTACGGTGTCCACAATTTTCTTTGTTGTTTTCCTTGACTCCGGTTCGGCCCAAGGAACATGCCATTCCCTGGCGGCTAGCTCACCCCAGGAGACATGCCACTCCGCTGCGGCCATTGTCGGTTGGTTCTCGGTATCAGACATCGTTCATGAAGCTTCCGGTTGGCGGGCGATGGTTTTCGGATTGCTGTGCTTCGGCTCCCATTCGCCATTGCTTACCGACTCGTTAATATGCTATTCTTTTGTTGACTCTTTTATTTTCCGCCCAATTATTGATATTATGATGGATATCAGCACATATCCCGTGGTTTGGCATGTGCAGTCATTGAAGCAGCCCGCAAGGCCATTCAGTATCATATTGCGAATCCAGACAGCAGAGCCGGTTTGGTTCGATCTGATATCTACCGCACCGACATCGGCAATAAATCTGCTTTTCCGTCCCGGACCTTGAGGTCGTCTTTTTGATCCAACACTTGCCTAATCAAGAGGCTGGCTAAGGCTTATCCGCAAGCCGAATACTTGGTCGTGATAACGGGATAACAAGACTGTGTTTCACCCTTATGGTTTCGGCCACACCGCAAAGGTTCCGCATGCTTAAGATATGGCGGCGATAAGGACGGGCGTTTATGAAACAGAAGACCTTAAATCGACCCTCCGCACTATTCCTTTGACCCCTTTAGGTCCCTTTGCCGATGAAGCCATCGCTATGCTTAGCGTCCTGGCGCCACCGGAAGTGAGGTAGCAATGAAAATTGCTACGAAGCTTTGATGGCCAGAGAGAGAACTCTGGGGTTGAAAGAAGATGGAGGAAGGGTGGTGAGAGGTGGTTTTTATAGACCCTTTACGCCGAGAAATCGCTGACTGATCCCCTTACCTGGTCACTGGAATTCACTTCCCCAGCCTGATGCCGAGCCCCTAACATCAAGTATGATGCGATGCAGGCTAATTCTCACTGAAGTGAATCAAAGTGAGACGAAACAATGATTTTTACCACATGTTCAGTTTTGTTCTATCGTCTTATTCTAGTAAGGACGATACTACCTCTTTTGATCTCAGTTTCACAGCCTTTCGTCTGTTACTGTTTCCGTCGCATTACATGCTTTCGTCGGATGGCTGTAATGGTTTCTGTGCATCTATATAAGATACTGCTATTGTAATATCATTTGCAGGAGTGAGTGAGGTTCGCAAAGTGAAGCATTCCAACCTCACTACTTCACTTATTCCAAGTGATTACTACCCTGGTTCACATTCACTGAGAGAGTGAAGGGATTGGACGATAGCCCTAGTGAAGGAACCTGTTCCACAGAGCTGCTCAGCTCCAGGCTGCAGCATTCACCTTTTTACCAATCAACATTTTACAAGGATCTACTCCGCAAAATACTACCCTTGGACTGTACGGCTAATTGTCAAAACCGCTGCCGGCCCCCGCTTGGTTATGAAGCAGAATATTATCGTCCACGGATGCGACAAATCGGCCAAAGAAAGATCAACACTGTCAACTTTGTTTAGAAAAACTGCATGTCCGGGGTAAACTCGAGGCCAAATCTCTAGACTAAGTTGCTCTATCCAACAGAGAAAATGACGACAATGGCATCACTCGAGCAAGCGTTCGAAGAAGCATGCAACACTGGCAAGATTCCTCATGCGGTCCTCGCAGCAACAAACAAGGAGGGTATGTAGCCCAGTCAAAGCATCAGCACGTTGGCGTATCAAATGTTCAAAGCACCATCTAGTCAGTGATTGACGCATACATACTAATGCGGTATTCTCAGGAGATTTCACATACACCAAGGCATTCGGTTTCAAGGCCCTTGATCAAGACCCCAAGCCGGCGATGACAGAAGATGCGGTGATGGTTCTTGCCTCACTGACAAAGCTCGTCACGTCGATTGCGGCAATGCAATGCGTTGAACGCGGTCTGATTAGGCTGGATGATGACGTTGCTGAGATACTGCCCGAGTTGGCGGCACTCGAGATCCTCACTGGGTTTAATCCGGATACAGGAGAGCCCGTTCTCAAAAAGAGAGAGCGGAAGATCACTTTGCGGTCAGTTTGAATGATATCTCTTGTTAAGATAGTAATGTATTGACTAAATCGTCGTTGACACAGACACCTCCTCACCCATTCTTCAGGTCTTGTCTACGATCTTATGAGCCCCCTGCACACAGAGTATAACAAGTTCATCGGCAATCCAGGTAACGGCTCCGGCCGCACCGTCGCAACTCGTTACAACTATCCTCTCCTATCGGAGCCTGGCACGAGCTGGCACTATGGATCAAGTACGGATTGGGCCGGTCTGCTTATTATGCGCCTCACAAAACAGAACCTTGAAGAGTATATGAAGCAGAATATTTGGATGCCGTTGGGAATCGAAGACGCAACGTTTTGGCCGGAAAAGTACCCCGTGCTTAACAGCCGCATTCCTCAAATGACTATTCGTGACCCCGCCGTTCCCAATGAGGAGGGTGAAATTGTCCCTTATCTCGAGACTTTGATAATCTTAGGAGATCGAACGGAGGAGCTCGGCGGTACGGGATTATTCGGTTCCATTCCTTCATATTTGAAGGTATTGAGGAACCTTCTTGTCGATGATGAAACATTGCTGCGAAAGGAAACCATAGCAATGATGTTCGAGCCCCAGCTCTCAGAGCAAAGCCAAATGGCCCTTCAAAAGTACTGGAGTTCAAAGCAGAACGTCAAAGACATGATCGCGGATATTCCTGAAAATGCCCGGTACGACTGGGGTTTGGGGGGAATGTTGACCATGGACGATATTGTTTGGGGAAGACGTAAGGGGGCCATGATGTGGTGCGGATGGCCCAATCTGTTCTGGGTAAGAAAGTCACCCTCAACGCTGTGCTATCCGGGAATATTTCACTGATGTAAATCCTCCGATATAGTTTATCGACCGTGAAGCAGGCCTCTGCGGAGCTTACGGCGGGCAAGTTCTCCCGAATGGCGACTCAAAAACGAGGGAAATGATCTCATTGTTCGAGAGGACGATGTACGAAAGTGTATCCAAGACAAAAGGATAACAGACAGGCTCGCATTGATAAGAATGAACTTCCTCGTCATGCTCTCGTCTAGATATTCGCAGTAGCTAGGATCCAGTCGTAGGGTGGGAAATCGATCAGGTGGTATTTTGAGTCTTTTCATCAATGGTGATACGTCGCACAATGCGCACCCATCGCCGTCTTCTCCATTCTCCGGTGCGGTCGGCCTGTTTAGTGGCTTCTTCCCATTCAACCTTTGGCGGTTTGCTTCCAGTGCTGACCCCCTCCTTTCGTTTTGGGTTCGCATCGAAACTTCCATTCCAGGACTCACCATACAGTAGCTCATATGCATTCTCACGCAGCCCTTCTTCCGGTGGTTGAAATGGCAGATCCCAGACCCAGCCACCAACTTCTTCGCCAATCCCGTCTCCATTGCTGCTGGGAACTTCAAATTCCACTCCCGTTACCATGCGCTCCATTACCCACTCTCTGCACTCCAAATCTAGTTCCCATTTCTTTCCTTTCCAAGCCCATCCTCGTGGAGGACGGACATCTTCAAAGAACCTAGTACCTCTGGGGCGATCGCCTGCTATCCTCGAGGGAGAAAGTGGGTCATAAGGAGTTGGCGTGAATAGAAAAGGCTCCCATCCAGATGTCCCTGAAATTGGCGAAAGAGTTCTGTGTTGTAATTCAAAAATTTCGACTTCCCGCTCTTCTGGGTACGAGTCAAGGGTGACTGAAATCACTGATTTCAGTAACGCCAATAGGCCAGGCAGACTAGTTGGTATAGGTACCCCAAATACCATAACCTGGTCGTCTTTATCCTTCCCCTTCTCCTTTTTGGTATGTTTCTGTGGCTCATCCTCATGCAACCGGAAGATCTTGAGAACAATTTCAGCACGAGGATGGCTAGAAAGAATCGCAGCGTTACCAGCAATGAGAAAGATAAAGCTCCACGGCAGAAGATGGGATGTCAAGAAGAGCAACACCGCTAACACTGTGAACAAAAGGAAGAGCATCGACGAGTAGGTTTCATCGGAAAAGTTAGTGGCCGGGGATACAACGGCCACTGCTGCATCATGAAGAACAGAGAAGTCTGCCATTGAATTTTGTAAATCTCTCATGTTATGGAAGAAATCCTTTGATGTTTCCGGAACTGGTCTGATCGTCGTGGGAGGCGCAAGAGCTGGACCTTCGTACGAGTAGTAAGGAGTTGTGCTAGATGTGGAAGCATTTGGTGGAGGTGGTGGATGCCGTGCCAAAAAGGCTGGTACCATGATGAAGAAAAGAAGAACCACGAAAGGCAGAACCAGCAGTAGATACGGGTCAAGGCATACGAAGGAATAGACGAAGAGAAACGACCAGGTCTGGGTGGGCTTTCGCCAACTAAGCAATTTCCCGACCCTATTCTGAAATCGAAAGACGATACCTATCCTGACCTGCTGTTAGTCATTGTCCACTAGTTGGGTAGTAGTACGGATTGAAATATTGCTCACCTCGCATTAAAACGTCGAAAGTTGGTTGTCATTGTCGGAAGGCTAAATGGAGGCCGTTCGGCTTGTTTCGTTGCTGACGGACCATCTTCGTCTCCTTGTTCGTCATCCTCTACGGGTATCACCTGTTGTAGAAGCCTTCAAATCCATCAGCTTACTATTGGCACTCGCCGTGTTCAGCAACAAACCTAGATAAGAGACGGTCCTGTATAGATGCTGTAGGACTTGTGGGCGGCTCTTCCTGGCGACCAAACCCTATATCGTGCATTTTCCCCCTCATGTATGTGGCAGATAGTCTGCTGCCCTGAGGAGTTGTCTCATCGTTGGTGGTAATACCCGGAGCCGGTTCGTCTCGATTCGCATAGGTCTCTGCGGTGAGCTCGGCCATATTCGTAGCAGCTAAGTTCACGAGCAAGTCAAGTATAAGGTTCCCATTAGCATCTCCTATAGATTAGTGCACCCGGACACAGCTGAGCAGCTGAATTCTGCCTTCATGGTGATAGTCAGTCACCGTGAGCAACGAAACCATCCATGATGACATGTCGTCACGCGTGTGGTCACGGTCGCTGGTTTATCCGTGCCGAGGTCTGCTGAGTCATTACCTCACCCCCGCAAAGTCGTTTTCTGCTTTCTTCTGGAAGGCTTCATGTTGCGCCAGTCGACAATGACAGCGGGTGAGCGAGGAATACATGTACTCCGTAACCTCATCTGCCTCCTCCGTGCTTCGTATGGCCTGCTGTCTCGCCCAACTTCAAGGATCTAGGGTTTTTCTTATCCTTCGAGGCCGCCTGTCGTGAAACCAGTAATGCACCATTTTCCACAACCAAGCTGACACAAACATGGCTTCTGAGGATAGCCTGCTAGAAAACGCAGCACAGAGTACATAGTCCAACTCCTAGGCGCTCTGGCTTAGAGGATTTTTCGTAGCTGGAGCTATACTCAACCCAAGACTGCAGCACAGGACATCACATGGTCGGCTTACTTATCCATAGTTCTATGTGTTGATAGAGAGGCCACAATGGACGGTGGGCAGGCAAAATGCAACCAACCATCAGCATCCGGCTGCTATTGAGGTCAAAAGGAGACTGTTGCAGCCCCGATTGTTAATAATAGTGCCAATATCAGCATTGACCGTTCCGTCAAGTGAAATTAGAGCAATCAAACCGCCAGCACTGCCGCTTGTTTCCCGACCAACTGCAGTGGTTAGTAAGCTGTCACCACGCCTGGTTCCTGGTCGGCCCGTTCCTCCATGAGACCTTCTCCCCTTTCCAAAAACACAAGACACAACAAAATCTCGAACAAAGCATCTCACCGTCGTTGCTCTCTTGCAGCCCGTCGCCAATCTCTCTCCCTTTGAGGACTCGGGGCTTCGCGGCACAGCTCAGGGCCGCCGCCCATCATTTCGATCCATCCTGGAGAGCTGTCGGTTCTTTTTGTGTCATGGATTGGTGACAGGACTCGACGGGTCACCCTGCTCAACGACCTGCTGCCTCCCGGCAATCAACGCTACCCTCTCTGGACGGTTTTAGCTGGCCTCAAAACACGTCTGCTATCTTTAATTGTACGCTTTTGCGGCGTCATCCTCTCCTTGCGAAGCAAATTCACCGTGGCCACGCGATTGACGGCTGATGGTAACGTTCGCTGGCTTCTCGACCATGTCGACCAAGATGACCACCCAGCGACTATCCAAATCGTCGCAGTCCTCAATGTCTCAATCAGGCTCACCGACCCGGGATCACAACGATGGCTCCAGTTCTGGAGGTATGGGGTTCCTCGGTTTTCGTGAGCTCGTGCTTTTTTTGTTTGGTTGGTGCAGTGCTAGAAAATCTCGCTAACAGCTCAAATCTCCAATCGCAGGTGAACTCTCGTTGCGAAAAGCTATCCACAAAAACACGACAAACGCCGCCATTGCTCGCTCCCAAACGTACGACTCCCAGCCCACAGTCACGAACAACATCATTGGGTCCAGACGGAGGAGGTCGATCCTGGACCGAAGCTCAACTTTTGGCTCTCGGGATGCCGACTCTACGCGACGGTACAATCCATTGACCAATGTCTTGTCCTTGCTTTGAATGGATCTGACATTTGCTGGTTTAGGGTCGCGTCGAGCACATTTGGAAATCAAATGAACGCTGCAGCACCATCGTTAGACCCGGCCGATCCTCCATCGCGGACACAGTCGATCACTAGTGGCTCAACGGCCAGAGAAGCAAACGAAACAGCGTCGGAAAATAGCGAATTTCTTGTTCCTATCAGTTTTGATGATTTTCACAACAGCATTACGTCCAAAGAACCTAGTTTGAGCCATTTCCCATTGCCCGGCCATGGAGGTACTGGCTACGAGGTCAAAACGACAGCCTCCAAGCCTACGAACCGCTGGACCACAGCTCCCGCATTTCAGGCTGCAAAGGAACCGCGTTCAGCCGGAATGGTTCGGCGTCTCAGCAATGCTAACCGTCCAGGGCAACCTGTTACCGGTTCGAAAACTGCAGCCCCTTCAGTTCCTTCCGTAGGACGAGCAAGACGCCAAAGCTACGTTCCTCCCGTTCCTACAAGCGTAGTGGCGCCTCGACGACCACGAAAATCAATCGGGCCAGGAAGCTTAATCTCAGATAATGGCGAAAACCATATCCCAACAAGGAGCAGTTTTATAAGAAAGAGAACCATGGACGAAAGTCGTTTATCGTCAAACGTCGGCTCAAACCAGGACGCATCAAATTCTGCTTTTCGTTCAGCAGCGTTAAACGCGAGCCGAAGTCAGAAAGCAAAATCGCTTCAGCCTCCAGGGCGCAATATGCGGGAGAATCTCACCGCGCCATCTGGCACGGGCGATCACTCAAGGTCCTCTTCCAACAATATACTTCGCACTCCGCAAAAATCTGGAGGGGTAAAAACAACAACCCCATCCTCATCGAAGAGAGTTTCAATCATGCCACCACATGCAACAGGACTAGGCGCAAGAACCATCAGTCCCACTGACGCAAGGCGCATGAAAAGAGTATCGCTTATTCCGCATCCACCCCCTTTACCACGAACGCCCCCTACCAACCTCGAATTGGGATTTCCACGCCCGCGATCCTCGGTTCAATCACCCTCTGCAATACCCAGAAAGAGTGTTACCCCTTCGTCTACCAGGACAACCCCAGATCATAATCGGAAATCCTACAGTTCGGGTATATCTCTATCGTCGAGTACAAGTTACAATTCGGCGCGAAATTCCAGTGGTTCCCTTCAAACCCGACTCTCACAGAATGTTTCATCCTCCAGATTACCGACCCCGAAGCCTCGCATGGATGGCAATAACAGAAGCGCCGAAGACGATGTACCTCCAGTCCCTGCAATTCCTAAGGCATACGAGTCGCCAAAAAATGAGCAGCATATGTCATTCATTACTCCTCGAAAGTCCAGCTTGCCTTTGGATGTTGCGAACTTGGCTGAAACATCCAAGCTTGATTCAGACAGCAGCTCAGGTCCACCAAGCGATAACATTCATGTTCCCAAGAGAGCTTTCGATGAAACCCCTATTAAGGACACAAAACCTAGACCAGCTGTCAACCTTAGCAAGAAAAACCTCCAGCCGTTGAAGCTTCCGCCACTAAATTTGCTCCCTTTGAGTATTCCCATCAATAATAAAATCGATGCTTTGCGCGAAAGGGCTTCGCATGATGTGTCGCCTCATCTTATCGCAACCCCGCCGCGCCGGACTGCTGCGAAAACACCAAGCACCCCCTTGACGGCTTCAAAGGCCACATTTTTCCATGCCATTCCACCCAGTGATCAGACACGAAGTACCACGTCACACTTTATTCTGAGAACCGATTTCACGAAATTCCGGGCAGACAATAGCTCTAGTGCATTTGATGTACTTGAAATGCCGTCTACAAGGAATATTTCTCCCTACATCTCAACTTCTCTGCCTCGGAATGGTGACGAGCCCGGTTTTGTCCGCCCTCAGCCCTCTGATGCCTTTCTACGTGGAACACCCAGGAAACCTACAGGGCCCAGGCCGCAGACTCAGATCTCAACATTTTCTAATGCGGATATGTTCAGTTTCGGCCTCACTCCGGATGATGCTGAAACGGAAATAAGCTTTCCGCCCCCTTCTCCCCGGAGGCATGAGGATCGAGCTAATTCTAAAATGCAACCAATTTCTGACTCTGCTAAAGATCCTGTCAAGATTGATAGTATGCCACCGCCTAAGCTTCCGGCTTCTGCGACCTGGAGTAACATTTCCGCTCCGAGGGTTAGCCCAACGGCTAAAAAGCCCCAGCTTCAGTCGAAGAGGAGCACTTCAATCAGTAATCTGGTTAATATAACCTCACCGCGGAGAAATCAGAGCATCAGCAGCGATAAAGGTGTTGCGGTGAATCCGAGCTCTCCTGCAGGTTCTGGCGATACGACGACCTCGACGAACCGGACAGCCTCGTCACTTCTATCACCCGTACACAAGCTTCTAAGTGGCCCCAAATCGTCCCCCACTCCCAAATCTCGACAGGATCCGAACGCGGACCGTGACGATCTTGCTGCTGAAGAAGAAATGCGAAAGCTTGGTAGCAAGCGAAAGGAGTTTGAAACTGCGGCCAGAGAACTGGAAGATCTTCGGCGTAGAGCGAGCCCGAAAGAGCGAGCTTCTCCAGCGCAGGCATTGAAAGTTGCCAATCTTAATATATTTGAGAGAGGAGAGATAATTGACTTCAAGCACATCTATTTCTGTGGTACGCACAAGGCTAAGAAGCTTGTTGGTGATCTCAATGCTTCCACTGCGAATTTTGGCTACGATGATGATCGAGGTGATTATAATATTGTCATTGGGGACCACCTCGCCTATCGGTACGAAATTGTGGACGTTCTCGGAAAAGGTAGCTTTGGCCAAGTTGTTAGATGCGTCGACCATAAAACTGGCACACTGGTTGCAGTGAAAATCATTCGCAACAAGAAGAGGTTTCACCAGCAGGCTCTTGTGGAAGTTAATATCTTACAAAAGCTAAAGGAGTGGGTATGTTTTGACAATACTCCCGTACCTACGGTCTAAACCCAGCGTTATACTGACTTCGTTATCAGGATCCTCATCGTCGCCATAGTGTGGTTAACTTTGTCCAGAGCTTCTATTTCCGTGGCCATCTTTGCATATCCACCGAACTTCTCGGCATCAACTTGTATGAATTTATCAAGGCGCATGATTTCCGTGGCTTCTCGCTCAAGTTGATTCGACGCTTTACAAAGCAGATTCTCAGCACTCTGGTTCTTCTGCACCACAAGAGAGTCGTTCACTGCGATCTGAAGCCGGAAAATATCTTGTTGGTAAATCCTCTTCAAAGCGAAATAAGAGTCATCGATTTCGGTTCGAGTTGTTTCGAAAATGAAAAGGTGTACACTTACATCCAAAGTCGCTTCTACCGTTCCCCGGAGGTCATTTTGGGAATGTCATACGGAATGCCCATTGATATGTGGAGTCTGGGTTGTATCTTGGCCGAGCTCTACACTGGTTATCCTCTTTTCCCTGGTGAAAACGAGCACGAGCAGCTGGCATGCATCATGGAAGTCTTTGGTCCGCCAGAGAAACACTTGATCGAAAAAAGTACTCGACGGAAATTTTTCTTTGACTCAACCGGTAAACCTCGTGACGTCGTTTCTTCCAAGGGTCGTCGCAGGAAGCCGAGCTCTAAGAGCCTTCGGCACGTGCTGAAATGCGATGATGCTGCCTTCCTTGATTTCCTCGCACGGTGCCTTCGATGGGACCCAGCACGCCGTGTCAACCCCCATGATGCACTGAACCACGAGTTTATCACGGGTGTAAAACTCAATCCCAGAGCAAGATCGCACTTGTCGACTATGAGCCACTCACCTGCGAAGCGACATACCTCAGGATCAACGCCAGGTGTACGCCCGCTTCCAGAGCCACCGTCGAAACCGGTATTTTCAAGAACTCGAGACTCGTCAAGCAACTCACCCGTCAGACCTCCTCTAAAACGTCAGACGACCCACAATACTACGTCTTCCACCGCCTCGACAACAACGACAGCAACAACAATGACAAAGCGAACATCTAATGGCCCTCCGCCGGCGGCTGGTTCTGCACTACCAAGGGTGACGGGAAGAAGTGTCAGTGGGAAACCGGACTTAGCTGCTGCAGCTGCCGCAACGAGCTTGGTAAGTATTCGTCATGACTGTCAATCAGGTTTATGTTTTGCTAACACGACATAGAAAACTCGAGTCTAAGTGGTATAAGCTTTTATGGGTTTCTGGTCATAACACTGCCCAACTAAAGATTCTGGCTCCAGATGAAAAGTTGCAAATACGCGCTTCGATCATATATCCCATTTTATTTATCCAGTTCATACCCCTGCAGTTGTTATCGCTGTTATCATATCATGGTTCAAGTGTATTTCTGGTCGTCAGGTTTTAATGTGTGCATTTTAATGGTTGTGGGTGTGTTTATTATGACATTATAGGATTGGTTGGTTCGAGAGCCAACCTTTGAATGAAATTTTAGAGGGTTGTCTTTTTTACCCCCCTTTTGATATCCCTTTTGGTGACCTCTTTTTCACTTATGTTCATGCCTTCCCATTATATGAAGCAAATCTAACATGTCCGGTTTTATGTTTTCAACTCCGTTTAGACTTATGCTTTTTTAATCAGCCTGTCTAGGATTTCTTCAGGCCGTGCTCCGTCGTTTGGGGCACTCTTTTCCTCCCATGTCCTGTTCTTCATTGTTATATGCAATTGTTTTACTGAGCTGGATTTTTCGTACTGTTCCGTCCCAAGAGCGCGCTACCTGGTGGTTGTTGCGATTTTAATCCTGATATCCCTTTCTTGTTCATATGTTTCAAAATAATATAATTTTTAATGCCAAGCTAGAGATTGCTTGTCACTTTGAGCATGGCTTTTTGACGCAAGCGATATTTTCTCTTCAGCGAGTGCTTGTTACCATCCATGGACTTTGGGGCTCGAGGGAAGGGGAGGTGACAAGATGCCCTATCCCAGGTGATACCGCAACAGTGTATCATCTGCGATGCACCTAGATTTTGAGACCTTGTCATTTCCCAACAGAGGGGAAATCCGATGTCTTGGTCGTACCGACATCAACAATACAGCTTGCAAGATGATGCTGGCCTTAAACAATGAACATGATGCCCTAAGGACATTAACGTCCCTTGTAGCTTGGAAGCGTGCCCTGGAGTATCGCTATTTGAAGCTAAGGCACTGTACTGACGAAATAGGAGAATAAACGAATAAGATGGTGGTAGAACGGTGGTTGGGCAGAAAGCAATTTGCTAAAGGACATTCGTTTCTCGACACATTTGCGTTTCGGATTGTGCGACTTGACCGGGGTGACAAATGTATGCAAAAATGGGAAAGATATAGACTTAAAGAAAGGTCTTAATAAGATGTAGAGGAAGTATGGAATATGTAATTATCAGGCATTGATATCAATTTGTTCGGGAGTCTTCAAACATCGATGAATTAAGCATTTTTAAGGTTTGTGGACCTGACGATCATGGGGATGTTTGCCCTGTTTGCTCCCCCAAGAGTCCCTCCAGATGAGAACTGGGATCCGGGTACTCCATACAACAAGCAAAGGGTCATCAGAGCCCTATATGAATTTTGGGATATTGCGGCTGGCCAGTCCGTCTTAAAATAATACAAATATATTCTAAAAGAGCAAAAAGAGGGTTCGCGCTGGGTTGGCATCTCGTTAACCCAGCGCGGACCCCCTTTTAGCGCAGGGCTTTTTTTTTGCTCCTGCGCGGTTCGAACCTAGGGCGTTGACCTCCCTCTCTATTTTTTTAGCAAGGAGATGCCAGGGGGAGTGTGTGTATCCGTTAGGCCATCCACCCTAGGTTCTTAGTAGATGTTCCAGCGTTTGGTCGTCATGGCCTTGAATTTTTGTTTCTGGATCCGTGGTTCAGTGGGCATAGTATGGATGACTCAACAACCCTGAGGCTTGGTTGCCTGCTCTGTAGACTTGAGAGAAAGTGTATTGTATACTGCCTAGTAGAAATAGAAGTAGCATATCAAAAATATCTGAACAAGTATACATGGTATATATAGAGAAAGCCTTCGTGTAAAGCTCCCAGATACTCCGAACCCACCTTGATATAGCACAGATCGCCTCATTAAAAAACCCCTCAAATGCGTCCAAGTTCAAAGCAAGAGTGAAAGGCTTATTTCGCTGCACATCTTTGCGTTATTCTTCAGCTTCATGATTCCCTAGCATCCCCAAATTCGCGCCTTTTCGCTTTCTTCCCCAAACTTCAAGCGCCCACGTGGCAAGCTGAAATGTCCAGCCACCTGCAACAAGCACGCCGGAAACAACGTTGACGAGCCTGACCAGCAGGGCGAGCAAGCTACCCCTCTCCTCACTTACTACCAACAGGATAGGCTCGATATCGAACTTAAAGAAAATGCCGGGGACGGACTGTAGATTCTTGGGGATAGCGCGAGACTGAGAGGTTACTGCATATTGGTTTGTGAATATAGTACTTTTCCGCTGACTAGGGGAAATAGTGCTGGGGTCGGGGAGTCGTTGATTATATGGATCGACGGTGCCAGCACGGGTGTAGATTGTGGGCACGACAGAAAGATAGTACTGATATTTGTAAAAGCTTTCTTTGGTGGCGGCAACAGTTTTGTCCAGGGGGTCCAGGAGGGTCGAGTAACGTGGTCCAAATGAGAGCTCGGTGACCAGGTGAGAGAAGTTAAGCCCTGGAACGTTAGCAAAAAGACTGGATTCAATATCAGACGAAAACATACTGTTTAGATTCATACCCCCACCGGGCTCATAGAGCCCCAATCCCTTGGGAGTAATATGAAAATTGGCCTGCACCTTATTGCCCTCCAAGCTTCCATAAATTCGACACGAGTCAACCACATCTTTCTGCTTCAGTTTCGGGCCTGGGGGGAACTGCCGTTTCCAGCTCCGTCTAACTTCTCCTAGCACATGGCCCACATGTTGATCTTCCTCCTGCTCCGCTAATCTCACCTCATCCTCCGCACTTAGAGTCTGATATTGCCGCGAACCGCCCTTGCCTTTGAAATTCATCTCCCTGTTCCATGCGTCCCAACTAGTCTCCTCCTTGTGCAGCAATTCAGCGGCCAAAATAAAATCCCCAACTGCATCCTGCATATTTATCCGCAGCATATTGCATGGAGTGGCCACAACCACGTCGAGGTTCAATTGAATCTCTTGTGAAATACCCTTCTCGACGCTGAAATGATGGTTCTCCGTGCCCCGATACCACAAAACAAGTTCCGAGCAAACAAGGGCACTGCAAAAGAGAAATATAAAGATGGTCCATTGGCCTCCCCGTCGGCTCGCTGTTGTATATGTGGGTTTCGTCTTTGCTAAATGGAAACAAAACCTGTCAGTTAGCCTTGCGTTTTAAACGAACACGGATTCGCGAAGATTCAATGCCTGCCACGACGTCGAAAATGCAAACTTACGAAACGCATCAAATGTCCTCAACCCCGCCGCAAGCCCTTCCTTCTCCCCAAACGCATCCTCGTCAAGTCCATGGTCCGCAAAGCCCTTCATTGTCGGGACTAGAGCGCGGGCGGGAAGGTTCCAGTCGGTTTTCAGATAAAGGTCATGGATTTGCCCAATTGATAAATTGTCAGTACGTTAATTGACGGAGCCCACCTCTACTCTCACACCGACACTCCTCAATCACGCCAAAAAGAAGATCTGCTGGATAGGATGCCGCTGTCGTTCATTGCTTTCACCATTGAGGCTCCGAGCGACTTTGCTTACTCATCTGCAGGCGATAAGGCCAGATCTCCCGTGGCCGGTGGGTTTATCCCCAATTAAGCCTAGCTTATACCCATCGCGCCCTGGCTCCAAATCCCAATCAACTGCGGGGCCAACTTCACTCCATCTCATTATCGATTGATTCTCAATGTGTGTTTATACAACGCGGGAAGTGCAAAGAGCGATTTCAAAACAAGTCGTGATATTAGAATGTTCAGATGGTATTATATTTACTCACACAGATGTCCGTAATGACAAGATCTATGTCAAGAAGATACGTCTATTGAATCTGGTATGGTAATCCAAATCCATCGGGATGTGATCGTTAAGCCAGCCCCATAGATAGGTTGCGTACACCTGGATGGCCCAGTCTGGGATCTTTGCTTGCAGCTGACCATTCCCCAGATAAACAGCCATGTTCGAAACGAAGTCCTCTGACAGCGGCTCACCTTCCAGAAGCTGGAATGCCACTTTGGCTGCCATCGCGTTTCTCACATCTGCGAGCGGGAGCTTAAGAGCATCAAAAACCATAACCATGGCCTTGAAGTACTGGCGACAGGGACTGCAGGAACGTGTGAAAAAGTCGGTCCTGATATCTCCAATTTGAGAAAGTGCCGCTGCTTGCTGCTCAATGCTATCCCAACCCTCCAGAGGTTCCAATTTTAGTTGGCACATACGGTCGTGTAGGACAGTCACAGTCTCCGCCCGTGAGCCAACAAACAGAGCAACAAGTGGCTTAAATGCCTGGGCAAAATGAGGCGGCAACACAGGAAGTAAGCCCCATGGTTGCAAGGCAGATAGTGCATGAGCAATTAGGATTGTCTGATGATTTTTCTCCTGGCTTAAGGTGAAGCCTGGATTGATCTTTTCCATGGCTCTTTGCTCGTATTCGATGTCCAGTGGCGTCTGAATCGAGTATTTTAGCACGTCGGCACCTGAGATGGATACAAATTGCTCCAGGGTATACCTGATCTGGTTGAGCTGAACTGCAGAGGGTGAGGTTGACCAAATTCGGAGACCAGCGGAAATATCGTCATTATCATACTGCTGTGAAACCTCCGCAGGGATAATGTGGTGATGATCTCCACGCTTTGGCGTCGGTAACATTCCCAATGCGTAATCAATGCATCTCTGAACCGGCAGCTCGTTCACATAGCGTTGGAGGTCCTTGGCGATATATCTGCAGCCATCATGAGGATCGAAGCGTCCTAATTGTGAAAACGGTTCTTTTTCCACCAGAGCCATAGTACCGAGAACGCCGTTGGAAGAAGTTAAACCCAAGGGGGAAAAGTCAGCAATCCGAAATCCACATAGAACGAGCAAAGCGGTAAACTCATTCCGCGTAAATCCGTAGCTGACCTTCCCGTCCTCAAACATCATGTCAGCGAGTCGAGGAGGGTTGCCAGGGCCGAGATCGCCGGTGACAGCAGGGTAGACCTTTGCATCAGGGCCACCGTAAGCAAGTAGGTCTTGCGGTTTGATGCCTGCGTGCGCAAGCAGGTTGCTCCACCCGCTTGTTCCACCCCCTTTGCGATAGTCCCATGTCAGTGAGATAGTCATGTCCGTCAGGTATGCATTTTGAAGCCATCCTTGAAGCGAGGGAGCGACACATTCCACTAAGCCTTGTTGGGGCATGTTCTTGATAGGAATGAGTATTGCCCATTCTCCGGCAGACCTCTCCATCAAGAACTTTCTCGATCTAAACAGACTCGTTGCGGCGAGTTGTAGCTGAGACCATATAGCTAGGAAACCGATTGCGGCGAGTATCGTCCCCAGCCAAGTCGCAGCCAGGGACGAAATGTCGAGATTGTCGCCGAGAAAGAGGGGAGCCATGGTCGCGATTGCGGCAGGGTAGGTAGACCTATGACTGGTTTTATGTCAGCTTTCTTTGCCCCGAATAGGATTATGATACTCACATGAAGCGGGAGATTAACGGTGCCCTGACCTCCTCAAGACGAAAGCAACAAAATCAGACAATAGCTTTTATTTTTGGCCCTGCACTCCGCTTTCTGTCCTGCGTAGTTACACAAAACAGAACTAAGGGCTGTAAATTCAATTCATGTTTATTGTGAGAAACGGCTCGGGGATCGGACAAAGATGGAGGCTCATCTTGCCTTTGGGCTACACCAACTACGGGATTTGCTTCACCGCCATAGTTCTGTGTTGTGAGGCTGAAGGCTGTCAACGCGGGAAGGTTCCACGGTCGACGTCGCGACTCGCGTGGTTTCAGCCACACTCGCGCGGGGTCGAAGTAGGCTAAGCCCCTTGAGGCTAGTAAGCGTTAGTAGCACTAATTACATAGTTAAGCAAACGGCCGTTTCAGCTGTTTGCTGTGTTTGTTGTGCCGGTCAAGTTTGCTATGTTTGCCATCAAGACCTCACTCCAACATGTTCAGCAACGTCCAGCAAATGCCCGGGTTCAGGGCAATGGAACTGCTTCTAACTGTTGACTTCAGGCCTGACAAGGATGTCAATATGTAGATCAGATCCGATTCCATTCCGACTGTTTTCTTTCTGCCAAAGTGGAAGGTTACACTTTGCATTTCTTGTCTCCAAGTCTGTGTTCTAAGCTTTTGCCAGGAGTCCCATGATGGAATCCAGGGGTTCGATATTGCAGAGTAGTATCTACAATTGTGATCTTCAGGCCCGGGCCTTGGTGACTATACTGGCCTGCTCGAGCGTTACTGCCAGTGTCCCTTACAAGAAGTGACCCCTCAGGACCCGATCTCTTTGTCAGTGCACCCCCACTCGCGATGGATGCCGGTGATCCAGGCTCAGCGTAGCTTCGGCATCGGGTGCACCATGAGGAAATATGCGGAAAAGGCTGCAATCTGGATCTCTCTTGCCGGGATGAAGAATGCTGGGGAAAGATCACACAAGGAACCTGTCTAGGGCCAGGATGCGGTGTGATGGGGCCCCTCGGCTTGAAGCAGATCGCGGTCCAAACATAAAGTCGAGATGTTTTCCCGAGAAGTTTTGGAAATTCGAATGGTGGTTCTGCTCTGCTAGGGCTGATTTTCCTCTGACAAGAAAGACGGGCTTCTACAGTCGTTCTCAGGGCTACTGTTCTTTGGTTCACCATGCATGGCCTTTTGCTCGCCGCCGGGCTGCTCAGCCTGCCCTTCCATGCCGGCGCTTACGTCCAGCAATCCACCGGGATGGCTCGCCGAGGGGTTGACTTGGACTCCTACCGCTTACTTGATAGGGCCAAGTACATGAAATCGGATGAAGTGCAACAGAATGCAGCGATCATGTCTCTCACAGGTGGCAACTATGTGGATGTTGCTACTCGGCTGGTACAGCAGGCAATGCCACGAATGACTTTCCGTCTTGTGGATGACCACTATATCAGCGATAGTGGCATGGGCCATGTCAACTTCCGCCAGACCATACATGGTATTGATGTCGATAATGCCGACTTCCATGTTAACGTAAGACTTGACCTCAACCAATCTCCATCTGTCCACGTACCGCAACTGATAGTGTACAACAGATTGGTAAAGATGGAAGGGTTTTCTCATTTGGCAACACTTTCTATACCGGCAAAATTCCCAAATCGAAACCGAAGGGAACACAGGATTACGCCAGTCCCATGCAAGCTTTGCATGGCGCCATTAACGTTCTCAAAATCCCGGTCAACGCTGAAAAGGCCACTGTAAAAGCCACCAACGACAAAGAATTCGTCTTTAAGGGAACCTCTGGTGCTCTGTCCGAACCCACATCCAAGCTTGTTTACCTTGTGAAAGAGGATGGACGCTTGGTTTTGACCTGGAGAGTCGAAACGGATATTGGCGATAACTGGCTGTTGTCCTATGTTGATGCAAAGGATAGCAACATGGTCTATAATGTCGTTGACTACGTGGCCCATGCGACCTATAAAGCCTAGTATGTACTTTGAATCCTTCAGTCTTGACAATCACTGGAAGCTAACTGAAGTGTAGCAAATGGGGTATTGCGGACCCCACTGAGGGTGAACTTGAGGTCATTCCAAATCCTTGGCATCTGCCTTCTTCTCCTTTCACTTGGATTGCAGATGGAGCAAAGAACTACACGACAACCCGTGGAAACAACGGAATCGCGCAGGATAACCCAACTGGTGGCAATGAGTATCTTAACAACTACCGGCCAAACAGCCCTGCTCTCAAATTCGAATACCCATATTCCCCATCTATGAACCCTCCAAAGACCTACATCGATGCGTCAATCACGCAGCTGTTCTATAGTGCAAACACCTTCCATGATCTACTTTATATGCTTGGGTTCAATGAAAAGGCTGGGAACTTTCAGACCAATAACGGGAACAAAGGTGGTAAAGGTGGTGACTCTATCATTTTGAACTCTCAGGATGGCTCTGGAACCAACAACGCCAACTTTGCCACTCCTCCCGATGGTAGACCCGGACGTATGCGCATGTACATTTGGACTCGAGCCAACCCCCCTCGCGACGTTTCTTTTGAGGAGGGAACTGTCGTTCATGAATATGCCCATGGTCGTAAGTGCACATCCTCTTGAAACCTCTTGCTTTTATGCGTCTCTTGGGCCGAAGCTCTTGGCATTTTGTTGTTTTTCTGTCATAAGCTAAACCCTCGCTTGTCTAGTGTCTAACCGCCTCACTGGCGGTCCAGCCAACACGGCTTGCTTGAATGGCCTCGAATCGGGAGGCATGGGTGAAGGTTGGGGTGACTTTTACGCCACTGCAGTTCGTCTAAAGCCCCGTGATAACCGCTCCACGACATATCCAAAGGGTGGATGGGTTTCGAACAACCCTAAGGGCGTTCGCCAATATCTCTACTCGACAGACCTTTCTATTAACCCGCTCGTTTATACATCCAACAACCAGCTCAACCAAGTGCATGCTATTGGCACTGTTTGGGCCACGATGCTCTATGAAGTCCTCTGGAACTTGATTGAAAAGCACGGCAAGAATGACGGACCAACACCCGTGTTCAAAAACGGTGTGCCAACTGATGGCAAGTATCTTGCTATGAAACTTGTCCTTGACGGAATGGCCACGTACGTTGAACCTCTCCCTCTCGTGATTTGTTATTTTTTGTAAGAAGTGACTAACAGAGCTCAATCCCAGTCAACCTTGCATGCCAAACTTCGTCCAGGCCCGTGATGCCATCCTTGATGCTGACAAGAACCTTACCGGCGGTAAGAACAAGTGCGAAATCTGGAAGGGCTTTGCTAAACGTGAGTTGGGTGTGGGCGCCAAATATCACCGAACCAACCGCACTGGCAGCAAGGAAGTTCCTCGTGAGTGCAAGTAGGAGACTTTTTACAATTCCTTCTGTTTTTAAATTTCTCTGTACATAGTTATCCGGTTGGAGATTACTACTCTTGCAGCAAGGAGTGCAATCATTGAATACTTATTTTACCCGCTCATTCTTGATATTCTTTTGGTGAAGTAGTCCCCCAAAATTTCACCTGGGTCCATATAATATATTTACTAGACGTATTCGATTAAGCCTCTGGTAAAGTTACAAGACTATTGCACATACAGCTTCTCTATGACTTAAAAATCAAAACACTGCTGTTACTCTCAAGGGAGGATCAGGCTAGTTCGAGGGACAGGGTCAAATTATTTCATCGTGACCGTGATTGGGGCCGTTGAAGTGTCCGCCTCTAACCAGCCTTGCGCATCAATGGCTAATTTGCTTTTATATTCGGATACTAACTTCCACCTTGAGAACGTATATACCCGTGTGGCTGGTCGGGGCATTGGCATGAATGAGGTGTCAGTATCTTTTCTGAGTTTTCCGTTCTCAAATGTACGAGGTTCACTGGCGTGAATCAAAACCAGTGACGTTAGACGCTCTCCTCTCTTGGCTTAGCGGTTAAGAGCTCGCTCTCGCTTCATAAATAGATTTTCAGTGTCGGCTTCCACAGCTGAAAAGCAGACTGCATTTGATCTCTGCAATACCCGCGGTGTCCTCTCATACATATGAAGCTGGATATTACTTACCATGATATGGTTGACAACCTTTCTCCCAGTAGCGAGGAGTATTAGGAAATGATGTTGTCGTGTGGGAGAGGAAAGCCCAGTAATAACTGAACTGTTTCTGCGAAGCGTATTGCAGGGTTTGTCGAGTTATCCTGAGAAACGAGCTTGGAATCTGCGTTGTATGGATGCATGGGGATTAATTCTGAACTGAAAATAGATGAGTCCGTCTTCGATGTGTTTTTGCCAGACCTCGAGCAAGCATCTAATTTGTGTTTTGCAACCCAACTCACCCACAATATGTAATATAATCCGACAGGGGTTTTATGGAAATCAGAAGGATCAGTACAGTCGAAAGCGTTTCCTTGAGAATATCCGGCGTCATCCGGCAACGCTTGTTATTGCCCGAACAACGAGTGCACTTCGAACGGACGTATCTCTAAAATGATGATTGTCAGACAAATACAAGCGAGGACAGAGGAGGTCAAATACTTCTGCATATCGGGATTGTGAATGTAAATCATCGTGCAATTGCGATGCGAAGTCTTTATCGCCAAGTGCACAACCAAGATCGTTTTTTGACAGACACTGGGACGGATGGACCGGTCGCTGACCGGTCGTTTGTATCATTGCGTATATTCAGAAATCGATGGGGCAGTAAGGATTTATTGAAGCTGGTAATATGTCTATGAGCCGTTGAAGAGCAGGCAGGGCAGTCAATCTTCTTGAAGGCAATGTGTCGATCTTCTTGAAGACAATGCAATGATCATCTTCTGGCTCACCCACTCTGCGTGGCAGCCATGAAGTGGCGTCGGCCTGATACGAGCTGTAAGGGTTTGTTGAACAGAATCGTAGGATATCCTATATTTGGATTTAGAAGATCTCGTAGCGTATAGTACCATATCACATCAATTGACCTGCTAGAAACATACCTGTGGTGTGCGTTTTCAACATTAGGATTTTCACTGAGGGGATTGAAACAAGAGACCTTGAAGCAGGTGGAATGCTCGGAAACGTCAGTTCGGCAAGAAGATTCATCTCCAGTATCTTTTCGCGAACGCGATTGAACACCGTTTATGCGGGTATATCATAGGTATCTGGAATCTCTGTGTTGCTCCGTAAGGAGCGAACTAGTGAAATAGGTTCCATTTTCGCTTCATTTTTGAATGCACAATGCCCTGAATTTTGCTCGAACGTGCTATCTTGGTGACGCTGACCCATCCACTTGTCTCCGATTCTTCGGGGATCCTCATCGCGGAAAATGACAACTGCTTTGGCCTCGGTGCCAAAGTGTTGACGGATAAGATCTCCGGCGAGGTTGTTGTTTGTTGACGCAACAACGCGGGCATTCGCCATGATGTACTGAGAGACAACCTTGAAAGCGAACCGAAGTTTCCTCTTACCATCATCTCTCCGTGCCTTCGGGTCCCTTTGTCTCCACCATATCCAGGTATTTTTTTAGCTCAGATACCATGTTCACTTGCTCGCCAGCTGGGACAACGTTTCGCGGGTCCTCGATATCCCCATCATCGGTTTCGCAGTCATCCGTGTTCTCGCTCTCTTCGTCGAGTTCTCCTTCAACCTCCTAACGGCCGTCACTATCGAAAACTCGAATCCGTTTGACCTGTCGTAGCGATGGCGGATATGCAGCCATGATGTTAGTAGTATTGCCTTGGCCATTTTTACTGCCCTCGCCTCAATTGACATCGCTGCTAGACCCCGTTTCGCGTCGAACGTTCTTTTCTTGAAAGTATTTGTCAAAGCCGCATTGTTAAGATGGTTTTTTCATCAAGAGAAGCTTCTACCTGGAAAACTTGGGTATTGGCAGCATGGCGGACATCCCTATTCTCTTTGAACAAGGCTTCCATTTCCGCAATGACACCGTAGGCTCTGATAAGCTCTTCCTCAATGCCCACTGCGACTGACCTTGGCGCAGAGAACGTCGGCTGCTGCGTGTGTCGGCGTGGCAAGAATTACATGC
This sequence comes from Chrysosporium keratinophilum, assembly GCA_029850275.1. Taxonomy (NCBI): domain Eukaryota; kingdom Fungi; phylum Ascomycota; class Eurotiomycetes; order Onygenales; family Onygenaceae; genus Chrysosporium; species Chrysosporium keratinophilum. The sequence continues at coordinate 1,692,405 of JARBIX010000006.1, forward strand.
ACCCCAAGCATGATTAGAAAAACCGCAACAGCTGCTATAACTGTTATGAAAGGGTTTTAAAGTGGTTGAACGGTGAAAAATGCATAGAGGGCGAGTTGAAAGGAAACAGAAAGACAAAAAACCCACGCTCTTCCTCATATGTGCCTCTTCAAGATATGGAAAGACATGCTAGTCCCGCACGGCCCCTGATGAAAGTAAGTTGAAGAGAAAGAGACAAGAGGATGGAAGGATGCGTTGTATTTATAGACCTTCGCTAGGAGGCAAACACGTAAGCGAGGCCACAGGCAGCGAGCAGCAGAAAGTGAATGAACGATGACCTCTATTCACTATTTAGGCCTCCTCGGGTGCCTGTAGTCAAGTAGAAGCAAAGAAAAAGTGAAGTTAGCTTCGGTGACTCGTCCATCAAAGTGAATGATCTTAGAAGCGAAATTTGACATTGCTTGACTTACTTTGTATCAAATGTTCAGCATCAGCCGACCAGTGATGGATAGGCGCTTCTCTTGATCTCACAACACAGTTCAAATTAGTTAGCAAGCAAGGGGGACGGAGAAAAAGAGAGCTAACGGCCAAATAAACCTCGGGTAATCCAGTATTTAGAATGTATGCGAATGGAGAAGACCAGATTGAACACACAAAAAGGACCTCATTGCTGCATTCGTTAATAAAATACATGGCGGACGAAGCGTCACCCCATTCCCATTCAGACGTCAAAAATCTCACCCATCCCTACCCCGGCACCTTGCGCGCCATACCGACACTCCACCAAATCCAGTCTCCATCCTTTCCAGTTCTTCAGTTTGCGCTTCACTTCACGCTCCCATTCAGCCCGCTGTCTGGCCTCCTCGTCAGCCTGCGCCCTAGCAAACGCTTCTTCATCGAACATTTCATCGTCGTCCAAGAACTCTTCATGGCCCTTCTCCGAAGGCACGTCAAGGCTTCTGCGCATACCGCTAGATACGGGTCGTAATGGGTTGGGTATCGCGGTTCCTGTAAACGCAGCAAGACCACTAGAGAGAACAGTTGCGAAGGAAGAATGCTGGCGCCCCTTATTCGCAGCAATGCTCCGGCGGCGTGAGTGGTCAGCTCCGCTAGGCATACCACCTATTAGATCCACGTCATCAAAAGTGCTTCCAGAATTCGAAAATGTTTCAGCGACATCCGCCTCGCTCCCATGCCCAGCAGCAAGTTCACGCTTCCGTTCTTTCCAGATGCCTCGTCGAAGGTCGAAATTTTCACCTTCAAGATCACGAATGGTTCGCTCCAGGCGAGTGCGTTCTTCGTCTTCAAGTTCATCTAGAGCCTCATCGTCTCCCGTGCTGGCTACTTCACGTTTCCTTATTCTTTCGCGTTCTTCTCTAAGTCGAAGGTTCTCGTTTTCAACGGTGACAAGCTTCCTTCGTAACGTCAACACATCCTTCTCAAACTTGTCCCGCTCTCTGAGCCGCGTCTGGTGTCGGATTTCGGATTCCTTATGAAGATTGCCAAGGGCTTCGAGCTTCTTTTCTAGGGTTGTGACCTTTTTGTCGGCCTCCGCCTTTGCGTTTTTTGCTTGGTCGAGTTCATCTTTCAGGTTGTTGATTAACGTTTGAGTGGAAACTTGAGTTACACCCTCGGTCATTGACTTTTCGATCATTTGGTTCATCGAGCTTTTGGTGTTCGAATGATCTTGTTCTTCCTTCTCTAAGGCGGCCTTCATTGAGGACAGTTCACCTTTCAGCCCCGATATCTCCTTTTCAGAGTTGGTCGCAGTGTCGGTCTGCGAGGTTAATTGGGCACGTAGATTTGATATTTCCAACTCCATGGCCTCAATGGTAGCAGACTTGGATTCCAGTTGACTCAGAAGTGCCGATGGCGGAGATTCCTTCCCGGACACTGCGACACTTTGCGAAGATCGATGTGGTTTTGTCTGGAGTTGAGAATTTTGGCGCTGCAGTGCAATGATTTCGGCTTTCTGAGATGGTATCAGCACTTCTTCGAAATCGCAGGGCAAAATCCTCCTAGAACATAAACTCACCAAGTTATCAACCTCTTCAGCCTTCTTCTCCGCCGCATTGAGCCTCTCCTTTAATTCTATCGTCTCACTACTCGCCTCTCGCAGATCTTCTAGCTGTTCCTCTGTCTTCTTCCATCTGGACTCTGCCGTTCCTAACTCTTGTTCCAATCGTTTATTCTCCCTCTCCAACTCTTCAAGCCTCACAGCCTGCTTTTTGAACAATTCCGGCGCTGTACTTCCATCCGGACTCAAAGGAGGTAACGGTGGTGATTTGATTCCAGCACTTGTAGGCGTCATTCCAGACTGTGAAACGGACGAATTTCGAAACGAGGATGAACGCATTTTGGACTGAATGGATAACGATGGCTGGCGGCCGTGGCGCGACTGTAACGGAGCGACGTTCTCGTCATCACCGCCCTCTACTAGCCCCGATGTGTCTGGTTCTGCGCTTTCAACAGGGACCTCTGGAAAGGATTCGTTTGCTGCTTCTTGTGATTCTTCAAGTTCATTGTCCTTTTTCTCCGACTCTGCCTCATTTTCCGGAGCTACTCCTGCTAAATCGTCCTCCTTCTCTGGTGTGGCTGCTGGCTCCGCTGGTGGGGTTTCTTTGCTGGATTCTCCTCCGGAGGCTTTTTCTTTCTTTGCGGCCTTCTTGGCTTTCTGTTTTTGCAGTTGCGCAACCTACGTGGTATGGGAAAACGTTAGCACTGTAAAGCAGCGTCTCTGGGGCCACGGCTGAGCTAGGACAGTTGTCAACATCAAAATGGGCGTGACTATACCCGTTTCTTAGCCGCAGCGAGTTTTTCGGCTTTCGCCTTCTCGTCCGCGTCGGCCATGATAAAATTCGTTTGCTGATAACAAATTGGGCCTTCTGCGTAGAGTGTTGAATGTTTGAACCTGGACAGGCTTGTCGTACTCTTCCGCGCCTCTACTCCATAATCAACACGATTCTGTGGTTCGTGACCAGCTAGCTTACGTCATCTATCGAGCTGCCTCACTGCCTCGTCACAGAGCTACAAGCAGTCCCGACACCTTATAGCAGTTTCTAAAACATATGAAAGTTACGAGTGAAATACTTCATAGATTATATTTCGCATCTGAAGAATAAGGAGTTTTGCTAAAAACACGTCCCGTCACCCCTAAGCTCCCACGCAAGAGCGCCATCCCGCATCCCAGTCTCAAGCATTCCAAAAAGAGGTTCAGGTTGAAAGCGAACAATAATAGATGAGCAGAGAAGAGAATTCGGAAGTAGCAAAACGATATCGTCATGCTATAAACAGAGAATTCACAAACCGAAACCGAAGCGGCCGATACACCGCTAAGCAAATGAGCCAGCCTCCGCCCGCCCCAAGTAACATCATTAGGAGGATATCATCGTAAAGCATAAAAGGAGAAAGCCATGCAAAAGTCTACTGTTAAAGTAGGCAAGGCAAAAAAACAAATAAAAGGAGCGGAAAATGTGTGGTCACTTAAAATTCCATGGAATCAGCCACTTCCTCACTCATCGTTCTCACTACGGTCGCCTTGCTAGCGGACCTTGAGCGGACCTCTTCGTCGCTCAGTGCGTAGTTTCCATGTTCATCCACAACGGGCCGAGAAGGCCCAGCAAGTTTTACAACTTCCTCTTCCTCATCACTGCTTAGGTCTTGAGCTTTGGAAAGCGCATAGTCGCCCAACCAGTATCTGGCACGTTTCCGAGCGCCGAGGTCTGGTGTTAAATATCCATCGTCCATACTTCTCTTTGTTTCGATGGGCGTCGCAGCTCCGTCCGCAAGGCGACTGAGAACGCTAATACCACGAAGGTAAAGGTAGCAAACACGTTTCCGCGCTTTGTTGAAGAAGAAGTAATTTAGACTCCATATTGAGGCATCATCTCCGTCGTAGGGATCTTCCTCGGGCGCATAACAATATATGCTGCATTCTTTCAACGACATTTGGTCATCAATTATCCTCCACATCCTTGGGCCCCAGGAATGTGCCGTCATTGGAATGTGTGGAGCAGAACCACTAGGTGGTGTCGGGGGTGTTACGTCCCTGGCCATTTGAGGGCGGAGGTTAAATAGAGTTGAATCAATTGTATTCATGACCTTTTTCAAGCTCTTTTCCCGGCGAAAGTCGGAGGGTCTTAATAAATGGGAGAAGTCGTAGTCGGGATGGCTCGCGTTCAGCGTCGCAATCATGTATGCGAAGGTCCTCCTGCTTGAGTGGTCGCTCAGTGGTCCGAAAGGACTTGAACGCGATAGGTTGAGAGATGCTGCCGCAGAAGACGCGTGTGGCGGGGAGAGTGAGGCCGAAAGCCGCAGAAGCGACTCATATTGTGACTCAAGGGAGTTTTCTATGTTCTTGTACAGCTTCTTATCCCCGCCAGCTGCCTTTGTAGTGTAGAGATCGCATCCTCCCACGACGTGGCAATCGGAAGTGTCGAAATTGAGGGCGTTCGTAACGTCTTCAAACTCGCTAAGTGGTAGGAACTGGATGCGTCGGTCTTTGTCAGGCATTACATTCTCCTCTCACCAGTACCAAAACTGCATACCTTCATTTTCACATATAATTCTAGTAACCAAGGAGATCCTAAATATTGTTGTGATGTGAGTGGAAGTGCTGCGGACGCGAGTTGATGGGGAAGCCGAGGTAGTCGCGCGTCAACCGAAGAGTCGTGAGTTTGTAGTTGGTCGCGAGGTCAAAAAAGGAAGGAGCGGAAGATGTTAAGGCGCGGATGACTGAAAGAAAGAGAAAAGGCCTGAAAGCCTCTGGCGCTGGAATGTGATCGGTGTCTTTGGAGGTGTCCTGCGAAAGCAAGTCGAAAGACAATAAGGGCTCTCCAGGCTGGCTGCAAGGACAACGCTTAGGGATCGACTACGCCAGACGATCACGTCTAGCAGGAAGAAGATCTAAACAAATAGGCCATGAAGATTGATGAAAATAAGTGGACAGTTGATGTGCTTGATGGATGGGATCGCATTGATGATGCGGCCAGTTGGGCGTTGGAATTCGATCGCAAGAGATGCTGTCACGTGAACGGTGTGCTTCGTGTTCCGGCCAGTGACATCACACCATTCGTTCACGAGATCCAGACTTCAGCTCAGAGAGGCAAATATTACCATCAGGGGATGTTTGGTTAGCAAGGGCTACTTTGTTCCAATGTTCTCTTATGATTTAATCTGGTTTACCAGATTGCCACGTGCACACTGTTTGCAGTATGGTACGGCGAGCTATGGATGAGCGATCTGTCATGACTCCAGTCAAATGCGTCTGGAAAGCTCGTGACAGATGTTCCCATGTAGCAAGAGATGCTTGAATACAACCAGGCTTGACAAACACATTTCCATTCTCGATACTGCCCGCTGGCTGTCGTAGTCCCTCTTCTCAGGGGATGGCCTGGAATGTGATGTTTGTCGCCGTCCATGTTCGGGGGTCAAAAGGTAAAGATCGGAGGTATTAAGTCATTCCCAAACGTTCTAATTTGGCTTCTAAAATAGCAGCTTCCTATAACTCAGTCACTCGATCAGCAATGTGAAACCAATACGCTCCCATGAATAACGCCGGGCATCATAATAAAACGTCGACGTCAAGCAAAGGCCAAAAAATCGAAAACGACATAGATCAATAACGCCGGTCCGCTACATGAGTTTCGTCACAATGTCTTGCTCTGTCTGATAGTGCAAAAAACGTTTGACAATTAGCGCCAAGTTTTCAGCCAGCAGTGGCGGCTTGTTCAGCACAAGACGGGCAGGAGACGGAGGTCCTAAAGTCTGGTTTGGTGGGATTATGCTTGACCGGAACTCACCTCCATGTCCTCCAGGCTGTCCTGCTGGCTGATGCACCGTAAGACATTCTTCTTGCTGCTTTCCTGCATCTCACCGGCGAGAAGCAGCTCATCGAGGATGAAATAGGCCTTTTGAAAGTTGAATATGATATCCAATTCACAGACATTGCCGTAATATTTATCCATTTGTTCGACGTATCGATGGACGATTTCCAGGGTTATAAGTTCATTGTCGGTTGGCGAGCAGCCCGCAATGAAGAATAAGGACGCATATCGTCGATATACTACCTTGGAATCTGAGCCACAGTCCACCAATTAGTTGAGATTCATTCGTAGGGTAAAATCATTTGGGCACTAGAAGGCGTCCAGATATAAAAGAGCGTACCTTTATATTCGAGAAAGTTGCACATCCGAGTGCGTCGAGATAGCACAAGTTGCGACACATCCTTGATGATTTTCGCCTTATCCTTCGGAGACAGAGTGACGAACCATTTTGCAAGTCGCTGAACAAGAGGTCAGAAAAAATCCCCAACGTCGTCGAAGATATGGAGCAGGAATGACAGTGCGGTGGGCGACGAGCAAAAACATACCACTTTGCCTTGTCTCGACAAGAGGATGAGGTAGCTAACAGGAGGATTCTGTCAGTCTTCTTCGCGAGGAGCGGCTGAGAAAGACGGCCTTACTTAATTGCCATACTCTCCTCGACAATTGAGCAAAGCACGGAACTGGGATGAGGGAGTGGACTTTTTTTTTCAGAGGTGGGGGGGTCACAGTCGCATCGGAGAGACTCCAAACATCACAAATTCGTTACGGTGTCTGCCTTTGCTGGCCGCCTCAGATTATTAAGCAGCTATGCCAAGCAATTGAGCCTGACAGCCAATCGGGAGCCCGCTCTTTCCTCGGCGGTCCTGCCCCGCGGCCTCATCTGACAAATGCGGCGGCATGAGAAAACCGTTTGAAGGAGCCAGAGGTCCTCCGAAAATCCTGTACACTGATAAAAAGCGCTGCTTTCATGACTATCAGTCGCTAAATACGCCTTGCTAAGATACCATTCAGAAGCCAAATCTCTAATCTATCACAGGATGAAGCTGATTCTATCTACATCGTATGTTGAGCCATCTTCTCACCCCGCATCAAATTGATCGTTGACCGTGCGATTCTAGGAATATCGTGAGCGGGGGACCATCGGTCGTACGACGCATATCGTCCGCAAAATCTAATGTAGAACTCCTGAATTCACTGCGGTGCAACTTTGTCGCGGCCCAGCACGTCGAGCCATCCCATACCAACGGAACCTACCAAGATGCCCACACTCCCCCGCGAAAGCTAGCGTACAGTGACTATAAGACATGGACCTCCCAAGACGGTGACACTCTTTATGTGCCGGCGATTGATTTCTCCGCCTCTGGCCTCGTTGAAGATCGCTCACAGTATGACATCACTGTCAAACTGTTTTATCTGCCAGGAATTCCGGCATCCAGGAGGTGCGAACACACATGCTCCGCGATCGATCTCGTCCTCAAAGAACTCCACGTCAACTCCATAGACCTTCTTATCATCTCATTTCCGGGAATATCGTTTGATGCGGACGACGAAGAGGAGGAATTAGCTAACGGTGATGCTGAATCGGAATTCAACAATATGGTGCAGACATGGCGAACGCTAGAGTCGCTATATGAGAAGGGTATGATCGCACAACTCGGTTTGTCAGAGTTTGACAAGGACCGACTCGAGAAGTTTCTCCCACACACCAAAGTGCGCCCTTCCGTCGACCAGATCAATGTCAAGGACTGCTGCGTGGTACCAAAGGATTTAATTCTATTCGCGAAGGAACAGAATATTGAGCTGTTGACGCATAATGATTGCACGGATATCCTTCCGAGAGGCACAACGCGAGATCTCCTTTCTCGGGGAGAAGATGGCGCAGGAATCTTAGCCGTGACCGCCAATGCCGATGATGGTGGTATCAAAGGGGATATTGAACCGCAGTGGGTGGTCAAGTACACGGCAGTGGTTAAAGACCGGGGAGTAATTGAAGACAAGGGTTATTTTGCTCTTGCTGAAGTAGGAAGTTGTATACGCACGTCTTCATAGCAAAATATAGTCACTCGAGGTGCTGGATGGCAGTAGCAATTTCCAAACGACAAAATCGCGACAAATTTGCGAAGCTGCCGCTTAAAATGGCCCCAGTCCGTTCCTATCAATCGTTTCCCGTTCAACACGAACAATAAGAGCATAGATAGGGTGTTTAGACGTTGGTCAAGTTACCCAATCATGCTTCGCTTTCGCCCTCTCATCCGAACCTTTTTTAATGTTTCGAGTACGGAAGTCGCACCTTTGAAACTCCCACCATAAGCTGTAAGAACTTCCTCGAAGAATTTCTCAGTCCTTGGGTGCGAACTGCCAAACGCCCGCTCCAGCACGTAAAGATCCACCGCCCTGTCCTCATCTTGCACACTTTGACTTGCCAGTCCGAAGTCGATAAGAACAATATCTCCTCCCAGCAATGGCTTCCATCGGGCTGTATGCGTATCGTCCTTTGCAGAGGGTACAGTTTCGTTTGCTGACTCCCTCAAGATAAGGTTGCTCGTTGTCAAATCGCCATGAATCACTCCGGCCTTGTGCAGAACTCCAATGACATGCCCGATCTTTCTAAGGAGTGAGCGAATATCTTCTTCGGCACATTTTAAATCATCGGCTTGGTTGTCAGGTCCCTGGCTAGTACTCTCAGAAGTCTTCATCCATTTTTCCCAATCGTTCACAACTTGTCTCACTGGGGGCCCTTCAATCCACTCCATCAGCAACCACGCGCCGCCACTGCCATTCGCATTGTCCCCTGACTCTGTATTCCAATCGACTGAGAAGACGCCCGGTACGGGTAGCCCTTCTTTCAAAAGCTTCGCCAAGCACCTTGCTTCCTGGAGAATGCGCTGGCGCGTGAGTCTGCGATCGAGGATAGGATGGCGATATGGTTTAGATGGGCGAAACTTCAGCGCAGCAGGAATTGAGGGATTGAGAAAGTGTGTTTTATATAGGCGCGCCTCAGCGCCTTGGGCGAGAAGGACAGGAGCGTTTGCGTCGGAGGGAAAAGGCGGGGGTAGAGGTGGAGGAACGAATGTTTCTGTCATGGCTGAGATTGTTTGGGATGCCTGGGTTACTGAAACTTCCAGCTGTTTTGTTTGCTCTTTCGAGAATCAGTCCATTCAGTGGCCAGTTTGCATTTATAATCGAGCTCTTTTTGAACAGAAGAATCCGCAGTGGTGGGAGCGGTGGGAGCGGGAAGTTTGGCGGTTCACGGTTGAGTCGGCGGGATGATGCGATGCAACGGAACAACATGGCCCCATTCCGAGTCCCTTGACCTCTGGAGGTCAGCGCGCCCGCGTCGTGTCTCCATCGAACGCCGCTCAAACCATTCTCGCCAGACGGCCAGATAGCGAGTTTGCTTTACTTTCGAGCTTGGATGGCTTTTTACTTTGGAACGTTGCTGCCATATGCAAGCAGCCGATTGGCCGCTGACGACTAATAGTTTCAGGCTCAGCGCTCGTCTAACCCGCCCATGAGACGAGACAGGCAGACATAATTAGCTACAATATCAACTGCACGGAATCCTCTGTACCGCCTCCCAATATCCTCGAGTCACTTTCTAGCTGCTTCAAACTGTGGTTTCTATTGCCGTTTTCTCAACATCACTTTACGCTAGGGCTGAGCATCGCATCAGAGCCCAGTCTGGTCGAGCCCAGGAGGTTAGGCAGAAACCACACGAGGGCTACCTGTTACCAGATCATTATTCGACAGGATTGAAACTCCCACGTTAAGAAGTCCAGGCAAATCTGAAGTCTCCGAGTAGCATTGGAAGCGATTGCGACTGATACATCAATAGTTGGACTGGCGATGGCCGATGTTCTAACATAGCAGCCATGAGGCTGGCCCTCCGCCGTCAAACCCTCTCATAAGAGTAAAACTACTAATGGCTACTCTAAACTCAGCCTGGAATACTGTTTCGAACATGCGATCCCAGCTTCCCTAGGGATAGGCAGGCAGCAGGCTAGAGTTGAATGGCGCTAAGATTTAATCCATAAAAAGCACGCCAGATTCAATCGGATATTCCGAATGGCTTATAAAAAGAAAGCATTAATCCGCCTGATCCTCGAGAGTGAAACTAACAAGCACCTAAGACCACTCTCATCATCCGTCGCTTCTATGAATTAGGCAAGATTCTGTGACAACAGTCAACGTGTACCGGAATCAAAATGGGCTCATTGTTCTCCGCATGCGCTTCTCATCACCAGGAGGCTCTACCGACTGTCGAGCTGCGACCTTCACCATATGGTTGCACCAAACGCGTTCCCGTTGAAGCAAGCCTGCATCCTCAAGACTGTCGTTTTCTGTATGCCTGTATCTACGATCTTGTTGAGATTGTGCCGCATCGAGATCGGACCTCCGTCATTGTGTTTAGCCAAGAGGACCCTCTGGAAGACGGACTTCCTGATAGACCTTGGTCTATGGGGCTTGAATTTGTCCGTCATATGCGGCGAATGAACGAGCGCATAGCCGATGCTGGTTCTCATCCAAGAATTGTGGAGTATGCGTCGTGTGGATCAATAACTTATTTTCCCCTACTAAATATCAAAAGGTATCTTGGCCCTCTACGGAACGACGACTCCAACGAGTTCTGCTTGGAACGTTTGAGCCCAGGGCCATTCATGAATATCAGTCTCCCGAGCCTCGCCACTCCATTCGCTTCAGAGATGGCTTCGCAAGATCGAATCCTCCTGGCATTGTTCTATCGATGGGCGCTTCAGACTCTTTCTGCACTCCATTTTATCCACCGTCAATCCATGTTCCTCTTGGATTTCGGGCCCGAGGATATCTGGCTACGTGAGGACTTCTCAGCGACTGTTACCGGGTTTGTTCACACCGCGTTACCGACACGGCTTCCCTATCCGTACCTCGACTATTATGAAAGCGGACTCAGCATGGTAGAGCAGGGCAAACTTCTAAAACCAGTGCCACAAGATATCCTAGATAAACCCCCAACTCCCGCATTCGCTGACGAGCTCGACCGCAATGTATTCATTGATGAAGATGGTGAACGATACCTGATTCAGATGCGTCCTTCATTGGCAGACGGACCCACATATACCCAGGATCTTGAGTACTTGGATCCCGAGCAAGAAGGACAGCCTTGTGTCCCGAGCAAGAAGTATGACCTCTTTGACTGGGCACTGTGGATGTGGCGGGTGATGACGAATCATCATTCACTCTCTCCGCCGCCGTGGATTGATGGAGGTCCTCAGGAGCCGTTGTACCATATCAACCCTGAGGAACAGATTCCGCCTGATGGTGTAGCCGCAGAAAACAACTACATGCGGCGTCCGGACCAGCAGCCGGTTTGGCGGCTTCTTGAAGAGCAGCGGTTGGGCCATGTGTTTGTGAAAGCGTGGAATGGAGAATATGATGACGCATCCGAAGCGATCCACGATGTCAAAGCTGTGGTGAAGAGCATGGACATGACTTTGGTCGGAGACGATGAGATTAGCATTGGCGTGGAATGGGATAAGGTCTTTACGATTACTGAGGTGGGCCAACGGAAGGAGGTACATTTCGCGAGTTTGCCGACCGCCAGCTAAATTGTATCTCTTAATCAAGTACAGACCAAGTACGAGCATCAACCCGCAATGCTGATCTAAACTGTCTAGCGGAGCTAGATGTTAACGAACGAGAAGTATATTACTTCTGCAAGCAGCAGCGGCGCAATGGTTAGACAAGCCAGCCACCCAATCTCAACGTCACGATCCGACCCAACTCCGTAGATCCCTCATCTCGTATCCCCAGCTCCTCTATGTCCTGGAGAATCTTGTCAATATATCCACCTGCCCCCGACAGATGAAGGATGTGAGCAATGGCCCGGTGTATAGCGAGAAGACGGGATGAAGGGGGTTCTACCGATTGGTCATCGGTGAGATGAAGTGTGCGGGTAACAGGGAGCGCTGGTAAGACGCCTGCGGGAAGAATTGTATCAATTCGGTAGGTATGCTCCTGGTCAGGAACAGGTTCGAAAAAGACCGAAAAATTGCCAAAATCGGTATGGAAATTGGGACTAAGGCTCACAGCATTACACGGCCTGTCAATATCGATACCACCAATGAGGTGCGAAACATCGCCATCGAATATGTTGAGAAGCATGAGTGTGGCCTTTTTGGAATCGCTCTAGGCAGGTTAGAAAGAAAACAATATGACCTCTTGACAGGGCGACCTACCAGCTGACCATCTGCGTCGGATTGTGTCAGGGAATGTGGAATGATATGAGCTACCTCAAGATACGTGAATGGCTGCCCCCTGAGCTGGTTACCTTCATCATCTTGAGCACTATCGCCCTGTTTTGTCAACCGAGCTATCGCTTCCTTCTGGTCAAATTGATGCGAGATAACACAGCGATGGTGGTCACGAATGAGGCAGATACCTCGAAGGACTGATATTCGGTCTGGTGTCGCAAGATGTTCATGTGTTCCTCCTTGAACTCTTTGGATTGTTGAGAGATGCGCTGGGGATGGCTGTGTGGTGCGATGGCCAGAAACTTTGACTATTGATGGGAAAGGTCAGCAAACAACAAGGAGTTGACAGGGCAGTGGATGGGGCTCGCCGACGTGGTATGAAAAGATTGTCCAGCAAGAAGTCAGCGAAGCTAGCTAAGCTCTCATTCAACTGGGTCGCCTCCGCATCAAGATCGGGATCCTGCTCTGCAGCGATATCCAGGCTCGCAAAATCGAAGAAGGTGCGTAGAAAGCTGTCCCGTGACAGCTCGGAGCGGGAATATTCGTAAGTATAGCGGACAAGCAGAGGACGGCTGTAGGCAGCATCAGATGTTTCTACTTCTCTGAAGCCGTTGACAATGTTGTAAAACATGCGCTTCGCCCGGGCGCGTTGATCCGCAGTTAATAGTTGGGGCGCGGAGAGACCGATGATGCCCTCGAGTGGCGCTCGGTGACGATGCCGGGCCATTGTTGCATCAATGCGATTGTATGTGGGTTCTCTGATACATCTGATGACTCGAGAGTGGTTATTGCCGCTGTTCAAGGATTCAAACAATCATAACATCAACGCCAGGCTACATCACGGGCTGAGCTGGCATAGCTAGTTAATGTAGTTACTTAGAACAGGGCCGCGCTGAGCTTAACTATGGAATTCAATTCTGGATCGTCAGTGTCATGAATCAGGTCTTCCTCATATTCCCAACGATGTGGCTCTGGCTCACGAGTCAAGCCCCGCCCTGCAGCCGTTCTCCGCTAGTTTAAGTAAGAAGGTTAATTGGCCCCACAAGGCTTGACCAAAAGCATGGCAAGCGCTTCGCTGTTGGAGTTTTCGGCTTCTTAGGTTCTTTCTGCCAACGAGCTTATCCTACTGACCGGCACAGCATTGCGGGAGTATCATACTGTGGAAACCCAGAGAATCCAAAAACATCACGAACCGGTGTGGTCTCGTAGCAGCCGTGACAGCAGCTCAGGATACCGTGTGTCTTGCCAGCACCTTGACCCCACCGGCCAAAGAACACGTTTCAGATATAACCTACCAACAATGCTGACCACATTTGACCTCTTCCCATCGCTACCGCCTGAGCTCCGATTGCATATTTGGCACCTCTCTCTCATACCGGACGGCAGAACCGTTCGCATTTCGTGTAAACGAGGCGAACACCATACCCACCGGCGATATGTGCGCTACTTTTGCGCCAGCCGTCCAAATCCCGCACAGCTTCAAGTGAATCACGAAGCTCGCAGCGAGGCTCTCCGGATTTACAGTTCCTACTTTCGCACGGAACATGCGCCGCACTCATGCATCTATCTGGATACAGCGCGGGACACTGTGCGTCTGCATGAGTCTGTGATTGTATATCTAGGCGCGGCGGAGCGGCAGAGGCTCGAACGGGTTGTCATTGAGGTGCATGACTATTTGCTTTTCGCCTCGTACTGGATGGACACGCTGGAGATCATGACGGGGTTGAAGGAGCTTGTTTTAATGGTGCTGCCGCTGCCAGTTAGTCCGTATCAACTGTCGAATAGGTCGGCGGTTGGGGATGATGAGATTGTTGGCATGCTCAAGTGTGGGATTGTGGAATGTGCGAAGGCCAGTCCGGCGTGGAATATTCCTCGGGTCCAAGTAGTGTCTGATGCTGGAGAGATTATGGGGGACATCACAATTGAGCAAGAGGATTTTGAGGATGAGCAGAGTGATGAGGAGTATCAAGACTGACCAGGCGGAGCTGGAAAAGATGTGTTGGTACAGACTTCCAACAACCGAAACCCCCTAGAAGAATGAAAACTGGATGACTGGCTTTGGCTATCAAGAAGTAGAAATAACCACGACAGCTTTAGAGCGGGTTTTCCTAACTAGTATCACTTTCTTTTCTCTCAGTGCCCAAAACGAAGAGTTCATCAAATCCACCGGGATCAATCAATCATGAGAGCGATTCAGGATACATCTGCTACTTTCCAGGCATAGTGAGATGATGACGTCATTGTTAGCCAGGTCAAGGAGTATATCAACTGTTGCTCTGTCGCGAGCATGATCCAGACGAGTTAGCAAACCTCACCATTGAATATCAGCATTCCGACACAATGTCTTCTCAACCCAGCGGCGCTAGCAATATCGGGGAGCAGCCATCTCGTCGAGCGATTGACTACGGCAACCCCGCCATCTTCAAACCGACGTGGTTTAGACTCGATGATATCAACATTGACCTTGTCTCCATCGGCACCGTAGTCACCGCCGTCATTGCAACTTTCGTTGCATGCATTCCTGCGAAGCTCACAGTCCCGGCGGCAGCGGCTGTTGTCCTTCCGCTACGGGCACTTTTCCCTCGTCCTAAACCTCCTCGCGGCCTTGTCCTTATCACCGGTGCCTCCAGCGGTATCGGGGCGGAATTGAGCTATCTCTTTGCCGAAAAGGGGCACAATTTGGTGTTGGTAGGAAGGGATAAGGAGCAATTGGAGGCTGTGAAGAACAATGTTGGAGCAAGATACCAGAGACACGCTCACACGATTGCCATGGACCTGTCTGAGCCTGGCGCCGCTCAGAAGCTCTATGATCGTGTAGCCAATGAGGAGAAACTTGTCATAGATGTGCTCGTGAACAATGCAGGGCTCGGGGCAGCAGGTGATACCTTTGAGCAGTCGATTGAGCTGGCTGAGCGGATGACGACCCTTAATTGCACCACCCTTGTGCAGCTTACCCAGTTGTTCGGAAGAGATATGATCGAGCGTGGCCATGGCTGGATGTTGCAAGTATCTAGCGTTGGCGGTAAGTTGGCTTTTGGTTCCTTTCTTTTTCCTCAATTTAACACTGAGCAGGCTGGATGGCCAGTCCCGGCCAGAACCTCTACCACGCCACCAAACATTATGTGCGAGCCTTTTCTGAAGCCCTATCCGTCGAACTTCGCGCATATCCGGGCGTAGTCAACACTCAACTCATGCCGGGTCCCACACACACGCAGTTTGTGACTCGTGCCCACGCTAAAGAGACGGTTATGATGGGCTTGACCACTCTGGAGGATCCAAAAGCCGTGGCAAAGGCAGGATACGAGGGACTTTCTAAAGGGAAGAGAATGGTTTTCGGCAGTTGGAACGATGCGTTTATGGCGACGATGATGCAGCTGATGCCGAGAAGCGTGCATCTGACGATTGCGAGTGTGATGAACGCGCCGCTGAGAGGGTTGGCGAGGATGAAGGAGCCGGTGAAGGATCAAAAAGTTCGCGGGGAAAGTCTGTAAGAAAACGCGTAAGGGACGGAGTAGGATGGGCGGAGAAGCCCGCTCTGAGCTTGGGGGTGGAAAGCAATTCCGAGGATAGAGTACGCCAAGCACGGCGCGGAAAAGTTGCGGACGCGGGCGGACGCTAAGCCCGACGAGGGCGCGTTCCGCCAAGACCCCGCCAGAAGCATGTTCAGTCAATACGTGCGATCTGTGTATAATCAGTCTCTTTGATTGAAGTGAAATGACAAAAAAACATATATCATCAAGTAGATCAACAAGTTCATTCTCTTGAAGTTTGAGCAGCCGCAAGAAGAGTGAAGGTCGCGGAGTGCGGATATCAGATGCTGACTAATCAGCATTGACGGGATCCATCGTGATCACCGCGCAACACCGTCATCGTCTCTCCACGATCAATTCAAAGATGCCTCTACCAACGTCGAGGATATGGAAATCATGGCTCAAGTGCCACAGAAAACACTAGACTGGCTTTACCGCGTGCTTACAAGTGTGTGTATTCCATCCCACTTGGATTGCCCTCAGTGTCGCAATATATATTGTGCTAACTTCCGATGGTGATCAGGGATATCGTGACCCCAGCAGAGCATACGACCATGTTGTCCATTTACTGGCGCAATATCCGAATTTTGCGCTGCGAACAGACGTGTACAGTACGTCAAACTCGCATTCCTTTTGCTTTTGGTGGTTTGACCGGAGGTGTAATGCTAATTGGGAATTGGTAGCATACGAAGATGGAGCTGCTGCCCTACTCCTGAATCTTTCCGGCACGCTCTCCGTTTCTTTTCGGGGTGTAACCTATCGATTTCCAATAACAGTATGGATACCCACCACATATCCGGGTGACCCGCCGTTTGTGTATGTCACCCCGACACAGGACATGGTGGTTAGACCAGGGCAACATGTTAGCGGGGAAGGACGAGTCTATCACCACTATTTGGCGCACTGGGCGGAGGGGAGCAACGTGAGTGCAATACTCATGTGATATCAATTGGCAGGGCTAATGAATGAGCCCTTTAGAGATCTACCATTGTGGACTTTCTATATATTTTGCGAGACATTTTCGCCAAAGAACCCCCGGTTGCGTCAAAGCAAGCAGTGATGGGCAGACCGGCTCCTCCTCAGGCTCATCGTACACCACCAGCTGTCCCGCCACTTCCTCCACAGTTGACAAGACCAGAGCTACCACCAAAGCCCAGCACGCAATCATCACAGAATCCTCCGCAGTTACCGCCGAAACCGGGCAGGGCAATCGAAGCACAGGGCCGGCATGAACCACCGGTGCCTGATAAATATAAAGAGCCACCCCCTTTGCCTCCTCTCCCTAATAAACTCCGTACTTCAGGGCAACAACCTTTTCAACCTCCGTCACACCCTGGCGAATTAACAAATGATCATGATATACATCTTCTGGGAGGCCAGCCCAGCACCTCAAATGCATATACAACTTCGAACCAGCATCAGCAAGGACCGATGCTACCATATCAAAGATACCCGCAGGAACGCGTGGACCCCGTCAGCCCTATAACCCAAACTGGGCCACCACTCCCACCGCCCCCACAAACTTCAAATTACAGACCCTCTCAGCCAACTCAGTATGCCCAGCCTGTCCCTATACATCCACCACACGTTGCAGCGCCTCAGAGTCAACCCACTCCGCAATATGGATACTATTCACGTCCGCCCCAACCATCGCAGCCGCCATTAGTTCAACAAGCGCCCATGCGTCCGAAACAACCTACTCCCGACCTTCTCACTTCACCATTTGACCTTGAACTCCCATCACAGCCACAAACTGTCGCTCCACCACCTATCCCCCCAAACCCAGAAAAGGATTTTCTCCTACAAACCCTCTCTCGCACCCTCACACAAACACTACACGACAGCGTCGAGAAAGCAAACTCCGCCCTGCAACCCCTCAACTCCCAGTCTCAATCCCTCCACGCAGCCATCGCCACTCTCAAATCCGAAATCTCCGCCCTCAACTCCTTCCACGCCACACTCCAATCCAACACCTCCATCCTCCAACAATCCCTCCAACGCGCTGACAGTGTCATCGCCGATGCCCACGCGCGTCTGTCCTCTTCCTCATCTTCATCAACAGCTCCCTCCGGTCCATCCACATCAAAATCCACCGCAGACCAACCACCCCCCGGCCTCCCGGCCATCGACGAAATCCTCGTCCCCCCCACCGTAGTCGGCAAGCAAATCTACGACCTCGTCGCCGACGAGCGGGGCATCGAGCGTGCAATGTACGCGCTGCAGACGGGGCTGGTCAAGGGCCGGGTGGGGTTGGATACGTGGGCGAAGATGACGAGGGGGTTGGCGCGGGAGGCGTTTTTGAAGAAGGCGTTGATTAGGAAGGCGGGAGTGGGGATGGGGT
Organism: Chrysosporium keratinophilum; assembly: GCA_029850275.1. Classification (NCBI taxonomy): domain Eukaryota; kingdom Fungi; phylum Ascomycota; class Eurotiomycetes; order Onygenales; family Onygenaceae; genus Chrysosporium; species Chrysosporium keratinophilum. The sequence goes on from JARBIX010000006.1 coordinate 1,710,310, forward strand.
TGAGTGTGTGATAGTATATATATAGAACACAGTAGTCTAGGTCGTGTACTGTACAGTACATACAAGTTTAGTGGAATAGGAGTGCCAGTTTGGAGACAAATGCTGAAGTGAGTGCTTTATAGCTTGGACTGTTAAAGACGTAGAAATTATCACAAGCATAGTGCAGCATGAAAGACAGCATTGTACGCATACAGCGACGCAGGTATATACATCTGAAAAAGGAAACAGAAGAAATCGACAAGTCTAACCTCCTAATAAATACAATATAGTCTTGTCACGACATAAGTGTATGTATGTATGTGCTGTCTGTACTGGTGTGTAGTTGATCTCACTCCAGCAAAAAAAGGATCTGATCTGTTCAGTGGTAGTAACGGTGGGATGGCAGGCTCATCCCAAGTCCGAAGAGGCGCTTTTTCTCAATGTATATCAAATGCCCTCCTTTTTCAATGGCGGATGTGGTGATAGTGTAGCAGGCAGAGCATGGAAGGGTAGTAGGCGGACGAAAGAGATAAAACGGAGTATGAAGCGCTGTAATATAAAAGCATAACGCCGACGTTGAGGGAAGGTATCGACTGAGTGGCGAAACGTGGCAGGGTCAAGGTGTGACGACTCGCAGGTATTAGCATAAGAGGTCTCCGATTGCCTGCGTTTATATAAACCAACGAAGAAAGATCGTACGCGGAGGTCGTCGTGATCAATCGTAACTGTATGCATGTATATATCTCGTCGCCAGGCGCGCTGCAAATTCGCAACCACCAAATCTCAAACGGTAAACGACGGGGGTATTCTATTAATCGCAAAGATCGAACATGTCGAGTTTTCACCAGTGGCATAATCCGCCCTCGCTCTCTTCCATCGACCATGTCCCGGCTAATCCAAGAATCTCAACTCGTCCCTCAACCGTCTCACCGACTTTGGGTAGGTCAATGGTCTTGGCGGCTACTTCTCGCCGTTGTGCGTTGAGCACGTTTTTGCCCAGCGTCCCAATGGCAGCTTCGCCGGTCTCGTCACGTGCTTGTTTGAGGAATGGGATCAGGGCAGTTCCGCCGGTACCACGCAGTTTCTTGCTTCCTGGCGACGAGGTGGCTAGGTTGAGTGCTGGTGCGCCAGCGGCGAGGGGACGAGTGCCAGAGCTGCGTTCGCGCGACTTGACGATGATGTAGCGAGAGACCATAGTGATGTGGGTGGAGCGCAGGGCCTTGACCATGGCGACGGCGGCGTTGAAGGCGGTCGTCAGAGCCTGGTCAGATTGGTGCGCTTCGACGTATTCACGGATGTTGGCGACGCTGGCGGTGTGTTCGAGGAATCGTCGATGCGGGCCAGGCATGTAATCGCGCATCTCCATGATGAAGCCGTGCCATCGTCGGCGACCGGTGGGCTCGTTGGCTGGAGGTGTGGTTCGTGGTTCGCCGGTGGGACGGTGCTCGACACCCAAGACGATGTCGAAGAATTGGATCAGGGAGCTCTGCGCGTTGCTGCCACCACGGTACTTCTTCCATTCCGCTTTGCCGTTGCCTTCGTCGAGCAGAACGCCGTTGGGAAGACCTGCTTCCGCCATGTTCATGCTGCCAGCTAACAACGGTCGAATGCGATGGTAGAATACATGCGGATCACAGTGTTTATACATGCGCTGTAGCAGCACATTGATGTCGTCGACACCTTTTGCAAACTCGGTGAGGCAGTCCATCACTTGCTTGCTGTCGCCTTCACGTGCAGCAGAAATAGCCTTGAGCATTAATGGGAGAGTGCTTGCGCCACGGCTCTCGATGGCCACCGAGATCAGGTAGAACCATTGTTCATCTGTTGATCCTGTCAGGGTACATAGCGTTGCGAGGTTCTCGAGCCTGAGCTTATCAGCAGGCTCATCCGGGAAGATGGGACGATAGTTCCAGAGGCAGACACCGGCATATGTGGCAACAGGAGGGAGCTCGAGGTAATCTGACACCTTCAACAAGGGAATCGTAAGCGGTGGTGGGATTCTCTGTTTGACGAAGCAGAAGCAATAATGTTAGCCGTTATTCATACGAGACACAACCGCCAAGAACGGACATCTGGTGATCGCTTCTTTTCTTTTTCTCGAAGCCGTCACCACACCAATCGTCAACATCTCCAAGTGACTTCATACCTCTTGTGGTTTATCTCCCGACCAAATGTACGCATGCAACATGAAGGTGAGCAGGACATAGGCACGTCGCCATTCCGGTGCGGTGTGGAGATGGTCAGTGGAGAGAGTGGGCATTTTCTTGATGGCCTCCCACAGCCGGCCGCTCAGCACAAGGGCCTGCAGGCTGTCGATGATGTGCTCCCATTCTGAATAGTATTCTGGCAGCCGAGTCAACGGAGGCTCTGGCGGGAGAAAGCCATATTGAGGATCGATTCCATAGTCCGACAGTTCGGGAACGGGCGGCAACATTGCGGGTGAGAATGCGGGGCGAAAAAAGTGAAAAAGAGAGAGAATGATTGCAGCAGAGTGCGATGAAGAGCTATTCACATTCCCCAGAGAGATAATCAGAGAGAGAAGAACAACGTATCAGACAGCGACAGACTGGTCTGCAGGAGGAGAGGGTGAAGACGGCGAAGGGCGAGAAACGGGCGTTTTCGAACTTGTTCCGACGAGAAGAGAATACAGTTTGCGATCACGGGGACCAGCGACGGGAAGATCAGGATCGAAAGTGTTTTGGTTTGTCTGAGTTGGTGCGCGCTTGTGCTTGAAGGGCTTTACGTGAAGATGGAATGGAAGTGAAAAAAAACTTTCTTGAAGCTCTAGACGTTTCTAAGCGGTTACAATTGAGTGATTTTATGTGTTTCTTCAGCAAAACTCACGACTCTTATTCGCAGACACAGGATTGGACAGACAGCCTGTTGTTAGCTGGTTGAGAGTGTTGAGATGCTCGGGTCAAATATGTTTCTGGCTGGGAATCAGGAACTGTCGGGGTTCAGCCATCAATCAGCATCATCCTCTTCGGCGGTGCAAGCCACGGCGATGACGAACACTCGCGATGACCATGTTTTCGTGGCGGCAAGACAGGGCTACTCACGGCGACGAGAACGTTGTTCTTCGTCGACGGGGCTCATCAGCCTACTAGACACCGGCTGTCTCGCTTTTCGTCGTAGAAATTGTCCGATTCCTAAGCGCCGAGGAATGCCCGCAGCCGCTCAACAGTTGGAAGTATTCCGTAGTTGTGTCGTTTTGTCACTTTCGTGTACTTCTCCTCAAGCCTGCATGATATCAGTGACCAGCCCTGGACTGTGGTTAATATCCAACCACAAAAATACCCGAACGATCCGCCAATGCAGGTTACCGCCATCCTTGGTCGTCACCACATCGTATCGTGTGGTTCCAAAGCGTTATTCAGCAGCCGATGGTTAGTTATTTCTGACATCAACAGAGAGTGATAAAGCATCATGGACTTTGTTCCGCTGTTGATCTAGTTAAAATGTCGGGAGAATGATTCCGCTGAAATACCGGCTATTTTTCTCAATCCCGAGCGGATGTTTAAATAGACCAGCTGCGGGCTTGCAGTTTCACCTGCACATGCAGGTTCTCGCGTGATGCGGAGAAGCAACTGCACGGATCTTTATGCCGCGGAGAACAGCTTCTGTATACGGAGTACTGTCCTGTATGTACATGCATACAGAGTAGCTATGGAGGACGGTAGGCGGTGGTTCACCACACTCGACATGACGTTCTTACTTCATCAGTGGTACAGGAAATCGTGTCTGGTGCTTCACTGACGATGAAAGACTTACCTTTATATCACAAGAATACTGGGAGGCCCCTTTTTCAATGGGACCAAGATTGTCCCTTCTTTGGACTCGGGATAGGGATGTTTTGATTGCAAAAGTCCATCTCCCACCGAGTAACTGAACTTCAGGGACATTATCACAGTTCGTTTGGGGGACAACGAAGTAGCATCGATGATGAATTCGTTTCTTGCCTCTCTAGTAGTTAGTAGGATGGTCTTGGAGAGGTTGAATGTGCTATGTTGTCAAATGTCGTTGCGGTTGGGGCCTTGACGTGCTCTCAGCCTCGTTCTTAACCATCAATGCCACCGGTATCTTTCATCCACTGTTATGTTATACTAGCATTGGTGATGGAGCCTTGCCGGCGATAACTCATTGTCACAGTTGTCAAAATGAGCTTCGGGGTTGGTGTTGGCGATTTCATCGCGGTGGGTAAACTTATTGGCACAATTCGCAGGGACTTTGTTAGCGCTCCTGGCCAGTTGAAGGACATCTCCGACGAGTAAGCTCCCTCGCCTCCTTGCTTCCTCGAGTTGTGCTGATGCGTGGTTGATCAGACTGAGGACCCTCTCCATCGTCGTCCAAGATGTCGAAATCATCGCCTTAGCGGAGACATTCAGCGGTAAACAGCAGCTTGAGCTCCAGCAAATCATCGATGGCTGCCAAAGAATCCTCGAGGATCTCGAAAAAACCTTGAACAAGTATCGCGATCTATCAAACGACAAGAAAAGAATTAAGAGGGCGTGGAAACGGCTCACGTGGGAACCTGAAGACATTCGCGATCTTCGGAGTCGCATTGGCGTTCATATTGGCCTGCTGAACGCGTTTAACGGATGGCTTACCAGGGACAACACTGCCAAACTGGTGCATTATCAGGACGCTCAGGAGCATCAGGAGCTTGTCCAGTGGTTGTCCCCATGCGACTATGCCGCCCAGCATGATGACTTCATGAGCCAACAGCAACCAGGTACTGGTCAGTGGCTTTTGAATTCTACGGAATTTCAGACTTTTGTCACAAAACCTGGCCAGACGTTGTTTTGCCCTGGCATACCTGGAGCTGGGAAAACAATACTCACGTCCATCATTGTTGAAAAGCTCTTTGCGAGCTTTCACAATGACGATGAGGTGGGCATGGCTTATTTTTACTGCAACTATCAACAAAAATATAAGCTTGAAAGTCTGCTCGCCATTCTATTGAAACAACTCATCCAAAGTATGCAGTCAATTCCCAAGGACTGGATGAACTTGTATCACGATCACAAACGCCGAGCCGGTCGACTACCACTGTGCGAATTACGGAAGTGGTTTAGATCTGCAGTGAAGTCCTATTCAAAGGTTTTCATTGTTGTCGATGGTCTGGATGAGTGCAATATATCCCTGGCATTGATACCGGAGCTACTTGCGCTTCAGACTCTATCCCATGTCAACCTTTTTGCCACTTCAAGACATCTACCGGAAATCAGCATGATGTTCAATAATAACTTTAACTCATCACTGGAAATCCGCGCCACTGACGAGGACGTACAGAGATACCTAAAAGACCATATCCCTCGGCTACTGCCTACTTTTGTATCGCGAGATACTAACTTGCAAGAGGAAGTTATAACAGGGATTCTGAGCGCTGCGGACGGGGTGTAAGTCCTTATTGTATACGCGACTTCCAAGAGGCCCAAAGTTGACTCAATACATAGGTTTCTTCTAGCCCATCTTCATCTTAATTCTTTGATTGGCAAAAGGTCACCCAAGGCTTTGAGAAATGCTTTGGCGGGACTTTCGACTGGATCAGATGCATACGACGATGCATATACGGAAATCATGGGTCGAATACAAGGACAAGTCAAGGATCAAAAAGAATTGGCGAAACAAGTGCTCGCATGGGTTACATGCAGCACCCGACCACTCAGTCCTCTTGAGTTGCGGCATGCATTGGCTGTTGAAATAGGTTCATCTCATTTGGATGAAGATAATGTTCCCGATATCATGGACATCATTTCCGTCTGTGCTGGACTTATCACTGTGGGTAAACAGAGTGATGTTGTCCGCCTGATACACTACACAGCTCAAGAGTACTTTGACCGGACCTGGAAAAAGTGGTTTCCTCATGCACACCGGACATCACTACGACTACTGTCACCTACTTATCATTTGTCAATTTTGAGACGGGATCCTGTGCAACCCGGAAAGAGTATCAAAACCGGCTGGAGCAGAACCCGCTGTTTGAATATGCAGCGGCAAATTGGGGACACCACGCGCGCTCTGATCTCGAAGGGGCGGAAGAGTTGATCTTGGAATTCCTGAAACATACCGCCAAAGTATCCGCTGCAAGTCAAGGGCTCCTGATTTGGAGGAGTTTTGTGGATGATTCCCCCTATAACACAAGCGCAACCTACCTGGCTGCATACTTCGGGTTAACAGAGATAATGGCCGCCTTGCTTGAAAGTCGGCATTGCCCGAATGCGGGAGATACGTTTAATACGACACCACTTATGGTGGCTGCGAAAAATGGTTATGTTTCAATAGTCAAACTGCTCGTCATGAATCCGGCCGTCGATCTGAACTCCATGGACCTTCACTGCTCACCGATTGAGTACGCTCTGATGGCCGAGCACGAGGAAATATTTGATCTTTTGCTCGAGAAAGGAGCCAGACCAAACCTGGAGCTCCCAAGCGTCGGGTTCAACCTTACTCGGGTTACCCCCGCTCTTACAGTATATTTTGAATGGGAGAAATTTCTCAATCGTGTCCGTGAACAACGCGACATACTCAGTTCCAAGGGCCTTTTCGATTGGACACCGTTAACATGCGCAATACATCACCAGCATCAACGGCTGCTCAAACTGCTACTCGCTGATGCCGTGATAATTGTCCATTTCAGCAATAAACCCGCCTGGAGGCTGCCGGCGCCAAGGGGTTCTATCGCCTTGGGTATGCGGGATGCTGTTCTGAAAAGTGCGCTGGTGCTGGGATGGCTTGTCATAGCACTTGATATCAACACGGGATGCGTACAAATGCTCTCCTGATACTCAGTTGATAACTACCTAGCAGACATCTATCACGACCCTTTTTCTCTTGCTCCGGCTGGTACATCGAGAGGTATCCGCAATAAACAACTTAATGAAAGACCTTAGGTCAATAGTTGACGCATCTACAGAGCCCAGAGCTTCCGATCAAAGCATCGCTCCCGTAACGCATCAGCATCCCCAGCGTACATGAATACCTTGCCCGGCGATTCTACCGGCCCTTGATCATCACCGTCTGCGAAGTAAATCCAGTAGCTAGCCATCCTGTCCGCGCCCGTCCCGTAGTATGCAAGTTTCTACGCCTGCTCTTCTGACTGGTGGAAATATGCGGATCCGGAAACGGATTGACCTTGCTCACCGTTGAACAGGTCAGGATAATCACTCCATTGAGCAGCTGGTAGCCGATGATGCCTTGCGAAGAGTGGGCTTTGCTGTGATGTCGAGGATTCGTCGCAGAGTTTCGGGGGCTGCGAGGGTGCCGTAGAAGAAGTAGTAGACTGGGAATTATGGGGGAAGCCCGCAGGTGTCTGCTTCGATGTTGGTGAGATAGTAGTTGGGCGGTGTAGATTGGAGCATTACTGTGCTTCGTAGGGAGATGGGGGCTATTCTGGTTGTGGAATAACACATGTAGGGTTTGGGCGGTGCTGCGACGGTGGGGAGGAGGGCTCCATTTTCTTTTTTGAACTACTCGCGTGAAGAGGTAGATGCAGGACATCTCTGGCAACAGTAGCTCGGGCCATTGCTAATATTAGTACATACTAAGGTGAAATTCCGAGGCATATTGTATTCTTGGATGCGGATTAAGGTCTGCTGAGTGCAATGTGAATGCATCTTTCAATCAACTGTTAAGAAACTTTCGAGAGATACTACCTATGTTGAATTGTTGAAGGTGGTCTAAGTGAATGGAAAACCTATCTCCAAGAATCCATGCGCAGTGATATGCACGATGGAGAATAGGAAGCAAAAAAATGCAGTTCCGCAATTGTTCAGACTGGCCGCATTGCCATTGAAAATATCATACAAATGTCATCACGAGTGCATGTGCAGCGCGGTTGCACGTGGTCAATAGAAAGGCATCAAAGGTATCACCAACTTCTTTGTCTTTCTCCTCTCATAATTTCGAAAAAGACAATGATGTAGAAAAACTAGGCCCAGAATGAAAGTGCGTGGCCCATAGTATGCTCCACGGTCCGTCCCAATTTAATTTTCACATGCCCATGCGCGCAGTTCCTTCGAAAGAAAATCAAAAGACCATTATAAAACATACGATCGTCGTCGAAACAAAGGCTTTTCGATCGTGGAGAATGGAAATAGGGTGCGTTGAAGAAAGTTGGGTCTGCTTTATCATCGCTTCGTTGAGTGAATATCACTCAGGGCCCGCTTGATATGCAGAGCCATTTGAAAATCAATGACTGTACAGATGTATCAAGCAGGCCGAACTCGAAGTTAACCGAGGTAGGGTTTAATGTTGACTCCATTGGATTGTGTTCAGGTCGACGCCCTCCTGGACCAACTCCCACAACGGGCTCAAATCGCGGAGGACTTGTACTCTCTCCTGCACAGCCTTCAAGACATAGTCAATCTCGCTCTCTGTAGTGAATCGACCAATTCCAAATCGAATACTGCTGTGTGCACTCTCGTCGCTGCTTCCAAGCGCACGAAGAACATAACTTGGCTCCAACGAAGCAGAGGTACAAGCACTACCCGACGACAGGGCAATATCCTTCAGTGCCATGAGAAGTGATTCACCCTCCACGTATGCGAAGGAGACATTGACGCAACCGGGATAGTGGTGCTCGGCGTCACCGTTTAGTGTTGTGTGTTCCATAGCAAGGAGCGCATTGACGAGCTTCTTCGAGAGGCGATTGATATGTTTGGTGTCGTACTGCAATATATATGTTAGTCAGAAATTCTGTAACGCAAAAAGTGCAAGTAGCCATGCAACTAAGATGCTGAGAGAATCATAACCCCTGCTATGTAAATCACGAACGGTGAAACACGAAATCGTGCTGCTCACCAGCTCTCAGCCACGCATATTTAGAGCGTTTAATCATCTCAGGTAAATGACAACAAAAAAAGGACTCTCTTACCTCCATTTCTTCTTTGGCGATTCGGCAGGCTTCTCCCATGCCGACGACGAGATGCGGAGCAAGCGTTCCACTACGAAGGCCACGCTCCTGCCCACCACCAGTGATAAGAGGATCTAGACGGACTCTTGGTCGACGTCGGACATAGCAAGCGCCGATACCCTTGGGTCCATAAATCTTATGCCCAGAGATCGACATCAAATCAACGTTCCAGGCGTTGACGTCGACCGGAATCTTACCAACTGCCTGAGCAGCATCAGTGTGGAAAAATATTTTCTTAGATCTGCAGAGAGTGCCGATTTCCTTCATTGGCTGGATAACACCGATTTCGTTGTTGACGGTCATTATGCTGACCAGGGCAGTATCCGGACGAATTGCAGCTTCGAGGTCCTCCATTCGAATCAATCCGTTGCTCTGAACAGGGAGGTAAGTCACTTCAAAGCCTTCATCCTGTAAATGTCGACAACTGTCAAGAACACACTTGTGCTCTGTCTGTGTAGTGATGAGATGCTTCTTTTTCCCTGAGCGGCCGAAAAATCTTGCCACACCCTTGATGCTCATGTTGTTGCTTTCCGTTGCTCCGCTAGTGAAAATAATCTCCTTTGCGTCTGCACCGATGAGGTTTGCTATATGTTCCCTAGCTTGCTCCGTTGCCTTGTCCGTTTCCCACCCGTAGGCGTGTGTTCTCGAGTGAGGGTTACCATAGAGGCCAGTGAGGAATGGAAGCATCGCATCGAGAACGCGAGGATCGGTAGGGGTGGTGGCTTGCATGTCAAGGTAGATTGGTCGCGTTCCTTGATCCATTACTGTCGCCTGCTTCAAAATCCCAGCATTCGGGCTCATCAGCGTGTCGCCAGTGACTGTGGTGCCTGGAACCTGAACGCTCTCTGGTTTGAGGCCAGTTTGCTCTGTAAAAATTCGCTGCTCCGCTTTGATAGTTGAATCAATCGTTGTCTGAGCCTGTCTGTCCTTGCTTCCCGACACATAGTTCCGCCGGGATGTGTGATAGAGAGCTGGGTGTGTGCTGGACAGAGGCCTCAACAAGCTTGGTGATGACGTTAACCGTCTCGAGCAAGCCCGAGAGGCATGTCTGATGGCATTGGGTGCCAGATTCGACATCTTGAAAATGGCGCTCAATGCTCCGGTGATGTAGGGAGTCCTGGGATAGAGAGAAGAAGTGAAAAAAGGAGCAAAACAAGAAGTGATTGATGGATGAAAGTTGTTGATGAGACGAAAATGCCTGCAATCTGATAAAGTGGGTGGCGCTGACAAATTATCTGATGGAACGGTCACGTGCAGCCTCTTATCCCCGATCAGGATATCCGATCACGACCGACGCGAATGAACACACAACCAGGTCTTCAACAGAGATCCAGCAGAGCAGAGCACGCTCGTGAACTTTTTTCACATCGGAATCACACTTAAATCTATATGGCAATTTTTTGTCTGAGAGCATTTGTTATTGTAGTACAGTCCACATACAGTCCATTATTACTGCCCTTTACTGACAAGCCACAATTTCAGAAAAGATATCTACCCTTTTGAATCATTGAACAACGCGCCCCTTTATCGACGCCCATTACGGAGCACACACCGGATCCTTTAGATCTTAAATCCGAGACGGGGGAGTCAGGCCGTGCTGCTGACTCCTCCCTGGACAGCCTGCCAAGAAGGATGCGAAGCCAGCATGTTGAACCATCTAAAGAATGACCAGAAGCGAACTTTTCCTCACGGAGTGTTATCGACTTACCGCGAGACGGCAGGTCTCCTTTATAGCATCACGATTGATCAAGGGCAACAATGCACCTTACGGAAAGTGATACAAATCCGCCAGTGTAAGGATTTGCAGGCTACTGTTAGAGTCACCTTTCGAACCAAAATACACGCGGAACAACGAATTGGAAACAGCACACATCACCGCCAATATACTTCTGCTTCTTGAGAATCTTTTCATCATACACGTCGAATATGGCGTTGAGAAGGTCTAGGCTTTGCTCATTTGGTATGAATGTATTGGGCAATTGCTGGCGCGGAAGAAGGTCTGGAGCCTTTTGTTCTCCTTTCGCAAGGTCGACGGGGATGAACTCAAACGGCAATTCTTTCTCGTGGAGCACCATGGCCACGCGCCTGGTGCAGGTGGAGACCGGGGGAGCCGTAGAGCTTGAGGACCATTGTGAAATGATGCGTGTTATGCGATTGGGGTATATGCGGAGGCACTCTGGATAAGCATCGGGGATGGCGGAGCGAATCTCTATCTATCCTATGGTTGCTCTGCGATATCAATCTTCGCCTCACGGCGAAAGTGGATCAGACTTACCCATTACGCCCGTCGGTACTATCCGTGCCTCAGCAACACCCTCACTATGGATGTGCTTGAGCTCATCAGCGGACCGGAAGTGTAAGTCGGCTACGGTCGAATCAGCCTGGCAAAACAGCTCCGGACGAGTGATGTATGACCAAAGTTTCATCAACCAACATCTTCACTCAGCTCGCAAAACTTTTGCTAATCTTAATCATACTATGCGGCATTTCAGCTTTGGATTGCGCGAGTCGAGTATTTTTGTCCCCTTCGGTTACGTGTTTACGATGATGTCTCTTGACGCGACTGACTTGCTTACAGATCATGCGGATATGAGTCCGGTGCTACTCTGTACCTACTATCTTCTGCTACACTCGAGGTTCAAGCTGTGCGCTGGTATTGTTACCGAACAAACAGGCCTAGACAAGTAACATCAATTCTCGTCCGCTGGAGCGAAATCCCTTGAACTTGTTGGATTCAGCAGTTACTATTAACTACATAGCAACTAGTTGATGGCATTCATCAGGACCAGTAACAAGAACACAAACGGCCTGAGCTGTTCGCGAGCTCTTTACGCCCGGGCAAAATAGCTCCAGCTCATATGTGTGCTTTCTTATTCCTTTGTTCCTCCCGCCCACACTGCTATTCTAAGTGTTCTCTTCGTAATCCGCTTCGCCTGGTACGACATAATTTGAGTATCTGCCGTATCGCTGATACTATAATCAAATTAGCACATGGCTAGCCCTGAGCATTTAATTTTCCGGTGCCAGCATACAGCAGATGCATCTTGATGAGTGACATGCATCGGATCTATCTCGACAGGATCCTGAAGTGCAAGTTAGTTTCCGGTTTCTGCCCGCAAAACAGAAAAACGAAAAACATACTGCGAGAGGAGCTGCAAGGACTCCCACAAAGGCGACAAAGGTCGCTAGGGCATGGAGGACTTTCATTTTGTTTCCCTGATATTGAATCAGATTTCCGTCAAGTCTGAAATTGACACGTGGTTTTATCCAGCCAAAACATCAGATTGATTTTAGCCCGCTAGAATCCCAACCTACTATATATATTGAACGGATTTATCCAAAGTCTTGCCTCTTTGCTCACCAGTTTGCTTATAAGGCCATCTTCACATGAAAAGTGCCCGGGTGTGCAAATAGGATGGGAGGACAGAATAAGTATTATACCCAGGATTGCCTACCGCCATTGCAGCCATCGGGCAGGAAATGGGATCTAAAGCTGATGAAGGACATCTGTTATTCCGATTTATGACTAGGAATATGCCGAAGATTACAATCACAGTATGGGCCCCAGGGAGACTGACTCTTGTCACTGCAAGGATGATATATATGACTATTTCTTTTATAGTTCTCATCTTCCTTTAATTTTGAGGATGCCAGAGGTTTGACATCTCAAGGTTTAATGCTTGGCCTATCCGCTATTCTACACTGCTATTTAGACCGTATTCGGCGTTGCCTTCTCATGCATGCCGGTATTTGGAACCTACTTCACAGAAATGGCGGCCCTCCCTTGGCACAAGTCGGATTTAGGAGCTTCTTGCAGCTCCTCTGGTCACGAAGAATATGACGATTTGCTGCAGAAAAGCAAACCGAACCATGGCCAGCGAGTACGTCGAAAATGGTACAAAGGTATCTTTTTCGCTCTCACAGTATCATTGGGCATCTCGATCTTTTGCAACGTTATCTTGCTCATGGAGCAGTTGAAACGTTCACAACTGGACAGGATTTGCAGTATACATACTTCGCAGTACGGTAAGCACTTCTCTTTGCCAAAGAACATTTTACTAGAAGCTGAACAAAAAGCCAGAATCCCCTATCTCGAAAGATATCGGCATCTCCTACAACACGGTGCTCTTTAATGGTTCATTTGCACGTGAATCAATATACCGACGTCCCGCCAGCCCGGAGGTAGACGAGGCATGGCTTGCGTTGGGTGCAGAATGTAAAACCAACCGAATTTTGTGTTTGCTATCTTCGCGCTTATAACGAGCCTTAACTAACGGGATCGCCGAATCTTGGATTCAGACGCGGCAATTGTGATTCCGGAAACCGAAGCCGAAACATATGGGATACAACGGGGCCAGGTAAAGAGAACGGAAAATCGTGGGGGAGGCTTCTTCGCCAATGTCGAAGTCTTGCATCACCTACATTGCTTGGTCGGTGTGATTAATTTCCTCTCTGTGCAACCCACGGCGCTTAGTTCCGGGGTTTACTGTAGTACTACGATATGACTGACAAGAAAACTATTAGAACCTGCTCCGCCAAACCTCCCATTTTGACTATGAATACTATCAAAAGCTGGGCAAAGGCGCCTTTGAAAACTCGGACGAAGTTGTTCGTCAACATGCCGGTATGTCGCCTTCTTATATCTACCTTATAGTTCGCATCCCTATCCATGACGACTGAGCAATCATTATGCAGGACATTGCCTCGATATTATCCGCCAGCATATCATGTGCACAGCCGATATTGGCGTGTTTGGCCAGTGGTGGGTGAAAGGAATCGGTCCCTTTGTGGATTTCAATACAAAGCATAAATGCAAGAACTTTGAGGATATCAGAACATGGGCGGAGAGAAGACAAGTTTCAGAAGAAGATGGGTATGCAGAGAAAAGGGTGGGTGATATAATCCTGGATGAGATTCCTTGAATGATAGAAGGCAACATCAAATTATTAAGGTTTGCGCCGAAAGATCAAATAGCGATTTCAGCATGGTCAATATCAGCACCATCGACACATGGTACCTTGACAGGCGAAGACCGGGATATCCAAAATTCAAACAGTAATGAAATACATGATCAGCGGCTAGTTCAGTTAACCTCTGGTTGGATCCAATCTCACACACCTCCCAAATGCAAACTGGACTTCTGCCTTTGCACCAACTCTCATCCCCTGATTCGCAATGATTTCGTAACAATGCCGGATGTGCCCTGTCTTAATGACTTGATCGTGCACCCACACGCCCTTTTCGCCGTTCTTGACCCGCTCCGTCGCCCTGAGCAGCCATTGCCACTTATACAAGCAGTGTGCAACATGGAAGGTCTCCCACGTATGCCCTACCATGCCATCCAACGACCACAATCTATCCTGCGGTATGGACGTCGTGTGGTTACTATCCGACCACCAAGGAAAAGGCCCCGAACCACCTAGGCGGGCGAGGGTGGTATTCTCAGACTGTGATACCCGCGCCAGCTCAGCGTCGTGGCAAAGTGATGGGATCCAAGCCGCGGCTAAGACGTCAAACGTGCAATTTCGAGATAAAGCCTCGGAGCGGGTGCGACCGCAGTTTGTCACGGGGAGGTTCTGACTAGATAGCTTGCCGTAATGAACGGAGCCGGATAAGGATCGTCGGTATTTATAGTATTCGCCGCTACTGGAGCGGACCGCAAACTTTGCGATGACGACCGCGATGCCGATGAGAAACACGATTGTGGCAAGGAGAGCCAATTTGCGGCCGCATCCACTTGACTCGGACTTTGGTGGCGTGGCCCGTGGTGGTTCGGGGACTTCAGCAGCACCGCTAGGGGCTTCTCCAGCCTCGGGGTCTCGGGCAGAAATGTCTTCCATTGTGTAAGTATTCGAGGACAAGCGTGAATGAAGGGAGATAATGATTTCTGGCGAGGCTCGGTCAAAACCCCCCGGACGACAATGGGTTTAATACCTTGCTCTGCTTAATTAACAGATAACGGTCCAAACCGCACAGCCCCAATACATTTCTATGCCTTTGAAAAGATCAAGAACAATAAGAGCAGAGGGAGCAGTTTCGCCTGGTCTAGAACAGGGGAACTAGCATAGCAGCTTCTGTCAGAACAAAAAGCACTGGTAATGGCAAAGGCCTAGAGCCTCTAGAGATTCTGGGGATGAAGGCAAGATGCAGAAATAGGAGAGCTGCATCGGGCCTGGAGTAACACCTCTTGGAATCCAAACGCATTTTTCAGGGCTGTGTAATGAACGAGATTTGCCGATCTATCATCAGTAAACTTGAGCACTCCGACAGGTCCAAGCGGTGCTACAAGATTCATATGAGCCCTGTCTGTTCGCAAGAACGGGATTTGCACAACGGCATAAGTTGGAAAACGCCTTTTCCATGAGCCATTTGTATCAGGAGGGTGAGACAGACAATGCAAAGGAGCAAGAAGAGCTTCTTGCGGGGTAAAAACAGGGGCACCTGCGCCGGTGGGATTGTCACACAGCATTGGATCGAGGCCGTGATCGGGTTGTCTCTTCGGAGTACAGAATAAACTATCTGTATTCGGAGAGTCTAGGCCTTGGACATAATTCCGACTGGAATTATCTGAGGGTCTCGGCCGTTGTTGCAGTTAGACAGGGCCTTGTGAGCTTGCTCTGGTCTCTGTTCGACAGCATGGTGTCTCAAAGTAGCAGAACTGAGAAAGTGAGAATGATCGGCAATCTGGAAAGCTGTGCAGCTAACCATTGGCGAGAATAATGCACGACACAGCTTTCCCATGATCGAAATCATCGCTACCATGGAGATTCTAGACTCTCAAAGGACTCCGCGGACGCGAACTCGGTGAATTAGTTGAGTAGCAGACGGACGCCTTCTAAGATAGACACTATCACGAACTTTTAGGTCGGCTTGCGAATTCCTGTTGAGCCCGCTTTTAGTGCATGGGCTAGTATCTCCCCAGTTCTGACTGCTAAGCATATATCAGAGAAATGTGCTTGCCTGTTCACATATCAGTTTCATATGAAAAGTGGTATCGCAGACAGAGAGGAGAGGTTCAATAAACAAGCTATAATTGACAAACGCGCAGTGCAGGGGATCAGGACATTAAAGCCATGATTCTCGCTACAAATTCACAAGACAAGGTCCTAGTTAGAAGGTCTCTCCACATACTTGACAGAAGGGAGTTTCGCCGTTTTCCACACAATGATAACTTATCTTGTTAGATTGAGTAATCGTTCCGTCCCTGAAGCAAACTGGCAGTTCCAGAACTGAAACCTGGCCCCATTTCAGCAAGTTGCTCACTCACTGGCCTCAAAAGGAACAGAGACTCTTAACACATCAGCCATTGATAAGGGACTTGGTACAACATCTAATGTCAATGGCTGAAATGCATCTAGGGGGTTTGAAAACATCCAGCTCCATGTTCGCAAAAGAGAACTAGAATGAATGACTCCTCGAAGGTGTAACTTAACCACGGAAGACTGCCTGAAGTTTTCGTATTTGTTTCTGAAAGGCTTGCCTCGTGACCGCGTCGCAGAGCGTCTAGGACCAACCACTGCTGCACCTTGGGTCCTATTCGAATGGTGAGTCTCTAACCATGCACTCCAGCACAGACGCGGAAACACAGCTTGAAATCATAAATGCAAATACTCACTGGCGTAACTACAGTGCATATGTTGAGCTTCAATCTGCCAGCTACTCTAGTATCATAGACATCTTCGCACCCGATCACCTGTGAAGACGAGATCTTGATGACGGGTTGATGTCTGGACAAGCTTTCGAGGCTCCGATATGGCTTGCCGCGGTCCAACGCGTCCTGACGCTAAAACGCGAAAAGGTTTCTCCTCCCGTCTTAACCTAGCTCTTTTTCGGTGGCGAGGTTAGATGAGGAACTGACTTAGCTGCTGCTTCAAAGCATAATGACGACCCTCGACCCTGGGAGAAGACTTTGAGAAACGTCAGCACGAGCCTTTGTTTGTTGACTGAAGCACAGATGTGTCGCTCACCAGACTCGTCCCTCGCAATCCCAAGTCGAGATGAAAGTCAATTGCTTCAAATGCAAAATAACTGGAGCTGGACCTCCACGGGAACCACTGTTATTGGCCTGCCAAGTTGACATTTCGATCCGCCGTTCGACCCGTTGATCGTATTTTTTCTTCGTTTTCTCTTCGCACTGACTGTTGATCGTAAAATGCCGGTCCAAAGGTCATCTGCCGGGCTCGCGGACTCCCTTCTTCCCCGCCACCTGCGTCGTGCCTCGTGAGCATAAAGCGATCGTCGTTCCCCCTCCCCACGTGTCTCTCCAGACTCGACCCCTCTCGAAACGAAGCGTCTCATTGTGCGTCCGACAAACGAGCTGGAATCTCCAGCAGCCCCGTCCGTGACAATGGCGTCCTCTGAAAAGCCTGATGGCATCGAACCGGCCGTAGTAGAGTCGATGGGCAGGGCGGAGGTTGACTGTGCTGCGATGTCGACGGACCAGATATTCGAAAACGCCAAGTCAGCTACTGACAAGGAGCACAAAATGACCTTGCTCCAAGGCATCAAGCTCTATCCAAAGGCCGTCGCATGGAGCATCCTCATCTCGACGTGCATTGTGATGGAAGGGTATGATATCAGCTTGGTTGGCAATTTCTACGCGTTCCCGCAGTTCAACAGAAAGTATGGAGAGCGATTGTCGGATGGTAGCTACCAGGTCCCGGCGAGGGTAGGTCAGCCTGCTATTCTTCCGTTTTTGTTTGCTGGGTAATCGGGAGAACAGATGACCAATAATTTGTTTTATATCAGTGGCAAGCTGGTCTCAGCAACGGCGCGGCTGTTGGTGAAATCATTGGCCTTTTCATCAATGGCTGGGCGTCAGAGCGATTTGGCTACCGAAAAACCATTTTGGCATGTCTACTTTTCTTGACTGCCTTCATATCGATATTTTTCACCGCACGGAATGTCGAATCGCTGCTTGCAGCCGAGATCCTTTGCGGTATCCCATGGGGTGTTTTCCAGACCCTCACCATCACCTATGCGTCCGAAGTCTGTCCTGTTGCGCTTCGCGGATATCTCACGACTTATGTCAATTTTTGCTGGGGTCTTGGACAACTCATCGGAATCGGAGTGATCAAGTCTATGCTGAATCGAAACGACGAATGGGCGTATCGGATCCCGTACGGTCTTCAATGGATGTGGCCTGTTCCTCTTTTCATCGGGATCGCGATGGCTCCTGAGTCCCCCTGGTGGCTTGTGCGGCAACGACGGGTTGAGGATGCCAAACGTTCTCTCCTTCGCTTAACGAGCTTGAACCGGGAAACCGACTTCAATGCCGACGAAACTATTGCGATGATGGTGCATACAACAGCCTTGGAAGAGAAGATCACCCGGGGGACCAGCTACTTGGATTGTTTCAAGGGCGTCGACTTGCGTCGGACGGAGATCGTCTGCATGACCTGGGCTATTCAGAATCTCAGCGGCAATTCATTCTCGAATTATTCCACGTACTTCTTGCAGCAAGCCGGTTTGGAAACGAAACATGCGTATTCCTTCGCCATGGGCCAGTACGCGATCAACATGGGTGGTGTCTTTGGCGCCTGGTTCCTGATGACCGTAGGCATTGGCCGCAGGACACTTTATGTTTACGGTTTGTGCGGTCTCTGTGCCATGCTGCTGGTCATGGGTTTTCTTGGACTCGTCCCGGAGGCCCATCGTGACAAAGGATCGCTAGCTACTGGCAGCATGATGCTCGTGTGGGCTTTATTCTATCAATTAACCGTTGGAACCGTTTGCTACTCACTCGTCTCGGAGCTCTCGACCAGACGACTACAGATCAAAACCGTGGTGTTGGGTCGCAACTTGTATAACATTGTGGCCATTATTTGCAATGTGCTGACTCCCTACATGCTGAACCCTGGTGCCT
This sequence comes from Chrysosporium keratinophilum, assembly GCA_029850275.1. Lineage (NCBI taxonomy): Eukaryota > Fungi > Ascomycota > Eurotiomycetes > Onygenales > Onygenaceae > Chrysosporium > Chrysosporium keratinophilum. The sequence continues at coordinate 1,729,068 of JARBIX010000006.1, forward strand.
GGGATTGGGGTAACTACGCCGGGTTTTTCTGGGGCGGTATTTGCTTTCTGTGTGTCATCTACGCGTTCTTCCGGCTTCCCGAGCCCCAAGGTAGGTCGTTTGCCGAGTTGGACTTGCTATTCGAGCGTGGGGTAAGTGCGAGGAAGTTTGCCTCGACGCATGTTGATGTCTTTGAGGAAGAGGTGGCAGATAATGTGATTCAGAACTACAAGGAGACGACAAGCAATACGCAGGCCGTGTGGGGTTGACCTTATTTGTCTGCTGTTTGCATGTAGATAACTTGGGCTCCTGTGGAAGTGGTCTTGACGAGGCTCTCCAGTTACTATACCTATGTAATACGATTATAGAAATGTTATCGAATTCCGTAACCTTGTAACCGATCAGCTCCTTGGATCCTCAGCTCATCGCTCATCGTGTTCGTCGTGACTATTCTCATTCTGCAGCATCTATGCATGTTGGATGAGGTCATCACACTGCCACACTGCGGTGAATTGTGGCTGGTTCATTGGTGCAGACCGCAACACGCTAAGCCACTCTCGGCAAGGCGCAACAGCCCTGCTCCTCAGCCACACAAAGTGACGATCGTCAAACTTCCGGAAACACTTCAAGGAAACACTCGCACGCTCAAACACTCACTCTTCAGTTCAAGCTGACATTCTGTCCAAACTGCCCAGCAAGTCGCGTTATTCCATTGTTTAACAAAGCATCTTCTAGGTATACACTTGTGTATTATCTGTGCATAGCGGAACATATCGCTAATTTAATCGCATCCGGAAGTTCAGCAGGTCGCGTTTCCCCGCCAGACCTAGTTCATCGCCAGATTACCCCGGATCAAAACCCCTCTATTCAACCTGATCGCGAACTTAAACGGATACCGTGGATTCTCGCGTGTGACGACACTGTACTGGAGCTCACGCACGCTAACAATTAATTGAGATGAGTCTCAAGGGTTTCCAAAAGGGCCTCGTACGAGCTCCTCAAACCTTCAAAGCCAAGTTCAATCTCGGCGAGAATACCAAGGACGCCGTCTATCTCGACGCCGAACGGCGGTTTCAGGAACTCGAGAAGGAGACAAAGAAACTGCACGATGAGTCGAAGAAGTACTTTGACGCCATTACTGGTATTTCCGCGCTCTTCCGCCGTTTGGTCGTTTTCTTGGGCGTTATTGTGTTGCCTGGCTGATATTTCTTTTTTTTGGATAATACTGACGATGAAGCTGGGGTCTTGCAGGCATGTTGAATCATCAGATTGAATTTTCGAAAGCTATCGCCGAACTATACAAACCTATCTCTGGACGAGTCTCGGATCCCACGTCGATAGTGCCGGAGGGAAACCCGGAGGGCATCCAGGCATGCGAAGAATATGAGTCCATTGTGCGGGACTTACTCACAACGCTGCAACCAGAACTCGAATTGATTGAGTCACGAATTATTAGTCCTGCCGATCAGCTTCTCGAAATTATTAAAGTGATACAAAAGGTCCTCGTGAAGCGACAGCATAAGCAATTAGACTACGACCGCCACCGCGCCTCATTAAAGAAGCTTCAAGAGAAAAAGGACAAGACCCTCAAAGATGAGAAGGCATTATACAAAGTGGAAAATGACGTGGAACAGGCGACGCAGGAGTATAACTACTACAATGACCTTTTGAAGGATGAGTTACCGAAGCTGTTTACCCTTGAAGCGGAGTTTATCAAGCCTCTTTTCCAATCATTTTATTATATGCAGCTCAATGTTTTCTACACACTCCACGAACGGATGCAAGGATTGAACATTGGATATTTCGACCTCACGTCAGACGTGGAAGAGGCCTTTGAACGAAAACGAGGCAACGTCAAGGAGCAAGCCGAGCAGCTGACCATTGTCCACTTCAAATCCACTGGCGGCCGACGACCAGGCTCAAAATTCTCACCAGGTGGCAAGGACAAACTCGCACTAGAAAACAAGACTCATCCCGGCCGTCGAACCCCTAGCGCCAGCGCTTCAGACAACCCTCCCCCGCCGTACTCAGCCCATGCTTCGTCCCCTCTGTTAGGCAGCTCCGCAGGTACCTTCTCAAACGGCGCGCTCGCTGCTGCGGCAAAGGCCAAGCCTGCTCCACCACCACCGAAGCCGAAACCGGCACGGTTCGCCGGTGCTGCACCGGTTGAAACGGTGACGGCGCTGTACGATTATGAGGCTCAGGCGGTGGGAGATTTAAGTTTCACAGCTGGAGATGTGATTGAGATTACTACAAGGACGAGTAATGAGAATGAGTGGTGGACGGGGAAGGTAGATGGGAAAGTTGGGCAGTTTCCTGGTATGGCTTTGGTCCTTTTCCATCTTCCCCCCTCATCTTGATTGTGATTGCCAGCTAACAGACGGTCAAAATAGGGAACTATGTTAGACTCAACCGCTGACACTACACATGCAGTTTTGACGTTATGAATTCATTCTATCAAGGTTTATTAGATGCATGCATTTTCTGGGCTCGACAGTCTACATACCAGCACTCCCCAACCTGTCCACACATCTCTTCAAATGCCCTTTTCTTATTTGTTGAGTAATTATGAGCTCGTTTATGTCCTTCTTCCAACCGGGTCATCCCCCTTTTTTTCAATTTACGAGGAATGCCAAGTCTTTCTTGGATCCTTTCCTTACTGCTGTTCTCTCAAGATCATGGAGGATTTCTCTCATGGCGTACCGATCCATGCTTTGGATTCCGAGGAGCACTATCTCGGCGCACTTGATATGGTAGAATGAATCCCATCGCACATATGTATGGAGTACTAGGATAGGCAGTAACTGTTAACGGGAATACTAGTACTGTTATACTTGCCCAGCTTTATCATAATCTACTTAACTCGGAGATACAATCGTACTGGAGTTCCATTATGGGGACTTTGTAGAGACCCAGGGAAATTGGTTTTTTCCGGTTTGACTGCGAGATTACACTCCCGGATTATCGTCGTTGGAGCCAACATAGGGACATTCGGCAGGTTCTCCTAATGGTCATATGTGATAGGGGCCAGTATACTCCTGACAAGCAAATCCCGCAGGAATAATTCTTGGCGTGTACGGAGTAACTATCCCAAAATTCCCCACGACCATCAATAACCTAAAAAAAGTCATTACGCCGGCGTCAGAAAGGGAAAAAAAAAAGATATGATATGCCCACACTCAGAGTCGAACTGAGGATCTTATCATTACTAGTGATACGCTTTACCAACTAAGCCATATGGGCAATTGTCGAGCCTCGGCACACCCGAGGGTTCATTGAGGGAAAAGTTTCCGCTGCGGAGCCTTTTTTGAGTTCGACCCACTCCGCCCACCCGAAGCGGGAGATGCGGATGTTACGGTGCTAGACCACGGGGTTCCAGGGGTACATTATTGGTGTCACAAATGATCGGAAAATAGTGAATAATGGAGGGTGAGAGATGCCATTTTCACTACTAGCTGCGCCAATCGCGACGGTCCTGCGTAGACGTTTTGCGAGCAAGGGACGAGCGTAGAAAACGCACACGCACCGCAGATGGGGTCCAAAAGCTCGTGTGCACTCAGTCGTTCTTCTGGCATCCATGTCAACAGCTTACGCACCAAATTCATAAAGAGCTCCTTGTTCCGTCCTTCAAGATACTCCTCGGAGTATTCCAAAGACCTGTCCGGTATAGGAGCCAGGCCTCGCCAAGTCCCTGTGTTTTGTCAGCGATGAATTGGCCTACAGCTTGATCAACACAGCCAAACATACCATCTTCCGTCCAGTACTTCCCACAAGCGTCGGTTCGTTTAAGAAACTCGATTGGAGGTGGCCCAAGTATAGCTATCATCTCCGCCAGCAGATGAGCGTCAGAGTGTTCACTGCCTGGACCTGTGCCTTCAAACAAAAGGTGGTCCTCAAAGAGACTCCATATCTGTGACACATGTTAGCACACAGGAACCATATCTTGGAGAGCGTGGTTTTCGATCAGGTTTCAACGCACCAATACACCGACATTCCAAATATCCACCTTGGATGTTCATTTCATGCCGAGCACTACTTCAGGCGCACGATATTGATTTGGCTGGATCAAACCTTCATGCTCTCCGTCGCCAATACGCGCCTCGCCGAAATCAGAGAGCATAGGAAGGGCCCAGGCCCGCCAGTTTTTCTTTCGTTCGAATATTCGCGACTGGTAAATGACACGGTCACCGACTACTTTACGCGGACTAGGTTCCGTTTGCTCGAGGGTGTCCCATCCTGTGAAGACTGATGGGTCTGACGTCGCAACCATGATGTTTTTTGACTGGATGTCTGGTTCTCTCCGGTTAGCCCTAAATTGGTCCACATGAAAGGGAATAATATGCCAGACCTGTATGAATCACATGAGCTTCCGTGTGCAAGTAGTCAAGGGCAAAAAAAAGCTCCCGGAGCAAAGCTTTCAGCATATCTTCGCTGAGAGCGTGGTCCTTGAAGGAGAACTGCAACTGTAAAAGGCTCATCAAAAGTGGCTCGTGAACCAAACACTGATGTGCTCCAATCGGGCCATGTATTTCAAACGCGTCGAGGAGGCCCCGAATTCTCGACCTTCCAGGGTGATCGGATTCCTTTGATTTGATATGTTTAAGAACTTCCACTTCATGCTTTGCCCTGCTATGATGAACGTAGATTTTAAGTGCGGCATATCGGTGTTTCCTATCATCTCATCCGTCAGGATTTCAGTTAGTTATATCAGTGTGCTCTGACGCGTCCGACTCACTGTAAATCTCGACAAAACCAAACTGTGGAATTTGTACCAAATCCCAGTTTGCTAAGCACTTGATATCGGTCATCAAACACCTCACCAAACCGCGCGGGATAATACAAATTCTTGTCGTAAAGAGGCATCTTCTCCTCTTCATCTTTCTTTGCGGGATCCAAGGCGGTGAACCCGCTCTCTTTGACACTCCTCGGCGAAGACGGAGCTCTGCGAAGCAGTCGGTATCCAAACCGACGCAATACCTCCATTCCTCCCTCGATTCTTAATCAACCCTGAATTGAAAGAAAATGATCGCCCAGTGCTTGTAAGCAGGCAGGTCGAATTAACTAGTATCCCAAGGGACGAGTTTCAGAGGCCAGTTGAAGTTGACAGAGAACGGTGTTCTCACGGAACACGAAAGGGGCTTCAATACATTTTTTGGTCAGCATCTCAGACTGGCGTTCGGTCTTCTTTAATTTCGACGGCCGCATCGCGTTTGAGGCAAGTCGTCGCTGTGATTGCATCGTCAAAGTCACTGCTGAGGTTACCGTCCCTAGTAGTTAGCGCCTTGCACTTAACTTAAGTTACATATCTAACAGGCAAATCCGCTTGAAGTTGTGGAAAAAGAAGAGAAAAACCGATCGTGCTTGAGAGGCTTCGTGTTCAAAAGACGATGCTTCTTCCAACATAGGCACGAACGCTGACAGTAGCTAACCCTCCTGCGCCCATTGTAACCGGTGCACCTAAGTTACTAGTTATCAAAACCCCGGTGTGGTAGCCAGCCTGACAACATGACTGCACCGGAGGAAGAGTGGAAAGAATGGGAAACCGAAGGCATGTTTCGCGGAATACACGACAAAGTTACCCTCTTGAGCCATCAAGGCAGTATCAAGGTCCTAAACTGTGACAACGAGGTCATACTATCATAGCAGCAAGGCGTGTTTTGTTTTAGCGTACTCTATCAGGTTGGAATCGAGATGTGGGTGAAATAATACCAGCTTTTCTCAAATTCTCAGAAGGGTTTGAAAGAGTTGCTCTAATATTAAGGGTGCCGATGCTAATCCACATCTGCCCCAAATCTAGATCTGCTTTTGTCCGCCCCTGAGAAACTTCTAAGTAATCTTTTTTTCTGCCCGGCCCTTGCTTTTTGTGTATGTTCCGAGTCCCCATATCGGCACATCTATGTGCCCAACAGGCCTTTTTTATCTGCCAAAATTACAAGCATCACTTTGTTTCACGAAAAAGAGGCAAAGGAAATCTAAACTTCTACCTTTTGCAACTCCGCTGGTAGAGTCTGCACCTTCTCCCGATAAAGCTTTTCGGCCCGTTGCCAAACCGGATGCGAGGCACGGTTCTTGATTTCAAGCATCGATGGCAAAAGATCGGACGAGAAAGCCTCTGATGATTCGGCAGGAAGAAGACTAGGAAGATGGTCGATCGCTGTTCGAAGGACTGGTTTAGCATGTTCCGCACTTTAAAAGGGGAATGGGGTGTGTAGATGCAAAAACAACTTACAGATCACACTGAGAGGCGGGTTGGTATAGTTCAGTTGGATGGTGGGTATATCAAAGGTCTACATCTGGTTAGTAACGGATCCGAAACCATATCAAGGCGGTGGCACATACGCTGTTGGCGCCGTAAATGGGCTGAGAGGATGGTTAGCATCAACTCGTATCTATCACACAGAAATAGAAGTATACTTACGATAGGGTTATTAGGGTTTGTGGTGTCACAGCTCTGAAGGTCGGCAGATTAGCATCTTGACAAGAAGAATTGGAAAATTCAGAGACATACAACGTCGCAGACGACAGAAAGTTTGCGGTTCGAGCTCTTGAGGCTCTCAGCATCCACAAAAGGTGGGATCTTGCTTGTGAGATAGATGCAGTTGATGAAACTATAAGTTGTCAGTCATCCTGCCTCGTACAGCATAATCTACCAAGCTTACATGTCAGATTCGACAATCTCGGTAAAGGGTCCACCCTTTGCTGTTTCCTCCATATCCCATCTCAGGATATCTTCACATCCTGCCTTGACACATGCGTCAACAGCTCCCCTATCGGATATGTCAGTAACTCATTTCTTTGGACATCAGTCCTAGGAGCCTGCTTACCTTCCGCAGCGACCCAATGCACCGATGACCAAAATTCGCGGCTTGCGGCCAGCAATCTTTGTTCCGCGTTCTACATCTGCGCGGATCTGATTGACCATCTCGTCCTCGTTGACGTAATACCCCTTTCCGTCAGTAAACTCATCGACACCCGGGAGCGGAGTGCCATCAGGATGCTCAAGCTGCCAGGCCCAAGTCTTCAACGAGAGCGCAGCACCAGCAAATCCAGCATGGTACCCAAACGCAGCCACTCTGCGTCCCGAGTCATCCTAAAAACCCAAAAATATCAGCATGATCCCAACCAAAAGCGGGAGAACATTTGCGCCGCTCGAACCTGCAAAAACTCCAAATCATACAACACCCCGCCTCCACGACCCCACCGTCCCAACGCCTTCTCCCATCCTCCCTGGTTCTTGAAACAATGTGCAAACGTCACATGGTCATGCACCAGCGCAAAATCCTTCGTCTCATCTAGCTCCTTGAGCCCCACTACGATCGTGTCGCTGGGTGCATTGACCCAGCTCCCCTCGGGAACGAGTTCCGCACCAGCCTTTTCAAAGTCTTCGTCGGCGAAAATGCGTTTGCGCAGCGCGGAGGTGGGGGAGCGCTCGACTTTGATGGTATAGCCGGCCTCGACGAGGGCGCGCGTGGTGGAGGGGGTGAGGGCGGATCTGGGATTGGATGATTGATTAGCAAGGGATCTCGCTCGTTATGGTAAAATAGCAGAAGTTGGGGGCGTCATTCAATTGGCGCTCTACACAGCAGGGCTATGCAACGCGATGTATGGGATCTAAAGCGGGGGAGGGGTAGCGGGGGAGAAGCCTACCTGTGCTCGAGGGTTTTGTCCTCTGCACGAAGGTGAAGTGTGGGTGCCGCCATTATGCAATTGATACGTGATTGAACAGGTGGGAGCTGGTGAGGAGAGGAATTGAGACGTGAAGATGTGTACAGGAGAGCAGAAGGTAGAAGTCAATGCCGCACAGTATGAGTCAGGATCCTTATCTATTCTCTATCTGAACGGTCACGTGTAACTAACTAGTTTATCGCCCCCTATCAGATGGCGTGATGTCATCGGGTTTGTTAAGTGAAATGGTCCGTGAGCTTCGATACAATGCTAGGATATAAATAGGTCCATGACTACATCCATGGCTCAGTTATCGGAGCCAGTAGCCAGCCATATTGCGATATGAAGCTGGTTCAACAGTAAACCATCGTGGTTCTGTGTATGTCATTTCCGGGTCATGGGACACCGGATCCGCAGAGCAACCCAAAGACCCCTTGGAGTAGGGATCTGAGCTTGTAGAGTACGATCTTGCGTTCGATAGAGGTGGGAAGAAAGAGGCTGTGGGCGAAGTGCCTGATTTGACGATTTGAAGCCCTTCCTCTTCTTCATCACACTGCTGGCTCTTGTTTTCAAACACTGATGTTGCCAGAGTCGGCTGGTGTAGCCGTTTGAGGCCTCTGAATCTGATCGTTGGATCAAAATTGATCAACACAAGTACTTGCCTGAGATCATCAGTTGAAGATTTGGTCAAATACACAACAATTCTTTCATCGGCGGTCGCCTGGATTGGTCCTAAGGCACTGCGTGGACACATGCTCCGAAGAAGGTCTTCTGGTGCATCATCCGGCGGCCAAAATGAAGTCCCACGAGACGCATAACGCTCCTCGGAGCACTCCATCGCTGTCCCATTTTTATAGTGATGCTCTGCAGGATACAAGAGGCCCATTTCGACCTCTACCCCAGCCTCATCGATGGGACACTTGCGCTTTCGTGAACCAATACGGAGACGTAGACGGTCTGGTGGTGCTGGGAATGTATTTGAGGGTAGTGGGTCATTAACGAGATCAATGAATGAAGATGCAGAATGGTTGTAAGTGCTAAACTTGGTTTTTGAGAGTGGAAAGTCTCTCCGCGAGTCTGAATTTCTTTCCGTTTCCGTGTATTCTTGGTGGTACTGACGTCTGATACGTTTTCGTGGAGGAACATAGTTGGGTTTGCTGAAAGCATCGAGAGTGCGAATCAAAGGATCGTCACTAGGAAGTTCATTAACGGGAGGCGGCCTGTAGCGGGGAAACCCAGGGCTTGGAGGATCCAGCTCAGAAGAATTCGAATGCATCGTGACAGGATCGAGACTCTCAGCGTCCCATTCGGTCTGGGCATTGGGCCGGTCGATTGGTTGCATGTAATAGGTTCTGTAATTCTCACTACCGCCGTCACGCCATTCTCGCCGGCATTCAACAATCATAAGATTTCCGGTCTCTTCGTCGGTCTGCAGGGCCAAGGTAGTCCAAACATCGTTCAAAGGTCCTTCTTGGTGCTGACGTCGCCAATATCTTTGCCACATTGGTTCTGTTGGCTTTGCAAGAGGGATTCGCACGCACACGTAAAACGATGTCCAGTCTACCTCTTCCTCTTCATGGGACGTTTGGTTGGAGATTGCGTAAAGGTAATTGTCTCGTATTTCGAAGCAGACTGTGGACCCAATTTCGGAGCCAACGACGTTTTCCAGCTGAAGAGGCTGTATTGTGAGGTTACGGTCTTCAGTCAAATCCACTCCATGAATCAGCCATTCAAAATGGTCATGCTGGCCATGATGCACCATTCGAGAATGGGTTCCGTAATAAAGATACGAAGCGTTGTTACGGATGAATAGTTCCCGAGTAGACCGTAATTGACGCACCATTTTCACACGATTTGAGCCACCTCTCGAAGAATTCGCACGGATATCAAAAGCCATCAACCATTTTTCGCCAACACATTTGCAGAGACAAGTGGCAATGCCATCTGAGTAGTGAAGGAGGATAATCTGAAGTCCATCATTAGTCGCAAGAGAATTCCGGCGAAGGACATGTTCGAAGAATGCGGCTTTGACATTGATGACTTGCTCCGTCTCATCCGCTTGGTGCACGTTCAGGATCCTAATCACGTCACCGTCCTTGTAGCACAGAACACCTTGCCGAAACTGGAAGCTCTCTGCATAGCCCATGACGCTGGCAGAATAAGGCTGGGCTGCGGCCACTGCCTCGCGGACATCGAAGAGCCGTCTTATGGCTTGGCGATAGCTGATTTGCCCACTTGCTGCCAATTTGAACTCAGCACTGTGAAACATGAACATCTAAACAGGACGTGTCAGCGGTGAACTCGGGCTGAAGTAAGATGCATGCACGATACGCCCGAGGCGTGCAGGGTTCCAGTCTAGAACGACATACCTGGGCAGACTTTCGGGCTGTCATCTCATCCTTCAACAGCTCATGCATGTCTTGATTAACAAGACTAAGATTGACGTAGTCATTGGGTCCGAGATATGAGGCAATCTCGTGCCAGACATCAAAGGGAATAGAATCGAATTTTTGAGACATGGTGATAAACGAGCGATAGTGAAAGAAAGGAAACAGACAAGAGAGTGCGGTGACTTTGGCTATTGGTTACAGAGGCGAGAATCCTCAGGTCTCAGCCAGGGAAGGATGCGGGATGGCTTTTCGAAGTCAAGGCAGGTGGGGGTGAGGCTCTTGAGACAGGGGAATTCAGTGCAAAGCATCACGAAGAACAGAGCAGGCGACTGAAAAGGGTACAGTATCAAGCATCACTTGGAGGAACGCGGGTATATGTTTTGCCTTTCTTTGTCCAACATGCTGTTTTTATCGAAAACAATTCCACTTTGCCATTCTCATAGATAGACAGAAAACCAATGGGATTGAGGTTCTTGAAAGTTTTCTAAATCCTCAGATTCGAATTCGGTTCTTCCTCAAATAGTTATACGCCTGCAACGCAGATCACAGGTGAGGCTCAAATAGGGGACACGACAGATGTGTTGAGCGTGTAAAACATTTTCTGATACTCGACGGCAGCAGGGAGTAACTACTGCAGTGCGGCTCAACACAAACCATCCGTCTTTGGTCCAGAGCACATAAGTTGCCGCTGGACGTCAACGAAATGTTAGGGAGGGAGTTAGTGGGCTATGCTTTGTTGGTAACTAGCCGTCCGCTAGTTAATCATTCGAACACAACAACATCATTGGCCATACGAGCCATGGCCGGGAAGAAAGAAGCATTGGCTAGCAAACTACTCTGCAGTGCTTGAGGATTGCGGCTCTAACAAGTTACCAAGCATTCCCAGCCCTCGGTCTGTTTGAACTTTGTGAGAAGGAGTCAAGTCTGAATCCTTTGTTTGTTCCGTGCCACATGAAAGGTTGCGCTACGCATACGAGGTATGACAGGGCAATATGTGTGTGTGTGCCAGGATTTGAACTCTGTTAAAATCCACCGCTCCCGTTTTCATCTCCAGGAGTACGGAGTAGTGTCTTGAGTTACGGTGACAAAATCACAGTAACTAATAAGGGAGGACAGCCTGCAAACTAACAAGGGCCAAGCATTATTTCGGTAACAAGCCACAACAACAGAGTCTGTTTGATCGGGCGCAAGGATCTGCCCAGACCATGACCATCTTACAAGGTGGCTGAGCATTAAGCAATCACACATCATCAAGATATTTAAACTTTGATGAGGGAAATCCATGATCGCGGCTCCGCGTCCAAGGCCCAGATGGAACAGCAAGGAAGAAATACGCAAACCGGAGAGCTCACACGAGGAATGCACCGAGTCGATCAGCCAATTCGGACCTGACATGAGAAATGTTTCATCATCATAGCCAACGAGCCATGAGCACAGCACAAAACTTCTGGGACAAATGACGCGTTCACTTATCGAGGTGGCACTGTCTTGATGAGCTGGATTTACGGGGGATGCGAAAAAGGGGCAAAACTTGCGAATGGACTGTGCTGCTTAAAATAGGTGAAGCACAGCTGCGCCAAATGTCCACGGTGCCAAAGTTATGGCTTCGCCGCAACCAAGAGCCGCATGGATTGACTTGAGGCTCAACTGAACAGATTTGATCGGATTAAAGTTAGCGCCGACCCGCGGAGGCTTAGAATTCGGGACAGGTCGAGGCTCGTGGATACCACTGCTTGAGGCACGACTGTGACGGGACGAACATCCAACCCCGCAATTTCCTGTGATGAAGCTGCCAGGTGATCAATAAATATCATGAAAGCTTGCACTCCCAAAGATTGATTTGCTGCTTTGTCGTTAAATGAAAATTAGCGCGCATGTAGCTACCTAGATAGGTACTTCTACGGTAGCACTCGGCTCGTGACAAGCAGGAGTAAAGCTAATCGGTGCATCCCTGGATATAACTGGATAGAAGCCCAGACCTGGCGGCTCTGTCGGACTCGGTGTTACATATCATGGTTTTCCTGGAGATGATTGTTCCATCTTCAGCAAAACGGATCGGCGTTTGTCAGACGAGCCTGGTCAGCGACATCGCATGCAATCTGGTAACAAGTTGTAACAACCCAGAGTTCAATGCCACGCTCTTTGGATGAAGGACATACCGGCGGGAAGAATTTCTCCTCTGTCACCAGTAATGGATCTAGTGAGAAAAACTGCCATGGCTACCCTTGAAGCAAGCTAACTATGAGAGTAGAGATGGTTCGAGCTTAAGCAGGTCCATCTGTAACCGTTCACGTGGCCTCAGCACCCGGGTGCCGACCATTCCCTGCTCAAAATTCATTGATGCAGGCCGTGTCACTTCAAGACCCATGCCTTTGGCCAGTGCTCTTGGTAAGCAATTGTTCATCTTGCGTCGCGGTCCGTATCCCGCTAATGGCGACCATTCCACGGTCCTTAAGTTTGTGCCGTATGTACTGTACATATGTACCAGCATTTTTGAAAACAGCAATAGCGATTATTGGTATAGACTGCGTAGCCTTGCTTCTGTTATCAGGTGTCATCATGTACTGTGCCTGCTGCCATCCTTATCAGGGAACACAGGCAACCCAGTGAAAAGTTCTAGAATTCACACGCATTTATCATGGCAATTGTACTTTTTTAGATTTGAAGCGAAGTCCGAACACGAAGGCTTGGCATGTGTACTGTACCGTACATCACCACAGTACAGGAAATGCAACGCCGTTTTGCATTATTTTGGAAAAGAAAATGGGAACCAACGTCCAACTTTGCCTCAGTTCTCAGACGTCCAGCTCCGCAGATATCGCGCCGCAGTCCCGATTAGGTCAACGTACTATACCTGAATGGGTTAGAGCGAACGCGAAAAATCGTAGGCGCGTCTGAGCTCGCTGAGGTAAGCTTTGTGCTTCACCTTTGCAGCTTTTCTCCTTTCATGGCCGAGCTCAACCACTTGTCCTTAAAGAGAATTAGAGAAAACAAAGACTGAAAACTCCATCCTCCTCGAACATAAGAGGTGTATGTATGTAAATACATGGTGAAAGGGAGATAGGTGCTTCTTTTTGTCCCATGATACTATTCGGGGGGACCCATTGTTCAGTCGGGCTTGTCCACGTTCTGGAAATGCCCAAGGAGTCCAGTTGCTAACATGATCTTGGTCGCCTAGGCCGCATACTCTTCCTCAGAAAGGATCGTTTTCAGGTCTATGGTCCTTCTTGCCCTTTTCCATGATATTTTCTCTCGCAGTTGACCGAACCTCGTGCACCACAACAGAACTTGCACCACCGACCCCACGTCTCCTCCACAGAAGTAGCGAGAACAGACTCTTTGACTTGTATTTGCCGCCGTTACTTCTTTTCTTCCTGCGTCAAAGGCAAATGGATACTTTTGAACTGAGTCAGCTCTTTGTTGGTTGCGACCGCAGTGATATGGGTTCTCGGGTCGCCCTCGCTAGTATGCTCGGATTCTCTAAAACATGTTTTTAGCATTGGTCTGCGGCGTTTGCTTGTGATTACTTACCTGGCACAGATGTCATCTGCCCAACTGGGAACCAAGTGAGGGAATTTCTCAACGGCCTTCTCGAGTGAAGGGAGGACCGCTTGGGCTGTGTGGGCAGGCCGCATCCAACTAGTCGTTTGGGTGGCAACTGAGAGTGTTAGAGCTTTTCCCGAATGAGCGACAACGGACTTGAAAACGTTTTTTTTGAAGTATCTGATTAACCATTGTTGTGATTACGCGGCGAAGAGATGCTGAGGCTGGTCAAGACGAGTAGTTGGTATGAAGGAATGGAGAACTGGAAAACATATTGCCTGATCGAAGGATTTCAAGGGGTATTTATAATTTTTTTTGCGCAGCATCATTGCAGCGCCTTGTCATAGCTAAGCGCCCGGACGTTGCCTAACATGGGGCGAGGCTGTTCCCATGTTCAAACGCATTGACGGGAAAAGACCCAATTGCATCCCAAGCTCACAGCTTACTGTGTGCACTTCGAGTTCATTTGTCGATATATTGACAATTGTGCCGCAAAACAGAAATTTTAACTCACTAACGTCTAATCGATTCTAGGGTTCTCGCCAAAAAAAGGCTGTTGGACCTTTGAAGGGCCCCCTGAACGCCGTGAAGATTCAATTCCTGGAGGCGAAGGAACTCTTAAACACGGCAGCTCCATATTGATAGGCATCCAAGTTTAGGTCGAGGCGCCAATGAATGAAGTGTTGGCAAGTGTCTTGTTTGAAGCTGCACCCGCCGGGTGATTGGGGAAGATAGTTAATTCTGGCTACCTAGTAGTGTCTGAACCTCTCATCAATTCCCTGCTCTGGCGTAGTTACGTAGGAGACGCGAAAGCGACCCCTCCAAGGCGCAAGGTAACTTGGGGTGTTTATGCTCAAGTCAGAATTGGATGCAGCGATTTTCACCATACTAGCAGGGACGAATTTTAGATATCCTTGCCAGCGCCATTTCCTGCGGTCTTGATTTGCTCATTGAACGGGACGGTAGCCGCCCGGAATTATATTCCTCGCACCCGCAAAGTGGCCCAGAATCAACCCAAACCACCCTTGCCCAGAGCAAGCGTTCCCTCTACGGAGTACGGAGTAGAGGAGTTCAATTACTTTCTGAGGGTTAACTCCCATTGGATGGATGGTGTTGGCCGATTCAAATATGTAGATATTTGAAAAGGGACGTGATGCCAAGACAACTATTAGTTATGATTTAGCTCATGGAAAGAAAGAGAGCTACCTCTCGTGACGTTTCCAGAATTGACATTTGATGTTCCTGCACAGTTATTGAAAATATTTGCAGTTCCTCCTCAGAGCCCAAATCTGTGTTCTATTATCGAGTGTTCTTGTATTATAAGGATTTTTTTTGAACATTTTTTTTACGGGTCTGAAAGTTGTCATGTCACTTCCATCCCTTTTCACGATCGGTCAGCAGCTTCGGGGGCGCGTAGGTCACTATCGAATCACGAAACGGCTATCTGAATTCGTTTACTCCGCAATGTATATTCAGACCCTTTCCAGCAGGGCCTCCAAGTTATGTTGCTGCACTCATATGCTAACCTAAGGGATCATTGACAGTAACCAAGATGAACGACCGGTCGTGATCAAAAGTGTCGAAGGCCACTGGCGCCTCCAGAATGAACGGGACATATTGAAACGTTTTCAGTCCGCAAACCTTCGCCCACTCCTGGATGAGATAGAGGATCCCGCCGAACCACCTGCAATAGTATTACGGCATCTCGATGACGATCTTACTCGAGCTGCAACAAAACAGCGCCTCACGAGGCAGGAAATCAAATACATTGCTAGGAACGTGCTTGAGGCTCTCCGAACCCTACATGCAGACGGCTATATTCACACAGGCATGAATCTGACCTTTTTTACACCTTTGGTGTGTGTCTATACGATTTATCTAATCATCTGTTGGCGAATTAGATGTAAAACCAAGCAACATCTTAGTCAACTACGGAAAGGGAGAGTATCGGTTCTCGGAAGTACAGCTTGCGGACTGTGGTGGGGTGGTTAGTGACCAATCTGATTTTGCAAAAAAAGGAGCTTTGACTGGCACAAACGTGTTTCGTGCCCCCGAAGTTCATCTTGAGATACCATGGGGTACTGCTTCTGATATCTGGTCTTTTGGAGTCACCGTTGGTTGCCTTTGCCTCTTCGTTCTACTGATTACATGGCTAATTTTCTCTGCAGCTCATTAACCAGATATGGGGGCTAAATTTTCATCTTTTTGAACCCCGCGACAAGGAAGCGGAAGAATCATATGATCTACAGATTCTTATGAAACAGCATGAATGGTTTGGACCCTTCCCTCACTCAATGAAGGAGATTGTGGATGAAGGGGCAGACCAGATCATTGCATACATATATGGAAAAGTGGAGAGAGTGGGAGCATTTCAATACCTGAAAGAGAGAGAGATCTGTGAAGCGGACAAAGCATTTATCCTCCGGGTCATGAAACTTGACCCGAGAGATCGCCCAACTGCTCTGGAACTTCTGAATGATGAATGGTTCACAGAGCAGTCTGAGAGAACAGTGGGATCGTATCTGAAGGAAGAATGGAAAGAATTGCAAAAGCAAAAAGAAAGTGGACGGCAGCAATGAGCTTGTGCAATGATGGGCTTGATACGGCAGACTATAGACTAGAGGCCAATCTGCCAAAATTCGTAATTTAACGTCGATACCAGATTGTGCTCCCCACTCACGCATCAATAATAGTCCTCAGCACCCCGGCCAGGTCGTACTCGATCGTGTTATTCTTGGTCAACTGAACTTGGGTAGTGTGCGCTGGCTTTTCTGACAGTGATGGTGTTCATTCGGCTTCGGGAACAGTCGCTCCAGGTCAAGTACCTAAAGGCTCTAGAGCTTGCTTCGGGTTGGCTTGTGCGCCTTCTATACGTGGGAGTGGGATATCGGCCTACGTACGGAGTACTGTACCTTGGTTGGGCCAGGGGAGCTGGCACGTGACAGAAATGAAGCTTTATAACGCTAAACCTAATTAGGCGCCTTCGAAGATGAGTCAGAATTTAACCCCACTAAAAGTTGACATCAAGCTGGAAATGAACATTGCCCCTCACATCGCATCAACAACCTCACATCATTCTTCTTCCCAGCCTGGCTTTACATGGCTCTGGTTTGACTTTAGCTGATTGACACTTTGATTACGACATATAACTGAACTGATTCCAGTTCAGCTCACTACTCAGCAATGACCGAGCCGACGGGTACAACAGAGCTGCCCGAACGGCCAAAGGAAACAAAGCCGGAGAAGAAAAAGCAGCCAAAACAACCAAAGCAACCAAAGCAGCCAAAACAGTCCAAGGATAACAATGTCAAAGATGGCAATAAAGGACCTAAGAAGCTAGCTGATGGAGGACCTGCAGACATCACCCAAGACCCGGAGTTCATGTTCAAAGTCGGTTTCTTAGCCGACGTCTACCAGGAAAGACCTATCTCAGAGAAGATCCCCAAGATTATAACACGATTCCCTCCGGAGCCCAATGGATTTTTACACATCGGACACAGTAAAGCCATTGCGGTAAATTTCGGATTTGCTCGGTACCATGGAGGCAGCTGCATTCTGCGATTCGATGATACGAACCCAGAGGGCGAGGAAGAAAAATATTATAAGGCAATTGAAAATATTGTGCACTGGCTTGGCTTTAAGCCGGTCCGTGTCACAGCGGCTAGTGATAATTTTGAAAAGCTGTACGAGCTTGCTGAAGATTTGATTCGGCGTGATGGTGCTTATGTCTGCCATTGCACAAGTGCGTGTTTTGAGATACCCCATTCTCCGTGTTGAAGCTGGAACTAACACCGCTTTTTCTAAAGAGGCTGAAATCAAGGCTCAACGCGGCGAAGGAACTGGTGGCGAGCGTTTCGCGTGCAGTCACCGGTCGCGTGCCATTGAAGAATCCCTGACCGAATTTCGAGCGATGAGAGAAGGGAAATATAAACCGGGCGAAGCCGCACTCCGAATGAAACAAGATCTGGAAAATCCCAATCCACAAATGTGGGATCTGTTTGCCTGGAGAGTTTTGGACCATGAACACAAGGCTCATTTCCGGACAGGTAGCAACTGGAAGGTTTATCCTACATATGACTTTGCGCACCCCCTTTGTGACAGTATAGAAGATATATCCCACTCCTTGTGCACCACGGAGTTTGAGCTTTCTCGCGAATCATACGAGTGGCTATGCGAAAAATTGGAGGTTTATAAGCCAATGCAACGAGAGTATGTCCTGTTAATCTTCACTACGTGTAAAGCTCAGCACTCACTAATTTGCCATAGGTATGGGCGCTTGAATATAACAGGCACCGTTCTTTCGAAGCGAAAGATCATCGAATTGGTTAAAAAGGGCTACGTTCGGGACTGGGACGATCCTCGCCTTTACACTCTTATCGCTTTACGGAGACGCGGAATCCCACCTGGCGCTATTCTCGCGTTCGTCAATCAACTCGGCGTCACAAAAGCTAAAACCAACGTCCAAGTGTCCAAATTTGAGCAGATTGTTCGCCAATATTTAGAAGTTACCGTTCCGCGACTGATGGTGGTGCTTGAACCGCTCAAAGTTGTTATTGATGACCTCCCAGATGATTTTGTTGAGATGGTCGAGGTGCCATACTCAAAAGATCCATCTTTCGGAGTAAGTTTCGTGTTATCCGCTTTCTGACTTGAACAATGAAGTCTGATAGATATATGTAGTCCCGCAAGGTTCCTTTCACAAAGGTTGTGTTTATTGAGAAAACAGATTTCCGCGAGGTTGATTCTCCGGATTATTTCCGTTTAGCACCCGGCAAGACCGTTGGTCTTATGAAAGCCCCATACCCCATCACTGCAACGTCGTATGATAAAGATCCAGAGACTGGTGAAGTTACCTGTGTTCACGCCAAATATGAGAAGCCAGAAGAGGGACAACCAACTAAGAAAGCGAAGTCGTAAGTTCCAAAAGCCAATTTGTTACACTCTCGACCGAAATAAAAAGTTGTCCATACTAACTGATTGCGCAGCTACATTCACTGGGTTGGCGAATCCCCCGCGCATAATAGTCCCAGACGCGCTGAAGTCCGCGCGTTCAACCAACTATTTAAGTCCGAGGACCCATCAGCCCACCCCGACGGTTTCCTTGCGGACATCAACCCCGATTCCGAAGAAATTTTCGCGAATGCTTGCATCGAAACCGGATTTGACGAGATCTCCCAGACCGCACCGTGGCCAAAGGAGAAGAACAAGGAAAGCGGGGAGGGAGAGGGACAGGCCAGCGCAAAGGAGGGCGAGAGCGCTGCTTCCGTGGAGCCGTATAGTATCCGATTCCAAGGTATGCGGATGGGCTATTTTACGGTTGATAGGGAGTCAAAACCTGATGCGATTGTGTTGAATCGGATTGTTACGTTGAAGGATAGCGCGGGAAAGACGTGAAGAAGAGGCCTTTTGACTGGATAAAGGGTAGACCTGGTAGTATTTGTTACTCGCTGACCTCTCCCATGGCTGAATTAGTATTCTCAGTTCGTATCGCTACGGATCAGCTCAAACTAGGACTTAGAATCACCAATTTTCGCAATAGCGTATGCTTCTAATAAATACAATCTTCATAGATCAAATGGTCCTGGACCCCGAATCGTCGCTCTACAATTTCTGTCAGATGCAATGGCCGTGACAGATTTTCTCGATTAATACCACGGATTGCATGTTCAAAGAAATCAAGAATCACATGAACACGGAGCACACAAGGACTCTAATTCAATCTATGTCCCAAGCAACACAATTAGAAGAATCTATCTAAAACGTCCAGTTCCACTTGAAAAAAAGGTCGTATCAAAAACATAAAAGAGAAACGAATAGAAAATGAAGAATACTCAACACAAGTAGTAACATAAATTACAATTCCCCAGTCCCAACAACGGTTAATTCAAACCTTCCTCGCCAGCTCTTTTTCCCGCTCTTCCTCCTCTTTCTCCCTGAGCTTCCGCGCCTCTTCTCTCGCAATCTGATCCGGTCGCCGGAGGGCGATATCCTTGGGTCTGAAATCACTGAAGAAATGCTTCAACCCCTTTTCAACTAGCCAGCAACCGGCATAATCAACAATCATCAAAGTCGTCAGCACAAACTTAAACTCGGAGCTGAACGGCACGAGGCGCATCTTCTCGTTGAGTTCGGGGATGAATTCGGTCGCGCAGGAGAATGTCACGAGGGAAGTGAGCATCAGGCCCCAGTACATGCCGCGGTTCTCGCGGATGGATTCGCGGAATGGTCGGCCTTGGTAGTTGATGGAGAAGGTGGAGATTTGCTGGATGAGCTGGAGGAGGTAAACGGCGGAGTTGAGGAGGGAGGGTTCGAATTCTTTTTCAAGATCGATATTTTCCTTACGTCTAGTTCTCAAAGTGTTAGTGTCATTGGAATTGGAACTGAGAGGGATGGGGAATTAGAGATAACGTACGGCTCTAGAGAGTAAACGTATTGAGAGAGGTAGATCAATGTCGCAACGTGAATTGCAAACTGCCCCAAGACAGAACCCACGATGTAAATATTAAAGATATTTGGCTGTGGTCGTTCTTTGGACAAACTTTCGACAGGCTGTTGGAATTGCGGTTAGAAAGAGGACAAATGTTCGAAAGGAAAGGGGGCGTACCTTTGCACGAGAAATAGACAAGAAACACACGCTCATGAGCATGCCACTGATTGTCACTTGCCCATCTCCAAATTTGATGCCGTCTAGGTATATCACACTCAAACTGTAAGCACTGATGAGACAGTTCAATGCCAGAATTTTGTACATCTGAATCGTGGCAACCAGAGTGCATCGACCTTGGCGAATGATATTGGGGATCGCAATAACGTTGGCCAATTTGCTGGTAAATGGAGCGGCCACTGACGCATCACCTAACTTGAGTGTAGGTGCCTCGCTTTCGTCCAGTTCCTGTTCCATCATAGTGGCGGTGAGCTTGTCTGCAAGCCCAGCCGCGGCGATCTTGGCTTGTTGTTCTCGTTGTTGCTGAGGCGAAAGGCTGTTGTTGGCCTGCTGAAGAGCTTGAGCACCAGGTGAGACGATGGTGGGAATGCCATCGGCCTGTTGTAGAGCGGCAACAGCAGCTGGTCCCTTCTTTTCAGCTTCGCGAAGCATGGCACGTTCGTAATTGGGGTTGGTAGGTCCGGGTGGATAGAGATGAGCAATGTGGAGCGGTATTGGGGGCGTTGGCTGGTTGAATCGCTTCATGAGCGAGACTTGCTTCTCGTAGATCTCTTTCATCTTCGTCATCCTGAAGTGCTCGGCAATTCTTGTGAGATCTTCTGGCGTCCCATTCAAGAGCGCGACACCAACGTGAGCCTGTTTTAAAGCACCAACATCATTGGTACCATCACCGCACATCAGTGTGGTGTAGCCAGCGTCCTTCATACCCAAAAGAATGTCTTCCTTTTGCTTTGGTGACACGCGTGCATATACCCAGGTATGGCGGAGAAGTTCACGAAGACCTTTCTGACCATGGAACTTTTCCAACGCGTAGCCAGTAACGCAGAGATCCTTCGTCTGGAGAATAGTCTCATCAAGGGGTTTGGTAGGATCCACGTCAACGCTGAATTTGTCATCAATACTGCGCCATACGAGCCTCGTTCCTGAAGTGTCGTGCTCTGGGGCGTCAAGAATGAGAGCCTCACGGTCCACGATTTCAACCTGTCTAGCGACATGGACGGCGGTTAAGGGGTTATCACCAGTAATCATGACCACCCTGTGACTGCTTTCGTTTAACATGCGCAGGGACTTGACAGCATCTTCCTTGAGAGGACACTGAAGTACAAGGAAACCAGCAAAATGCAAATCAGCCTCAACATCCTCGCGTTTCAGATTATTGATCTTTGCGGCGCTCAACTCTGCTTCAGCATTCAAATACTTATAACCCAAAGCAAGAACTCTGGCTCCGTTGCGGGTAAAGTATTTGAAAGTCTCCTCGTAGTGGGGTGGGACGGAAACCAGCATCGTGCTGATTGTCTCGGGTGCGCCTTTGACGCCGACAAAAGTTCCCTTAATTCTCCTCGAGGATTGCCTATCAGTGCTGGTTACAGTGGCCACTGCACTTTGTCGTTTAAGCGCTGATGAGAACTGGAACCGCCGTCTAATTTGAACCGATTCAAGGACCCGTCCACCAGCCCTGACAGGGGCTCCCGGCTTGCTGGATAGAATATCGTTTTGTCCCAGTTTCCATCCAAGTGACGTGAGTGTTGCCTTTTCCATGGGATCACCGACAATTTCACCTTCATCCAATTTTACAAGTGCATGGGCCGTGGCAAGGACAAGCGTGGTTTCGTCGTGGACATCTTCTACCTTTGTAATGTCAGTATGGGCGCCATCCGCTGACAATGTAGCTCCCTTCTGTCCAAGAGTCAATCCTGCAACGCCTTCCACTAGTAGATCTTCCCCGGTTAGTGTTCCAGTCTTGTCAAAACAAGCGATATCCACTCGACCGGCGTACGGAATTCTAAAAGGCTCAGTGCAGAAGATGGCATATTTGCTAAGTGCTGCAAGACTGGTGTTGACTGCTAAGCTCAACTCCATAGGCAGTTCGGGTGGCACGACGCTTGTGACAATCAAGACACAATCGAGCAATAATTTTGATCTCTTTCTATCCCTTGCAACACCTTCCTTCCAGACATACCAGGATGCGGCAATGGCAAAGATTAGTAGGAAGAGAATGAACAGTAAGGCCTCCACGTTACCGGCAGATACGGGTTCCGTGGAATAGATCATGGTGCGAACCAAGCTTCCCTGGCTAGTCTCGAACCCGGTCCTGACGACGATTCCGAGAGCACCGTTATCAGGAGGCGGTGGAACCTTGAGCTGTACATTGTTCATATTTTCATCCGGGTTCGCCGTTGGTTGATGAATTTGCAAAACCTTTGTACCTCCAAAAAGGAACGAATTCTTGTCGAGACCTTCGGGCTCAATTCGCTCGTCCTTCGGGCGTAGTTGGATAGAGTCTTTGAGCAAAGGCGTACTCTCCCCTGAGAGCATGGCCTCATTGACAATAGCGCTTCCGCCAATCATGAGAATGTCACAAGCAACACCACTGTCTTCCTTGGTGCGATTTACAGAGAGTAGATCACCGGGGAGTAGTTTGTCACTGGTAATCTCGGTCCATCGATTCTCCCTGTAGACCCAGACGTCGTAAGGCTTAATGCCCATGCTCCGAAATTCGCTCAGTGTCCTCTGTCGTTGCCATACAACTGTACTCTCAAATGCAATAAGCATGAACAGTGTAAACAGCGAGTAATACCAGTATTCGTCCAAAAGCCACAGCCCGACACAGAACACCTGGAAAACGAAGAACGGGGCCACGGCGTGCTCTTTGAACAACTCAACAAAGGTAGGGACTGGAATATCGAAAGTGTTGTCGCCGTAATGGTTCTGGATATGTTCAATCTGGGCGGGAGACGTCAAGCCACGGTTTCCCTGGAACTCGCCCAAGAGAGGTTTCGGTTCGACGTCGAGCGCATACAAAAGCGGGGCGAAACATTTACGTTCGGGATAGTACAAGAATCGTCGTTTCTGGAATAGAAACGAGATGTGCAGTTTTCCACCAGTATGCTCTTTTATCAGAGGACAAATCTCCGCCGACCCGGCGTTTGCCATGGGGAGCACCTTGATGAGCTGCGCCTCGTCGATCGAATTCGCGCCGGTGGTCGTGAATAAGGCATTGACATTGATGTTCCATTTGGTCATCAACCAGAGCAGCGCCTGGAGTGTCACAATAGAGCCAGCAAAAACAAACGTCCATTCAGAGCCTTGGATGTATTTATCGTAGCGGTCAGGGGAGAGGTAGAAGGCGAAGAAGGCGGGCCATATTATCAAAAAGGGCCAGGCATAGGTATGTAACTGGACTGGGAGGGGATTCCGAAGGGCCGCAGAACGTATCTGGGCATTTTCTATGAGCCGTGTCCTGTTGATTCAAACGTCAGCGCGTGGGTTCCGGTTAGCAGCTTAAGGCTGGGGCTCGCTCACATGTTGGCACGAGATGGGAAGTTAACGAGTGGCAGTCATGGACACAGTCACCAAAAAGGACATTAAAACTAATATACCAGTTGTTAGAGGGAAAAGAACCCGAGTCCAATTAAAAAGTGGTGGGAAGAAAAGAATTCAAAGCTGCGACGTCCATCCGCACTTCTGGCCTGTTCCAGCTTGTTGCGGCCATCAAAAAAGCCCTCGCTGTCTTCATGTCGCTTATGTAACACGGCCTTGGCCGGGGTGTGTTTAGGGTTTCGGAGAAATGTTGGCCGAGGAGTTTATTGTCAGTCAAGCCAATCACAGGCACAGTAAAAATCCACCAGATTAGGTAAGCGAGTGCTATTTTCAAGCCGCGCGAATGCGGCTGGTTTGGCTCTATCAACCTGAAGAGAACGCATTCTCTGCTCAGAACCATGATGGGAAGAAAGGCTTCTTATTGTCAACTTGGTGATATTGAAATGGGCAATGCCAAACGTGGGCCCAGCGGCAATATACCAGGTCAGTATGGCGCTGATAGTCATCTAGATCCTCGCAATCCACAATCCTGACCCCTGGAAGCCCTTTGACATTGGCCTTAGCAAGAGTGAACCTTTCGAATCTCTTGACTAGGATTCGGAAACCAAAGGTAGCCAGACTTCCGAGAATGTGTACTATTTCTTCGGTCTGCTGGTCAAATCTGCTCGTATGATAGTTGTACCCAAACACTGTTTCGTGTGGGAGACCGTCTACGGAGTATGCCACCACCGCTTTGCTATCCACCATGCCTCCGTAATAGAGAACAATTTGCTTGGTCTCTGATTTCTGGAACGGGTGTGTTTCATAGTCTCAACGGCAGATTCCAATGCTGTGTGAATAGGCATCCGTGCTTTCAGCGCCATAATGAGTATTGCCGTAGACTCCGGGTAGCATAAATCATTGACAGATGCGGATTATTTCGAGAGTATATAGAATACGCCTGAATACTAGATAACTCTCCAGGCATCAAAGCAAATACCGTGTGAATTGATTGTTCCTGTGTTGTATCGCCGTTGCGCTTGTAACAACGCTCAGACATCGGCCGCGTTTAGGTTCAGCGTCATCCTGCGGCCGCCTTTCCCTTCTCGGACTTGGCCCGCCCTGACCGAAGTGACGAGCATCAGCGATCTCAACCCAGGGTGGATTGTCCTAGACGTTCTCAAGGAGTGACTTGACAGATTCATTGTTGAGAAATGAACTCGAAAATGAATGCCGCCGTCCCTTTGACTTCATAATCGCCGCGGTAGGTGGCGGTTATTGTCCTTCGATTCAAGACCAATCGATCACCCGCCAGCTCCGCCCACTCGTCTCCTTCGCCCTTTGGAAAAAGCGTATCGGGCCCGGAGGTTTCTGGAAAACATCTCTACAACATGTCGAGGAGGACTTTAGGAGGAGGAAGAGTCTTTGGAAGTGGAAGATCACTGAACCCTACGCCGCCCGCCGCTACAAGCCATCCCCCGAAACTCCATTCTCCAACAGCCAGCAGCGTTTCCCTAAATTCGCAAACATCAGCTTCACAAATATCGTCGGATACACAGGACCTGGTATCAAGAATATCGCTGGAAAATGGAGGCTCCTCGATATCCAGAACTGCCGCCGCAGCCTCGGGGACACGCTTGTCTTGCCCGATCTGCAATGAGGAGATGGTGAGTTCCAAACCCCCGAAACTAAACCGGAGATTTTGTTTACTGAACATCTTCACAGGTCACTTTATTGCAGCTGAATAGGTAAATGGCTATCCCCTGTATCGCCGGTACTGATGTATTAACGTGCCCTAAATAGACACCTCGACGATGCCCACCGAAACCTCGAGGACGAGCAACAAGTTGAAGTAAAGGACTGGTTTCAGACTCAGGTGGAAAAGGCGAAGAAATTCCAACCGTTGGCCGTTCTCAACCAAAAGCTCAAGGGGCTGGATGTCTTCGAACCCAACAATAATACTCAATTTGCTTCTACCATTCCGACTAGATCCTCCACGGCTGTTGCGGCAGAGCCGAGGGTGCTGGACCCCGATGAGCTGGTAACAAGAGCACACTGGCAGCAGCGTACTCTTTACGATGTTTGCCTCGAACCGATGTGTGAAAAGAGGCTCACGGTGACTACTGGTTGTGTGAATTGTCGAAAATGCGGACGGCTCTTCTGCGACGAGCATACAATGTATCAAATGAAATTGTCCAGATCTGCCCAGCATGAGCCTGTTAGGGGCTTATGGTGTCGAGTATGTGAGACTTGCTACAAGTCTCGGGCGGGCTACAATGATAAAAATGGTATTGTCTATTCTTTTTCCTCGTTTGTTGAGACGTTCGCGTTGATATTAACTCGTGTCGCAGGGACGGAGCGCGACCACACCGCAGCTTTCAAGGCACTTAGGAAACCAGTGGTTGACAGGGCCTTTCTAGAGGTTTCACGGTTAGAGAAGCGAGTCAGCCGGCTGACGCAACTCCTTGCCGAGCTTCCCCTAGAGCAAATACAGGCTGGCTCAAACAAAAAGTGGCCGCTCTCGTGGCAGGGTGACCAGAGGAGGAAAATGGAACAGTCAGTTGTGAGCTGGGAAGACGATGCAAGTGTTCCAAAATGTCCGTTTTGTCAACAGGAATTTACTACATATTCTTTCCGGAGGCACCACTGTCGGACCTGTGGACGTGTGGTCTGTGGTGACCCAATGACAGAATGCTCCTCTGAAGTTGGATTGGATGTGGCCACAAGTATGTGCATACTCAACTCCCTCGCCTTACTATCTCTGACTCTTTAGACGCATCTCGGCTTTCAGAAAAACCTGCCACGTCTGGAGTTCTTAGTATCGACGTGCGGCTTTGTAGAGAATGCAAATCTACTTTATTTGACAAGCGTGATTTTGCACTTGATCTCGCCAAGGAGGCACTCGTCTGTCGAGCATATAAGAACCTTGTTCAGTTCGAGAGGGGAATCCGACTCTTATTGCCTCGATTTCAGAAATTATTGACCGCTTTACAGTTCGTTGGCCCATAAAAGCTCAGTTTCACATCATACTAACAACTTCGCAGAGATCCCGAGAACCCGCCTTCTCCCGCCCAACTGGCAGAAGCATCCAAAGTCCGTAAACGGCTTATTGATTCTTTTGCCCAATACGACGTCGCTGCTCGTCGAATCCGTGACCTTCCCACCGATTCTCCCACACAAAGTAAACTGCAAAAGTCCATATACCATCAAGCCACCAGCTTCCTCCACCTTCACATGCTTCCTCTCAAAACCTTACCGAAAATTCTCAAACATGCTACTCCTCATGGTCGATATTCAGGACCCTTCTCAGACAGTTCCTCTTACAACGGCAGCAGCCCACCAGCCCCCCGTGCTCTGGCAGCAATCAAATCCCATAAACACAACGACAGCATAACAAGCTTCACCAGCGACAATAGCAGCGCTATATCCGTCCTCGAATCAGAAGAAAAGGCACTTCGGGAGAGACTTATCGTCCTCGAGGAACAGAAATTCTTTGTATCGGAGATGGTTGCCGACGCTCACCGCCGAAGGAAGTTTGACGAAGCGAGCAGTCTTGCGGCCAATGCGGAAGAGTTGGGCAAGGAGATTGATAAGATTAACGGAATGTTGGGCCAGTTGGATTTCGCTGGGTTGTACACGAGTCCCAATGGCGAGCAGAGTATGATGGAGGCTTAGACTTGAGGTCTGCGGTTGTTCTAATGACGATGATGATATCTGTTCACTCTTTCTTTTTCCCTACAGGTACTACGGCTTATATACCATTCATGGCGTTTTTGAAGGGTATGATGCTTTGGGCAGGGATAATTTGGGTTGGTGCTGCAGCGTTTGATTTTGCATGGATGATGGGTTCTAAGACATTTATTCATTCGCTCAGGCTGTTCAATGTTGCTCTTGGGAATAAGGTTAGTCCAGCTCCTCAATTATGATGCTGTCTCTATTGTCCTATGTCTTATTTGCGGCTGTCTTTCAGGCATTTGGCCCGAGGTTGTAACTGGGATTCAATCAGGGATATATGGTGTACTTACTCCGCATCTGTGTATCAAGCATATACTAACAATTTATTTTTCAATGACATCCGAAACTAAGTACCAATATGAACATATCGTAACATGTAGAGGCCATTTTTAGCTAGATCACATCATGTTCATAGTTGACATCCCATAACATCAGACCCATCGACCAACTCATGATTTGACTCCCTGAATCATGGCACGAAGCCCACATTCTGCTCCTCAAATCAACTCCTCAGCCCCAGAATCTCCCGCATCATCTCCATTGGTCTGGGCCCCGTCCGCCCTACCCCCTCTCGACCCCGCCGTCCTATCCCTTTGTTCCACCAACGTCTTGAGCATCTCCCTCAGCTCCTCCACCTGCTTCTTCAACTCGCGCACCTCCAGCACGCACGGGTCAACTTCCACATTCGGCTTCGTCTCCTGCACCTTCTGATCCCATTCATCCGTCACCACCAAGTGCTCGTCGACCAACGTCGCGGCCTCTTCCCACTCATCTGTCTGGTCGTCTTCGGCTTCCCCTAGGCGCCGGTTCAGTTGGATGCGGCGGGCGTGGTTGACTTCGATGAAGGAAGTAATGAAGAGAAGAGGGGAGTAGAGAACGCCCATGACGTAGTGATTCAAGCGCTCGTAGCGAGAGCTGGAGAGCCACCATTCAAATGGGAGGATAAGGAAGAAGATTTCGACGAGGTTGAAGGCTAGGTTTGTTAGCGAAATTGATATTGTTTGGAAGGGCATGATTGAGTTACTTACGAACAATGAAGACATTTTCGTCAGGTGCGCGGACGAACTGGAGCGTTCGATAGGCGAAGAGAGCCAGGTATTCGTTGGTGGCGTTTCCGGTGATGTCTTCGTAGGCACTGTTGTACAATGCAATGAGAATGTTCAGCAGCACTATCGAACAGTGTCAGTTACAACTGTCTTCTTCAAGTCTGGTATCAGGCAATGGTAAACTTACCAACCATAACCACAAAAGTGAAGAGGTAATAGAGAATAATGCCAAATGGAGATGCAAAATTCTTGAACGCATCAAAATCAGGGTTCTGCATCACTGTGTTGGCCATTCCCTGAAGAATCATCCCGGGAGTCATCAGGTTGTCAGGGTCCGCCTGGTCCATTCCGGCGAAGCCCTGCAGGAAACCAATGATAACGACTCCCAAAAGCGCAAAAAATATCAAGCTCTCTTTCATCATCACTTTCAGAACAACAAGCATGGCGCCAAAGAATCGGAAGGTGTCCAAGTATAACAGCAATCGGCCCCAGAACAGCGGTGCAGAAAACGCGATGAAATTGTAGCTTGCCTGGTTCAATCGGCGTCTCTCTTCATCGTGTGAATCAGCCGAGCGAGTGAGAGCCACGACACGAAGCACAAACGAGGCTGTGAGCAGGAGATAAAGAGTAGAATTGAAGGCATTCCAAAAACCAAAGTAATTGCGCCCGATTTTCCAAAACTTCGAGACTTCGTCACAGATAAATGCAAAGGTCATCAGGTAAAGAATACCCTCCACGACGTCAAGGTCACCAGTGGGATTGATGGTGTTGATGACGCCGGTATAGAGTGCCAGATACAACACAGAAAAGAAGATCTGAACCGCATTCTGATATAGTGGGACACGCATCCTATCCGGATCAAAGTGAACCCAGTAAGACGTATTTGTTCGCTGTTTATATTCAATGAAGTTGGATGCATCCATGTCGTCCTGGCAGAGCCAGCCGTTCCAGAGATACTTGATACATTTCTGATATCCCGAGGAGCCAATGATCTGCAGGGCATGCAGGTCAACCGCCCGCTCGATGACATTAGCGGGAGAAGTTATTTCATTGTGGCTCGTAACGATGGAGTATCGCTTTAGGAGGATCGCTTGCATCAAGAAGTCGTGATCTTCCTCCGTTTCGAGCCTGCAAAGAGTTTAGTAGGTTTACGCCTTAATCGCAAGGAGCCTTCCTCCCCCAATGAACATTACACTCACAAGTTCTTAGCAAGCATCTCACATGCCACAGCTCTCAGATCGTGGAGACCTGAATCCCATAGCTCCTTAACAGACTGCATCCTAAACCAGCGCAGACAGACTAGCAGGCCAAAGACCACACAAGCTCTGTACTCTTCTCCGCCAGCATTCCTCGCCATTGCAACGACATCTTTGGTTATAATTATGCTATTCGGCTTGGTGATGGCGGTCTCTTCGAGTTCGCAGGAGATGACCTGTTCGACGAGGTACTTCAACCGCAGAGCTACCCTAGTGACTTCTTTCGGAGGAAGAGCAGGCGGCGCGCCATCGGCCTCCCCGATTGGGAGCACTGTGGAATTGGGTCAGTGGGAGTTCATACAGGTGTGGATTGACATACGTCTATCATGTTCATCAGTATCGATAAGAGCCTGTCGTTCGGTCATAGTCAATGAACCCGGGATGCTTGAGCGTACAGCTCAGCTCAAGGACAATTAGTTATGTTTGAGTAGCAGTATGACGCCAATTGGAAATAACAATAATAAAATGAAACTCGCTATAGCCGATAATAACAAACGATCCTCCCAGAAACAAATATAAAGCTACAGAAATGTCGATTGAAGAGCTATCATCACTCCTGTGCCCAGGATGAAGTTGGGAGGTTGTTGTGTTGACGTTAAATCTGCAGCTCCAGAGCTCCCCCAAGCTTGTTTTAAGTCTCAGCACCGTGCGGGGAACCTCAGTCACAAAAGCATAAATCGCCACTTCAGACAGCCACAAAAAAGATCAGACATTTCAACACTGCATATGGTAGATGGCTTCAAGCGTGGGATAGCGGTCTAGATTGCCAAGTCCACAGCTCAGTGAAAGGAATGTTGGTGGCAGACGGAAGCTGTTGTATGTCACTCACCAAAATGCATCATAAGTTAAATTCACCAGCTGGAGAGCTCACTGCTGGCCATTACAATTGCAATGGAGAGAATCAATGTAGTATTTCCATGTTTTCCATTTTGTCTAGCGCTATAAATTTCATTCCAGAGCCGACCCTTTTGATGTCCCATGCGACCATTTCCAGATCAAGACGGGGTACATTATGTTCTTCAAGATCATTCGAATCATAAAAAGATTGTGCCTCAGCACTATTCGACCAACGCATCGTCACTCTCGCTAACGCTCTCGTCACCGCTGACTTCCTGGTTC
Organism: Chrysosporium keratinophilum; assembly: GCA_029850275.1. Taxonomy (NCBI): domain Eukaryota; kingdom Fungi; phylum Ascomycota; class Eurotiomycetes; order Onygenales; family Onygenaceae; genus Chrysosporium; species Chrysosporium keratinophilum. The sequence continues at coordinate 1,759,765 of JARBIX010000006.1, forward strand.
TCACGTTCCTTCTTGTCCATGAGTGCCTGGAGAGAAGACTCGTCCTCTTCGGTGACAGCCTTAGGCGCCATTTGTACAGTGCAGGATCCACCGGCGGCTCGAATTTTTTCGGTGATGTTCTTGATCGCCTCCTCCAGGGTCCTGATGCCGAGGTTTTTATCCAAGCAGTGGCTGGTCAAAACGTATAACGGTGGAGAAACCAGTCTAACTTTGACCTGGGTGTCGGTAGTATTGTTGGCCTCCGCGATGCGCAAAGCGTCCTTGACAGCGTCGATTCCTTCGTAGCTGAAACATGTGACTTCAATGTCTGCACGGACCTTGGTTGGTTGTGGTGTGAGTCTCTTGCTGATATGGAGCAACAATTCATCTTTGGCGGCTTGGCTGGGGAAGGTCACATCGTCCCACACGCTCGGATTTCTGCAAAGCTGTCAGCTGTCGTGTTTCTCGTTTATATAGCCAGGTTGCCTTACGTGATAGAAAGCTTGAAGGCATCGTTGGCATGTCCGTATTTTTTATTCAATGGCCAGCCGATCTGTTGGTATAGTGTTTCGATAGGGGTGTTTGTCTTCTCGGCGACGTGGCTCATGATCGAGTGGACGGACTTGCTCTTGTTGTATCGCTCTTCGCACTTGACCACATCTTCAGCAGATACACGACGTTTCGACAGATCAATATATCCTATTGCGCCGCATTTGCATTAGCCCTCCATCCAGACGATAAAATGGAGGACAGGGTTGCCCGCACCTTTTTCCTTATCCACACGGAGAACCACCACAACCTCGTTTCGCCCAACACGGAGAATCTTCTGTATACTTCTGATACGACGTCTGGACAATTCGGACAGTAGAATCATGCCGTCGATGTTGTCATATTCCAGCAGCTTAACGTAAGCTCCCATCTCCGCAATCTAAAATTCGTTTGAGTCAGAGTTGTCTGGTTGAAGGAATCTGCAAAGTTTCACCAACCTGCTTCACGTTCACCATCACAAAACTATCAACCTCCGGGTACTTCTCCTCATAGAACCGACAATTTGTTAACGACATGGTGGCGGGGCTAAACACCTCACAAAGAGGCAAAGGCACTGGAAATGGTAGGGCCCGAGGGACGTGATAGACCACAGGCAGTGAGGCTCTGGTGTAAGTGTTCGGGTAGAGTTGAAGAGGAATAGAGGCCTCGTTGATATAAAATTGCCAATGCTATCGACTTGCGCTTGGAGAGTCAACCTGTTCAGTTGTTGTCGCTCTCACGAATCGCGATCAATTTTGTGATGCGGTTTAGCGTGGGGTGGCTCACACGTGACCGGAACCTTGAGCCATTGCGTGTTTGTTATGTTTGTTGCCTCATTATCTGAGGCCATGAGAGCGCTAGACCAAAAGAGGCCGATGCGTCACGTGGTCTAATCAATATCAACCTCGCCCGGAACCCCTCTGCGCAACATTCATCCCATCCCACACCCCAATGTCATCAAATCCATTTTAAAAAATATTTTGCGCCATTCGCCTGAGTCACATCAGCTATTTGACCAGCTATGAAGCGCAGAGGCTACCGTAGACTCGAGGTTGGGCCCATTTCGCCCAACTCACCTGACTCGCAAACCCCATCCTTTGACCAGCCAACTGGCGGTTCTCAACGGCAGACTCGTTCGATGGTCCAAAATACGACACAAACTGGGTCCTAATGCATTGTTCAACTCTCAAGCGATGGCACATATCCGTATCCATGCACCTAAGCCTTCTGGTGCCGGGGATCTGGCCGATGGAGATGACCAGGCACATTCCTCAGGTGACGATCAGAATGGTTATGATGACAACCCTTTGCTTGATTGCCGACAGTCTTTTGACAGATGTAGACCCGTCTGATTCCGGTCAACACGTTGAAGTGTAAGCGGCCGAATAGTAATATTTTATTATTACTAGATATCTTTTGTGCGCTCGAAAGGATTCCAAGCAAGACGAACCGTTGGATTGGGATCTATCCAACAGAATTACGCTCCGCAAAACCTTTCCCCACCAGATTCCATGGATACCGGTACAGAGAGAGAAGCTGTAGGCAATCCGGCCTTTCTGCTTTCGTTGCGGAATGAACGGGCACTTGATCAGTACTTTACCTTCTCGCACGGACCCTGGTCAACCCTGCGAATCAGATGGAGTTCGGGACTATTACGAGTCCCGTTGAATGTCGAACAACGAAGAAGACGAGCATTCCACTGATGCGGACAACTAGGCTCTTGCTCAAAACGCCCACAAGGGCAGAAAGAGGCCCAGCCAGTCACTGTGTTCACCTCACTCAGTGGTATCTGCCTCATCCAGTTGCAGACTTGCAGTGCCCGCACTCAAATTAGTTGTCACACTAATGTCCATTCGGAGGCCGCGGCCCTTGTCATTTAGTTGTGCTCGCACTGGACAGCTAGAGCCTGAAGCAATAACTAACAGGCTTGCTAATAAATTGTAGTTCCAGCTAGTACCACTGCTTGATCTGTGGTCCTCTCTTTAGGTCAGTGACTGGCTTTTGGCCGCAAGCCTTGGGCAGCAAGCTTTGTTGACCCCAAGCTTCATTGGTAGCAGCCGCTACTAGAGTTTTGCTGCACTGGAGCAGCCTCCTCTAGCAGTGTAATAGCATCCCAGGTGCTGGCATGCCATCGTGCTTCATTGGTATCTAGTATCAAGCGCTCTATCTTTCTGGGAGGTAGCGTGAAAGGACTCGGCGGCACTCAGCGGCCAGTGGTAGGCAGCAGACTTACAGCGCTGCAGTAAGGATCCTAAGACACATATCTTATTAATAGTGTCTCTAGTATTGCAATTTTTATTAATACTTTTCCTAGGAAACCCAATCCACACTAAGCCCTTGAAATCTAGCGCTGCGAATCACATGAGTTCTTCCGCATCCCGGTACGTGAAAGGGATGAGGAACTGGGATAACATACTAACCCTGCAGTTGGCAGTTGGCAGCTGGCTGCTTACTGTGGTACTGGGGACCGCGTTGCTTCGTTTCTTCATTGATGAACCAGCTGCCAGCATGAGTGGTCCGAAGGCAACGCGATTAAGCCATCGCTGCCCAACGGCTCCTCATACAAAATTTGGTGGTGTGCTGCAACGATCTAGTATGTAAGTACAACTACGCCAAGCCATAATTACGAATAGCATGTTCACGAACCTCTTTTCCACACCTCCGTACGACTATAATTACTACCGACAACAACTCAACACTTCGAAATTCACCAATAAACACACTGTGGTTGGACCCAGACCTTCCTGGCTATCATCGGTCCTGTGCTCAACATCCTCGGAGATCTTGACACGATGATTATGGCTTGCACGGGAAGCCTCCGGGAATCATCAAACGTTTTGCTCTTAAACCCCTCAGTGATACCGTACCACGATTTCCTCCACACTATGACTCTGCGAGGATAAATAGCTGAAATAATCCGCAACTTCTGGGAATTAATAGCAGTCACCAGGTTTACCCTCTTCCATTCTAATTACTGATTCTTGACTGAGATTCATATTTCCCATCTCCATCGTGATCAATAACTACCATGGCGACGCTTGAGTCTATTTTTGGGAAGGGGAGTTCTAACAGGGATATTTCGCAGATAATCAAGGCCTTTGACTGGAGCAAGGTAGGCTGGGGGTAATTCCCAGTGGCGACGGTGTTAGCATCTGCTAAGTTCTTGTTATCAGGTCTCGCGCAAGAATAGCCAGTTTAATGACTATCTTCATCACGATCTTGCCCCATCCTTCGGGAAGCTCAGCGCCGAATCCATCAGGCACCTCGATGACAATCTCAAGGTTATGATTACTGCAACTATGAGAAGCCTTGCAAAGCTGGATCCAAGCCAACGAACTGCAGAGAATGTGGAGAGTGCTATGATGAACAATCCTCTGCTGGAGCCTGATGGCACGAAGATAGAACGATCTGACAAGCTTATCAAGTCGGATGTCAATTTCTTCAGGTTTGACGGCAGCCCAGACAAGAGCGTTGTGAATGAGGTTTGCTTTCCCCTAGCAGCCCTAACAAAGACTGACAATACGCCAGCACTAACAAGCCGTCTCAGGTGCTGACCTGGTTCCACAACTTGATCAACGATCGAGATGTTCTTCAATCAACCAAGATTGACATGAGCGTCATGGCTGATATAGTAGCTCAGACGGGAGCAGCAATTGACTGCTTCGAGACAGTCTTCTATAAACATTCGGTTACTGAGCGAACAATGCTTGACGTTGGCGTCTTGCGATTCCCTGATCCTGACCATCCTCATTTCAAAGTCCGTCTCCGCATCTTACAACTGTTTTTAGTCAAGTTCTATACATCTAATCACTCAAGGTAGCTCTATCGCATCAAGCTAACAGCATGGTCTGACTGCACCCGCGTCATCTTTGTTCAGGACGACAAAAACGGAATAACTGGTGGTAAGTAGTCTATCATGCACTTCAGGTGACTGGATGCTTATCAATATCTAGAATACTATGCACGCAATTTCAAACCTCGAGAAAGCGTGATTAAGGGGCTCAAAAAGGAGACCAAAGCTAAAGCTGTTGAAGAGGCTGAAGCGCTTTTATTATAATATACACGAATGTGGTACATGTGGTCGCTAACCGGGTACCGTTTTAACTTGATACACATAATATGGTCACTGAGAAACTCAACATTTCTCTCAACAGCATGCAGAAACAGAACTGTCAGATAGGATATCTGAAAAGTTATTATTATTCATTATACGGAGTAGTTTCATCTGGACTAATCCTAAGTGTATCCCCAAAGAATTGGCGAAGCCCCAAGAAGCCAAACAAACATACAAAATGAAACCGCGAAACCTATCTAAAGACCTGTTTCTCCTTACCTAGGATGTCCGCCTCTACCTACGTGGAGCACTTCGTACCTAGGTAGGAGTAACGACAATATTTCCCAACTGGGTATAGCGCCCTGTTAAATGCGCACCTACGGTACCTGTGTAAAGCCTTGCTCCATAGCCAGAGAGCTCCCTAACTAGATTAGTAGAGTTGTGTATCTTAACCGATGGTAGGTGTGCATTTAACCGGACCTAAAGTTGAAGAGGGTTTGCTAGATTCCGTGAAGCAAAAGGTTGCAAAGGAGTGACCTCGCCACTCCTCAAAATCATCATCATGCGCTGAATGGGGTAGAGGAGGAAGAGAAGGAGAGACAGAATGGGCGGAGAGAAAGGGGAAGAAAGGCCACAATGTTTTGATCTGCCGCATTTTCTTGCATTGAAGTGCATTGAAGTGCATCGTTGTTTTGAGTTAATTGATTTGATGAGTTGATTCTATACTGATTGTATCTCCTTCCCGTATCATCGGTACTGTACAATCCCTGATTTCATCAAACTGCAAAACTGATTGGGGCCCCGGCAAGTAACATCCTTCCATGGGGTGATTTTCCAGACTCCGTTCTTCTACTTCATTTGTTCTGTTCGCCCTTCCTTGCCCTTCCGCTGACATGGCCGCAGGTTCCTTCGATGGCTCTGTTGTTTCGGGAAATTTAATTCTTCGCGCCTCGTTCACCCAGCCGGGGACGATTGTACCATCTACTATACACTCTTGCCAGTTGCTCGCGCCCTCGTCAAATAACTCGTAACATTCTCTCCTCTGCGTGTTTGACCAAAGTTGTCGGATAGGATACGGGTGAGTCCGTACCCTCCCCAAGTCAACCAGAAAGGATCCACGGTAATTCTCCGGTTTCATGTCCTGGGGGTATAAACCAGCTCGGCGAGCAATCTTCATCTTGCGTCGTATTTCCGGCACGTCCTTGAGAGCGATACCATTGGGAATGTAGTCTTTCACGATGGCTCAGCGAGATAATCGCTCTTGCTTCCGAATAGGTCGGAACTGTTCGTCGGAAAGCTTAATCCATCCGTAGCATTTGACAGCCCATGTGCCGTTCTCGCCCATGCTGCCCAGACGGGCAAAAGCTCGACACTCATGGGAGAAGGGAAATGTGTACTTCTGCTTGGGCTTAGAGACCCCTTTCCTGCCAATGTATGACCACTTCTTAAACTAAATAGCAGCCAAAAGTAATCATTAAGTCACTTGATATCCGAATGCAACTCACCCAATCCCATCATCATTCCCGCAGCCACACAAACAGTATGACCACTCTAACCGTATGAGATTAAGATGAAAGCAAGACATACTATTTTCAGCGCATATTCCTGGCCTCCGATACGAACCCGATAAACAATTCCTTCAAGTCCCTCGCCGAGTTTCTTCTCGTACATGATGAGTTCGGTATGATGGTTGGACCTTCGAAGCATAGGATGAGTTTTCCGCTTGCGAGCAGGATCATCCATCGAACGCTCTGACAGCCAGCGTCCGATCATCGAATCATCCATGGTCGAGTTCTGAAGTTATTCAACTAGTGCTGTGCGCGAGGTGAATGCACAAGTGCTATTTTTTCCCCTGTTGTCAGCGTCAAGGAGGAGAAATGAATATGAAAACACGATCGCTATGCGAATCACACATAAATAGGTTTGCCTATCAACTTGAAAGATCAGGAGAATGGTTCCAGCGGCTTCGACGGAATGGAAGATCCTCTGACTCCGAACCGCGACCTCGCAAGTGGCATGACGTAATCAAGCATCTGACCAGTGAATTTGACGACAAAACACGGACCGCCGCCTGTCAAGCCGATTTGCTGTCGATCAACTTGCTGCTGCTGGTTGTCTTGATATTTAGGGAATCCAGGATGAGAGCACTTCTGACTATGTAATGAGCCGGCAGCCACTATTATCACCAACCTGCTTTCTCTCTGAGCAATCACCTCGGAGACCCATGGACAGCAGTCGGCGACGCTTCACTATCAGCATTATCAGAACGACGGGGTCTCGTCTTCAGCAGTACCTGGACCTGAATACTGTCAATCCTTGGAAGTAAATGAATCACCTGGGCTTGAAGAAAAAAATTCTGTGAGACTTTGTCAATAATTCCTAAGCATCTAATCCTCGTGGTCACCCCACTGCAATGGCAGGAATAGGACGACATTTCCACGCCCACAGCGGCACTGCAACACCTTCGGAGGATGAAGCTGCTATCAGGACTCACCTCCTGGAGTCCGATCGCGACGAGAATGTAACCACAAGCGGCTCGAGGCATGGGACCTTCACACCCGATCCCTATTCCGTGAGCTCTGGTCGACGTCATGAAAGTCCATTTCCGGAGAGCTCAAGCCAAAGCATCAGAGGCGATGGGATATCTTCGATTCCTGCCCGTGTGGCCACAGGTAAATCGGCGACGAAGCAGCTCGCTGATGTTCACGGTGTGAAAAACCGTCGGATTATGTAGGACACCCATTCTAATCACGTTCCGCCAGAAGCTGACCCAGATCATGACAACAGGTACTTGTCATATTACGTTCCTTTCTTCAACTGGGTTTCACAATACCATTGGAGGTATCTGCGAGGAGACTTCATCTCTGCCCTAACTGTCGCATCAGTTTACATTCCGATGGGATTATCCCTCGCCTCCAACGTTGCGCACGTCCCTGCACTCAATGGTCTATATGCCTTCGTTTTTCACCCGCTGATGTACGCCCTTCTTGGGAGCAGCCCGCAAGTAATAGTAGGCCCAGAGGCACCTGGCTCTTTACTGGTGGGAGCTGTTGTCCGGAATTCTGTCGGTGACGGAAAGTCGATTGATGACGACCTCGTTGCAAATGCGCAGATTACCGGAATAGTGACGGGAATGGCGGGTTCCATGATCCTGATAGCAGGTCTTACCAGACTTGGGTTCCTGGACAATATTCTCAGTCGACCGTTTTTGCGCGGATTTATCAGCGCCATTGGTTTTGTCATTTTCGTGGATCAACTTGTTCCGGAGATGGGGTTGGGCGGACTTGCCAAGAATGACGGATTGGTAACCCATGGGAGTTGCTGGGATAAGTTGGTATTTTTGTTCCAGAACGCGCAACACAGCCATGCGTTGACTTGTGGTGTCGCGTTTGGAAGCTTTGCAATAATCATGACGTTCCGGTGAGCACCATACATTGCGATGCAGAGCTGTTCACTAACGTTCTTTATAGCACCTTGAAAAAATACCTGGAGCCACGATTCCCAAATGTTGTCTTCTTTCCTGACCAACTACTCGTCGTTATCTTTTCAGCTGTTTTCACCTGGAAGTTTGGCTGGGATAAACAGGGGTTGGACATCTTGGGTGATGTCAAGGGAGTCGGTGGCCATACCTTTGCGTTCCGCTGGCCCTTCCACTGGGAACAACTGGACCATATCCGTACCGCTATGAGTACGTCGTTTATCATCTCTTTGCTTGGCTTTTTTGAATCGTCAATTGCTGCCAAGGGCCTCCGAAGTGCACCCCAAGATGGGATAGATGGCATGACCTACAGTCCCAACCGTGAGCTTGTAGCTCTTGGGGTGGCCAATATCGTCGGTGGGTGCTTCATGGCGCTGCCTTCGTTTGGCGGTTATGGGAGAAGTAAGTTGAGTGTTGCGACTGGCGGAAAAACGCCAATGAGCAGTATGTTCCTATGCCTAATCACTGTGATATGCATTGTCTACTTGCTACCTTATTTTTACTACCTCCCGGTAAGTCCTTTCTTCCGTCAAAGCAGAAGTTTGTTGTCTTTTACTAACGACTTGAAGATGGCTGTATTGTCCGCTGTCATATCCGTCGTGTCGTGGTCCCTGATCGAAGAATGCCCACACGACATCCGCTTTTTCATCCGCATTCGCGGCTGGTCAGAATTGATTCTCATGCTTCTCATTTTTGTGTCCACCGTCTTCTATTCTCTGTACATGGGAATTGCCCTCGGCATGGGTCTTTCTATTCTCCAAGTGATCCGACACGCAACGAAACCCCGCATTCAAATTCTAGGCAAGGTTTCGGGTACAGATAACCATTTTGAAAACGCCGAACTTCACCCAGAACGCGTCGAATTCATCGAAGGCTGCCTAATCGTCAAGATTCCGGAACCGCTCACTTTCGCCAATACCGGAGACCTGAAGAACCGTCTACGCCGCCTTGAGTTTTACGGCACGAACGCCGCCCATCCAGCTCTCCCTCGCCTCCGGTCCCCAGAACATAACCGCAACATGATCTTCGATATCCATGGCGTCACGAGCATCGACGGCTCTGGCATCCAGGTTTTGACAGAGATTGTGCAGGAGTACATTGACCAGGATGTCAGGGTATTCTTTTGCCGTATCCCACGCCCAGAGAATGAGGTCTTCCAGCTTATGATGAAGAGCGGTATTATTGACATCTGTGGAGGAATGACGCACTGTGTTGCGAGTGTTGATGAGGCTTTGAAATTGACGGAGACGCGACATATTCATGCTGAGTAAGTGATGGCGCGTTACCGCGAAAGACATTTGGTACTACTGCATCACGACTCAATGGACAACACGTAGTTACGCATTTTATCGATATTGTTTGGGCATGGCGCAAATGTGGTTATGGAGAGTAATCAGGTCATGGCATTATTTGAGCGAGAATATTACTTTGAGGTTACTAGCATGAAAAGATAGTTTTGATTACTTTAAGTATGTTCTTGTTACTAGCATAATAGCCTAATGATGAAATGGTGTCACGGCAGAGAATCTCCAAGAAGTTGTTCAGTCTTTGCAACCTTATGTCGAGTAGTGGTAAACGGAGAGTAGAAATGGAGCCAAAGTTCCAGAAGGGCATCTACAAAGGCTCTTCAGAGCGTTGTGTTCAATCATTCTCAATATCGTCTGGTCCTCAATGGTATTCATCACCCGTTGCCCGTCCGCTACACACTAATGACTGAGCATTTCAGACGCACACTCCACCATCCCATGGACAATAGTACGGACATGTTGGAGTTTCGACAGCCCCGTTCGTAATAGTCAGAACATTCACACCAAACCTCAGGTTTGCGCACAGCGTGGGCTCGGAAAGCATGTCAGTCGACCCGGCGGCCTGCAAAGAAAAGGCAGAACAACGCCTATCCTTTCGAGAATGCTGCCGTAAACGTCGAGGTGCGGATCGAGTTCGGAGGCGGTGGTTGTCAAAGCGATGACTATTATAATCACCGCCAAATGTATTTGGAGTGATTATCCGACTTCGACTTTCGGATGGACGCAACCATTGTTCTAGACCTGCAGGCCTCGTCCAAGTGCATCTCGTCACTGGTTGACCAGATATGTGTGTGTGTAAGTGGAAATCTGGGAACAACAGAACCCCTCAAGTCTGAACTCGGCCTGACACATCTGCTCGCTCCTCCTGAGTCTGATTCACTCTCGCCTTCGCGACCAACCTGCGTAACAGTTCCTCGTTCGCCATCCAAATATACCTCTTCTCCCTTCCCTCAGGATCCAATTCATCTTCCCCCTCGAGGTGTGAATCGTCAAGGAAAATCGTCCGACCGGGATTCGCAAGAAGCTTCATTCTTCCTTCAAAGCCAATGACAAAGGCGCCACAGACGATTTTCGTGAGACGTAGGTATTTTTTATCTGAGTTGTGAGTGGTATTGAAGGTGTTGGAGGTGCTGACGTCAAGGCTCATAGCAAGATGGGTAGAGAAGTAGTTTGACAATGCTGATAGAAATGGTGTTTGTTGTTGGTCGTCGGATACAGTAGAGGTGTCGGATCCTAGTTTCCGTTTTTGGGCACTGTCCCCAGAACTGAAAGATGGGCCCCCCTTCTCAAGACCCCGTACATAGAATTCACTGAGCGATTGACGAGGCAGAGCTATGTCTAAGCTCTTCAAGGTAGATGCAATAGGGGAAACAAACGACAATGTAAGCTGAACATCTTTCATCACTCGCTCAATCACTTCCTGCACATCACTCTCCGCGCGAACGCTCTGGTGCAACGTTGTCAAGTAGGACTCCAGGCACGAGCATAAAAACCCCGATGGCAACCTCAAAATGGAACACCGTGCATCAAAATTGGTTCCGAGAAATGAAATGAACGCCTGCCGCAGGGCGTTTGGCATGCGTGTCACCAGAAGCGGGAGATATGTAACATCTTCATCGGAAGGGTCTAGGTAACCATCCGGGCCACACAACAAGGCAGCTTTGTACCTGATAGTTTCATATTCTAGCGTCACTAGAATGCCGGCGGATTGCTGTGCGGCGACGAGAAGAGAGTCCTGCTCGGGGTCCTCAAGGATGGAATGCTCTTCGTTCCAGTAACTCCATGTGGGAATGCTCTCCCACTTGCAGGATCTCAACGCGCCGGCCTTGGCGAGGGCTTCGTCCAAGGGAGAACTGTTTTCCAGGGCGAGCCGGAGGTCGTGGATCATGTCGCCAGTGAGCATGTCACGGAGGCGATTGGCGTAGACAGATAATGCTTCTGGGTTTTCAAGAAGGACGCAGTTGGATTCTGTGCCATGGAACAATGGCGAGAGACGGTGGAGGGTCCATGATGTAGAGAACAGCTCTGTAGGTGAGCCTGCCATTGAGCTAAATGAGACTTTTATCAAGTCTGACGAAAGATGACATTGAATGGTATCTAAGAACTGAGCTACCATCACAACAGCCCTGAGCCTATGCAATGGCGAAGGGCACTGTCGTCTCGGGAGCCGCATCCAATGAGCGGATTAACGAATGTCCACATCCGACCAGTCCGCTGACTCAGCAAGGTTGGCATCCGCGATCAATCCCGAGTCGGGAGTAATTACCACAGTGTCACAGCTGTTAATCATCTGTTCCCGTTGGAAACGCAAAATCGATCCTTAGGACACGAGAGGTGACTACAATTCTCATTGTTCCAGGGCATTATTACACTCAGTCATCGGGATATCAGGCATTGCTTATCTACTCTGATGCCCGCGACTGTCCATCTTATCAAACACAACTTCCCGCCGCGATTTTCCCCAGGACATACGCCTGCCCGGCCATCCCCATCATCTTTACCCCGAGCAGTCTCTCGTAATACTTTCTCGTCCGGTCTCCCCTCGTCATCAAAACCAGCCGCCTCAGATACTGCATCTGATCCATTTCGTCCTGTATAATGCCCACCAACCAAGACCCAAGACCCACGCCCTGATACTCTGGGAGGATATATACATCGCACAGGTAGACAAAGGTGACGTAGTCGGTGATAAGGCGAGTGAAGCCAATCTGCTCAAGCTTTCGGGGGTCGCTGGGGTTGGTATTTGCAGCAAGGTCGTTGGGCATGAATCTGTACAGTCCGTAGCAGAGAGACTTATCCAGCATAAGCTGCATGGAGTCTTCTGGAAGAGGTCGCGCCCAGTATATGTAGTCCTCTTTAAAAGCTGCAAGCATGTCGGGGATCGAGAGGAGGGAGCGGTCGGTGGATACGACGAAATGCGTCTCCTCGCCTTTCTCGCCGGTGACGGAGCGAGTCCATTCTCGCGGGTGATCTGGTAAGTTGGGCATTTGCTTTCTTGGATGTTAAAAAGAGCTCTTCGTCATAAACCGGGGTTTTGCGTTCTGGAAGATACTAATATCAACCAGATCTCGAGCAATCTTTCCCCATGTTGAGGGGTAGTTTATATCTGGGGCGTCCTAGCTTGACAGGGTGAGTCAAAGGTCGTAGCGCAACTGACACAGTTGTGGAAACCGGTCTGTGCAAAACAGTGATTAATAAGGTGAATTAGCCCGAGATTATACGAGATCGGAAGTGCGACCCGACACATTGTAGTCAACAACGGCCATTCCGTACGCCCTGTGAACTGCCGATTGGCTGATACCGTCCGGCGTATCGTCCCACACCAAAATCAACGCGTATCACCGTCACAACGGTACGACCCTGACCTCCCTGCGAAATTCCATGCACGGTTCAATCGGTAGGGGTTTGGTAAGGCCGTCTGCGATATTTTCAGTTGTAGAGACATGCTGCATCGCGATTTCTTCCTTGTCAACCCAATCCCTAAGCAAATGGTATCAGATCTCAATATGGCGAGACCTCCTGGTGATCGCCTCTGTCTTTGAAAGATCAATCGCGCCCTTATTATCAACGCTGAGTGAAACAGACCCTGCCTCTTTGGATCTCAATGCCGCAGTTCCTTCACTAATGATTCCCGCATCTATAAGCACGTCATGCAACCAAACAAGCTCGCAAGCTGCCTCGCTAGCTGCAATATACTCAGCCTCGGTAGAGGATTTGGAAACGCTCGTCTGCCGCTGGGACCTCCATGAAACCGGCGAACCTCCCATCGTAATAACGTATCCGCTGCGTTAACATGCTCTTCCGCGTATGGTAGAGGAGTTGGCGAATCGTAATATTGCTCTAGCGGTTCGTCAAATCTAACGATTGATTCCCTACAGTCCCTCTCAGGTTCCGTAAAGCTGCTTTGGCGAATATGCGGGTAGCGGACGGTGCTGCTACTCAGCATGGATTGCCTTTTGTATTCATCAAATAATCGTTGCTCTCTCCTTAGATCCTGGAGCCTTTTCTGAAGCTTTGCAGCTGTGTTCATGAGGGCTATATTCGGATCTGTAGCTTCTGGCAACACCTGTTCCATCTCAGGCGCCCCCTCATCATTGTTATTCTCTATTCCTTCCTCTTGATTAGACGGAAAAGCTCCAGCATAATCTCTTGGTGTAGCTATTCGGCGTTCGGTAAGAGGTGTAGGTAGGTTAGAATCCTGACCCACGGTGGGTTCAGGCGTGCGATTGCTGGCCGGAGGGTTACGTTCATTCGCCATCTCTTCGGTTTGTCGTTATATCGGAATTCTTATTGATTCGGGTGGTCAAGCTCGAATTCCAGGTTATGGTTGAATTCTTATTCGATTTGGTGGTCGAAGCTCAAATTCGGTTCTCTGGGCCTCTAGGTCTTGAATTCTTATTCGATTTGGTGGTCGAAGCTCGAATTCCCTAGAAGGTATGTTGCTTATTCGTTTTACTATCATCGCAATATATTGGAATCTATCTTCTCGTTATAATCTACCTACATATCTAGTCTCTATCTATCGTCCATATAACCTCTACCTAGCCGTTAGCTACCCGCTAATTATCTATACTCTCGTAGCTCTACGTTATCCGCCGGAGGCGACTAGTTCGTGGCTGAGGCCAACCTAGCCGTAACAAGGAGGATACTTATAACCATAAGATAGCTCTCTCAAAATCAGGGATAAGCTTCCAGATGGATGGATCTTTTCTGAATCTTTGTGCAAGCTCCAAACAAGGCGGATTTTGCAATATTCAAAGGATATCCTTTTGAATCCTTTTTGCAAACAAACGATTCTTTGCAGAACAAGCGTTTCTTTCGCAAATATCCCTTTCGCAGAACAAACGAATTCTTCAAAGGCTCAAAAGCTTCTTTGAGGAATCGCAATTCTTTGAGAGTATTGATACAAATGCTGAATCTCAATGATTCAATGCAGATGGCGGTCACCCTGGGTCCCCCGTTGGGAATCCCTAAGGCGCCTCTGGTGTAGGATTTCCCGGCGAACTGGCGAGCTAGTCGAGCTGGTCGGCTGGTCGGTCTGCCCACGAAAAATGATCCAGATGCGAGATTTTTGCAAAAGGAAACCACCTACTAGGTGCCTCCGCTGAGGAATCCTAAGGTGCAGCTGATATTTCCAACGAAATATCACCCGAATAACGGTTGGAAAAGCGTACGGGTTTTCATAACCTGATAAGTGAAGATAGTTATTGATTGGATCTATAGGATCAAGCTACAACCATGGGGAGGGTGCGTGGCGTAGTTGGTAAGCGCCCGCAGGAATCCTTCTGGTAAGGTCTGTTGTTGGGGGACAACCACCTGGAAAAGAAGGTCGTGGGTTCGAATCCCACTATCCCCACCGGTATTTTACCAACAGAAAAGCCTCCTTTTCTGGGAGGAAATGGGTACTCAACTTATTTGAGATGGTATTGGTTGCTGGGTGCTAGGAAACACTCAGGATGGGGAAAGTAGGGACTGGCGGCGTGACCAGTGACGAGTTCTTTATATTATAAATCGAGCCAATGACTGGGCGTGTCAGTCTTGTATACCCTATTCTGGAAGCACAAAAGCAGAGATACTTCGAGCTCCGGAATCCGACGAGTTTTTGTCCAGACAGTTTGAAAATACCTCCATTTTGAAGCCCTTCGTTTTCTGAGTATCCTACGATTTACCCCATCGTTCCTGGACCCTTGGCTGTTGTGCTATCGCCCAAAATGTGGTTTTCCGCCCATCTGGGCTGCTGGACACAGCACTCCACCACCATCGGCCCGAAGGTGCTAAAACTGGATACACCTATCGAACGACACAAGACCACCAACTTCCTCAAATTTGACCGCATTCCAACAACTCCCCATCAAGCTATTTGGTTGTTTGTGACCGGAAAATCTCTGCTTGCCTGCCTTCTTGTTTTGGTGTTCCTGCCTTACTAAGCCCTGTCGTTCTCGCGCCAAGCACCGATAAGCTTATCTTATCAAGCTTATCGGCTACCACATCAAAACCCGCAGCACCAGATCTATATCCCAAGATACCAATAGAATACAAATAGTGGCAGACAATTGAGGCCATATCTCAACAACCAGCGGGCCGTTCATACCCAAAGCACTTTGGCTAGACAGCCCTCAACTGGCACTACGTGAACGGTCTCGTCCGGTTGCCTAACGGCCAATATCCATTGAATACTCGCCCGCTTTCGGCCGCCACTTTTGCCACCAATTCCCTCCAAGCTTTGCACCTCTAGATCCATCAGAGGTGGTCCGATTTTATCGAACCGATATTCCTCTGATAGCTCTCGACGAGCTCTATCTGGACGTGTTATTGTTCGCCGGGTACGACAAATACTCGTTGAATAGTCGCCCGTTTTCGGCCGCCACTTTTCCCACCAATTCCCTCCAAGCTTTGTACCTCTAGAACCATCAGGGGTGGCCCGATTTTATCGAACCGATATTCCTCTGATAGCTCTCGACGAGCTCTATCTGGACGTGTTATTGTTCGCCGTGTACGACAAATATCCATCGAAAACTCGCCTGCTTTCGGCCGCCACTTTTGTCACCAATTCCCTCCAAGCCTTGCACCTCTAGATCCATCAGGGGTGGTCCGATTTTATCGAACCGATATTGCCCTGATAGCTCTCGACGAGCGACTAGTGGGAGACATTGGGCGATATACACAAAGATATACATAGAAACAAAACCAACGCGGATTCCGCACTATCCACGCTCGAAAAGAGCATCAGGTCTATTCTCCCTTCATAATAGACGCTTTTCGCGCCGTTATGGAGGGTGAGAAGCCGCAGAGCCCGCAGGGCACTGCCGAAAAATCTGGCAGCAGCCAGAAAACCAACCATGAGGAACTCGAAACGATGCAGAAGGCATTCATTGACCTGATGGAGCTACTTAGCACAGGAGCCTCGAGCTCAAGCGGGATGACCAAAGCTGAGGCCTCGAAGGCCCTAAAGCTCGCGAGCACAGCGCAAAGCGTGGCCCTCGCGTCCTCCCTCAAGATCTCGATGGCAATCCTTACGATTTCGAAAGCAGGGCACGAAGCAACTGCCTCCCCGAAGGCAACGTGGGCACAGATGGCAAAGAGCTCTGCTTCGATGCCGCAGGCAGCGGAGAAAGCAGCCCCCAGACGCGAAGACCGCACGATCATCCTCTCAAGAGAAGGGTGTGCCGTCCTCACTGGCGAAGAAGCCTCCCCCCCCTCCCTCACGAATCGAGCGAACAAGGCACTGAAGGAAGCGCTGGGAACGCCGAAGGACGTGGTTGTGGCGGCGAGATACATGAGGAACAACGACGTGGCCCTTCTCGCAGCAACCGCAGCAGACAAGGACACCATCTGCCGCATCGACGGCTCGTGGACGAGGGCATTTGGGGACCGGGCGACTATCAGAAAGGCCCGCTACACGGTGATGATAAAAGGCGTTCGAGCAGACGCACTCGATGCGAGTGACCTCGCGAAGGCGCGGGCAGAGCTTCTCAAACAGAACCCTAGACTCACAAGAAACGTGAACATCTTAGGCCTTGCCTTTGGCAAACGAAGAGAAGGCCGGATGGCAGGACCACTATACATTGACCTCGCGGACCCGCAGCAAGCGAACCTGATTCTACGAGAAGGAATAGTCCTCGGCAACATCCTCCACGAAGGCGAGGTCTTCCACCGAGAGTGCAGAGTCACGCGGTGCTTTGCATGCCACGGAATTGGGCACACAGCGAAGGTCTGCAGACGCGGCGAACGGTGCGGCTACTGCGGAAAGGCAGGACACAAGGACACGGACTGTGAAGACAGGAAAGCAAGGAAGAGTGCACGCTGCGTGAACTGCAACGGAGCCCACCCGGCATGGAGCTCGAACTGTCAGACCCGAAGAGAGGCAGCGGCGAGAGCTCAGCAAGCCTTCGAAACACGGCCGACAACCTTCGCAGTCCCTGAAAGAGCTGCGGTGAACACCGTCATTGGTGACGCAGACTGGGAGGTCGTGACAAGCAGAGGAGCAAAGCGCAGAGCTGCTATTTCACCCGTCAGAGGCCGAGAGACAGCCGTGAGCTCAAGCAAACACGGATGCAGGCAGCGAAACACAATCACTACGATGATGGCCCCAAGACCCTTCGACAGCAGTCAAGCCCAGCCGGACACGCAGATGGAGGCCGAAGAAGACATCTAATGACGGTACACTTATTACAATACAACGTTAGAAGGCAGGGCCCGGTGCAAGACACCCTGATTGTGAACCCGGAAGCTGAAAAGGTGGATGTCATAGCCCTCCAAGAACCCGCCGTTGCGAGTGACACTTTTGCACTCAGGTGCTCAAGAGCTGCACGCTTCTGGCCGATGGAAGCCTGGAAGGGAAGCGAGGACGGCGAGAGACTGCGCCCAAGAGTGGGCTTCCTGATCAACAAGCGCCTAGACTCCAGCAAATGGAGTGCTGTATATCATACAAGAGACATTGCAACGCTTAGTCTGGAGACAGCGGACGGCCTTATACAAGTCATCAACGTCTACAATGAACCCCTCGAAAGCCATGCCGCTGCGCTGAACGATAGCTCACCGCTGGGCCTCATCACGCAGGTTGCAGACCGCAATGCTGAGATCGTGCTCGTTGGTGATCTGAACCTCCATCATGGTAGCTGGGGTGGCGAAAGGGTCCAACGAGCTCACGACGCCGCCTGGGATCTCATCGCAATCACTCAAGAGCTGTCTCTCGAGCTTGCTACACCACAAGGCATGGTTACAAGGCAGCACACCGGACACCGAGACTCGACTCTTGATCTGACCTTCCTGTCCGTGGGCCTGTACGGCCGCCTGCAAAGCTGCAACCTCGATGACCTGCTGGATATGGGATCAGATCACAGGCCGGTGCTAACAGTTCTCGACGGCAGAACCCCGTGCTCCGAGCGCCGAGTTTGGTCATGGAAAAGCACTGACAGTGAGACAGTCCGTCTCGATTCAGAAGACCTGCTGATGCCGCTACCCTTCGAGTCCAAAGAGGACATTGAACGATACGCGGACTATCTCGTTGGCTTCGTGAAAGACCTCGCTCATCGCCACGGCAAGTGCATCAAGCCGCAGGTTGGTGGGAAGCACTGGTGGTCCCCAAGAGTTGCTGAAGCAGTCCGAAACTACAGGAACGTCTTGCGGAATCCGCAGCTTTACTCAGACGACGAACGCCAGGAGGCACGGAATCGGCGCAACCGAGAGGTGAAGCTGGCTAAGACAGCAAGCTTCCGCAGGCTAATGAACTCGGCGAGTGATGACCCGAAGCTTCTATGGCGAATGGCGAAATGGGGTCGAACGACTAGCGGAACGCCGCCGGCTCCCCTCTCGATTCCGAATCTTAAGGCGGCGGACGGCAGCGTGGCCAGCACCCTCGAAGCGAAGGCAAAGGCCTTCAGTGATCAGTTCTTTCCCTCGACTACGGAGATTGACCTAAGTGACCTAGTTCCACCTGAGGATGCCATTGATGCACGAAACGACTGGGAGATAACGATTTCGGCTGACGAGGTTGAAGCTGTCATGGCGAAGATAGCAAGTGACACAGCGCCCGGAATCTCCGGAGTTTCGAACAGGTTCCTGAAGATGATGGGAAGACCGCTTGCGAAAGCGTTGGCAGAGCTCATTCGAGGCTGCTGGAGCTGGGAATACTACCCAAGTACCTTCAAGCTTGCGCGAACCGTTGCACTCCGGAAAGCAGGCAAGCCGGACTATTCGTCACCGAGAGCCTGGAGGCCGATCGCTCTCTTAGACACTGTGGGAAAGATCGTCGAAGCGGTGACCGCGAAGCAGATACGCAAGCTGGCCGAGGACCGAGACATGCTCCCGCCGCAGCAGATGGGCGCCCGAGAGTCACGTTCAACGGAGGCTGCAATCACCTTGCTGCTTGCACAGATCCGGACGGTATGGGAAGAACCAGATGCTGTTGCAACAGTGCTTTCGTTGGACATAACTGGCGCCTACGACCGCGTTCGAAAAGAGCGTCTCCACGAGATCCTGTTGAAGCGCGGAATGCCATGGTGTTTAGCAGGCTGGGTGCACTCTTTCATGTCCAACAGGCGCACTACGCTCCTGCTGGGGGAAGAAGAGACCGCTCCGCTGGACTTTTCGATGGGAATACCGCAGGGCTCGCCGCTTTCGCCTATCCTGTTCCTGTTCTATAACGCAGAGCTACTTGAAGTATGCCAGGAGCCTGGCAAGGTCAGCAACATCGGCTTTGTGGACGACACGAATCTCATCACCTGGGGCCCGACCACCGAAGGGAATTGTGAGAAGCTGGCAGAAATCCACGCTCGCGCAGAGCACTGGGCGCTGAGGCATGGAATGGTGTTCGCACCTGACAAGTACGAGCTTATGCACTTCTCGAGGCGCCGTCTGCCAAACTTGCAGGCGGAACTGACGCTCGGAGCCCGCTCGATCAAGCCGAGCAGCGTGATGCGAGTACTGGGAGTCTTTCTGGACCCTCGACTCCGTTGGAAAGGACATCTCGATGCTATTACGGGCAAGATGAAGTCACAGATGCATGCGCTCAAGTGCACGACAGCTTCGACATGGGGTCTACCTCTCGAGCAAGCAAGACAGGTATACACAATGGTCATCAGGCCAGCCCTCACCTACGGCTCGCTTGCCTGGCATACCCCAGGCGTCTCAGACCACCAAGAGAGACGTACGCTCACAGGATTGGCAGCGAAGCTGGCACCGACACAGAACGAGTGCCTCCGAATCGTTGCTGGTGCGTACAGAGCCACGCCGATCGCATCCCTCGAGACTGAAATCTTCGTTTCGCCGCTGGACCTGCACCTTGACTCGCTGACTGCGCGGGCAATCCACCGCTTAAAGGAATCGGGAATTGCAGCTCAGATCGAGTCAGCTTGCACTGCTATTCGACGGGGCCTGAAACGACGCCATCAGAATGTCCGCCGGCCCATTGAACAAGTGGCCCACCCTCGCCCCATGGCGAAAGACTGGGAAGCCGCTTGGAAGGATCTCGAGGCACCCCACCGATTGAGGACCAGAAGGGGAGCAAACAATGCCCCTAGTTTTGCGAAAGAGACAAAGGATGCCGCAACCAGACGCTGGAGGAAGCGGTGGGACCGGCGGGCGCCAGCCTGGGGTGAGAACCACGCACGACCACCGGACCCAACGATACTCAACCTTCACAAGCGCCTGCATAAGAGCCATAGCTCAGCAATCGTGCAGATGCGGACGGGCAAGACAGGCCTTCGAGGTTTCCTACACAGGCGTCGAGTGCCAGGGCATCACTCCCCGACCTGCGATTGCGGCTATAGCTGCGAGACAGTGCGCCATGTGCTCATTTACTGCTCGAATCGAACGAACCGCGAGCAGCTGCTTTCGAACGGCCGTCTCGACAGGAGTTGGCTCCTCAACACAGCGGCAGGCGCTCGAAAAGCGGCGAAATGGTGGATCGGAGAGAACATTCTCACTCAGAATCGCCTGGCGAAGAAGCTGGAGGGATTGGTTTGAGGCCCGGAGAAGAATTCGGAGCGTAAACGTGCGATTAGCGCAGCGTAGGGCGCAAAATCGCGCTTTTAGCGTGATTTCCTGCGTTTTTACACACAAAGTTGCGACGCTCAGAACTTGGTCAAATCTGATGCTAAGTGGCTGCTTCTCGCAGCACTTCTTGGTACCCGGAGACTCTACAAATGGTGAGACTTTCGACCGGATTCGACACAAGGTTTTCTCCCTAGGCTGGGTTTCCTTGTATGCTAGACTTTAGCAGTAGCTGCCTATACCCTTAGGGTGAGAGGCGTAACCAAATTAAATAAATAAAAAATACCCTATTCTGAATTTCTATTGGTACTTGTCATGTTGAGATATGTCCAGCTACACCCTAGGTTTTGGGAGGATTTCCCTAGGGGGCATGTTCCTATAGGAGAATTTGGTGAAAAGCTAAATAAGGGGCCTTGGCCTCCCCTGGACATGCTACAGTTTGAGACTTAAACGGAATGGAGTGGCGGGACCCCACATATCAAGGATAACACATACCTGTACTTAATCAGATAAAAACGAGTGTGGCTCTTCATAGTCCACGACTGCATAAGAGCCTAGGAAAAATAATGAATAATAATAATAATAATAATAATAAAGCTACAACCATATCCCCTCGTCCGGCACGAAGTGCCACGGATAGAGTTTTACAGGCTTGGCGTAATAAATTCGCGCTAGTAGTTTAGACTCAGAGTTGCTGTGATCTCCCGCTCTTCAAGCCAATAGAACGCGTCGTGACTCAAACTCTATTTTAGCGGCATCAGCAAAGAATGTCACGAAAAGAACTACAACAGAGACTCCAACACCTTTGGGGGGATAAATCAATAACCACAAAGGCTACCATAAGTATGTATTATCGTTGAAATGCTAGAATTGCGTACTAATGCTGTTCGCAGCTCAAAACGAAAAGAAAACTGCGAAAAAGCGCAAACTTGGGGATATCAAAGCTGATATTCCCAGTATTGACTCTCTTGAATATCTGCCTCTTGCAAGGACTCAGAGACCTCCGGAGACTCGTTTACCCCCCGATTTCGATCATACAGATCCCCTTGCGTACTTTGAGCTCTTTATTACGCCTGCAACTCTCTCGCAAATCGTGAAATCTACAAATATCTACGCAGCAAGACATAATGATGCAGTGGAGGAAACAGAGGGAATTAAGAGCAGAAAGTGGATTCCAACCACTGAGCCAGAGATGAAGGTCTTTTTCGGCGCGCTGATTTACATGGGCATTCATTGCGAGCCGCGTTATAATCTTTATTGGCGTGAAAACGAGCTTGAAGGCCCTTTGCACTCTACGCGTCTTTACATGAGTTTAAGACGTTTTGAGCAAATGAAACGCTTTCTACACATCTCAGACCCAAATACAGAGAAGCTGCATGCTAAACAGTGGTAGTACAAGCTTGAACCTGTTACGGCTAGGTTGGCCTCAGCCACGAACTAGTCGCCTCCGGCGGATAACGTAGAGCTACGAGAGTATAGATAACTAGCGGGTAGCTAACGGCTAGGTAGAGGTTATATGGACGATAGATAGAGACTAGATACGTAGGTAGATTATAACAAGAAGATAGATTCCAATATATTGCGATGATAGTAAAGGAATCGTTTGCCCCCTAGTAAGTGGGCAAGGCGATGACCCCTATATAACTATGCGGTGGCGGACCATGATATCATCGGTAGGTCGCCACAGGGTCGCCACGGGGTCGCCACTAGATGGCGGCGTGGTTCTGACAATCTCACCCAAGCTCTGTTCGCAGCACGGGTTCATTTGCATGCAACTGGCAAACGGAGCCCGATCTACTTACTATATGGGCTGCTTCCCCGTATTCCTTCTGACAAGAACGAACCCATTCCGGAGAACGCTGAAATCGAAGACGCGGAAAACCGAATTTCGAAAGTGAACCATGCGAGATCCATGGCGAATGAACTTCTTGTTAATAGGGCCATCAAATCGAAACACATTCGAGATGAGATGGTCAAAGAATCGAGTTTTGAGATTGGAACTTGGGTCTTGATAAGGAATGAAGGCCCAGAGAAGTTCCAGCCGAGGTGGTTTGATCCCTATAAAGTGATCAAATCGCATCCATTGGGAACGTACTCTCTTGAGCAGCCCGATGGCCAGGTTCTTAAAAACCTAATCAACGGTTCTGGGTTGATTAAGGCTGAGGTGGAGATCCCGGACGAACTTTGGTCTTCGTCTGCATTCAACCGCGCCCTGAAACGGAAAGGTCTCACGGTTGAGAGACCTATCGAGGTACGGCATATTGTGGATGCTTACGAGGACGACGTTACTTGTTATCAAGAACTGTCCACGATCATGAAGCGCGAATGGAAAGCGCTAGAGCGTGATTTGGAGGAAGAAACAGTTTCAGATAGGGAGGAGAGGGTGGTTACGTGCAGTGTCATGGCTAACCAGACCTCTTGCGGCACGGGTCGAAAGCGCAAAACCCGCGGCCGTAAGAGGAAATCAGTCAGATTTGATATTCCATCGGATCCCGATAGTGAATAACAGGACCATCCGGTCGACACTAGTCCAAACGAACAAGGGACGTCCGACCTTCACAAACTAGAGCTCTGTTTAACGGCCCTTTCGCTGTCGTAATCTAGGTCTATTCAACTGATTACGTAATCATTGGTGGAGCCTACGGGCAAGATGACTAATGACGAGAAAAGACTTCCATTTGATTTCCCTAAAATTTACCTAACAAAAGAATCCTTCATTAGGAGACTGAGGAGTAAGGTTTCCTAACAGAAAGTCAGTCGGCAATTCAAAAGGGGAGGGAATGAAGAAATGGAGGTACTACTCACGCTGCATGAACATCCTGGCGAGAGCAGAATTGACTTTCGCAGGGGTCTTCATGTCGCTCCTAAAAAAGACGCCCGAACTGATCCCTGAAGGGCTTGTAACAGCGGAGATTGGCTGGACAGTGGAACTCGCTGGGCCGGCGGAAGGAATGAAAGCCGTGCGAGTACGACGGAATGCAGGTGTTGGGGTCTGAACAAGGCCGGTAGGAGCTTCAGAACTGGTCCCAAAAAGGTCTTCGTCAGCAAGCAAACGCTCGACGGCATCTATAAGCTTGGAGGTGCTAATTTCGACATTGCTGTTTCCGCCGCTTTAGTCTCCAACGAAGGCCTCTTCGGCGATCTCATTGGCTTCCTTGGGGACATCCACATCGGGGGTCATTGCATTTCCCTGCTGACCTTCGGTAGGGGTGTTTAAAGGGGTTTCCTCGACACAAGGAAGCTTGCTGATACGATCGTTGGGGGGGGTCTCATCGGGATCACGAGCACGCTTTTCAGCTTCGTGCTCGCTGGCAGATCTAACAAACGCAGACGAGTCAGTCAGTGGCTCGCCTGGAATTTAGTTCTGGGTCAACTTACGCGTTTTCCATGATGAGCAAATGGTGTATGGAAAGCTATACGATCTGCGGGCAGAAGAATTTCGATATAAAATGCCCAGAACCACAAAACAAGCATGCAGCGCAACAACCGAGAAGATCACGTGTAGGAAGAAGGTTGGAAAAATGGAAGCTCCATTTGTTTTGTTTTGGTTCTCCGTCCGGACCTCGATATCGCTTATATCGGGCCCCGTACGGACCCCGACCGTGGCATATATATATAGCGGATAGTTGACCCTTAGATCCACCTTCACTGCATCAAGGCAAAAAACATCAACTCGATGAGTTTTTGTCCAAACACTTTGAAAATACCTTCAGTTTGAAGCCTTTCGTTTGCTAAATATCCTACGATTTGTCTTGTCCTCTCCGGACTGCTGGTTGTTGTGCTATCGCTCAAAACGTGAATTTTCGCCCAACTGGGCCCTGGTCCACAGTGCTCAGTCACCAGCCGGCCGGACGCTCCCAGATTGGATACACCTATCAATCCGGATATACCAAACAACTCCCTCCAATCTGATCGCCTTCCCTTGCCTCCTCATCAACATATCTGCTTGCCTGCCCTTTCAATTTGGTGTTCCTGGCTTACTAAGGCTTGTCGGAGTTTTGCCAAGCACCGATAAGCTCTTATCATTGAGCTTATCAGCTACCCCATCAAAACTCGAAGCACCAGATCTATATCCCAAGATACCAAATCAATCTAGATACTGGCAAGGCACTGTGGTCATATCTCAACCACCATTAGCCTGTTCAAGCTCGAAGTGATACGGCTAAACAGCTCTCGATCTGCTCTTTACACACGCCCTGGTCCGGCTTTTTAACGCCCAATACCCATTGAGCACTCGTTTATTTTTGGCCGGCACTTTTGCTCCAAACTCCCTCAACCTTAGCACCTATAATTCTACCAACACTCGCGCGATTTTATCGAACGAATATTGTCCTGGTTGCTCTCAACTAGCTCTATCTTGACGTGCTACCGTCCGCTTTGTACGCTCAATATTCAAGAAGTACTCGCCCATTTTCGGCTGCCATTTCTGCCCCAGTTTCCACCAAGCTTTGGCACTCCAATTCCAGACCGATTTTATCGAACGAACATTGTCCTTGTTGCCCTCAACTAGCTCTATCTGGAGGTGTCATCGAACGCTTTGTGCGCCCAATATTCAAGGAGTACTCGCCCATTTTCGGCCGCCACTTTTGCCCCCAATTCCCACCAACCTTTGCACCTCTACCTCATTCAGCACTGGTCCGATTTTATCGAATCGATATTGTCCGCACTCTATCTAGACGTGGTATCGTCCGCTGCGCACGGCAAATACTCGTTGAGTACTCTTTTGTTTTCGGCCGCCACTTTGGGTCACATACACCTCACCACCTGACTCATAACGTCTCCAATACTGGTCCGATACAATCGAGCCTATACTTTCCTGAGTCCCCCCGACGCCCTCTATCCGTTCGTGCAAACAACAACCATCTACGAAAGAAACTCGCCCTGTTATCATACTATTTTGGATCAGTTTGATACCCTGTGGTTTCACTGAGCCACTGGTCCCTGCAGTTGTCAGTTGGTGACAATCATTAAGGTGTTTTATAGTCAGTGAGGCATACCAAGCACGTTGCCTTTCCTGGTGAAGAATAACTCCTTACTTTTGCACACCATAGCAGTTTTCTCCAGTGTTTCTGCAGTTGAGGTTTGTTAAACAAGGACTGTAGGCTGAGGTTCAAAAACTACTGAGTTGTTTGAGAGGTGGATACTGGTTCCACTCTCTCATTCAAAGTTTCCTGCTTCTATTCAAAAAGCAGGGAGAGCTTTTTTCTCTGTGTTTGACTCCATCAGAAAAACAGAGACTCCTGACCCTGCCCAACTTCAACTCATGATTTGTTCTTGTTGTTTGCCTTGAATTGGTAAGGAGTTAAGTGACACTTCTGTGTGACAAGACTTGATACCCTCTCACTGCTACAACTGGTTTTTCAGATCTCCCTATTCCTGGTACTTGTATTTCTGTGGAGGAAAGATTTGATACTGCCCTGACACTCTTTTGTATTTCTTTTGTTATTTTGTTTTATGTTCTATGACTATAGCTTTAGTCATTCTTTTGTATTTTAGGTAAATCCTGCTGGTGAAGTCCAGCAGGTAGTCTTCATAGTCTCAGACTGCACAAGACTATAATGAATAATAATAATAATAATAATTCAGATCTCCCTGCAAAAGATCTGATAGTTTGGTGTTTCTCTTAAAAAATCACCAACAAGTTGGCTCTGTGGAGAGGTTTCTTGTTCACCCCCTTTGATATTTTGCACGTTTTCCTTTGCCATTAAGTCTCTGAATCAACCTTGTGGAAACTGAGTGTCAGGAATAACTGACAGCTGGCACTCAAGAGTACCAAAAGATTCAGCTTTTTTCTGCAACTGGTTTATGACCAAAACTGGTGCATTTAGCTTGCCAATATCTCTTGAAAAGTTGGTACAGTTTTGTAGATTTCTGTCAAGGAAAAATCTACCTGCACCTCCCTCGAATCACCTTCTTGTATCCCCTATTTTCCCCTATATGTTCCTTGCCTCTTGACTTGTGTCTTGCTTATCACCATGGCAAATGCTTCTGTTGATGACTCTTTTAGAAATTCTGACCAGGAAATCTCTTCACTGAACTTGAGAGACATTCTCAAGATGCTTGGGAAAGAATTTCAGAAAGAACATCACATTCTGGTTCAGAAGGAGTTGAATGACTGTGTTTTGGGACTCCAGAAGATCCTGTCCTTTTACAGGAATAAAGACACCTCTTGCTTTGCCAATGACAAACTTATGTCACTGGAGAAAAGGTTGATGGACCTGGAAAAGAAATCTGAACAACACCCTGCATCCCCCACACCCATCTCCTCTAAGCCTAGTTACTCAGATGCAGTGAAAGTGAACATCACTTCAACACCTGGAAGACCGCCAAAGACCACCAACTCACAGCCAACTCCATTGCCTTCCGCCGCATCACCTCCTATGAAAACCTTTCGAGATAGCAGATTGATTGTGAAGACATCCCAGGAAGCCACTCAGAGAATCCATGACAAAGCTTTCCTTGTGAGAAACAGAATCAATGATGCATTCTCCACTGCAAATCTCACAAAGAAACCAGGGGTCTCTTGTGTCTGCAAGTCCTTCAAAGGGTATTCTGTGGTGCTGATGACAACAGAAGACTTCACAACAGAGTATCTGCAAAAACATAGCAAACTCTGGCAAGCTGCTCTTTCTGACATTATGGACTTTGATTTCAATCTAGACACCTCAAAGTTCCACAAAGATGAACACTGGGGCAGCTTTGTTGTGCATGGCATTCCCACTGAGATATTTAACATTGACAATGGACTTGAATTGCTGAGAGAAGAATATGAGACCTTTAATTCCCACTTGCTGAAGAGAGCTCCCCAATGGCTTTCATCTTCAGACAACAGAGCTATCAAAAAGCATGCTTCTGCTGTTTTCCATGTTGAGAACATCACCATTGCCAAAAGCTTTAAGGCAGTAAACATTGCTGAACAAGTCCTCAAGGTGGCCAAATATGAAAACAAGCAGAACAGATTCAAGTCCTCAGTTCAATGCTTCAACTGTCAGATTTTTGGACACACTTCTCTCAATTGCAAAAGAGAAGTAAAGTGTGGATTCTGTTCCCAGAAGCATTCCACCAACAAACACCAATGTGATACTTGCAACATGGTTGGAAGGTCTTGTGTGCACACAATCTTCAAGTATGCCAATTGCTTTGAAGCTCACCAAGCAAATAGCCCTGACTGCTGCTTTTCCCAGGGATACCAAGGGCACAAAGCCAAAACCCAGGAGAACAATCACTCTGCAAGTGACAAACAGCCAAGTCAACAGTTGACAAAGATTAACACTGCAAAAGCCCTTGCAAAAATAGATGCTCCATTGACCAAAGCAGTTGCTAAGAGACCTCATGAGTCAGACTCTGAAGATGAGATTCGAACAATCTCCAGCAACAAACCAAGAATTGAAGTACGAATCCCCAAACAATGTTTGAGAAACAAAAAATTGCCTCAATCAAAACTGACATTCCTTCAAAACAATGTGGGAAGAAAAGAAATACCAATGCAAACTTGTTTAGACATTGGATTTGCAAACAAAATTGATTACTTTCTCGTTCAAGAACCTTGGATGAGCTTAAACAACGACTTCACTATCTCCCACAACTCCTATTACTGTTTGCTTCCTGAAAACAGAGACTTGAGACCAAGAGTTGCTACCTTCGCCAGAAAAACTTCCAGGTCCCAAGCTTGCTTAAGGCCTCATATCTGCTCTAGTTCAGACCTGCTTGTTATATATATCAAAGACAAGCACAAACAGTTGAACACAATCCAGCTGTGCAACATCTATAATGAGAAGAGTCTTGTAGAAGGCAATAATGACTGGACTGTCCAAAGAGACTTGCTTGCTCTTTCAACATCAAAATCCTCTATCCTTGCAGGAGACTTTAATGCTCACCACCCTTGGTGGAACTCAGAAATCACCACTTCACTGAGAGCTGAGGACCTTGTGGAATGGTTAGAGACTGAAAACCTAGAATTGGTGAATGAAGTAGACAAGGAGACCTTTCACAGATCAAATGTTACCTCCAAATCTGTGATAGACTTGACCTTCTTCTCCCATGACTTGCTTCAGAAACCATTTGACTGGTGGATTGATGAGAATCTTCATTCAGGCTCTGACCACGAGATCATTCAGTTTAACATTCAGTTGGGATCTGAAGGCCTGGTCGGGAATCCGCTATATTCAAATCAGTACAACTTCCAGAAAGCTGATTGGAAAAAGGTAAACCAGGCATTGAATGACAACTTGGTTCAATCTCAATATCAATGGACTTCGATAGAAGACACCCCAGCAGAACTAGAGCTGGAGGCAGAAAAAGTTAAAGACCTAATTCTGGCTTCTATTGAAGATCATGTTCCCAAGAAACAAGTCATAGAAAGGTCCAAGCCATGGTGGAATCCTGATCTTAAGGTCCAATGTAAAGCAATGGCAAAGTCCTTTAGAGATTATAGACAAGGTTTTGTCGAACATGAAACCTTTCAGCAAGCAAGATCAGACTACTTTACTTCAATCAAGCAGGCAAAGTCCTCATGCTGGAACGATTTCCTAGCAAATGCCCAGGGAAAAGAGATCTTCAAAGCATACAAGTACACCAAAAGCAACAAGGTTGAAAGGACTCCAATCCTAGAGTTTGCTGACCCACTGAATGAGACTCAAGACAAAGCAATCTCCTTTGATGAGAAGTGTAATGCTTTCCTGAAGACTCTGTTTCGAGATCCACCACAATATCCACCAATTGACTGGATGTTACGGCTAGGTTGGCCTCAGCCACGAACTAGTCGCCTCCGGCGGATAACGTAGAGCTACGAGAGTATAGCTAATTAGCGAGTAGCTAACGGCTAGGTAAAAGTTATATAGACGATAGATAGAGACTAGATACGTAGGTAGATTATAACGAGAAGATAGATTCCAATATATTGCGATGATAGTAAAAACGAATCGCTTGCCCCCTAGTAAGTGGGCAAGGCGATGACCCCTATATAACTATGCGGTGGCAGACCATGATATCATCGGTAGGTCGTCACAAGGTCACCACGGGGTCGCCACTAGATGGCGGCGTGGTTCTGACACTGGAGTGAATACAATCAAAGCCCAGCTTGGGAATGGCCTGACTTGGAAGAAAGTGAAATCAAGAACTCTATCTTCTCAGGTTCCAAATCCAGTGCAGCTGGCCCAGATGGGATCCCCTTCCTGATCTTGCAAAAGGTCTACCCAGTACTCAGTCACAGGCTCTTCAGACTCTATCAAGCCATGTTCAACAAAGGATATCATCCAAAGAGTTAGAGGCAAGCTGTGAGTGTGATCTTGAAGAAACCAAATCGCAAAGCCACAATTCCCAAATCTTACAGAATCATCTCCTTGCTGAACTGCCTAGGCAAAGTTATTGAAAGAGTCATTGCTTCACGCTTCTCATACTTGGCTTCAACTACTGATCTGCTGTATTTTGATCAGTTTGGAGGCAAGAAGCAATGCTCTGCAATAGACGCTGCAATGAGCTTAGTGCATGACATTCAACTTGCAAAAGTGAGATTCAATGGTCTTTGCAGAAGTTATGCCTGCCGCCTCCTCAAGATGCCAAAGGAGCATGCAATCAGAACAAGAATCTCTTCCAGCTTCCTTCCCTATGACAATGGGATTGAACTTGATTGGAGAAGGTTTCTTGACTGGAATCAAAATGAAGAGAACATTGAACATGTTGAGCAAACTCCAAGTAGGAGAAAAAGACGAAACACAAAAAGGATAAAGAAATATCCAAGTCAACTATTCAAAGTTTGCTCTATGATTTCCAACTTGATTCCCACCTTGAAAACTGAGAAGGTGAAAGCAAAATGAAATGCACCTTGGTCTGAGAATCTTACAGACCTTGTGGACATCCAGATTGAAAATTCAGACAAAGCCAAAGCAAAACAGCATCATCAGACCAAAGTCAGCGAGTTGGATCATTCTGCTACCTTGGTTTTCTACTCTGATGGTTCAAAATCTGAGGATGAAACAGCTGGTGCAGGTGTTTACTGTTTACAGGAGGACAAAAGATACTCCTGGAAGCTGGGAAAGCACATGGAAGTCTTTGATGCAGAGTTGTTTGCCATTGAAAAAGCCTTCAAACTTGCAAGCTCCATTCCACACACTGGTACAATCTCTGACATTTGGGTGTTCTCTGACAGTCAAGCTGCCATTCAGAGACTTTGTGGTCGAAACTTGAATGCTGGTCTATATTACATTGAGTCTCTCAGAAAGATTGTGAAACGGCTGAAGACATTCAACATTCAGACACATCTTCATTGGGTTCCTGCACACTTGAATATCCATGGAAATGAAGAAGCTGACAAAGCTGCAAAGAGGGCCACTGAATTGAAGCAAACATACCCTGAGAAGTATGTTTCTCTCTCCTACATCAAGAGAAGAATCAAGGAACAGGCTTTGATTGAGTGGTGTGATGACCTTGTGGATAGAGCAAGTCAACAGAACCACTACTCCCAGTTTGAGTCAAAGCCCAAATGGAAGGCTTCCCAGTTGAATATTCCCAAAGGCATTTGGTCAACAATCATGCAGTTGAAATTGGGGCATGGCTACTTTGGTTCCTACTTAGTGAGGCTCCCTGACCATGCTTCAGACACTTGCAGAAGTTGCAGATGCAAGGAGACACCCAAGCATTTGCTTTTAGATTGTCAGGTTTGGCAAAAACAACGACAGAGGTGTCAACAAGAACTTGAGATTCCCCAACTTTTCTTGAAGTTTGTCTTTGAGACTGAGATAGGATTGAAGTGGTTGGTATTGTTTCTGAAGGAGACCGAGGTTGCCACTAGGAAGTGGCTCCTGCATGTGAGATGAAGGATGTATTTGAATTGAGATATTCCTGGTACTTGTATTTCTGTGGAGGAAAGATTTGATATTGCCCTGACACTCTTTTGTATTTCTTTTGTTATTTTGTTTTCCGTTCTATGACTATAGCTTTAGTCATTCTTTTGTATTTTAGGTAAATCCTGCTGGTGAAGTCCAGCAGGTAGTCTTCATAGTTTCAGACTGCACAAGACTATAATGAATAATAATAATAATAATAATATTAAATAATAACAACTCTCTGAGCGTTCCTATCTCCAGTCAATGGGAATTCTATATGTCATAGATGCAAAGCGTCAACTGGAAGTCAAAAAGAAAGCGGCAGTGGGCAAGTGGTGGAAGAATCAAAAGAAAAACGAGCGTAGAGACCAAGCTGTGCTGGGTTTGATTCCGGCCGCTCCAGTACATGAAGCGGCCTTGGGTGCAGCCACACAAGGAAATCAGCTACCAAATTAGAAATATCGATTCTCTATACATCTAACTATTAGACCCGATAATTGAACAGCACTAAATGCTTCGTGGTGGTGGGTTATCCACGTTGAAATTCATTCAGGCGATATTTCTTATCATGGAACCGGGAATTTCATCGAACTAGGGGTCACCGCCAACGGGGGTGACCCTTGAACAGGCTGGAATGAAGGCTTGGCAAGGTCACGGGTAGATCCTCCGATGTTCGATCGGATCCTTCCTTTTTCCCTTCCGTAAGGTGGCGAGCTTACGGAGCTTACCGTACAGCGGCCGTCCGCTGCACGTTCTGACCGTCTGCCGAGGTCCGCTCCTGGCCAGCTCGCATACTCGACGACCTGACGTTTTCCCGGAAGAGACTCCTACGTTGGGGACCTGGGTTTTCATTCGAACTCGCCTATATAGATAGCATTTCCCTTTTGGGAAGGAGCCCCGCCTCATTGTGTTTTACTTTTTTGATACGTTTGTTGTGTTTGTTCTCGTCCAAGCACGAGTTTGCTAGTGCGCCGCGCCAAGACGCCAGTCTCTGTGGGGGATAGCACTGGCTTGGCACCAGATTAGGTCAGCGTCCTCGGGCTCTTTATTGTTCCGCACCGGACTCATCATAAAGGCGGTGCTTGCCACGTATCTTCATAGCTAGTCAATCAGATCACGTTGCAATGGTTCAACATTAATCCGCTCCGCCTCTGTAAAACTAAACCCTAGCATAACTCAACCCCGCCGTGGAGCGGAGCGGGACACAATTTTGCTGCAGAAATCATCGTGGCGGAACCATATCCCTCCTTTTACCATTACTTGTCTCGACTGCCTGCTGTGTCCGTGATGGCGTCTGATACTGAAGATGCCGATAACATGAGCCTTGGATCCGTCTTCCAAGAGCCAGAAGGATTCCTCCCGCCGCCCAAACCCCCCACATTCGCCGAGCACCGCATGCTATCTGGCCAAACGATAAAGTTGCGACTGGTCGGCGACCATCCGCTCTATGTAAGTACTATAGAAAAACAAACACATATCCCTTCATCACCGAAAAAGCCCTCAGCGTTTTCTTTGGGCTAACAGCTTTACCTTTGAGAGGGCTATCTCCTCTGGAACGCAGGCAAGATCGTAGCTGACTACCTCGAAGAGCGCGCGGAGACATGGATACAGAACAAAACAATGCTCGAACTGGGCGCGGGCGCGGGCCTGCCGAGCTTGGTGTGTGCTCTCAAAAGCGCGAAGACCGTTGTGGTCACGGATTATCCGGACCCGGAGCTCGTGGAGAATATGCGCATCAATGCGGCTGCGTGCAAGGAAATGATGCCTTCAAGCTCGGGAACTACAACGTCGCTGTACGCAGAGGGATATCAATGGGGCGCGGACCCGGGTGTTGTGTTGAACCATTTGGATAATCCGTGCGACGGGTTCGATGTGCTGATCCTTGCGGACGTGATATATAATCACCCGCAGCATCATAATTTGATTGCCAGCGTGCAAAAGACGTTGAAGCGGTCGAGGGATGCAGTGGCATTTGTGGTGTTTACGCCATATCAGCCCTGGCTGTTGGATAAGATCGCTGCTTTTTTCCCCAAAGCTGAGGAGGCCGGGTTCCAGGTGACGAAGTTGTTTGAAAAGATGTTGGACAGAGTTTTATTTCAGGATGACCCCGGGGTAATTGCTTCTTTTCACGTCTTGTTGATGATTTTGTATTGACTGACTGGTTTTTAGGATGAGAAGCTCCGACGGACCTCGTTTGGATATGGATTGAGATGGAAAGAAGATAAGCTATAGAGATTGTGATCCCTTTGGTTATAGGATGGTATTCCATGAGATTCCTCCCACGCCCTAAATCGCGACATGTGCGCATGGCAGCGGGTGGCTAGCAAGACCTCGGATGCCTGTCAATATTTCACGGATGGGGACTGATTGCTGCAGCTTCGCTCCGCTGTCCGAAGCCTGAGACTAATCTGGTGGTCAAGTGGTGATGGTTCAACTTCTGTTGCTCGTCTCCCACAACATAGATCTCAAGCGGAGTGAAAGAGCAGTTTTCACCATTGGTTAAAGGAAATACGCTCTTCAACAAATAGCTCAAATCATGGGAGGGTCGGAAAAGTATATCAAGTGACAGAAAGCGAGTTCGACACGATATTTCGTGCGATATATGTAGATGCCCAACAATACCGGGCTCCAAATGTATCACTTCCACACAAGTTACCAGGAAATCAACAAGGAGATCCTCCATTTTAAGTAACGCGTAGAAACCGATTTAGCGACAAAGAGGAGATGTGTTCGATAGGCTGTAGCAAGAAGATGTACCATTTTCCTGAACTCCGATCCACCGGTATGGTGTGACTCTCCTTCAAAATCGTCTCCTGTCCTTTCGAATGTTCTGCCAGCTTCATTCGCATCTGTCATCAGGCCGTGAGGTTTGGCCCCTGAGCCTCAGCCTAGCACTGTCCTCACGGAGCAGGACGGTGAGTCCGGATTGCGGAGGCAATAAAGCATCGACATATTGAAGCAAGAATAATGCAAATTGAAAGTATGGCTTTCTTGTAGTACCATTTTCCGCCAATGTTCTTGTTCTCGGTTTGGATGTAGGAGAAAGAGTGACGAAGAGACGGCGTGACTCTAAAGGACAGCGGAGGTTTGGTGCCAAGCAATGTCTTTTGACCGTCTCAATTCCGCCCTCCGTTGCACACTCAACCCCGCCATCGCTGCAGCTTCACTAGAGTCACAATGCCAGTAAGTCTTTACTCCGGATAGCTTCTTTGCGATACTCTCTAATACCCCTTGCAGCTCATAATTCTCACCGGTTACCCGTGCTCCGGCCTTACCCACCGCGCGAGTCAGTTGTCAACCCAATTCGAAGCCCTTCAAAACGCCGTCTTCCCCCCATTATCAACCGCAGAATCAGAAGCGCAAGCCGAGACACAATCTCAAAAGGGTCGCTACAAAATTCATATTGTTACATCGCATGATGTGTCCCATCCAAGGACAGTGTACGACACTGCGCGTTCGGAGAAGGAGGCGCGTGCCGTTGTATACGGTCGAGTAAGGAGGTTGCTGGGAAAAGATAGCATCGTGATTGTGGATGGAATGAATTATATCAAAGGATGGAGATATCAGTTGTGGTGCGAGAGTAAGGCGGCGGCAACGACGTGCTGCGTGGTATGTTATACGCCCTTTGGTCTCAGAATGGGCGATGAAGCTGACAGATGCTGTATCAGGTCCATGTCGGAACGCCGGTCGATCAATGCATTCGCAATAACGAAGCGCGGCTACGACGACAAGAGAACGGAGAATCAACCTCACACGATCCAGAGGCAAACAACATCACAACTCCAGCATCAGAAGACCACGAAGAACCATACCCGTCCGAACTCCTACAAAACCTCATTTTTCGCTACGAAGAACCCTCCACAAATAGCCGCTGGGACAAACCGTTATTTACCGTCCCCTGGTCAGACTCTACGCCGCCCATAGAAGCGATCTGGACAGCCTTAGCCGGCCAAACGATATCCAATACAACAACAGGCCCTACATCCGATCTCACATCAACTTCAAACCCATCGCCTTCCCCCGGAAACACTCAATCCACCACAGTCCCCGACGCCGCCACCACCACCAGCACCACCGCCGCACCACACACCCGCCTCTCCCGTCCCAAAATCGTCCCCCACCAAGCAACCAAGCAACCCCCGACCACCGACCCCAGCGCCCTCTACGCCCTCGAAAAACGCACCTCCGAAATCATCACACACATCCGCACCTTCACCCAATCCCACCCAACCATCTCCTCCCTCGGCGTCGCCAGCACCCTGACCGACCCCAACGCACCCGGAATCTCCATCCCCATCCCCGACGTCTCCACGCCCGTGTTAATTCCCAGCATGGCGCTTGCTGCGTCGCCGACGGAGGAGCTTGCCGGTGCGGGCGGGGTGTTGGCGCTGCCGCGGTTGCAGAGGTTGAGGAGGCAGTGGGTAGGGATGAACAGGGCGTATTTGGGCCAGGGGCATGGGAAGGGGCAAGGGATGGTGGGTGCGGAGCAGGTGGGGGAGGCGTTTGTGAGGTTTTTGAATGGGGAGTTTGAAGAGTAGAGTAGAGTAGAAAAAAGGAATGTAGCAAGCTATAAACGGGGAGAGATGAGTGGACTTTTAGCGTTTCGTGAAATAGCATTGCTTGGATCGGAAAAGTCCAGGACAAGATAACTACTGGATGGAGTGATTCAATTTTGAAAGACATTCTGCTGTCAGTTTCGGTATGCACTCGAGATCCATTTGATATTCAACATGCAGACATCAGTCATATCTCATAGCTCATCATAGCTCATCTCATGCGAATATATGCAGCAAGAAACCATAAAAAGCAAAATACAAATCGTTTTCACCATACATAGTAGTTAAAAGATTCTGTGGTCAAACCTCACAGCGAAGAGAGTCCCTGTTCTAATGAATATAGCCCGCCATCCCCGGGCGTTGTAGGCTGGAATATCCCTCAATGCCATACCCGCCCGATTTCCCATCCGATAAACAGGAAAAAAAAAGAATAAAAAGAGAAGAATGCCACATCCATCCATACATGATAAATCGAATACATCCTCACCAGACACGAGGGCGACACATACACACACACACACACATACCCCAAGACATACATGTTTGGCTGCTGACAAAATTCCTAGCTTTTTCAAAGAATTCCCAATGCATGAAGAAGTGATAAAACAAGAATCGAGAAACAAAAATGGCACGCAACAACGCGCACAAGATAAGAAAACATGGAGAAAAAGGGGATTCGTATCGTCATAATCCTGTTTTGAAAAGTCCTTGCCGTATCCATAGGCAGGAAAGTAGAAAAAGTAACTCGGGGCCTGATATCCACGCTTGTTGAAGAACAAAACAATTTTTACCCGCTGTAATCCCATCGGATGATCGGTCTGGTGGTCTGGGGGAGGAGTCTTTAAAAGGACATCCCAGAAGAAAAGAAAATTGGCAGAGAAGAAAAGAGAAAATAGCCGCCGTAATCATCATACAAAAAGCAATAGTGGAAAAAAAGGAGAAGAGAACCAAAGGAATTGGCCAGCGGTCGCGCACAGACGCAGTTCTATGAGGAGGACCCTCTCTTTGTCGCAAGCTGGCTCGCCTTGATATATCGATAGTTCAACGCATGCGTGTGCAACTCCTGCAAGCGTGCATTGATCCGCTCATGCATCGCCGGGTCTTGCGGGTTGATATTGCCCAAATCCGTCTTGATCTCCGACAGGCAGTCGTAGTAGCTCTTCTCCGCGTTCTGGAGTTGCTGATCCGTGTGGGCCTGTGCAGCCTTGATGGACGCTTGCGACTGAGATTGGGCCTGGCTCGCGCGTGCACGTTTGATGGTCTGCGTGCCGGACACGACGCTCTTGCGCTTGCGGATTGTGCCATCGCGCTTCTTGCTGCTGGCGTTGCTAGTAGATGCGGAGGCGGGAGATTTGCTAGTGGTGATGGGTGAGCCTTCGGGTGAGCTGGCCTTCTCGGAGCAGGTGTAGTCGTGGACGCGGCGCATGTGGTCGTGGAGGTTCCAGCGGCGAGGGAAGCCATTGCCGGGAATGGACCTGTCGCAG
This sequence comes from Chrysosporium keratinophilum, assembly GCA_029850275.1. Classification (NCBI taxonomy): domain Eukaryota; kingdom Fungi; phylum Ascomycota; class Eurotiomycetes; order Onygenales; family Onygenaceae; genus Chrysosporium; species Chrysosporium keratinophilum. Next base: position 1,797,467 of record JARBIX010000006.1, read on the forward strand.
GAGGGGAAGCGGCAGAGATGTGGGTTCTCGCCGTGGCCGTGCATGCCGTGAGCTTCTCGCTCGTGGCGGAAGAGGCATGCGTTGGAGGAGAAGTGAGCGTCCACGCATTGGGGGATCTTGCAGCGGTATGGCTTCAAGTGCGAATCCAGGTATTTGCTAGGGCAATGTTAGGCCTACTTCTATAAATCATTTCCAGACAAATAGGAATACTCACTGATAAGTGCACTTTTGAGTAGTAGGGGTGTGCTTGCAAGGGTTTTCTCCCGAGGAGTGTGGGCAGTGATACTTTCCGTCGCTTCGAGTCGGAAGTGAATAAAAGGCGTGATCACGAGGATTTTTACCTTCCGAGGAATCCTTTGGCTTCTGGCCAAGGGTTTGTTGCATGGAAAATAGCTCAGATTCCTTCTCCGATGGGCGGGTGATGGCGGCAGAAAGTAACGGTCTGTGGGCCTGCTTTTGTGCGCGGATTGTCCTGTTTAACAATATCAAGTCTTAGCATTGGTTGTCAAGTTTACAGGTAAAAGGCGCTGCATAAAAATTGAGAAGTGTATAGACTTACCGATTGGGATCCTGCTCGGCGAGAGGAGGCGTGAGAGGATAGAAGGGTTCGCCAATGCTGAAGTTTTGAGTGGAGAGGGAGGATGTATCGGAGAAATCAACAAAAGCGGATTCGTCTTGGCGAGAGAATGTGTATGATTGAGCATTCGACAGATCCTGGTTGGCGTCTGTGAGCGGGGGAGTCATAGGAAGTCTGTTGATGTGATTCGGAGTGGCACTGAGGGTCATGTTGGATGCTGGGTTCATGTCGCCAGACATGGGATCCCACGCAACCTGTCGAAAGGCTTCGGATTTAACCATGGGCTGAGAGGCCATATTCAATCCCGCGGGCTTTACATCGTTCATCCCGGCTGTGTGGTGCATCAAATCATTCTCATACGAGAAATTCAGAGTGGTGAAGTTCTGGAATCCTTGTGGGTTGCTAAAACATAACTGTGGGCTGCCGTCCTGATGGTCTGAGAGGCCGGGAATATGGCCGAGTTCAGAGAGAGATTGGTCCATGGTTCCATCGGCTTTGGGAAACAACGGCGGAGAACATGAAGAAAAAGGAAGCATCTGGGTATCTGAGATATCATAATCGCCAGCCTGGATTGATCTGGTGTCAAAGGATTCTTCCGTGGCCTCACTGGTGGAGCTAATATCGGAGCTCAACAAGACAGCATCATTAAAGGCCCAGTGGCTCAAATCATTAAAGCCGTTCTGGCCGTGGAATGTTGGTGACAATGAAAAGGTATCTTGGGCGTATTCATCATCCGGAATTGTCCTGGAAATATCCATAAAGTCGTGGCTTGAGGTGTTATGTCTTGAAGGGAGTTGAGATTTTGTTGTCTTCGAGTTGGACTTGGGTATAGACAGCCTCAAGGGGCCGGTCTTTGTCTTTGAAGTCATTTTCACGAAGAGTTTGTGCGACGAAACGCCAGCGCAAGTGAACTGCAAACACACACGTTAGTATCGATATTGCCTCAAAGTTCTCGAAATACTCGAACGAATAGAAAAATAGATAAGAAACAATAGAAAAGTCGCGAGTCCAAGAGTTTCCTATTATACTAATGTCAGCTGCAACGCTCTCAAGATGATTCACGGCGGTATTGCTACGAACCAGGAAAGCAGGTAGTGTGACTACTCAGCCATGCAAGTTCGACTTTTCGTGCGATCAAACTGCAGGCCCACATTCCCGTCATCCAGGCAGAGTCAATCCTAGGTGAAGCAACGCAAGGTCCAATCGAGCTAATCCGGTTGAGGTTTGTATATATACCAGGGAATAACGGAATTGTCGCAGGTATCCATCACACAGAAACAGCAAACGAGCAAAGCAAACAAATCGAGGCAAAGGCAAACATATCTTCCTTGGAATCGGCGGCGAAGGCACTGTTCTGTCAACCAGGCATACGCAGGAGTGCATCGATGACCCACATAAAAGTCAACGAGCAGAGTTGTCTGAAATATCCATTCTCTGGGCTGGAGAAAAAGGCTGTGGTATCTGTCTGGGTTGTAAGGAAACCATCCATGGTGAACAAGTATCTGCAGGAAATGTTGACGGGGATTGCTGTATGAGACAGTGTTTATCGACAAAAGGGACTGCTCGTTAATTGTGTATCATTCGTGAAGAGGCCACGGCTGGTCACAGGCGAGTTCACAGGTCCATAGGCACTTCGGACAAATCCCAGGCTTGGTGTCAAAGAAGGAGCATCATCATTATCATCATTGATCCAACGGACAACCCAGGCTTGGGTCGAGAAGTTCATCATCCAACGGAGAATGCAGCATTATGCACTCAAGTCAAGCCGGCCACACCACGCGGATCGCGGGGAGGCGGTCGTGACGATGGCTAAAAAGCCTCCATCAAGTGTGTGTGTAAAGTCTGAGCAACGAGATCCAGGAATAGCGGCGTCCATTTGGGCTGTCCTTGGGTCGAGCGAAATCCAGACACAACGAACTGAAAGCAGCTAACAAACTGAAATACACATTCTTGAGGCATACATGACTGTAAAGCAATATCGATTTAAATTCAAAGGGGGCAGTGGCATGAACAAGAAGAAATGGGATCTACCTGATGTTTCTGAAGAGCAAAGGCGGCTATTGAGCTGGAGCAAAAGGGCTGAAGATCCTTGGGCCTGGCAACTGGGCTGGTTTGTTTTCTGAAGCAAATACAAGCAAAAAAAGAACCTGTGGACTGGAATCCAGGATTGGACTGAAGCTGGTTTGAGAGTAGCAAGTTGACGTCCAGGGAGCAGCGGGATTGCAGATATCAAAACGGTCCAGGTAAAAAAGTAACGTTGGATTGCAGGCAGAGTGAGAGAAGAAGAGCTGATCGAATAAGAGAGCTTTGGGACGCAATGGCAGTGAAGCTCGAGCGAGGATTTGATGGGAAGTTCTGTCTGGAGAGAAGAAGAGGAAGAAGAGAGGAAGAGAGAGAGCCCAGCAGCGAAAAGGGGATTTGCCCAGGCTTTAACTGCGGGTGAGCGAGGGGAGCGGCCGCCAACTCACCAGCCAGCCTTGTCCCCGCCAATACACACGATGAAGCTGGGCGGGGCGTCGAGTCGCAGTCCATCACGGCATTTCATGCGCAATCCCTGCCGCCTAGCGAAGCGACGGCTGCTCCCTTGCTACTCATCGGGACGATACTCGCAGTGATTCGACGACGGGAGCTAGTGGGAGCGATTCTGGAGCAGCAAACACCCCCGTCTCCGTCATCGAGCAGCGCCATTTATCCACTGCTTGACGTGGCATCGCGACACGCCGCAAATGGCCTGTGTTTCCGAGAAATGACCACCAGTCGTGCTTCACAGAGCCTGTGCATCCTGCAGCGGTGAGAGGAGGGCGCATTTGATTCGGTCCCAGCAACCCCGAGAATGTGATCATGACCAAGGGACTCTGCATTGACTGATCTTGTCACAGCCTAGACCTACATTCATACACAGCGACGAGTGATGAAGGGCACCATGCCCTCTGCCTCCACACGCTCGTCTTCGAATGACGCCCTGAAACAGTGAAGATGTGATTCAGACGGGGGGGGGGGGGGGGGGGGGGGGGGAGGGAGGGCATGGCACGATGTTTCTACAGAATTCTCCGTGCACCACTTCAGAGGTGGTGTGGTGATCTCCTTTGTCAGTCGGATGAGAATGGACAGAGTTACAGTTGTACGATTGGTCTTGCGGGCACGTTGGGCAGCAATGCAGCAAGCTAGTCCGATTTTACAAATCAAAGCCGTCGTCACACCTGTCAGAGCACGGCGCCAACCGGAGATGAAACATATTCCCGCATCCTGGCCTGCAATCTGGATCCCGTCATCTGTCAGCTTCTGGAAAATTTCAAAAGATCGGAGGTGACGGAAGAGTCAGGATAATCCATGGGGGATTTAACAATCAGAAAAGATGAAAGATGATGGTAGGTTGTCGTTCAGCAGTCCGAAGACCTTCAGTTGAACTATGCTTATGAATGGGGTTCATCATAGAAAAAGAGTCCATGGGGTGTTGGCTGTGAAATGGGTTCTCGCGTACCTTTGCTGTGTTTTGCGGGCGCTGCACCTAAGCCTTGCTGAGTGAGCAAAGGCTCGCTTTCGTCATCTTCAGGGTTGATGCAGTGGCCAGCACTGACGATGAACACACTTGCTATCCATATTCGACATCATGATGGTCTCTGAACAAAGAGACGAACGGTTGTTGAAGTGAAGATTGTGAGAAGAAAACAGAAGCAAGAAAAGTTTTCGGTTTTTGAGCCGGAGACTATTTGTGCGCTGACTAAGACAAGCCTAAAATAGCAAGCAGGATTCTGCGATCTTCAACCAATTTGCGGATATCATCAGAATCGACCAAATATCAAACAGTTCCAAATTCCCATAACCTCTTGAAAAATTTCATTAATTTCCGTTCCAAGTGTCTTTCCCTTCACTGCCTTTGTCCCGTTAACTTCTTATCAAGTTCGTCAATCAGAGCCTTCTTGAATGGCTCTGGGTTGTTGATTGCCTCTTCTGTTATGTTTACCTCCCGTTCCTTTGCCCAGTCGTGGACTATGCCAAAGTTGGCACATGCATGGGTTACTCGGAAGTCTGGCTCCACAGGCGTAAATGGTCCGTTGCGATCGAACGTGATGAGTGCCGTATCTGCCTTACACATCAGAACCTGTCGGATGATGTCTATACAGTGGTCTGCGAGGTCAACGTTAGCGGTTGTGCGTTGCTTGTGAATGCGACAGCGCTCGACTTACCAACATGGTCGATGACAGAGACCGAGTGGCCGGCGTCTGTGAGCTTATAATAATCATTATGGACGTATTGACGGACTTTGTCCTGTCGTTTCATACATTAGCTACTGAGAAGTGTAGCTGGGTTTATCTTCCTTTCTTACCAGGCAATGGAGCTGATGAAAGACAGCGAGTTTGGCAAGGTAAAACCCTGGCAGGGAAGGAACCTCGACGCTTGACTTTTGTATCTTCTGCAGCTCAGCAGAGGTGACAACCAACGGTTCAACTGGCCATGTCAGTGCGTTATGATCTTGGTCTCTTATTTGCGAAGTGTCTATTCAAACATACCATTATAAAGCTTGCTCCAGACGTTGTCAAGGCCAGGACTTGGCTTGCCCTTATAAATGTTTCTGGAGTCGATATTTCCATCAAACTCCACTGCCTGGAACCTTTCGATGGCTCGCGCCGGCGCTGATCAAAATGTTAGCTCTGCTTTGCGATGACCTCCCGTTCGTTTTTAGCTTTGAGACAACTCACAATAGACGCGATCCGGGAAATTTTCGCTTGATTCTGTTCTGCAACCAGCGATGGATCCCCAGTTGAAGCTATCCGTTGGGACTGAGACGAAGATATAAAGTGGTATCAGAATCACACCAGCTAAACAAGTGACCACGCATAACATGCGTAAAGTTTCTCGCGATTCGGAGCGTTCTCGTCCCATTTTTTCTGATGATATTGATTCGGCAAAGTGCTGTTTTCGCAAACTGTAAGTACACCACAACGGCGAGGGTATTCTGTGTTATCCAGAAACAACGCTGGCGGGACCGACGATGGAGCTCTTATACGTTATTATCGCATCATTTGCTCATCCCATTTCTGGACTCGTCGCCTCGTCATCACTCGATGAGTCAGTTGCATACTTGGGTGTGATGGTCTCGCACCCATGGTTTCTCGCAGGCACCCGGGGTGCTACTAGGGCATAGAAGGGGGTAAAGTTCAACCCATCAGATACTGAAACCGACATTTGTTAACTGTAGTGATGAATACACTGACCGTGGAACTCGCACTCTATCCAACAAATGACCCGTTCTTTGGTTAGATGGCCTTTGACTCATCCGTTGGAATTACCAAAGGCGCATACGTTGACATGATGATGACGGTGCCCTCGCGGGTATAAATATCTCTCTGATTCCCGCAACTTGTTCCTCTTTTTTTTCCCTTCTTTTCATTATCTTCAAACATTTACCTGCATCGTTTTTCGACTCACTTCGCACTCAAGCCCTAACCATTCTGCACTTGAACCCGCTTTCAACTCATCATCGTTCGAATACATCTCCATCTTCCAACAACAAAGTCTGTCAAGATGCCTGTTCTCTCCAAACTTGCCCTCGCTGGCATTATTGCCTTCCGCATCATCTCCTCCGTTGGAGCTGTTCCCGTCGCGGTCGGAGCACCATGTTAGTAGCGTTCGACTATAGACATCCTTCTTGACATCTACTAATCATAACGATTAGCCGGCATTCCATCCCATGTGGATATTGAATGCGTCTCTGGTCAGTGCTCTGAGAAAGACATGGCTGTCCTTGGTCAAGTTCTCGACATGATCCAAAAGGAACCGAAGGCCACCAAGAACTGGAACATCACTTCCTCCATCAGCGTTATCGAGGACGAAAATGCCGCTGCCGCAGTCAAGCGCGATGGCTTCGAAAAGCGTGTTCGATCTGCCAAACCCTCGAACAACAAGCACGGCATCACCCTGACCCGCCGCCAGGACGCTACTGAAGCCCACAACGATCTTGCCGGCCTCGATCTCGGCAAAATCCAACACTGTGCGGCTAACGACTGCTCCAGCGAAGAACTTGCTGCCATCCGAGACCAGCTTGAAGTCGCCACCATTCCTGCTTGGCTTTGGCCCATCATCGGCGGCATCTCCAAGCTCAAGTTCAGCTACGGTCTTGATATCGAAGTTTAATCCGTCATCGAAGTAAATTCGTTCACGGAAGTTGAGATGGTTGTTTGATTTGATTAACGGTTTTGTATTGGTGTAGGAGAGTACGGACATGAGAGTGTACAGACTTAATGTGGTGGCTTTGGATTTTTCTTTCTTTGATTGTATGTAGTACAGAGTATAATACCATCTCAACTCTTCATGGATCTAGTTACTCTTCAATAGTATCATTTGCATCAGGTGTTTCCCACTTGGAGTAATAATGATGACGCTGAAGTTGATGCCTCAGTGCCGTTCCTGGAAGTCAAGTGACCTGGGGTCGCCGTATTCGGAAAGTCCAGGACCTCCCGGCATCAAACCATGGGACGTCGTCCTCTCAACGTCATATTGAAGTATCCCCATCATCAACAATCAAAACAGTACAGCAGTTGACTCACAATAGCCTTCCCCATGAACTGGACAGGTGGTAGATTGTTCCGGCACTCCTTCAAAAACAAGAGCACTCGCAAGGCCCGCGAGAAACTACATTTCGCAAAGGCACGGAGGTCAGTCAACAAGAGCCAGAGAGAAACTTTATCGCCCTTCAGAGTGCCAGGACCCGGTCCAGCAGCTGCTGCGCTCAACGGTCAAGCTTTATCTGGGCACGGTAGGCATGGAGGCGAGCGAGCTGGAAATGACCACGCGAGTTCATACTGGGAGAAACGCGGTTGCCTAAGGGGCTCGACAAAAAGGTCAGGGGAATACTAGTCACCTCTCAGCAGTTTGGTTCAGTTTTTTGACTCCAAAAATAGTAATGCCAGGCCCACGGAACCGGCCCTATCCGGGCCCGTTGGATGTCAGACCGAGAACTTAGAAGACATACGCCGAAAGCTCCTGCAAAGAAACGACTGGGCAAATCTCTCCACATCCCACCCCCTCAACGTCCATTTCACCACGGAAGAAGAGCGATACAACTACGGCAGAAGACGACCGTTGACGAAAGCAGACCAAGAACGGCTGGCCGCGCCAGAGAAGCGACGGGCTCCGATAGTTCAGGGTCGGGAGTGGTCATCAAAGAGGCAAAGGAAGAGGCGTGAAGCGGGGGATGACGCTTCTACTCTGCCAAATATAGATGACATCAGTATCCGGATCAACGAGCAGAGGCTGTCATGGTTGCCTGCGCGGTTAAGAAGCGAAAGCCAGGTCGCCAGCCGGGTTTCGTCCGAGTCTATGCTTTTGGATCAAGAAGAGGAGGGCGAGGGTGAACGTGAAAGTGATCTGGCGGAGTCATCGTCAATCATCGCGAACCCAAGGAGTAGCGGAGGTACAGACGTTTTTAGGTACCCAGATGGTAATGATCTATTGACAGCGTGCGAAAGAATGAGATCTGAGATGGGAGAGGCGCCTGCGTATCCCAGTTCCGTTGAGCATTCCCAGCTGCCGGTACTAAATCGATGTGGCTCTTTTACCCGTCGAGGGCGCCAGACGAGATACAGACCACCAAGCCATAAAGCTGCCATGGTTTCTAGTGTCATACCATCTCCAGTAGAACTGCCTCCTGACACTCCGTCCTTGAGAAGCGAGGCACAGAACATGAGGCCCTGGAGAACTGAAAGGAGTTTCCTATTGAGTCAACAGGATATGCCAGAAAGAAGAGAACCGGAAAGTCCTGTTAAAGAGAAAGTACCGCCAGTCCCAGTGGAAACACCGAGACGCATATTTTTCGGCCAGAAAGTCGAAGAAAGACCAAGGGATTTCCCTGACGAGGATGAAATATGGAAGCGCTTAATTTTCAAGCCACGGAGAGATGACTTCAAAGAGGGCGACAAGACGAGGCTCTGCCCATTCAAAAGACAAGAAACAGCGGGCTTCAAGGATACGAGTAGTATTCACGAGGTCGACGAATCGAACCATATCGTCAGTCTCGCTGACAACATGAATTCACCGACAAACAGCGAAACATTCCAGACTGCTGCGAATACCTCACTCAACTGGGCCGCCTCTCCTGCAAAAGACGATGTAGATCGTTCTGAAACAGATTTCTTGTCCCAGTACAGCCCAATGGAAGGCTACATTTATGAATTTCTGAGTGATATCTCGATGCACAATAACGCCACGAGGTCGAACCTGTCGGCTCAACTATCGTCGCCAGAGGCAACATTCCAAAGAATGCGGAATTTTCAGATTCTGGAACCAGTTGAGGAGACGCCTTGCATTGATCCTGGGTGAATGACCCCGCGGTATCACCAAGCCGAGTCGTCTCCCGATCCTTTGTCTTTGGTCGTGAATGGTTCTGCAAGTGCGCCATCATTTATTTCCAGTAATATCCATGTGATGAGATATTAGAGATGGATAGTTGAAGAAAGGTGTGTGGTCCTGCATGGGTGCTCATTTATCGCTAAAGGCATGTATAAAAGCTTTTTGTAACTATACGAACCTCCTTGAAACATGTATTTGAACGGGAGCCCCAAGCTGCTTTTGAAGTTTTTTAGTTAACTCCCTAGCTAGCATCATAATGACATGAATCTTTGAGTGTTTCTCTCAACTTTTTTCGCGCGCTGAAAGTGAAGGTCAGTAAGTAGTCCCACCCACTGCTGTGCTCTCATTGGGCCAAATCAAAAAAGGGGCAATCTTATCTTATCTTATCTTATCCATCCGTCTCTAGTCGCACTGATTACATAACCGATCACTTCATTGCCAGGCAACCTCATTTCCATCATCCATTTGATTGACAACAATCTGCGAGCGTCCATTCATCCATATTCCCGATTGATATCATTATTTCATCAGTGCCCACAATGAAAAGCAGGATACTGCAATGTACTCTCCTCCTCTCCCCCCTCCTCTCATCAGCCCTTTCCCCCCCAGATACCCTCGAACTCGCACCTCTTCCACTCGTCATCTGGCACGGTCTCGGCGATGACTTCTCCCGCGAAGGCATGAAACAGCTTTCGCAGCTCGCCGAAGAAATCAATCCAGGCACATACGTCCATCTCATCCGTCTAGGTGACACACCGGACGCCGACCGCCAAGCCTCATTCATGGGCAACGTCACCAGCCAACTCGAGACTGTCTGCGAGCAGCTTGCGTCCGATCCGATTCTGCGCACGGCGCCTGCTATCAATGCGCTGGGTTTCTCGCAAGGGGGTCAGTTCTTGCGCGGATACATCGAGCGGTGCAATGACCCGCCTGTGCGGAACCTAGTCACGTTTGGGAGTCAGCATAATGGGATTGCCAAATTCCAAGCGTGTGCGTCGCGCGGGGACTGGCTGTGCCGTGGTGCCGAGGTGCTGTTGAGGTTTGGAGCGTGGTCGGATATGGCGCAGTCGCGGTTCGTTCCGGCGCAGTACTTTCGTGATCCGGAGGAGCTGGAGCAGTATCTCGAGCATAGCAATTTCCTGGCGGATATCAACAATGAGCGGGAACTGAAGAATGTGGAGTACAGGAAGAATTTGATGTCGCTGAATAAATTCGTCATGTATATATTCAGGGATGACAAGTTGGTGGTGCCGAAGGAGACTGCTCATTTTGCTGATGTCAATCAGACGACGGGAGACGTTACGCCACTACAAGACAGGCAGATTTACAAAGAAGACTGGCTGGGGTTGAGGGCTATGGATGAAGCGGGGAAGCTGGAGTTTCTCACCATCCCTGGAGAGCACATGGAGCTGTCCGAGGATGGGTTGAGGAAGACCTTTGAACAGTATTTCGGGCCAGTCGAGGTCGATCTAACTTCAAAATCAGGACTTACACTGCAGGTACAGTGATTGAATGCGCTTTTCTCGGTTTCAGACCGGGTGCAAGAACTTAGGAGTCGGTTGGATTTTAATCATTCGAGACTTTTCATCTATTTCTGCTGGTACAGTTGTATTGTTAACATAATAGTACCCGATTAATGCACTATTTCCATGCTTCTTTTGGACTGTTAGGGGCGAACATGTTCTATCGGCGTGATTGCCATCTAATGAGTTACCGTGCACTCAAGGATCATGAGTAAGGTTCATTGTATCTGAGATTCACACAAAGTATTGCTGTTTGCTGGCAATGAACATTGCTAACAAATTTACTAATTTTCCCTTGTGGTTTCTGTCGCATTTCAAAAACTTGTCAGCTCACGCCCGAGGTGGTTAATACCAAAAGCCAGTGTTGACGTACCCCTCGCATCCAGAAAGTTCCGTCGTCCGTACTACATACAACGGATCGAGCCGGCTTTTGCCAGGAATTCTCACCGGTCGAGCCCCGGTTGAGACTCAACTTGTTAGAAATTCCGATACACACAAACTGGCCGATAAACCAGGCAAATAATCGCACAGCCAGACTCACATTTTCTCAAAATCTTTGCTTATCAATGCCTCCAAAACAACAAATTTGAATCCTGTGAGCACAAGTCTCCATTCAGATACCAAGGTACGGAGTACCAGCATCCTTCCTTCACTCATCGAGTGACAATGACTACTAGTAGTACTCACCACCCTCTAGCAAACCAATCGACTCAATTCCCCAAACATGGTCCGCCACAAAATCGACCAAGGCCGCATCAACATCGGCTTTGGCCATGACGAAGTTGTTGGCTATTTCATTAGTGTCTACGATACCCGTCTCGAAGTTGACGAGAATTCCAGCGAAGGGTCTAAAAAAATCGCGGAAGCCGTCGACATGACCGGGACAGGGTGCTACTTTAGCAAATATACCGGTCAGATGGGCCTCGGGGAGCGCGTGTCGTATGGGATGATGGTTCAGTTGTGGCGGCTGTATGAAGTAGGTGCGGTGGGGATGAAGTTGATTGAGGAGAGGAGACCGTCTATCTAGTAATTAACGATGGAGCTTTCTTGTCATCTGGGATGTAAGCAGGCGGGCTTCATCTACCTACGAGAAAGGGTTGGGTATCTTGTTGCTGCAACTCAATGGAGGGAGTGTGTTGCAGCTTTAATGTGGAAGAGGCGATAGCTAAGGTGATTTTGATCTTAATGGGTTTCTCATGAGATCAATTTCGATGGGTTATACAGTCCTGTACAGTACATGACCAGTTCCATCAATGAACGCAGCTCCAGAGCACCCAAAGGTAGATATCAAGAATACTGTGAGGCCATAGCGTAGCTAAATTTGCATAGACCTAAGGTATCCCTTATTGTGTCGGTAAAGACCCATGTCAGACGCCAGAATTGAATAGTATGTATGTACAGTACAACCATCTCAATAGACGCCGTTCAGGATTTGTCCGATATCCCTACCAAACTCCAGACCTCGCCGTTTACGTGCATAATCCATAAAAAGGCCCGCCTCACTTCAAACCCGACATATAGTCCAAGCATATATGTATGTTCTGTACATGGTACTTTCTTAGCGCCATGGACTCCCACCCTCCGAAGCCAGTGAACCAGACGACTTCCCAGCCTCAGAGCCATCGGAATCAGAATCAGAGCCCATATCGAATCCCACCACATTATCTTGTGGATGCGGTCCCTGCGGAGGCTCTAGGTGCTTTTCATACCGTCTTTGAAAGACACCATTTTGATCGATTGGCGAGAGTCGAAAATACAATGCTAGATAGACAATATCACACCCAAGCGTTAATCAGAGGGGACCAGTGCAGCTCACCCGCTGTGGCGGGAGGAGCAGATTAGGAGTTATGGCTCACCTGCAGCTAGCATCGCATAACTATCCGCATTATACTGTTTGAGATGATTGGGCAGATTGAGAGCATCTGAGCCGTACGCTTCTTCGACATTCCCCGGCAGTGTCCCTGGAACTGCGTATGTCATCAGTACTAAAGGAGATAGATGGTCGGTCCAATTCCGCACAGTATGAATTTGACAACAGAAAATAGAAAGAACGCAATGAAAAAGCAAAAAGAAAGCCCTGAAGGCGTGGTGATTTGCAGAAACTTACATTGGTTCTCATCCATTGCATGCAGAAATTCGTGCAAAATCGTCATGCTAAGAAAATCCTCCAGCTCCTCCAGGTCAAGGCCTTCCATGGGAAAGTTCCAATCTCGAAAGATTCCTACGATACCATGCGAATACGCCGCCTTGCCCGCATTGCAAAGCAAAACGACGGCCGGAGCGCTCACATGTGAAGTTTGATACGTGGTTGCGTAAACGTTGTTAATGCAGAGCTTTGCGCGTCCATCGCCCGACTCAAAGGGACTCATTTGGGGGAACTCAGGGTCTGTCCACAATCTTCGCTCCGGTATATATCTGAGATGATCGTCGTTGCATTTTATGATGGGTCCGTGATAGCCACTTGATCTGTAATCTTTGACCTCACCCTTGACTCTCGCCATGTGCCCTATGAACGCCGAACTCGGTTAGCACCAGGAGACATCAATGGATGTGATGTATGTACATTATGTATGTACAATACAAACAACAAGAAAGCTTGATAGTATAAGTCTTACTTTTAAAATTCTCGAGACCATCAGGATGGCCTATCAGGCTCTCCACGATTCCACCGACTGGTGGGTTCTGATCTACCCGAAAAACCGCGTGTTCTGCAAAGCGTAATGCTTCATCAGCAGCATGCATCAAAACATCGACCCAATGGCCGCAAGTTCCATCGATGGTGTAGCACACTACACCATTGGCAAGACTGAGGAGAATAAGACTGAGCGCGAGAAATTTAACAAACATATCAGACAGCTCCATATTAGCTGCAGCACTTCATCTGACGGTTTTTCTATCGTAAAGAGGGTCTGTGCTCGAAATAGGGGAAGTCAGAAGGGTAGGAGGTAGATAGATATAGCTCCCTGGAAACCTGCTTGGTGTTCAACCGTGCCCTGACGGTGTCGGGCTGGGGCTCACTCTGAGGTAGCCCGGGGGCCTGGGGCCGCTATGATTTTCTGCGTTGAAAGACCATTGAGCACCTGTTTCTACATAGAATATGTCATAAGACTCACCTATAAACAGAGCGGCAGTTGTCCTCCAATGGTGCACATGGAAACGGGAATTGAATCCGCTTCGGTACAAGGTAAACGTAGGCCATAGGCCTGTTTTTTTCATGACCTCTGGATCAATCCGCCGGAAGCTGAGCCGCCAAATTTCTTTCCTATTGTAGATATAACCCCTTACTCTAGGGGAAGTGAAATATGGGCCGGTAGACTGAGTTTCCAGTTTCCTGCCCTTGGTGTAGGGGAAATATACCACAACGGATAAGGCACAGAGCAGCGAGGTCATGTCGGTTGACTTAAGGCAGATATCACATCGGATATGCCGCATTTGCGGATTTGAGTATCAACATGAACCTAAGCAGGCGGAACTTTGAAATACGCAGCGGGAAGCAGGCTAACCAATACTAGACATCATCGCCTAGTACAGCGCCGAGGGAATAAAGAGTAGCGGAAGATGTCACCTTCGCCGCATCTTGGGATAATCCATCAAAAGAGCAAAGGCCGCGGTGGTCCAGATAAATTGCTTCCGATGTAAGTCAGCCGAACGTTGATAGAGTCCAAAATGCCAAGGCTAAGAAATAACTCCCAGAGTGCCAAATAGAACCACACATGGACATCCACGATTCAAATCAGGTATCTTCCATTTCGTTGTTCTGTCCTCTTGCGCGGGCATGTGTGCAGCCAAAGTGTATATGTGCGACAATCATCCGAAGTCATATGCCGCCATGCAGCTGCAGGCCATTCTTCTGGGAGAACTTGAAACAAACGGTGACGGGTCAGTAAATTAAAAGCCTAAACCGTTGTAAACGTGGTTGTACACAGCGTAGTTTGCTTCATATTAATTATTATAATGACCGAAACAGGAATAGTTTCCGCCCCGGGAACTGTGGCGCCGGGGCGGGGCTGAACAGGGGTGGAAATCCGGGGGGCCAACGATTACCAACAGTGAACACAGTCGCTCAATCCGGAAATTTGCCCGCTAAAACACATCGCACAAGCATCCGCTGCGTATGGGAAGCCAAAACGGGGGTCCATATGTACTTGATAGAAATATAGGCTGCCCAAAATCTGGCTGCTTGCGGGCCACAGCCACAAGGCCATTTTTCGGGATGTACTTACATATTTAACATTCAAGATCCGGCCATTTGAACAGTGTTCTTCGTTCTTTGCCGTCACGATAGTCTCTTTCAATATCTGACTCAAGAAACAGGTGTCTATCTTGTCAAAATGCGATTTTCGTGGGCCGCCATCGTCCTCCTTCAACAAGCGCTCTATCCATGTGACGCTAGCCCCCTTACACGATCGCAGCCAAGGAGCACAGAGTCGACAACGCCTGTTGTTGTAACTACCAGTAGCGATGGGACCACATGGAGTCAAACCTTCACGCCGACATGGTTGACAGGTTATGCGTCCTTCACTGGATCGATGACAGTCACTACAACCGATAGCGCTGGCAAAGCTGCGCTGGTCGCAGTTTTCGCTGGTGGTCTCGCATGGGTAGGCGTTGGGGTTGCAGAAGGCCCAAAGCCGGTGCCACCTCCGCCGACTCCACCGCCAGAGCCTCCAGAGCCGCCAAAGCCGGATCGCGACGGTCCAAAAACCGACATGCCGAAAGAGGCCACGGCGACCTCGACGACCGTGACATATAACACACGGCCAGCACAAACGCCGATTGTCGACAAGGTTAGAAAAAGGGATAAATCGAAGATCCACGGTCACATTTTCAAAGTCCCATATGAAGAGACAAATTGTGCCGAAGCATCATCACCTATTGTTGATCGGAACCGTGGCTTTGAGAAGATCAAAAAATTCTGCGACAAGTACAAAAACAAGAATGTCGATCATAATGGAATTAAAGAGTCTTTTGATATGGGGCGTGGGATCGTTCTTTCACTCTCGACCAAACTTAATCAAAAGTGCCCTGCAAAATTCGCAAATTCGCTCCGCCGCAGCGACTGTGGGTATCAACTCGAGACATGTTTAGATAATTGTGATCTGAAGACTTTGAAGAAACACGGCAGCATTCTCACGGACGGGTGCTTTGTTTGGAGTGCGCTCGCTGAAGAATACGAAGGCGACTTAGAATGCCAAAAGAAAAGAGGCGTTGATGGCGATTTAGGAGTGGAACGAGATAAAGTCACGGTAAGTTGGAGAATTTCTCCAAAGATTATAAAAGACGGCCCAGATTCTGACTTTGTCGGTAGGAGAGCATCAAGAGCTTTTGCGCGAAAAATGGAGAAAAGACCGTCAAACCGGGCGAGGTAATCAGCCAGTGGCATTATTACGATACCCGCAACGCCGCAGCTGAGCTTTCTATCAGGTACAACTCTAAAGACTGTTCGCCTGAGAATATCACCGAGTACGATATCGGCCAAGCTGCATGTGAACGTTTCCTCGGGAAAGCGGTTGACGGATGCGATACGGATACGCGTGAAGCCAAATATGGTGGCGACGTCATCGACCACTGCGGAGTGTTTAGCATCAAGACCAAAATCGTCGAACATACCTGGTGCGGAGAAACGTCGTTTCTACCGAAAACTGTAAGCATGTCTCGCGAAGATGCGATAGTAGCGATCGAAGAATACTGCGCAAAGGAGATAGAAGTTGACCCCGACTACAAGTATGACGGGGGTTTCCACCAAGACAGACAAGATGGTAGTGGAATAAGTGCCATATCCATTGGGAGCATAGGCGTAAGAATGAAAGCCGCATTCCTAGAAAAGGAGGACCAGGAAAGGATGGGCTGTCCAGCAGCGAAAAGGTTCAAAATGCAGAAAGAGGAGTGTAAAAGGAAGCTCCTGACTATTATCGACAGCTGTAAGTTTTCCAGAGCATTGTCACTGCTGTCGGATACTGATTCGGTTTGCAGGTGATACAGATACCACCGCGAAGAAATTTGGGGGAGTCCTGAACGACAAGACGTCTCATGGTTGCGTTTGGTGGGAGATTGTGGCCAACTCCGCTACTGATAGAAGATAAAAAGGAGCACATTCAGACATGAGTCCGAGAATGATTTTGGGTGAACAGGCAGATAGCATATCGGCGTGCAAGATGAAGTTGGCTTGTCATGCTTGATTCCTTGATGGATTGTCGTGATGTCGTTGGCGTTGAAGCGTGAGGAGTTTAGGAGGTCAGGGGTATATTTTCAAAAATGAAATAATTAAATGATCTAGCAATAATCCTAGCTAAGTTGTTACGTAATCCAGCTAGCCCTGCACGTGACCAGCCTATCGCCTTATCCCTTCGTCCGGCACCAAGTGCCACGGATAGAGTTTTACGTTTGCGTATTGTAAAAGATGACTAAGCGTCACAATTGCGGCATATTATTCGTTCAATCTTGATGGGGTCGTCTTAGTGTAATTTAAACATAGAGTTGCTAGCTCCGGATCCTATTCTTGGCGGACCAATCAAAAGTGCCGGCTCTCAACCTCACCTCTCAGATCTATATATCCCGAGCTGGCTCCTGCTGCTGCACATGGTACTCTTTCCAGCAGTTTCCCTTCAAACACAGAGGAACCCTGCATGTTCCACACTCGAAACTGGTTCGTGCTAGCCACTGCTTGCCTGTAGAGGTGTCCGGTCCCGTTTTCCGCTTGTATTTGCACCAAGAACAGGTTATTATTTTGTCTAGTTTGCTCTTTGTGTGAGGGATATTGCGGTTAAATCGCTCTGGGGAGAGCAGATTAGCGGCCGCCCTATCTCGTTTGAGCTCCTCTGCGTAGCTGAAGAGACGAATATACAGCTGCTCTCGAAATTTAAGCTGAGATAGCCGAGGCAATCCCTCATGAGTCTTTTGGTTGATAGAGTATATCCTGAAAGCGTTAACGATTGCTGCGTCAATGAACCAGAAGAACAGAGGTAACCAGTTGCGTCTGGAGCACATGTGCGTCTCATAGGAGGACCGGAACTGGTTTGCCAAGTCAACTGTACCCATTTGATGATTGTAGTCATTTATGAGCTCAGGAATTGATAGAACCCGGGAGAGTTAGGTCAGGGTGCTTCCAAAGGTCCACTATACTGAACTGTTTACTGCTCCACATGTATGAATAGATGTATCTGTGCTCTGCCAATGCGAATATCTTGTAGCCCTGCGATATGGGCTTGCTGGGCATCTTGTACGTATGTCTGGACCTCCCAAAAAACCGCACCATGACTTCATCAATAGCCACATCTGTTCCTGGGACATACACAGCTTCAGAGGCGTTTCGGAAGCTAGAAGCGAGCGGTTCTGTCAGAACCACGCCGCCATCTAGTGGCGACCCCGTGGCGACCCTGTGGCGACCTACCGATGATATCATGGTCCGCCACCGCATAGTTATATAGGGGTCATCGCCTTGCCCACTTACTAGGGGGCAAGCGATTCGTTTACTATCATCGCAATATATTGGAATCTATCTTCTCGTTATAATCTACCTACGTATCTAGTCTCTATCTATCGTCCATATAACCTCTACCTAGCCGTTAGCTACCCGCTAGTTATCTATACTCTCGTAGCTCTACGTTATCCGCCGGAGGCGACTAGTTCATGGCTGAGGCCAACCTAGCCGTAACAGTTTCGAATCGCTTCTCATCTGAGCTGAAGAGAGTATGCCGACGAATCTTTTTCACCCGCGAGTCCCCGGCGAGTTCGCCGCCAACTGCTGGAACCGTCAGAGGGACCACTGAGAATTTACCTCACGTATATGGGGGTTCCAAATCGGACACGCCTCGTCCTGGCTCTCCTGCTTATTCACCCGATACCCCGCGGCGAAGTCGCGCCGATCCAGGAGAAAGAGAACCGATTGGACAAGGAGCCATGTATACTATGACTTCTGACCAGTTTAGCGAATTGCTGCATCAATTCTCGAATCAAAGATAGCAGCTCGCCGTAACCTCGCCGCAAATTGTCTACAAACAAGAAGGTAAACGATTTCCTGAACCCGAATTATATCGGGGAAAGAATAGAAAGGAATACCGCGAATTCATTCAAGCTTGCGAGGATTACCTTGAAGCAAAGAGTGGGATCTACGCAACCGAGAAGGAGAAAGTCAAGTATGTAGCAGCTAGGTTGCGGGATAACCCCCAAGCTTCATGGGATCTGGAACGTGAACAGATTGATTGGAGCACGTTCACTTTGAAAGATCTCAAAGATAAACTTTTAGATTGGCTGGAGGCGCCAAAAAATCGTGGCTGCACAGCAGCTAGAAGGATGACAGCTCTCCACTTTCGACTAGGCCAATCTATTCCCGATTTCGAAAGGGAATTCATGGAACGTTGGCATGACTTTGAAATGACCCCTATGGAGCGGCAACATCAACAATCTTGGGTCTATCAAGCCTTAGTCAAACTGCCAACTAGAATTCAATATAAAATTCAAGAGCAAGGGGTCCCTGATACCCTTAGAAAACTGTTTTCGATGGCGGCTCGCTACGAGGAAGCGGCTGGCTATCATGAAAGTAGCCGCATCAATCCTCGAGAAACTACACGAGGTGATCGAGAGCACAGAGACTGTGATAAGAGAAAAAGATCAACGGAAGAATATCACCGCGAGTACCCGGCTAAGAAGCGGCGATATAGCCACTTCGAAACAAGACATGAGGTTCGACATAATAATCGCCCCGAGCATAGGGAACAACAAAAACAAGAAGGACGTTGCTTTAATTGCAACCAACAAGGCCATATGGCCAATGCTTGTCCGAAGCGGAAGAACAGCGACCACCCGGCCAAGAAGCCGCGACCCTTCCATGGGAAGACCAATCCTCCTCCTTGTGTCAACTATATTCTAGGCGAAGAAGATAAAGAAATTGAAGAATCTCAACACGAAGACCATACTGAAGTAGAGAGCGACCCTGCTTATCCTGAAAACTCGCAGGGATATAGCAGCGAGTGACTAGCCGGACGTCATACAAAATGTGAACCGATTATAGCTAAATTGAAGTGTGAAAAGTTTCCTCTTTTGAATCGCGTTCTTATTGATTCTGGCGATTTTGTTGAATGCGTTGCGTATAGGAAGCTGCTACAAAGCGGCTGAGAACCACCAAGTTCGCTGCAAAAGTTAAAATTAGCTGATGGTTCAAACACAACTTGTTATGGAGAAGTCCTTCTGACATGCAAATTGGAAGATTCAGAAGGGACTGAAAAGACGTTGAGCAGAGCGTTTAAGGTTATGGATATTTCGTCTTATGATATGTTATTGGGCCTACCTTGGTTGGCGGAGACAAATCCCATCATTGATTGGACCGCTGCATCTTGGCGATATCGCAGCGAGAAACCGGCAAAACTCCGCATTGAAAACCCTCGACGTTTTTCTAAGACCTCTCGCCATGAGGCCATTTACATGCTCACCGCAGAAAAGGAGACCGATGATCCCTTACCTGGTCTCCCCGATTGTTATAAAGACTACGCTGGAGTCTTCTCTCAAGAAGCAGCTAGTAAGCTGCCAGATGGCCGCATTGAGCACCCTATCGACCTGCAAGAAGGCCAAATGCCGCCATGGAAAAAGATATACGCCATGTCAGCTACTGAGCTAGACACCTTAAGAAAATATGTTGAAGATAAACAGCAACAAGGATGGATCAGACCTTCTACTAGTCCAGCTGGCGCACCGATACTTTTCGTCAAGAAAGCCGATAAATCGCTGCGACTTTGCGTCGACTATAGAGGTTTGAATGCAGTAACTATCAAAAACCGCTATCCCTTACCCCGAATTGATGAACTACTCGACAGGCTAAATGGTGTAAAATGGCTTAGCAAGCTAGATCTACGAGATGCATATCAGCATATTCGAATTCGCCGCGGAGATGAGTGGAAAACCGCCTTCCGCACACGATATGGCCATTTCGAATATACTGTCTTGCCGTTTGGTCTCTGCAATGCACCGGCGACCTTCCAGGCATATATCAACGATGTCATGGGCAACCTACTTGACGATCACGTTATCGTATACCTCGACGACATCCTTATCTTTTCTGAAACCGAAGAGGAGCATGTTCGCCATGTCACCGAAGTTTTAGAGCGGCTACGTAGCCACAAGCTATACGCTAAGCTTTCAAAATGTGAATTCCATAAGAAGGAGGTGAAATTCCTGGGTCACATCGTGGGACGTGATAGAATTCGCCTGGATGAAAGCCGCTTGGAAACGGTGTTTAACTGGCCAGAACCCGGCTCCATACACGATATTCAGATGTTTTTAGGATTTACTGGCTTCTTTAGACGTTTTATCTACAATTACGCAGGAATCACAGCTCCATTGACCGAGCTGCTAAAGAAGCAGAACAAACCCTTCGAGTTAACGGCGAAAGCGCGGCAAGCTTTCAGCGACCTTAAAAAGGCTTTTGGTTCACCCCCCTTGTTGATTCATTTTGATGAAGACAAAGATATCTTGGTGATTACTGACGCTTCTGGATACGCAATCGTGGCAATCTTGCTACAACCTAGCGGTAAGCAGGAACAAGTTCGTCGGAGAGATTGGCATCCAGTGGCATTTTACTCGCGCAAGATGAACGAAACAGAACGCCGATACGAAGTACACGATCAAGAGCTTCTAGCAATTATGGAATGCTTCAAGCATTGGCGCCACTACCTAGAAGGTAGCAGACAGCCATTTCGCGTACAGACGGATCACAACAACCTTCGTTACTTCTTTCAGACCAAGACGTTGAATAGCAGGCAAGCAAGATGGGCAGAAACCCTTGCAGCTTATGATTTCACGTTGGAGCATAGACCTGGGGTTCGCAACCCTGCAGACGCTCCATCGCGGCGACCTGATTACAAGCCGTCAGACATGCAGGAACATCGCGTGGGGATGTTACCCACGTTGCATAGAAAGTTGGCGCTAGGAATCGTCAGAAAGGATCCCAATGAAGAACCCGCTGGATCGCGGCAAGATACCGGATCAGTGGCTGAGACAAGCTGTCCGGAAAGCTTGGTCCCAAGAATTATGGTCATAGAGGCACAAGAAGATGAGGACGTCTATGGCTCAGTTTCAGGAAGCATGCTTGGCTTGCTCCGCAAGCTCCAGAATGGGGACGCCCGATCTGCTGAGCTGCGTGTGGCTTTAGAAACCCCTGCTGAGTCGGCGACCTATCGGCGAGTAGGCTGGCACCTCTCGGAGGACGATCAGCTACTCATGAATAAGTCAAGAATTTACGTGCCTCGAGACCCTGCAATTAGGCAGGGATTGCTGAGGAGCCATCATGACAACGTATGGGTTGGCCATAATGGAATCCAAAGAACGTTGGAGCTCCTGCGGCGCAAATATTACTGGGATCGCATGGCAAAAGACGTAGAGGAGTATGTCAGCTCCTGCTACGCGTGCAACTTGACGAAACCTCGCCGCCACAAAGCGTACGGGCAGCTAGCGAGCTTACCCATAGCGACCAGTCCTTGGAGGCATATAGCCATGGACTTTGTTGTCGGATTACCACCCTCACTGCTAGGTAGCAGGGTGCACGATGCTATCTTGACAATAGTTGACTGCTTTTCCAAAATGGTTAAGTATATTCCTGTTACCGAAGATATTAAAGCACCTGAGCTAGCCGACCTTTTTATCAGACACGTCGTGAGCCAATTTGGGTGCCCCGAATCCATTGTTTCCGACCGTGGATCGCTGTTTATTAGCCACTACTGGGCGGAGATGTGCCATCATCTCTCCGTCAAGAGAAATCTTAGTACAGCGTATCATCCACAAACCGATGGACAAACGGAACCCTTAAACCAAGTTCTCGAACAATATATACGCTTATATGTGAACTACCGCCAAGACGACTGGACCCAGCTGCTACCTACCGCCGAGTTCGCGTATAACAACAGTCGCAATGCCTCCACCGGCAAAACCCCTTTTGAACTTGTTTTAACCTTCCAACCACATCTACCCATTGGCACCCAACCTGACCCCCCTTTCGATCTCCCCGAAGTCGCAAATGAACTTGGAAAAATCCAAGAGACCCGCGACCAAGCAGTTAAGTCGCTGCAAACTGCCATCGAGACACAAGCTAAGTACTATGATCGAAATCACAAACCTATGGAATTTCAAGTTGGAGACTCTGTTTTATTAAACCGCAAAAATATTAAAACCCTGAGACCTTCATCCAAACTCGATGACCGATATCTAGGAGAATTCAAAATCATTGCAAAACGCGGCAAACAAGCGTATACCTTGAAGCTACCTAGACGCTATGGATGCATCAACCCTACTTTCCATGTTTCTTTGCTTGAACCAGTACGGAAACGTCCCGGCGAGAAACCCGCTACACCGCAGCCAATCCTCGTCGATGAAGAAGAGGAATGGGAAGTAGAAGAAATCCTGGATAAAAAATTTG
The DNA here is from genome assembly GCA_029850275.1 of Chrysosporium keratinophilum. Classification (NCBI taxonomy): domain Eukaryota; kingdom Fungi; phylum Ascomycota; class Eurotiomycetes; order Onygenales; family Onygenaceae; genus Chrysosporium; species Chrysosporium keratinophilum. Next base: position 1,820,319 of record JARBIX010000006.1, read on the forward strand.
TCAAGGACGAACCCCAATACTACGTCAAATGGGTTGGATTCCCATCTTATGAAAACAGATGGCAAAGTCTTGATGATTTAAAAAACGCCATGGAATTAGTCAAAGAATACGAAGCAAAAGCTCACCCTCCACGAAGACGAAGTCGCCGCAAGAAAGCCGCTTGATATCTGCAAACCAGCTGCAAGCAGCTTAAAAACAGGGAGAAAGGAATTGGGTTCGACCTACATTCGATTCCTACATTCGATTTTGTTCCTACGTTTGATTTCCTACGTTTAATCTTCCCTACTAGATGAATGCGCATTGAAGCCGGATAATTTGTCTTATTTAAGGTCCGAAGACCACGCACCCAGGATTAAAACGAGCTCAGAGCTCGCAAAAGAACAAACCGGCCCGCAATCTAGCGGCGACCCAGAAGCAACAACTCCGCTCATTCGTCATCACCCTCCACAATCAGCCTCTCTGGCTCTTCTTCCTCCTCAACGAATTCCGCATCTATTCCTTGCGCCCACGGAAAAAGGGCAAAATTGTTGGCAAGGGCCCGATGGGTGCGATCCATTCGCTCCATAAGAGCGACGAAACGGCCGAATTCCGGCAAACCGCCAGCGAGAGAAGGAGCGGCTGCCGCAGCAACGGGGACACGACGTGGAGTGGCCTGCGAGGTCCCTGCCTCGCGAAAGAAAGCATTGATAGCTGAGACCCCTCTCCGAAGACGGGGAAGGATCTCCGAGGTTGGACGACCGCCAGAAGCAAGCTGACGCATCGCCGCAACCTCGTCGCGGAGGGCAAGGGGGACCGCCACGCATGCCTTACCGTGCATACGGCACCGAGAGCATTTGCCGAAGGCAGCAGGAAACGAACAGACGGTAGTGCGATCTTGCACTAAAAATTTAACGCACCGCACGCAGGCGGCCGTAATGCTGTCGGAGCGCTGCGACCTATCAGCAAGTATCCGGAGATCTTATTCAATGATACACTTACGGAGACAGCAGGAACCGGAACTCCAGCCGGAATGGCTGGATAATCGATCTCCAGCTATAATTTGTTAACTCGCGGCTAACTTCCAGCAAAGAATCAGCTACTTACTGGAGAAACGCCGCGAACAGGAGCGGCCAAAGCCACAGAAGCACCACCCGGAGTCGCCGGAGCGATAAGAACCTCGGAAAGCTATCACCGTATTAGCTCGCCACTATATATCAGCAACCCAACGGATACCCACAGAGGACGAAGGCAACGCAGGCACCCCAGCAACAGGGGTAGAAACCGCAACAGGAGCGGCAGAGACAGCAGGACCCTATCCGATAAAACACCATTAGCTCGCTGCTAGCATCCTTGATCCATTATACGTACAGAGACAGAGGCATTCGCCTCAGCGGCGAGACGAGCACGCTTCCTTGCTTGCGCGACTGCAGCGGCACCACGAGCTGGCCTCTTGGGAGGCATCTAGCAGCAAACTCGCAGCATTAGAACCGAATTCCCCCAACGACCCCCTAAGTTATTTTCACTTACAATCACGAACCGAGAAGAAACGAGCGAAAAGGAATTCGAATTGGAAGCCTAAGAACGCACACGTTAGCTCATATCAACATGATACCCAAATAGAAACAACTTACTATAAGAATGAGCTGGAACCTAGCTGGATCTGTGCTGCTACCTATCAGCAACCTATTTTACCAACCGATCGAGCAAGCAGCAGCCACCTACCTTTCAAAAGATCGAATTCGCCAAAGAAGGAAAGAAGAAAGAAGAAGGGAGACAGGGAGACGAGCTCCAAAAATTTTATATAGACCCCCCAACAACACATCGGCTCGATCTGCTTAGGAGCCTCTGATTGGCTACTACTTACGCGATGTGTTCCTGACCACGTGCCTTAGCGGCGGGAACTCCCGCGCTTCTACGCGCGCGCTCCATAACGAAACGCATAAGGAACCCGAGGACGTGTTCCTCTAGGAAGGGGGATAATTGTCAGAACCACGCCGCCATCTAGTGGCGACCCCGTGGCGACCCTGTGGCGACCTACCGATGATATCATGGTCCGCCACCGCATAGTTATATAGGGGTCATCGCCTTGCCCACTTACTAGGGGGCAAGCGATTCGTTTACTATCATCGCAATATATTGGAATCTATCTTCTCGTTATAATCTACCTACGTATCTAGTCTCTATCTATCGTCCATATAACCTCTACCTAGCCGTTAGCTACCCGCTAGTTATCTATACTCTCGTAGCTCTACGTTATCCGCCGGAGGCGACTAGTTCGTGGTTGAGGCCAACCTAGCCGTAACAGAGATATTCGTCCCACAACCTAGTGGGTTTCCCTAAAAGGAGCTTCGTTAGAATCCGCCCTAGAAGACCGTTAAGGTTCTCAACCTTCCCGTTCGCTCTTGGATTGTAGGGCGTCGTAGTACGGTGCTTGGTCTTAAGCAGCTTCACGTAATGTTTGACTGACGCCGACAAAAGGTTAGAACTGTTATCCGATAGCAGTTCTTTCGGTGCTCCGTAATGAACAAAGATCTCCTCATGGATGAATTTGGCAACCTCCTGGTCTGTAGCCTCTTTCACGGCACGTGCGACCGGCCAACCGGTGGCATAATCGATGGCCGTAATGATCCATCGATTCCCGTTCGGAGTTGTTGGTAGGACCCCAATAAGATCAATTCCCCAACGTTCAAAGGGTTTGATCAGCTTGCTCGCCATGTGGTGTGCTTCCTCCCGCTCTAAAGACTTCTTAGAACCCTTAGCGACCTGACAATTAGGGCAGATATGGACCGCCCGTTGGACATCCTTTTCCATTTCGGGCCAATATCCGTGGTTCTGTAGAACTCCTAACAGACCCGGTGATCCTAGATGGCCGAACTCGTCGTAGAGTCGCCGAACTAGATCACCCCTGAATATTTTCTCAATGTAAGGTGCTTCCGTATCTTCATCGTAGACACGGATGAGCCTCTCCTCACGTTCATCGTCCGGATCCAGATTACCATAGCGGAATAGGTGAGACATTCCTTGAATCTTCTTGCGTAGGACGTCGTCCGACGGCAGTACGCGGTCCTTTAGGTACTCTACCATAGCGTCATGGAACTCGTCATGGTCGTCATCCTCTAGAGCGAATAGAGAATCCATGTACGTGGCCATGTTCGGAGGTCCTGTTCCCATGAAATCTGGGCGCCTACTGATGGCGTCCGGAACAATTGCGTCCTTCCCAGGTCTGTACTCTATTTTCAGATCGTACTCCTGGAAATCTGCAACCCATTGTGCTAGTCGTTTAGACAGTTTCTTGGTTGTTTGCAAATACTGGAGGCTTTCTTGATCCGTTATTATCCTTGTTTGGGTCCCGTTGTCAATGTATCTGTCGAACACACGGATAGCGTGCTTGATTGACAACAATTCTTTCTCGTGGACCGGATAATTCAGTTCGGCTTACGAAAGCTTCCTACCGTCAAATGCGACCGGATGCATTTTTGCCATCCTTCCATTCTTGATAAAGGGCGCAGCCAATGGCCCATTCCGATGCGTCTGTTTCGATCGTATAGGATTTATTCCGATCCGGTTGTGTCGTGACGGGATCCTCAGTGATCCTCTGCCTTAGCTCGTCGAAGGCTATTTGACAAGCTAAGTTCCATGCGATAGGACGAAATTTCTTCTTCCTAAGTGCCTCATCGGACTCCTTCAAAAGGTCCGTTAGGGGCGCGACGATTCCTGAAAAACCTTTTATGAATCGCTGGTAAAACGTGGCTAGACCTAAGAACTGTCGGACTTCATGCACATTCTTCGGTCTTGGCCAGTTCTTGATCACTTCGAGCTTTGCGGGAAGAGGTCTGACCACTCCCTTCCCCAGGACATGACCGCAATACTCAAGCCCCTCCTTGAAGAACACGCACTTCGATCGTTTTGCGTAAAGTGTGTGCTTTCGGAGCTCGGTAAACAATTTGTCAAGATGCTCTATGTGGTCTTCTTCCGACTGCGAAAAGACCAAGATATCGTCCAGATAGACCAGGCAAAAGGTCCCAATGTGTTCCGATAGGATCACGTTCATCATAGTTTGGAAGGTCGGTGGAGCATTAGTAAGCCCGAACGGCATCAATAAAAATTCATATTTGCCCCATTGCGTATTAAAAGTGGTTTTCGGCACTGAGAGTTCCCCAATCTGGACCTGCCAGAAACCGTCGGCTAGATCAATCTTCGAATAGACTTTGGCACTCCCCACGCCATCCAGTAAGTCCTGGATCCGAAGAAGGGAATACTTATTCTTTTTCGTGACCTTATTTAACGCTCGGTAGTCTACACACATACGCCAAGCTCCGCCTGGCTTTTTAGCGAAGAGGACTGGGAATCCCCACGAGCTTGACGTTGGCCGAATGAGCTTCCGTTCCAGTAATTCCGTGATTTAGCGCTTCTGTTCTTCGAGATGCGCCTGAGATAAGGGATAGGGCCAGACGTTGACCGGTTTCGCATCTCCCGTATCAATATCGTGTTTGAAGAGACGGCCAGGCGGAAAACCCGGTGGTAAATCCTTCAGAAATATATCTTTATAATTGTCGAGCAACTTTGTCAGTTTCGGGTTCTCGACAGGAGTTTTATCTTTCTCCCCCTTCTCTTTCAGTACGTAGAGATAACTTTCCGCGTTAGGCTTCCGGAGTATACGCGCGGTCTGATGTGCTGTCATCAGATTCAATTTCGCCGCCTCCTGATCCAGAACGTGCCTCTGTATCTCCGCCGGTAGGAGGGTGTGAACCTTCCCACAGTCATCTTTAATTTTGATGCGGGAGGTCTTCCAACAAATGTCGGGGTTGTGTTGACGGAGCCAAGATCGGCCTAAGATGATGCCGTAATCGAGGTCAGGTAGGACTCATGCAATGAGTCCGCACGTGAATGATCTGATGCGTAAGGTGAGCTTTATTCGGTGATCCGATTTCATATAATGTCCGTTCGGAAGTTTCACCCACTTTTCGCCTGGAGTTTTGTGCACTTGCAGGTCGTTCGCGATTTTGTCGTTAATAAAAATGCTTGTGGCTCCGGAGTCCGTCAGGGCATAGATGGGTTCCGTTTAGTCTCCGCCCATCTTTCCCGCAAGTCCAGAATAAAGCATTTGCTCGCTACCCACGGCATTAACGTGTTCATATTGTAACCGGATGTCTTTGGGGTCGAGTATGGCTTCAGTCGGGTCCAGAGGGTCGGGCAGTTCAGGCAAGTCTTCTACTGTGGAGGCCTCAAGCATTTGGTCAGTTAGGGCCTTCAAGCTTACTGACTCTTTTCGTTTTTTGAACCCGAATCGTCGGCCGAATTGGAGCTGTTCTTGTTCCATTTCTTCTTGTTAGAGCACTTTTTGGAGCCGTGGTTCTTGCTTCCACAAATGAAGCAGGCCTTGTTACGGCGGCACCATGGTTTCCATGCCCAGGAATCCTTCCGCGGAGGGTCTTTAGAGGTTCACATTGCATTTATCTCCTCCACCTCGCCTGCAGAAAGAGCTTCCATGGCACTCAGATCCATTGGATCCGGTTTCGTTGTTGTTGTTGTCGGCGTGTAACCCTTCCGTTTCACGCCCGTGATCTTCTTCGCAGTTCCGACCGATTGTTCAATGTTTGTCAATATTTTCACGATCTCGAATACGGTCTGGGGTTTATTTTGCACCATGTGCCATTCCGCTTGAAGTTCTTGTTTCAGGCCGTGCAAGAGTATCTGAGTACGCCCCTGTTCTGGCAGTTCGTAACCTAGTTCGAAGTACGCTTGATCCATTTCCGCAATGTACGTTTGGAGGTCGGATTTCTGTCGTATTCCTTGCAAACGCTCCCACCAGTTCTCTTCGGCGTTCAGTTCGCGGAACCGTTCGTTGATCCATTTTTCAAATGCCTCCCAGTTCGTGAGAAGAACGTACACCGTTGGATTCTTCTCTGCTAGTTATTCTTCAGCAGCCCACTGTTCTGCAGCTTTATCTTTGAGCCAGGTAGAAGCTAGAGCCACATTCTGTGTCTTGGACGCGTTCCGTCCGGTGAAGATAGCTTCCCTTTTTCAGTAGGATCGGCATTGAGATAGCCATTTTGTTGCAGCCTCGTTCGTAACTATTCCATCGTATCCTTTTGGCTTTTCTAGCTTCAACGCTTTTCTTGTCGGAGTCTTGATCGTAGATATTTCGGGCGCGGTCGTGGTCCCAGTTCTGTTTGCTATGGCCTCCATATGTTGGAGTCGTTGGGTCACGTTCTGTTGCTCCCGGGTCAAGACGTCCTTTTCAAGCTAGAGAATTATGATCTCTTTCGCATGATTATCGTCCCGGAGTCGTGTAACTTCTTCATCCGCCCATTTCCTCAACTGGTTGTAATGTTGTTCAAGATCAGACTTCTCTGCGTCGGCAGCAGCTTTTCCTTCCCGTGTCCCGATATGACGCATTTCCGCAAGGCGAGTGTTTATGATTTCCTGGAGTCGACCCAGGGTCTCCCCTCCATCCTCAGTCATTGCGAGGGAAGAGCGGATCTGTTGGACTACCTCCGTTAGGGGATCGACAGGTTGGGGCGAGACTGATGGTGTAGGTACGGCTGGGCCAGTATCTTGACCAAGATGCGAAGACATTGTAGGATAAAGATAGGATGATAGAATTGATTATTATTATTATTATTATTATTCATTATAGTCTTGTGCAGTCTGAGACTATGAAGACTACCTGCTGGACTTCACCAGCAGGATTTACCTAAAATACAAAAGAATGACTAAAGCTATAGTCATAGAACAGAAAACAAAATAACAAAAGAAATACAAAAGAGTGTCAGGGCAATATCAAATCTTTCCTCCACAGAAATACAAGTACCAGGAATATCTCAATTCAAATACATCCTTCATCTCACATGCAGGAGCCACTTCCTAGTGGCAACCTCGGTCTCCTTCAGAAACAACACCAACCACTTCAATCCCATCTCAGTCTCAAAAACAAACTTCAAGGAAAGTTGGGGAATCTCAAGTTCTTGTTGACACCTCTGTCGTTGTTTTTGCCAAACCTGACAATCTAAGAGCAAATGCTTGGGTGTCTCCTTGCATCTGCAACTTCTGCAAGTGTCTGAAGCATGGTCAGGGAGCCTCACTAAGTAGGAACCAAAGTAGCCATGCCCCAATTTCAACTGCATGATTGTTGACCAAATGCCTTTGGGAATATTCAACTGGGAAGCCTTCCATTTGGGCTTTGACTCAAACTGGGAGTAGTGATTCTGTTGACTTGCTCTATCCACAAGGTCATCACACCACTCAAGCAAAGCCTGTTCCTTGATTCTTCTCTTGATGTAGGAGAGAGAAACATACTTCTCAGGGTATGTTTGCTTCAATTCAGTGGCCCTCTTTGCAGCTTTGTCAGCTTCTTCATTTCCATGGATATTCAAGTGTGCAGGAACCCAATGAAGATGTGTCTGAATGTTGAATGTCTTTAGCCGTTTCACAATCTTTCTGAGAGACTCAATGTAATATAGACCAGCATTCAAGTTTCGACCACAAAGTCTCTGAATGGCAGCTTGACTGTCAGAGAACACCCAAATGTCAGAGATTGTACCAGTGTGTGGAATGGAGCTTGCAAGTTTGAAGGCTTTTTCAATGGCAAACAACTCTGCATCAAAGACTTCCATGTGCTTTCCCAGCTTCCAGGAGTATCTTTTGTCCTCCTGTAAACAGTAAACACCTGCACCAGCTGTTTCATCCTCAGATTTTGAACTATCAGAGTAGAAAACCAAGGTAGCAGAATGATCCAACTCGCTGACTTTGGTCTGATGATGCTGTTTTGCTTTGGCTTTGTCCGAATTTTCAATCTGGATGTCCACAAGGTCTGTAAGATTCTCAGACCAAGGTGCATTCCATTTTGCTTTCACCTTCTCAGTTTTCAAGGAGGGAATCAAGTTGGAAATCATAGAGCAAACTTTGAATAGTTGACTTGGATATTTCTTTATCCTTTTTGTCTTTTGTCTTTTTCTCCTACTTGGAGTTTGCTCAACATGTTCAATGTTCTCTTCATTTTGATTCCAGTCAAGATACTTTCTCCAATCAAGTTCAATCCCATTGTCATAGGGAGGGAAGCTTGAAGAAACTCTTGTTCTGATTGCATGCTCCTTTGGCATCTTGAGGAGGCGGCAGGCATAGCTTCTGCAAAGACGATTGAATCTCACTGTTGCTGGTGGAATGGATGCTTCAAGCTCCATAGCATAGATAGGAGAAGTCTTGAAAGCACCCAGAATTTTCCTCAAAGCAGTGTTTTGAAGTTTCTCATACTTCTTAACAAATGCTTTTGGTTATTCCACCAGATGGGAACTCCAAAGTCGGCAACTGAGGTGATACAAGCTACATACAGTTGTCGAATAGCTTGGAAGTTGAGTCCCCTCTCAGTGTTAGAGAGTCTTATGATTTGGTTCAAAGTTCTCTCTGCTGCTGCGATTTTGATTTCCACATGTCTTTTGAAGGTGAGGTTGTTGTCAAGCCAGATCCCCAGCCATCTCACAAGCTCTTTTGGATTGAAGGTGAGGTCATTGAGTTTGACATAGTCCTCATCAGTGTATTTTGAAGTCTTAACAAAGTGGATGAGTTCAGTTTTCTCCATGTCAAACTGAATGACCTCAGAGTCTTGTCTATATATCATTCTTGCAAGGACAGCTTGTAGCTTCACACAGATATCTTCAACTGATGGCGAAGAAACAATAAGACCAGTGTCATCAATGTAGCTGGGAACCCTTACATCTTTCAACTCATCCTCATTCCTGAATAGATATCTTGTATAGATAGAGTAAAGAATGGGTGAAAGAGGTGAACCTTGAGGAATTCCAACATTAATAGATGCGGGACTCTGTTGCTTTTCTCCATCAAAGACCAGTTGGATTTCCCTGGTTTGCATAAAGGAAGAGATCCAGGAGGCCAGTTGCTTTGGCAGTTGCAGGTCAGAGAAAATCTTCATGAGTCTATCAACAGACACATAGTCAAATGCACCTTTAATGTCAATGAAGAGGGCTGAAGTCACTAGATTCTTTGACTTTGCAAGTTGTATGTCATGCACCAAGCTCATTGCAGCATCGATTGCAGAGCATTGCTTTTTGCCTCCAAATTGATCAAAGTACAGAAAATCAGTGGTTGAAGCCAAGATGATAGAATTGATGATTAGACAATGCAACACGAGGTTCGATAAAGTAATTGAGGTAACACTTTCATTGTGAGGTCGTAGTACGATTTGAGGTAAATTTAGGATAACAAGAAAATTCTGATTTGTGTGCTGAACAGCAACCGTTCTGAGAGGATTCTGAATCCTCAACAAAATCAAACTGAGTTTTTAACTAGTACACGTCCTCAAACCATAGACCAGATCAGACCGCCCCGTTGAGGAGCCCCCTCAACAGGGGGCTAACTTGACATGCTACCAGATGTGATCTGAGGGCGGAATAGTTGATTAAAGGAACTATCTAAGGGTCAACTATCCGCTATATATATGCCACGGTCGGGGTCTGGAATAGACATAGTCCGGGGCCTGGGCGTGGTCGGTACGGGGCCCGATATATGAGATATCAGGGTCCAGACGGAGAACCAAAACAAAACAAAATGAAACGATATATACATAGATATACATAAGAAAGCCACACTCCCACGCTGAGCTTTATTGGTATTCACTCCAGTCAATTGATTGGTACTGTGGTGGATCACAAAACATAGTCTTCACGAAAGCATTGCACTTCTCATCAAAGGAGACTGCTTTGTCTTTAGTCTCATTCAATGTGTCTGCAAACTCTAGGATTGGAGTCCTTTCAACTTTGTTGGTTTTGGTGTATTTGTATGCCTTGAAGATCTCTTTCCTTGAGCATTAGCCAGAAAGTCATTTCAGCAAGTGGTCTTTGCTTGCTTGATTGAGGCAAAGTAATCAGATCTTGCTTGCTGAAATACTCCATGGTCAACAAGGCCTTGTCTGTAGTCTCCAAAGGACCTTGCCATTGCTTTGCGTTGGGCTTTAAGCTCAGGATTCCACCATGGTTTAAACCGTTCCATGATTTGCTTCTTGGGAACATGACCTTCAATAGAATCCAGAATCAGATCTTTGACCTTTTCTGCCTCCAGCTCTAGTTCACTGGGAGAATCTTCTATTGAAATCCATTAATATTTAGCATGCACCAAATTGTCTTCCAATTCCTTGTTCACTTTATGCCAATCAGCCCTTTGGAAATTGTACTGATTTGCATAGAGTGATTTGTTAACAAGATCATCATCTCTCAGTGAAGTGGTCATTTCTGAGTTCCACTACAGGTGGTAGGCATTGAAGTCTTTTGCAAGGATGAAAGAATTTGGTGGAGAAAGAGCAAGCAAGTTCCCCTGAACTGTCCAGTCGTTGTTGTCTTCTACCAGAGACTTCTCATTATAGATATTGCATAGCTGGATGGTGTCCAACTATATTGTGAGAAGTGGCTGTCATGGATGTGATTGCATTTTTTAGATATAGAAAAACTGAAAGCATGTTGGGAGTAGAGAACCATCTGGTGGATGAGTCAAGGATAAGTTGTCTAGGACCCTAAAATATGCGTAAAAATTTAAAATATTAGTCTCAACATTTTCTATTAACATGGAAGAAAAAGAAACTAAGTACTTACTTTGACCTGAAAGGAGGAGGTGTATTGGGCCAACTGTCTTTTGAGGTCTTGACTGTACTTGAAAAGCACAATGATTTTTCTCATCTTGGAGAAAAGGACAGCTATAGGACCTAGAGGATAAGAAAATAATGAAGTAAGTTTGTGAACTTGGTATGAGAATTTGAAACTGTAGATGGAAAGAAATATACCTTTTGTTGCAGAATTAACATGTGGAGTGTTAACCTCCTCAAGTCTTGTAGGGGTATCAGGTGCTTTGATTTGCAGATTACCCAAAATATCTTGCACAGCCAAGTTGATGACGTGGGCCATGCACCTGATATCTCCAGCGTCACATGTGAATCTCCAAGTACCTCTAGGGATATTTAACCCTAGACAGCAATGCTCAAAGCACTGGAGGAGGGTGGTGTTGGAGGAGGCATTGTCCCTAGTAACACTAAAAGAGAAATTCCAATAAGACAAATATTAGCCATCTCTTAGATAATGAACAAGCAGAAAAGTTAAAACAACTTTACATACCTGACAACATGTTTTTCAATCTGAAATTTCCCCAAATTTTGGCCAGAACATGAGACATATAAGCCCCAGAGTGCTTGTCATTCAGAGGCTTAATGGTCAGCATGTATGAATGCAAATTCCAGTTAGCACTGATATAGTGGATAGTGATCCCCAAAAAAAATACTCTGATTAGCAGCGGTCTAAGCATCCAAACTAATAGAAAACGAACCATGAGAGGCAATTTGCTTCATGAACCTTTGAATCATCTTTTGCTTCTCAGAGTTGTATAGGAGTTGTAAATGGTTCCTCCTCTGATTGGGGTAAAGTTTAGATTGGTTACTAGATGGTGAAGAAAATTTCAGAATGTTAGCTTATTTTTGAACATAAAAGGAGAGAGTAGATTGGTGTTTAATGGAAAGGATTATTACTCACATCAAGGCTGAAATATCATTGAAGGATTTAGAGGCACAGACTCTAAGTGAGAGATTGTTCTTAACAATGAACTTAAGCACTTTTTGAATGTACTCTTGTTTTGCTGGTGTTCTTAGCATCGCGGTCTGTAGCCTGGTTGGAGCAGGTGGGATGTATGAAGTGTCTGGGACTGCAGAAAAATTAAAAAAACAAAAAGTATAGATGTGAAAAAAAGTGTTAGAAATTCAACCACTAAACTTACCATCAGTCACATCACTATTAAGCTCCTTTTGATCCTCTTCTCATCTCTTTTTGGTTTCCGGAACACAAGGGTGACGCTTTCTGTAATGGAGGAGAAAATTGCTAGTAGTTTTGGGAAGGAAGCAACTTTAGCTATCCAGGAACAATCAAGCTGAAGACATTTCACTAAAACTTGTCCATCCAAGGTAGTGTCAAGGGGGATAGGGCAAAGAACTTTATAAAAGAGTTTGTTTTTGAAAAATAAAAGCTGAAAAATGAGACTTGTCAAGGGAAAATTCAAGAAAATTGTAGTTGGTGATACTTCTGGGTCTTTTAGGAACAGGTTGAAGGGGCTGTAGCTGAGAGGGAAAAGGCATTTTGAATCAAAGTACCAAGGGATAGTCAAATGTTGAAGGCAAAGAGTAAGTAGTAAGGTAAGAAATAGATAACAGGAGTGAAGTGCTATGAACAATCAAGATAGAAATAAATCAAAGAGGCAATGTGTAGAGGAGGATAGAGTAAATCTTTTTGAAAGACAATAGAGAAGGCTTGAAGTGTCAAGACAACTGAAGTTGAATGAGAGAGCTGAAGTGATGCTTGGTTGATGGTGGATAGAATCAGGTTTCAGAGGGAGAGGGATAGGCCTTATATAGACAAATTCCTCCTTCAGATCACAAAGCAACCTAGTACAAAAAGGGTATGGTGGTTTGAATTGAAAATCTGAATCCTGCAGGATCAAGTTATTTTAGCTTCAATTTAAGTCTGAACTGCATACTAAAGCTACTCTTGTGTGAAAATTGGGCTATCACTTAGGAATCCTTGCCCATTGACTGTAACTCTGTGACCATTGTTGGAGATAGTGTTAGTTTTACTCAGCTGAAGATTAGCTTCATTTTGGTGTAGCTCTTGCCTGGTCTAGATAACCTCTCTCGCTTAGTCATCAACCTTAGTGCGAATATTTCAGAGTATTTCCGAGGAATAGGAATTAATCAAGTTCCGTGCGAGTAGTATTCGAATTATTCTATTTACACACTGTAGTGGGCTCAGATTTGTCAAAGGCTGCAAGCGTCAACAGGCTGTGATGAATGTCAGTTGGGAGGTCTTTATGAGCCCTCTTTCAAACAGTAATTAATTAGCACATAGCGCTAAACTTCAAATCCGGATCATCTCTTATTTGATTCTTTCCAACGGTTGTGAATATAACTGTTACTGTAAGGTACTCAGACGAAAGCACCAAGGAGACGTTATCAGAATGACAAGTGTGATGAAATGAATTCTTTTTATGATATCATAACTACGGCGTACGCAGAGCCCAAGATGAATCTACGGAGCAACCGTGCAGCCTGGAGTTGAGCCCCTTCTCCATCACTGCCAAGGCGCTAGATTATTAGAGTTACGTCTGACCCGTCGTCTCTCCCACATTGGCTCGGTTCAACTTTAACAAGTTTAAGCCGCATTCTCATTAAGCTAGCCTTATTATCTATTATCAATTATTTATTCTCCCGGGTCTATCTGATCGGCCTTTGAATTCAAGGTGCCGCTCGCGCTGAAACGCAGACGTGATAGCCCAACCACAGTGTCTGGCAGGCCGATCCTACTTTTGGATTCCACTTGTTGAAGTTGGCGACAGTGATTTTGTACTTCTTCTGAATGGTATCGCACGTTTCTCCACTGATGACCTTATGCCATTTCTTGCATGGGCAAATGGCACCTGGCTGTGTTGGTGACGGCGCACCTGGGCAGCCGGTCGGGATGGGAGTTAGCTTCGATGTTGGCTTCTGCGTGGGTGTTCCGGGAATACCTGCGCACTTTGCGTTAATTGCAATCAATGGCAAAAATGAATGATTGTGTCTTAGGCCATGCTTTACCTATGCAATAATAGTACCCAGCCCATAATCCGGAGCAATCGGCCTTCACGGCAGGATTCCATTGAATAAACTTTGCCAGGGTAAATGCCCCGTACTTGTCGCTGATCTTCCCGCAAGTATCGCCTGTGATTGCTTTGTGGTAGCGCTGGCACGTCTTGACGATGCCGTCCTGGGTTGGTGAAGGCCCGGCAGGGCGGCTGGTTGTCGTGGGTGCTGGTTTTTTAGTAGGAGTTCCGGGGATTCCAATACAATAGTAGTAGCCGAGCCAGAGGGCTGAACAGTCCTTGTTGACGGCAGGGTTCCAAGCGATGAACTTGTCCAACGTAAAAGTGCCGTATTTTGCCACGATGGCGGAGCATGAATCCCCTGACACGGCCTGGTAGAATCGATTGCAGGTCGAAATGATGCCTTCCTGGGTAGGTGATGGGCCGCTAGGACTGGTCGTTGTCTTGGGCGGCAATTCTGTCGTAGGCATTGCGGTTGGTGTCCCAGGAATCCCAACACAGTAATAATAACCTCCCCAGAGCTCGGCACAGTCGTCTCCAACGGCAGGGTTCCAGGATTTAAACTCGGACTTAGTGAAAACGCCGAACTGCTTAGCAATTGTGTCGCACGTGTCACCATTGAGAGCCTTGTGGAAGTTGACGCAGGACTCAATCAGACCATCCTGTGTAGGACTGGGCTTCGGTGTGCCAGTTGAAGTCGTAGTAGGAGGAGGCATCATGGGGACAGTGGATGGAGCTCCCGTGGGCGCTGGCTCATCTTCCGTCTCGATGCAGTACGACCTGCTCACAGCCGCGTTGGCGCAGCTGCCTCTAAGAACAGGGTTCTATGCCCAAAAAAATAAGCATACATTACGATGAAAGTACATCTGTCGAAGTAATCACTCACCCATCTGAAAAATTCATCACGCGGAACGCCCAGCATGTCCAGCTTCGCGTCGCAAGTAGTCGCCCCGTCATTATCCCACCACCAGCTACAGTACTTCGTGGTTTTTGGATCGTATGAGTAGGCAGGCTGCGCGCCCAAAGGAACAACATCCGCCGCGGTTCTTAGGGCCAGGGAGGAGGCCACTAGGCTGCTGATAAACAAGCGCATTCTGGCAAAACTGACTCGACTGGTATATATTTACAGATCCAAAATCGAGGCTTGAAGCAAAGGAGCGGGTGGTCTGGCAGGTTCCCTCATGCTGTTTGGAGGGTGCGCGCAAACCTCATATATCGCATCTCGCACCAAACACGTCTGCACTGTCGTTCAGCAATGTCACTCCTCTAGCCAGTTCACGAAGATGTGATATGCTGCCTGACTCAACGCCTCCCGGGAAATGATGGCACGATACCATTTATGTGCCTCACCCATGGCGTGTCACAATTGTTTGTTCTTATTCGGAACGAGAGCCCAAGGGTAAAAATCCCCTGAGTAGAGATATCAAAGCAAGAAAATGCACATGGTGCGGCGAGACCAGCTCCTCGGGTTCCCAGGGGTCCAGGAATCCTACCGGGGGTCCCCTGATATATCCATGTTCCCCGTGCACTGGGTTCACAGACAGACTCTTGGTAAAGGGGAGCGTCTTGTCAGTAGTAGAGCAAAGCACATCTTGGCCTGCCTATCGTTGCTTAGCTTTAAGATAGACGGGTGCTGGTGGTTGATTGCCAGTAGCTCCGTATCAGGAGATTCGTGGTGTGTCCCGTCTTGGCGTTGCGCAAACGTCCATTCTGAATCAGGCTTAGCCGCTTTTACAAGGACCTTTCGGCGAAACGTGTGTCCGCGCCCGTAGCCAACCTTGCGCATGGGAATGGCTGGATTCATTTTCCACGACAACCCATGTCCTCCATCTACCACTCAAACAGCGATATTTGGGCGCTTAAATGCTGGATGGAATTTCAAGTTGCATTGGTTTTGAGGAGTGATGTCTCATACTCAACTTGGCCATATCCCTCCCTGGCCAAAATGCCTGTCATGCGACCAAGCCCCTGACAGGCAAATTTCTATTTAACATCGCAGAGGAATTTTTGGGCTCATCCTGACATCCTCTGTCTTTAGCCCTCGAATTTCACCTCCACACGCTGGTTTCCTCCTATGATCAGAGCCAACATTTGTCGTGATTTGGGTTGGTTGCAAACCATGGCTGGACGGCTTCTCTTGTTCTTCTGCTTGGCGCTTCCTGTTTGGGCGTTGGATCCCAATGTCGTCCAGGTGGACCTCGTCTTCCCACGCAACAACACGGTCTACAAGCCCGTCTACCCTTTCCCCATTGTATTCGCACTGCATAACCTCGAGGCCATCTGGACTTATAGCTTTCTTTTTACATGGCAACTTGAGGCCTTGGAGACGCGCCAGGCCATTATTGGAAACCATGTGGAGGGAGCGGCGGATCGAGGGGACCCACTTCCGCCGAACCCGCTTATCACGATCGAAGGTACTCGGGGAATAATCAACAGCACCTCCATCACTTTTAGACTCCTCTATGCTCTCAGCATTTTGGATAATTGCACTGCGGATCACTCAAATACTGAACCACGGGACCAAAACGAGTCGATTCACGGTTCCATCATTTTTCGTACCAGCGACAGGGCGGAGCTCCCTGATATTGCAGCCGCACCTTCTCCCCAAGTTGCCCTCACGATGGGCGTGGAGGGTAACTCTACGCTTCCTGGCACTCAGAAGCGGTGTCCGATTCTGGCAGACCCAGCGCCCGCCGGGGATTCCTGCGCTTTACAGGTCGATTCTGCCCTTAAGGATCGCGTGGCGTCGGAAATGCTGGTGGCTGCAGATTGCCCCCCCGACAGTATATCATGGCCCGATGTGACTCTGGTTGACAAGTGTCCAAGCGGAGCGAGCAGGAATGAAGTGCTTGGAATGACGACGGTTTTGTTTGCTGCTGTTTGTCTGGGCTTCATGGCTTTTCTTTCGAACTATTGAAATCTCTATTCGTGGAGTGAGGGAGCATTTGCTTGCAAAATTTACTCCCCGGTCTAGGGATCAAATGATCTCTCTATGGATTCAACTGCAAACCCATCGGCCAGATGAGCCTCTTGATCCAATTATCCCGTCATCCTAATTTTGGGACCAATTCTAGTCCCTGATTCAACAACTCTAGTCGTAAGACCTTGCGGCGAGGCAATGTGACCATGCCATGTCGAAGTAGGATCATGCTTGTGTTGTTGACAAAGAGCGGAAAATATTATGTGTCCAGCAACCCCGATCTTAGGTTGGACCTACAGTACATCCATGCGATAATTCAGATACTAGGATCTTTGAATGAGGTTACTTGGCTGTAACGCCGGATTTCCTTGCAAATATTGCCCGAAGAATGTCGGATTACAATAGCCTACTGACTGATTCCCCAAACGGATAATTTTCGCATTTGGCGGAGTGGTTTGGCTCTTAGTCCCCGCGAGCAGGGAACGTATGAGAATGCGTCACTATGTCCAACAATCTGATGGCCCCGGTGCTTCCAAGAACGGAAACGACAATATACAGTCCGTGTATACACCATTAATGATGCCTGCTTGCGCGGGCTCTCGCGGCGCCTCCCGGAGGTTATTTCAGGATGACACACAATAGCAGAGGGCCTAAGAGAATGACATGCATTGGGAGGTCCGATTCAAGGGCTTCTAGATCCAGGGGTCAAGCGGCGCTGCTCGGTAAATTCCGGTGTTATATGAAAGCCTGTTGAAGCAGAAGGTGGTCGGAAGAAAAATCTGTCTGAAAAGCTCGAGGCTGTTTTACTCTTTGATGACACTCCTATCACTCCCTGTCTCTACCTTTGGCGTCCTATTTCTTACGGATAAGTCCTGATTCTCTAGGGACTGGCTCCGTTACTTCTTACTTTTGATTGTTTCCCTTTCTTTCTAGTCTTACGACTCCATCGCTCATTTACTTCCGCACTACGTTGTGCCCGGGGCATGCTCGCCACGATGCGTGCAAAAAGCCCGGTGAAACCCGCCATTCTAGCGACTCTCGGTTTGTTCGTCGCCACTGCAGTTTGTTCGAGAGAGAGTGGCGCAGTCTATTACGGCCCTCTCGGCCCAGGGTCCTGTCCAGAATTTTGCGAGATTGCTGGAGACAACCCGGCCAATTGGACACAATATTACGAAATCGACCGTCTCCTGTCGTGCAAAAGAAGGCCGAAACTTCTGGATTTTACCATCCATACACCTTTGGAAGACAGGAACCACAATTTTATCCGTGCATGCTCCACTTTCCGCGGTGAAGAGGTAGAAAGAGAAGTTGTGGAGACTTCCATTGACATTGAAAAAGGGTTTAGTGTCGCTCAACTGTCTTCTGATGTCGAGACTACCGTCGAGTTACAAATGGCACGAGTGACGGCCGCTAAGCCGGTCATTAAGGAGCAAGTTATCACGGCGGCTAAAGAAATCCAAGCTTCACTCCTGAATGAAACAGGCCACGCCGGAAGCACAATGTTATTCGCCCACTACGGTGACTGTCGTTGGAGTTTATGTCGGAGGTAGGATCCGTAACCGCGGCGCGGCACTGACCGCAGTGCAGCAGTTCATCAACCATTGGGATACAGAGGAGCCTGCAAAAGCCTCTCAAGCCTTCCTCGTCCAGCTTTGCGGTAAAGGCGTCGATGCCGATTATGTTCTGGGAATCATTGGCGATGCGACACCGGGAACTACCGGACTTTCAGCCGTTCAAAGTGCTGTCAGATCCTGGTCCGAGGCCAAATGTGTGACAGAAATTGAAGATTCTGGCAGCTTTGGTAGCTCCAGGGTTTGGTTGGCGGATAACCGGATGCCACCGAAAGCCTTCTCGATCATCAACAACGAACTCCAGCTTGTGAAAAGGGGAAACGCTCAAATTCAGACTGCCACCGTCACTCGTAGCAACTTATATGCGCGGGCCAATTGTCGGACGATCCAAGTGGTGTCTGGAGATAGCTGTGCTAGTCTCGCCAAGAAGTGCGGCATCAGCGGAAACGACCTGACAAATTTAACCCAGCATCCACATTTTGTTCCAGTTTACGCGTTGGTCAACATATCTGCTGCTCAAGTGGTACCCTGCCGGATCTTACTCCAAAACCGAACCCAGATGGCTCTTGTGCCTCGTACCTTGTGAAGAGCGGTGACTGGTGTGATAAAATTGCGTCTTCCAACGGCCTAACGGTCGACGATCTCGAATTCTTCAACCGGAAAACCTAGGGATGGAGTGGCTGCAAGCTACTCTACGCAGGCAGCAAAATTTGCTTGAGCAAGGGAGATCCTCCCATGCCGGAACCCATTCCCAACGCTGTTTGTGGCCCCCAAAAACCGGGAACTCCCAAGGCACCCAAGGGCACAAAGCTTGCCGACCTCAATCCATGCCCGTTAAAGGCATGTTGCAATGTCTGGGGACAATGCGGCGTCACAGAAGATTTTTGTATAGAGTCCTCCCTCGGACCGCCAGGCACTTCAAAACCAGGGAAGAATGGTTGTGTGTCTAATTGCGGCGTGGAGATAGTCAATAACAATTCTGGGCCTAAGGAGTTTATGAGCGTCGGATATTTCGAAGCATTCAACGGAAAACGGCCATGTCTCCATATGCATGTAGACGACATTGGAAAATCAGTGACCCATATCCACTTTTCCTTTGCGGATGTTACTGAAAACTTTGAGGTGTCCGTTGCTGCGGTCCAAGAACAGTGGGATAGGCTTACCAAAAGAAAATTCAAGGCGAAGCGTATTCTGGCGTTTGGCGGATGGGCCTCCTCGACGGGTCCAACATTTTGGATCTTTCGTGAGGGTGTCAAACCACAGAACCGAGAGCGACTTGCTACCAATTTGGCAAATTTCATCAAGAAGCATGATCTTGATGGTATAGATCTTGACTGGGAATACCCTGGTGCACCAGATCTTCCTGGAGTTCCTCCCGCTGACCCTATCGACGGTCCAAAATACCTCGAGTTGCTGAAACTTATCAGGAAGAAGCTGCCCGACAAGTCGCTGTCCATTGCTGCGCCAGCCTCATACTGGTACTTGAAGGCTTTCCCAATCGACAAGATTGCAGATGTTGTCGATTATATCATCTACAGTACTAGGTCAGAATTCACCGCACCCCCCACCAAAAACTACCACAACAAACGCGTCTCGAAGTACCGCGTCCACCACCCATACTTTTGAATTTCATCTCAACCATGGCACCATTAATTGTGCTCTCTGAGATAAGCAAGAATCGGAGGAGAAGGGAGCTAACTAGCGCTCGCCTACGGTGTTGATAACTCAGCACAGAGCCTTGGTTTCTCCGGCTCAGGATCCCTCGGATCACGAAACTCCGCAGCCACCAGGAGATTAAGGCTTTCATGCGATTGCACCTAGAATAATTCCCAGTTGGGCATTCAGTTAGAAGATATGCGTACACGCCGAGTTGGATGAAGTGATCGTTATTGGCCCACAGCGGTGTATCGGCTGGACCTCTAGGCGCGAAGTCCGCATAGGTACCGAGTTGAAGTGTTCTGCAGTCTCCGAACTAATATTTCACTTTCTAGTAGAGGAGATATTCACATTCAAAACCCAGCTTTCATATTCACTGTCTCAAAGCCAAGCTGTCGTAACGAAGTCTCTCCCCACCGCATAACCCTGATTCCATGTAGTTACGGATTTGTTTATAATAGCCATAAGCAAATCCTTTGAAAACTGCGGATGAGATTCCAGAAGACTATTTTGCAGGACCATAGAGCTTGTTTCATTCGAGGTTCTCAATGTCGTTAAATGAGCCATGGTGACCCGTATAGCCACGTCTCGTAATCCCCTGTCGTGCGGGGGAGTGGAGAGGTATATTTCTTGAATCGCTTGTGGGAATGAATCAGTTACCAGTTGTTGTACCAACCCCCGCTCTACCCTTTGCTCAGAAAGGACTTTGAGGCCCTGTATGAACATACGGTCTGCAAGTGAATACATCAATATATGGAAGGAAAGAGGGTTGGGTCCAGGAGTTGAGCTCTCGGACAGTTTTAGCTGATCCACAGCATCGGTGATACCATCATTTTGCCCTCCTGCTTCGGATACCGTTTCTTCGGGCAAAGTTCGCTCTTCTAAGGGGGCAAGTATTTCGAATGCTTTTCCGTTGTTATCTCCGCCTGTACAGTTCTCGGATGATTGACCATCGGAATCAACCTGGTAATCCAAGGTGTAAAGGTAGTTAACCATCTGCCTTACCAAACTCGGATCTTCGTCCAGGGTAATAGTGCGCGTGGAAGCTTCCTGTCATTGATGCTTTAGCAATAACCCTTTGTGCGTAAGTATTCTAGAATTCCTCACACTAAAATACCCATCGCAGGCTCTGGCGAAAAAGTCGGACCGTGTGCAGACTATACACCGATGAACACGATGAGAGTCATCACCACACAAGATGGTCAAGTCGCTGTATTTCGAGTCGGAGCGCAAGCTGAAAGCCTAGTCAGAAGAGGTTGCAGTAAATAGGGAGCACCATAGATAGTAGGTACCTTGCTATAGCATCCAGTAGCTCTCGCCGGGGTACAGTGTCTTCTGGTCTATCATACGTCGAATCCTTTGGGCTGACATCAGATTTTATCTTGACTTTTCTTTTCACGGGCATGGTGAAAAGTGTTGATGGGGTTTCTTCATGAACAACATTCTCGGTGGAAGGCAGAGTAAGGAGAAAAGCGAATCATCCTTCCCTGGGGGTTGCCGTATATCGCAGTCAAGCTTGAAATAGCTTAGCTAAATGATGACGTCGTTCATTTCCCTTAGCTCTGAATGATAACTAATAGAGGACATGTATGTTGATAGATGGATCTAGCTACAACTAAATAATGTGTGGGTCACGTGTCGGGGGAGCCGTATTATGTAACAATAACTATCTCTGTTTAATAAGTTAAAGTCAATCGTCAAGGCACAGTATTCGAGGCTAGCAAGTTCCACGCTACTCCGGAAGGAGGGAAGCAGCGTGATGATTTGACTACTAAATTGAACGAAGTGAGTGAATTCGTTTGGTACGGACTAGTTTTGCCTACAAAACACCTGCTGGCTGCTCTCCGGGCCCGTCTGGCAGTCACATATACAATAGCCCACGACAGCCGAGAGATACCACAACAGGGTTAACTCCCTAAAAGTTCCAGCGGCGGCATCTGGTTCACTGAGTACTTAACGTAGATCACGACTCGACGACTGATTCCACCCAACGACTTGAAAATCCGCGCGGTAAAGACAACGAAAAACCACGATTATCCAACAACAAGTAAAATTGTTTGGATTAGCTATTATTATTATTATTATTATTATTGTTCATTATAGTCTTATGCAGTCAGGGACTATGAAGACTACCTGCTGCACATGGCAGCAGGATTTAACTAACATACAAAAGAAAGCCAAAAGGATGGCACAAAACAAATAAAACAAAGGAAAAGTACAAAAGAGTGTCAGGGCAATATAAAGACTTTCCTCCACAGAAATACAAGTACCAATAATGTGTCATTCAAGTTATACACTCACTATCTCTCATGGGTAAGCCACCTCCTTGTGGCCACTCCAGTCTCCTTCAGAAACAACACTAACCACTTTAGTCCAATCTGTGTCTCAAACAAGAGCTTCATGGAAAGCTGAGGAATTTCAAGTTGTCCTTGGCATCTCTGTCTCTGTTCATGCCAAACGTGACAGTCCAGAAGCAGATGCTTTGGAGTCTCCTTGCATCTGCAGTGCCTGCATGTATCAGTGGTGTACTCTGGGAGCCTCACCAAGTAGGACCCAAAGTAACCATGTCCAAGCTTGAGTTGTGTGATTGTGGACCAAATGCCCTTTGCAACAGACAAATGTGATGGCTTCCACTTGGGCTTTGTCTCAAACTGTGAGTAGTGGTTGTCCTTCCTTGCTCGAAGTGCAAGGTCATCACACCACTCAATCATAGCTTGTTCTCTGATTTGTCGTTTGATATATGACAAAGAAACATATTTTTCTGGATGAGTCTGCTTCAGCTCAGTAGCCTTCTTAGCAGCTCTATCAGCTTTCTCATTGCCATGAATACCAAGATGTGCAGGAACCCAATGCAAATGAGCTGTAATGTTGAGTGCACTCAGATGTCTGAGAAGCTTTCTGATAGATTCAACATAGTACAGCCCACCATTCAGGTTCTGTCCACAGAGTCTTTGGATAGCAGCTTGACTATCAGAAAAGATCCAAATGTCTGAAAAGGATCCTGTTTGGCAAAGTGTGAATGCAAGCTTCAATGACTTTTCAATTGCAAACAACTCAGCATCAAAGACTTCCATGTGTTTACCTAGCTTCCAAGAGTATCTTTTGTTCTCTTGAAGACAGTAAACACCTGCACCAGCTGTATCGTCTTCAACTTTGGAGCCATCAGAATAGAAGATCAAAGACTTGGATTTGTCCAAATAGTCAATCTTCTCTTGATGTTTGATCTTTGCTTTGGCTTTTTCAGTGTCTAGTATCTGAATGTCCATCAGATCCTGAAGGCTTTTTGACCAAGGTGTTGGATTAGCTATTAGGTAGATAAGTAGACGATAATACTACAAGAAAACAATTAAAAAAGATCCTTAAGCCGCATGGATGGCTTAATGGTGCGGCCTGACCGTGACAAAATTAGTTTAGGCCGCTCTGATGAAGATGGGAGTTGAACAGCAGAGATAAGTGCTGGAGCTATTGAATCTGAGCTAGGAGAGTTCTCTTGGACCTGCTCTAGTGCTGGAGAGTCCTGAAGAGAAGTGCCCTTGCTTGTGTGGGTAGTGGGAGCCTTGCTTGCTTTGGCCTTTGCAGCGGCCAGCTTGTTCAACCTCAGTTTTTCACGTTTACGGGCCCGTTCATCCTTCTCCAACTGTTCCTGAAGCTTCTTAGCCTCTCTAGCAGCCTTGACCTTTTCCCTTTTAACATTTTTAGCAGCCTCCTCTTGCTCTCGACGCTCGGCGGCCGCCACACGGGCCGCTTCTCTGGCAGCCTTCAGTCTAGCAGCCTCAGCAGCCTTTTCTTCATGTAATAACGCTGCTTGAAGCCTATTGTGTTCCTTCTGAGCCGCTTCTTCAGCCTTTTGATCCTCTATGTCCTCATTCTTCTGCCAAATAGTAGCGACTTTCTCCGGGGGGAAGAACTGCGCTTTGCCAGGTTTGTCAGAGTCAAGAAGTTCTAGAGGTCTACCACGCCAACGTCTCCTCTTCTCTGTCTTCAAGCTGTCTTCTAGACCCTCTACTTTGAGGTCAAGACACTGGTACTTGAGACTCATTACCTCAACAGCACGCAAAAGCTGCTTGATCTCTGCGTCTTGTGTCTGATTGTTTTCTCGAAGATCGTTGAATAAGTCCCTTATACCATCTGGGGAGGTAGGAGTGGACGCTTGTAGCACTGAGGGAACCGTATTCTGTGGGGTAAACAGCCTTTCAATCTGTGAGAGCACGAGCTGCGGGTTAAACGGATGTAAACCGGTAGCAGCGAAGCCGGAACATATATTTTCCGACGTCACAGCGTCTGTCCATGCAGCGTAGAACAGCCTCCAGAAATCAGTTTTCTTGACGATAAGAAGGCCAAATCCCTTTTTCAAGAAATCATCTGAGTGCCAGGAATAAGCGATCGACAAGGGACCAAAGACGTCGACGTTTAATGGCTGCAGGCGGTGTGTAGAATGCGGAGGAAAGATTGCGAGTAGAATTCTGTTTCGATCTGCATAGTCAATGATTCTCAGGTTGACATGGGATGAATGCCCGGCGAGGATAAGAAATCTCTTCGTTTGATCGCCTCTGCTTGTTCCGCGTGTGGTTTTCTTATGTATATCTATGTACATATCGTTTCATTTTGTTTTGTTTTAGTTCTCCGTCTGGACCCCAATATCTCTTATATCAGGCCCCGTACGGACCACGCCCGGGCACCGGACTATGTCTATTCTGGACCCTGACCGTGGCATATATATACCGGATAGTTGACCCTTAGATAGTTCCTTCAATCAATTATTCCGCCCTCAGACCACATCTGGTAGAATGTCAATCTAGCCCCCCGTTGAGGTGGCTCCTCAACGGAACGGTCTGATCTGGTCTATGATTTGAGGACGTGTACTAGTTAAAACTCAGTTTGATTCTGCTGAGGATTCAGAATCCTCTTCAGAATGGTTGCCGTTCGGTACACAAAATCAGAATTTTCTTGTTATCCTAATACCTCAAATCGTACCACGACCTCAAAACCAAAGTGTTACTTCAATTACTTATCGAACCTCGTGTTGCATTGTCTAATTATTTATTCTATCATCCAATCTTTACCCTACCATGTCTTCGTATCTTGGTCAAGATACTGGTCCGGCCGTACCTACGCCTTCGGTCACACCTCACCCCCAAATCGACCCTCTAAGCGAGGTGGTCCAACAGATCCGTGCTTCTCTCGCTATGACTGAGGATGGAGACGAGATCGTGGGCCGACTCCAGAGTATCATGAATGATCGTCTTACGGAAATGCGTCATGTCGGGGCTTAGGAAGGAAAGGCTGGCGCCGACGGAGCGAGAACCGATCTTGAACAACATTTCAACCAGTGGAAGAAATGGGCGGATATAGAAGTTACCCGACTCTGAGACGGTAATCATGCGAAAGAAATCCAGATTCTCCAGCTTGAAAAGGACGTCTTGACCCGGGATCAACAGAACGTGACCTAACGACTCCAACATATGGAGGCCCTAGCGAACAGAACTGGGATTACGACTGCGCCCGAAATATCTACGATCAAGACTCCGACAAAAAAAGCGTTGGAGCTCGAAAAGCCAAAAGGATACGATGGAACAGTTACGAACGAGGCTGTAACAAAATGGCTATCCCAATGCCGATCCTACTGAAAAAGGGAAGCTATCTTCACCGGACGGAATGCGTCCGAGACACAGAAGGTGGCTCAAGCTTCTACCTGGCTCAAAGGAAAAGCTGCAGGAGGGTGGGCTGCTGAAGAACAACTAGCAGAGAAGAATCCAATGTTGTACGTTCCTCCCACGAACTGGGAGGCATTTGAAAAATGGATCAACGAACGGTTCTGCAAACTGAACGCCGAAGAGAACTGGTGGGAGCCTTTGCAAGGAATACGACAGAAATCTGACCTCCAAACGTACGTTGCGGAAATGGATCAAGCGTACTTCGAACTGGGTTACGAACTGCCAGAACAGGCGCGCACTCAGATACTCTTGGACAGCCTGAAACAAGAACTTCAAGCGGAATGGCACATGGTGCAAAATAAACCCCAGACGGTACTCGAGATCGTGAAAATATTGACAAACATTGAACAATCGGTCGGAACTGCGAAGATAAGCACTGGCCTGAAACGGAAGGGTTACACGCTGACAACAACAACAACGGATTCGGAGCCAATAAATCTGAGTGCCATGGAACCTCTTTTTGCGGTCGAGGTGGAGGAGATAAATGCAATGTACACCTCTAAAGACCTTCCGCGGAAGGATTCCTGGGCATGATGTCCAACGGGTGATCCATATCTGCCCTAATTGTCAGGTCGCTAAGGGTTCTAAGAAGTCTTTAGAGCGGGAGGAAGCACACCACATGGCGAGCAAGCTGATCAAACACCGTACTACGACGTCCTACCATCCAAGAACGAACGGGAAGGTCGAAAACCTTAACGGTCTTCTAGGGCAAATCCTAACGAAGCTCCTTTTAGTAAAACCCACTAGGTTGTGGGACGAATACCTCACCCAAGCCCTGTTCGCAGCACGGGTTCGTTTGCATGCAACTGGCAAACGAAGCCCGTTCTACTTACTATACGGAATGAAGGCCCAGGGAAGTTCCACCCGAGGTGGTTTAGTCCCTATAAAGTGATCAAATCGCATGCATTGGGAACTTACACTCTTGAGCATCCCGATGGCCAGGTTCTCAGAAACCTAATCAACAGTTCTAGGTTGATTAAGGCTGAAGTGGAGAACCCGGACAAGCTTTGGTCTTCGTCTGCATTCAACCGGGCCCTGAAACGAAAAGTTCTCACGGTCAAGAGACCTATCGAGGTGCGGCACATTTTGGATGCTTACGAGGACGACGTCACTTCTTATAAAGAACTGTCCACGATCACGAAGCGCGCATGGAAAGCGTTAGAGCGTGATCTGGAGGAAGAAACAGTTTCAGATAGGGAGAAGAGGGTGGTTACGCGCAGTGTCACGGCTAACCAGACCTCTTGCGGCACGGGTAGAAAGCGTAAAACCCGCGGCCGTAGGACAAAATCAATCAGATTTGATATTCTATCGGATCCCAATAGTGAACAACAGGACCATCCGGTCGACACTAGTCCAAACGAACAAGGGGACGCCCGACCTTCACGAACTAGAGTCCCGTTTGATAGCCCTTTCGCTGTCGTAATCTAGGTCTATTCAACTGACTATGTAATCATTGGTGGAGCCTACGGGCAAGATGACTAATGACGAGAAAAGACTCCCAACCGTCATCACTGGAGTCATTAGCAACGGCCTCGTCACCAGAACTGGGAAAGTCGTCAAGCGCATCCTCGACCTTGCAGATCGTATAAGCAAGGCACGAACGAGCTTCAATGAGCTTTGAATAGCTCTCAAGACTATCCTCACCGCGGTGCTCACTAAGGGATTTCCACCATTTTCTAAGATCTGGATCCGAACCCTTATGGGGGCAGCGAGGAGCGTGCCGAGCGGAACGGAAAAATTGATCCCCACAGTTAACGCGAGGAGTAACACGATGACCAGTCAAGGAAGACTTTGGCAAAACGTTGGCAACGGCAGGAGAGGTAAAAGGAAGAACGGGGGAAGCTTCGTTCGGGCCAGTGGACTGTTCCATTTCAGGTTCTTCGTCAGGAACATAGGCACGGCATTCGCAATCGACGGAATTGGTCAACCAGACACAATTACCGCAGGAACCGTATGAAATGAGTTCCATATTGAGACCTCAGACCATTCGGCAAGAAGCGAACGAACCTTTCCCTAGCTTGCAGTAAGTGCAAGGCTCCTCGACAACATGACCGCGAGACTGAATGAGAGCGGCTTGGAAATAAACAGAGGACCCTATAGCTTTTAGGACCAATGCCCCGTTCTTGGTACGCCAATCGAGGGAAGCGAAAACCGGCATTGGCCCGATGGCCTTCGCTGCTGCAGTTGTTGCCGTGACATAAAAACGGCGTGTGATTCCTGGAACAACATTTTCAAAAAACCTTGAAATCATTAGGAGACTGAGGAGTAAGATTTCCTAACGGAAAGTCAGTCGGCAATTCAAAAAGGGGAAGGAATGGAGAAATGGAGGAACTACTCACGCTGCATGAACATCCTGGCGAGAGCAGAACTGACATTTGCAGGGGTCTTCATGTCGCTCCTAAAAAAGACGCCCGAACTGATTCCTGAAGGGCTTGTAACAGCAGAGGTTGGCTGGAAAGTAGAACTCGCTGAGTCAGCGCAAGCAATGAAAGCCGTGCGAGTAGGACGGAATGCTGGAGTTGGAGTCTGAACAAGGCCAGTAGGAGCTTCAGAACCGGTCCCAAAAAGGTCTTCGTCAGCAAGCAAACGCTCGACTGCATCCTTGAGCTTGGAGGTGCTAATTTCGACATTGCTGTTTTCGCCGCTTTGGTCTCCAACGAAGGCCACTTCGGCGATCTCATTGGTTTCCTTGGGGACATCCGCATCGAGGGTCATTGCATTTCCCTGCTGACCTTCGGTAAGGGTGATAAAAGGAGTTTCCTCGACACGATGAAGCTTGCTGATACGATCTTTGGGGGAGGTCTCATTGGGATCACGAGCACGCTTTTCAGCTTCGTGCTCGCAGGCAGATCTAACAAACGCAGACGAGTCAGTCAGTGGCTCTCCTGGAATTCAGTTCTAGGTCAACTTACGTGTTTTCCATGATGAGCAAAAGGTGTATAGAAAGCTATACGACCTGCTGGCAGAAGGATTTCGATATAAAAGACTTAGAACCACAAAACAAGCAAGCAGCGCAACAACCAAGAAGCTCACGAGTAGGAAGAGGGTTGGAAAAAATAGAAGCTCCATTTGTTTTGAAATGGAGCTCGCTGCTATATCACGTGCATACGGAATTTCCCGTCGATGTGAGGCTTTTGTGTATCTACTTTTGGATTATGTTGAGGCACCCGAACGGGCCTCAACGTACACTCGTTTACGACCCTGTTTGACTACGTTCCGGAATGCTAAAGCCTTCGCGGACGAAGTCTGATCAAGTGGGGTAGGATTTGAGGACATTGGAACGGCTCCTGAAGCAATTCCCAGGCTATCGACACCCAACATGGCTGCAGCGAAGACTCCTGAATCAACACCCCAAAGTACCCGGCCGTGCGCTTTACGCTGGCAAATAAACAAAGTGGTTGAAGCTCATCCTGAACTCTTTCCCTCTATTCAACGGGTATTTCGCGGTGCTCTTGTTCAAGCAGAAACTGGTGCCATGAATACAGGGCTTCTTGATGATATTCATAGGGAACAGGCTAAGAAGCGGAAGCGGGAAGATGGCCCTGTACAACTCTCTGAGAGAAGAGTCTTGTAGAAGGCAATAACGACTGGACTGTCCAAAGAGACTTGCTTGCTCTTTCGACATCAAAATCCTTTATCCTTGCAGGAGACCTCAATGCTCACCACCCTTGGTGGAACTCAGAAATCACCACTTCACTGAGAGCTGAGGACCTTGTGGAATGGCTAGAGACTGAAAATCTAGAATTGGTGAATGAAGTAGACAAGGAAACCTTTCACAGATCAAATGTTACCTCCAAATCTGTGATAGACTTGACCTTTTTCTCCCATGACTTGCTTCAGAAACCATTTGACTGGTGGATTGATGAGAATCTTCATTCAGGCTCTGACCACGAGATCATTCAGTTTAACATTCAGTTGGGATCTGAAGACCTGGTCGGGAATCCGCTATATTCAAATCAGTACAACTTTCAGAAAGCTGATTGGAAAAAGGTAAACCAGGCATTGAATGACAACTTGGTTCAATCTCAATACCAATGGACTTTGATAGAAGACACCCCAGCAGAACTAGAGCTGGAGGCAGAAAAAGTTAAAGACCTAATTCTGGCTTCTATTGAAGATCATGTTCCCAAGAAACAAGTCATAGAAAGGTCCAAGCCATGGTGGAATCCTGATCTTAAGGTCTAACGTAAAGCAATGGCAAAGACCTTTAGAGATTACAGACAAGGACTTGTCAAACATGAAACCTTTCAGCAAGCAAGATCAGACTACTTTACTTCAATCAAGCAGGCAAAGTCCTCATGCTGGAACGATTTCCTGGCCAATGCCCAGGGAAAAGAGATCTTCAAAGCATACAAGTACACTAAAACCAACAAGGTTGAAAGGACTCCAATCCTAGAGTTTGCTGACTCACTGAATGAGACTCAAGACAAAGCAGTCTCCTTTGATGAGAAGTGTAATGCTTTCCTGAAGACTCTGTTTCGAGATCCACCACAATATCTACCAATTGACTGGAGTGAATACAATTAAAGCCCAGCTTGGGAATGGCCTGACTTGGAAGAAAGTGAAATCAAGAACTCCATTTTCTCAGGTTCCAAATCCAGTGCAGCTGGCCCGGATGGTATCTCCTTCCTGATCTTGCAAAAGGTCTACCCAGTACTCAGGCACAGGCTCTTCAGACTCTATCAAGCCATGTTCAACAAAGGATATCATCCAAAGAGCTGGAGGCAAGCTGTGGGTGTGATCTTGAAGAAACCAAATCGCAAAGCCACAATTCCCAAGTCTTACAGAATCATCTCCTTGCTGAACTGCCTAGGCAAAGTTATTGAAAGAGTCATTGCTTCACGCTTCTCATACTTGGCTTCAACTACTGATCTGCTGTATTTTGATCAGTTTGGAGGCAAGAAGCAATGCTCTGCAATAGACGCTGCAATGAGCTTAGTACATGACATTCAATTTGCAAAGTCAAAGAATCTAGTGACTTCAGCCCTCTTCATTGACATTAAAGGTGCATTTGACTATGTGTCTGTTGATAGACTCATGAAGATTTTCTCTGACCTGCAACTGCCAAAGCAACTGGCCTCCTGGATCTCTTCCTTTATGCAAACCAGGGAAATCCAACTGGTCTTTGATGGAGAAAAGCAACAGAGTCCTGCATCTATTAATGTTGGAATTCCTCAAGGTTCACCTCTTTCACCCATTCTTTACTCTATCTATACAAGATATCTATTCAGGAATGAGGATGAGTTGAAAGATGTAAGGGTTCCCAGCTACATTGATGACACTGGCCTTATTGTTTCTTCCCCATCAGTTGAAGAGAACTGTGTGAAGCTACAAGCTGCCCTTGCACGAATGATGTATAGACAAGACTCTGAGGTCATTCAGTTTGACATGGAGAAAACTGAACTCATCCACTTTGTTAAGACTTCAAAATACACTGATGAGGACTGTGTCAAACTCAATGACCTCACCTTCAATCCAAAAGAGCTTGTGAGATGGCTGGGGATCTGGCTTGACAACAACCTCACCTTCAAAAGACATGTGGAAATCAAAATCGCAGCAGCAGAGAGAACTTTGAACCAAATCATAAGACTCTCTAACACTGAGAGGGGACTCAACTTCCAAGCTATTCGACAACTGTATGTAGCTTGTATCACCTCAGTTGCCGACTTTGGAGTTCCCATCTGGTGGAATAACCAAAAGCATTTGTTAAAGAAGTATGAGAAACTTCAAAACACTGCTTTGAGGAAAATTCTGGGTGCTTTCAAGACTTCTCCCATCTATGCTATGGAGCTTGAAGCAGCCATTCCACCAGCAACAGTGAGATTCAATCGTCTTTGCAGAAGCTATGCCTGCCGCCTCCTCAAGATGCCAAAGGAGCATGCAATCAGAACAAGAGTTTCTTCAAGCTTCCCTCCCTATGACAATGGGATTGAACTTGATTGGAGAAAGTATCTTGACTGGAATCAAAATGAAGAGAACATTGAACATGTTGAGCAAACTCCAAGTAGGAGAAAAAGACGAAAGACAAAAAGGATAAAGAAATATCCAAGTCAACTATTCAAAGTTTGCTCTATGATTTCCAACTTGATTCCCTCCTTGAAAACTGAGAAGGTGAAAGCAAAATGGAATGCACCTTGGTCTGAGAATCTTACAAACCTTGTGGACATCCAGATTGAAAATTCAGACAAAGCTAAAGCAAAACAGCATCATCAGCCAAAGTTAGCGAGTTGGATCATTCTGCTACCTTGGTTTTCTACTCTGATAGTTCAAAATCTGAGGATGAAACAGCTGGTGCAGGTGTTTACTGTTTACAGGAGGACAAAAGATACTCCTGGAAGCTGGGAAAGCACATGGAAGTCTTTGATGCAGAGTTGTTTGCCATTGAAAAAGCCTTCAAACTTGCAAGCTCCATTCCACACACTGGTACAATCTCTGACATTTGGGTGTTCTCTGACAGTCAAGCTGCCATTCAGAGACTTTGTGGTCGAAACTTGAATGCTGGTCTATATTACATTGAGTCTCTCAGAAAGATTGTGAAACGGCTGAAGACATTCAACATTCAGACACATCTTCATTGGGTTCCTGCACACTTGAATATCCATGGAAATGAAGAAGCTGACAAAGCTGCAAAGAGGGCCACTGAATTGAAGCAAACATACCCTGAGAAGTATGTTTCTCTCTCCTACATCAAGAGAAGAATCAAGGAACAGGCTTTGCTTGAGTGGTGTGATGACCTTGTGGATAGAGCAAGTCAACAGAATCACTACTCCCAGTTTGAGTCAAAGCCCAAATGGAAGGCTTCCCAGTTGAATATTCCCAAAGGCATTTGGTCAACAATCATGCAGTTGAAATTGGGGCATGGCTACTTTGGTTCCTACTTAGTGAGGCTCCCTGACCATGCTTCAGACACTTGCAGAAGTTGCAGATGCAAGGAGACACCCAAGCATTTGCTCTTAGATTGTCAGGTTTGGCAAAAACAACGACAGAGGTGTCAACAAGAACTTGAGATTCCCCAACTTTCCTTGAAGTTTGTTTTTGAGACTGAGATGGGATTGAAGTGGTTGGTGTTGTTTCTGAAGGAGACCGAGGTTGCCACTAGGAAGTGGCTCCTGCATGTGAGATGAAGGATGTATTTGAATTGAGATATTCCTGGTACTTGTATTTCTGTGGAGGAAAGATTTGATATTGCCCTGACACTCTTTTGTATTTCTTTTGTTATTTTGTTTTCCGTTCTATGACTATAGCTTTAGTCATTCTTTTGTATTTTAGGTAAATCCTGCTGGTGAAGTCCAGCAGGTAGTCTTCATAGTTTCAGACTGCACAAGACTATAATGAATAATAATAATAATAATAATAAGTCTTCATAGTCTCAGACTGCACATGACTATAATGAATAATAATAATAATAATAATGACCCTTAGATAGTTCCTTTAATCAACAATTCCACCCTCAGATCACAAATCCAGCAGACGGCCTGACGAAATCCCTAGCCAAGGTCAAATTCGTCGAATTTCTCAAGATGTTGAAGCTACGGGACGTTGACCCTACGGTGAGATTTGATTTTTGAAGCATAGTTTCGCAGCGGAAGTGGCACTTTACGAAATTGAAATAACCCACAACAACAACCACAGAATTACGAGCTCAACCCTTAATTCACTATCCGCAAGCTAATTTTTAGATGGGAGACACGAGATATTTGTTTTATTTTGATAAATAAGTTGAAAAGTGGTGGACTTGGGCATTGATAGTTTTTTGCTTATCCCACTGCACAGGCTGGAGCCTAGGGGGCGGTCTCGAGACACCTTTGGCGCTAGTCCCGTTGTAGCTAGCCTCTAGCCATCCGGAGCGGATTATCTAGATGATCCGTCGGTACAGAGTTTTCATCTCTTCTTTTCCCCTTTCCCGAGCTCGATAGCTAGTTAGATGAATGCATCGATCTCATAGAGCTTTTTCCCTCGTTTCGTGGTTTCTAGAGCTTCCGCCTCATGCTAGAGAGTTTGCGGCTAGCAGGCCCCTGAAACACTGAGCCTGGATTCGTCCTCCGTAAATTGTTTGGCTGTGAGGGCTTTTGTAGGATGTGTAATCCATCGCCCGGCCGCAGCACGGACGCCCGGTCGAAAAACTGGTATGTGTTTCATTTCCGGCTTGATATGGATTGGAACACTCTTTCGATGCATTGGGACTTTAGTGTATCGCCAGATATCCCACGGCTCTTTGATTTCGGGGCTCTGAAAGATCCGGTCCTGGAAACCCAGGTCGTGAATGTCTTGGACAACGCAGAATGCCAGATAGTCATTCCGTTCAAGGTAAGTGGAAGTCGGTCTGATGGCAGGTGATGTCAATATCGCTCATTCAAGAAGGGAGAGCGAGACTTACGCCTTGCCCTTGTTCCTCCTGCCCTTGTTAAGACGGTGAGTCACCTTCATCATCACAACTTGACAGGATGGATAATCGGGATCCATGACCACATAAATCTGAACATCACCCCAGAGAAGTGCTGAAGCAGAGATAATGAATAGCTCACCCAAGGTGAGCAGGTCGGGAGGATAAGAAAAGCCGTGCCTCGGATTATTGATGAGGTCTCTCGACGGTCTCACGATGAAGTACTGTCTACGTGTAGGTCTCGGAGGCGTGTGTCGTGGCTTTCGAAAGGTGTCTAATGCAGGTCTCGGAATCGAATGTGTAAACTGTAGTCTATGGCTTTCGTAGATACAGGGTAAGGGAAACAAATGCATGCAGTGAGAAAGAAGAACCGTCTGTATAACGCCTGTAATCAACCCGTCCGTCGAAGTCCCGTCGAAAATAGGAGTCTGTAAGAATGGATTTCCCTCCCAAGAGGGATGGTTCTTCGAGGCGTTCATATACCTTCGAGAACGGAGGAAGCGTCTAAGAAGAAAAGGGGTATCCCGGGCCCGCAATCTTCGCACCACTACACACTAACCTCGAGGACAAAGAATCGAAGAATAGAGGATCACGCGTTTCCCTACTACAGTGCATCATTCGTTCTGCAGTATCCAGAACTCTCAAGGAGCGTACCAGGCCGTGCAGAGGTGGCTGTCATCATTTTTCGGATTGTACCATGCTGGGTTCTCTGCCTTTGCGTTGGAAACCACACATCGGATATGGCAGCACCGTGATGCAAGTTATACAGAAGCTCATCCGCATCAATCGAAGATTGGCTTCCGATTGCCTCAGAAAGCGCGTAATCTATCTTAAGCACCGTAGCGACTAACTGCGAGGATTGTGAGACTACATTGTTGAACCCCACGGTTTTTCGGCGTTCTTACCTCCTTGGTCTTGCGCTTTAAATGATAGGGAAAGTCCCTGTCCAGCGTGAAGCCATAGTAGATCCTCCAGTAGCGAACTAGCACAACTTTGCACAAGAAACCCCTGATAGGACTCGACGTTATGCTCATCAAGATACCAGCGTAGGAATGCCTCGATGACATTCATGTCCAGATGCCTGAGCCAATGACCTGGATCGGGGGGCTCAAGTTCCGCGACAGCGAATCTGAGGAGCATCAGTGAATGCTTCAGAAGGGGGCCATATCCACTCGGTCATCTTACTTCTCAAAATTATTTCCCACATGTCGCATAGTACGGAGTGTTGAGGGCTCAAGGTCGGGTTTGATATCGCGTGATGCCCCATTGACGATATTCATATAATGTCCCTTTGGCTTTGCTTTGGGGACTTTATGTACCATTTCGACTCTTGGACTTTGAGGCAGCAGAGGGTGTTGAACTGAAGAGAAATCATTGTCTGTAGAATTCGTACATGCACAGCGGCCTAGGGCAATTTATACGGTCAGCGATGCCTATCTGCGTGGGTGTTTAAAGAGCCTGGATGGAAGCGCTGCGGATTGAATGAGGTTCAGAGAGCATTAAAGCAGCGACTTGGGAAACGGTGGGGGGCCACCAAATCTCTACTGAAGGCCATCACTAGCTGCCTTCAATTAGGTGTAACCCCCGAGTCACTCCGTACTCCGTATGGAGTACAGAGTAGTGCTGATGCCTTGGGAGTTGGACGATCGTCCGTGATTAACTCGGTTGACCCGGGAACATACTGCTGCTTAGCGTGTTCTCCGAGCTTTGACCACTATCAGGGGTAAAGGGGCCTTCGTTTCTATGGATAACGCTGCTCCAGTGCTCTCTGCACGGCCTCCAAACACTTTCGTTTGCGATACAGCTGCAGGTCGGGCCAGCCGTGTTCGCGATAAATCTTTTGCACCATGGATGCCATTCCCTCCCTGTCCGCGCCGTACGTGGTATAGATATCCTTGACCTCGAACTCGCTCATGGGTAGAAAGTGGAGCCGCCGAAACTGATCTTTAAGGATTTCGAAGAAGTCTGTAACCTCCCAGCACCCGCCGTCGGAACGCCACCCTGCCTCGTTTTCCGGCGCATAGTCGTATGGATCATCCTCTACCTGCTCGCGTGGAGCAGAAGGGTCATACCGAATTTCACCGGGGCACTTAGGCCAATAAATGACTCCAAGCTCAGTGTCCAGGAGGAACATCGGGTTGTCGCGCGGCGGGCCGGTCGTGAGGCCAACCACATGAGCAGGTACCTGTTCATACAGCGGGTCATTCTCCGAGATGATCCTGCAATGTTCACCGGAAATTGAACCGGAAAGAAGAAGATTGCTGCAGTGTTTCCAGTCTACGAAGAAACAAAAGGGGGCCCCGTGGGCCTTGTGATCCTCGTGATCTGGGTCACGAATATAAGGGAGATGGCGGAGAAGCGAGATGACTGTCTCTGACTTGCCCACGGCTTGCATGCTAGTAGTTGTGATGGTGGGCCAGCCTCCTTCCGGGGGCTCGATGATGGCAGATTCCTGGAGATACATTTTGGTGAGAAAATTGTAGTAGTCGCGGATAGCGGCAACGCATACGTCGCGCGAGTAGGTGATTTCGCTCAGCTCAGGCATTTCGACAATCAAGGAGGGCGAAACCAGAAACAGGATGTGAAGGATTGGAAAACAGTAGTAGAGGCACTGCCGGAGGGATCTTCTGATAGGGTCTAGTTGGGCTAGAAGAAAAATTAAGATTATTTGTAGTCGGGACACTCGTAGTTACCCCGCACGCAACGATGATTCTACGTTTGTGCGGCTGATGTCACGGAATAATGGTGCTCATTTAAGCTTAAGTTACCGGGAGCGGGCCGTAACTGACATTCCTTTTCGGGTTAGCTCATGACTAATTGTAGTTACTGTAGCGACATAAGCCCATGTACGGAGTACGCAACGTCGACTCCGCGGGTACGGTCCGGGCTAAATCCAACGACCATCCATCGACCAAGACAAACGACAGGCAGCAAACCAACATTTAATGCAACTCTTCCTCGACGAATTTCATGACCTCATCTTTTGCCACAGCGGTGTGCCCCGAGTGACCATTATCGATTGTTATATGGAGGGTGAAGTAGTAGGAGTCAATGCCTAGTTCTTCGAGCTCTTTGGCCGCGATCGTTGTTTCCAACGTCAATATCTCGAAATGTAGGTTAAATCCTATGATTCCAGGCAGAAATTCATTTGGAAAAAGCGAATTAGGAGCTGCGATACGGCCGACTTTCACACCCTCGTATCGAGCAGTCTGGGATGGCGAATTAAATCCTCAGTGTCAGGCGCGGGGAGAGATTGGCCCGTGTTTTCTATCAAGCTCACTTCAATCGCAAAATTGGACTATCGACAGGCGACAATCACTGATGATCGAGCACACATAATGGTACAACCCAGCCTCACTGGGGGAGAAGTCCCGGATTCCAACATGGCTCAATGCTGGCATCTCTGCCCTCTCTCTTACCCCCCACTGGAGCGGAACGGGGTTGTCCCTCGTCCCTCGATGCTGGAAATCTCATTTTTTCAGTCCAGGTCGCCGCACGCAGTTAGCCCCGGTAGATACATGGCCACCGTTGCTGTGCCTTGTCATGCATTCCCTGCGGATGCAGTGCCCCTGGGCTACGGGACAGAACTTCACGAGCTGTTAAAAACCATTCCACGTGCCCTGTAGAGACACAGGGAAGTTCTCGCTATTCAGCATGTCTCATATCCCTCTCATCCTTCCTGGATGCTTTCTGAGGCACGCAGTCTGGGGTTTCGTATTTAAATAGAGGCATGGGGTTTTGATCTACGGCTTTGACGGAATGAAGATTCCCATACTTATCTTGTTTACTTTATCAGCGTCTGTTTCTCTGCGCAGGT
This sequence comes from Chrysosporium keratinophilum, assembly GCA_029850275.1. Taxonomy (NCBI): domain Eukaryota; kingdom Fungi; phylum Ascomycota; class Eurotiomycetes; order Onygenales; family Onygenaceae; genus Chrysosporium; species Chrysosporium keratinophilum. The sequence goes on from JARBIX010000006.1 coordinate 1,857,979, forward strand.
CAAAATGTGGCCTAGCATGGGGTCTGCCACGGCCGCCCTCCTTCTGTGCGCTAGCCTCGCGTTAGCTGCCATCAACCTTGACGGCACACAGGCTGTTTCGCCGGCACTCGTGGGCAGCGATGAACCTGCACCCATCAGTGATATCAACACCTATATTCCGGATCAGCATGACTGCCCACTACATTGTGTCGACTACGCAAACATCCACAGCTGGATTCCTTATTTGTCGGTTGACCGCCTCCGCCGTTGCAAGGAGCCTATGTTGCTGCAATTCTCTATTTCGCAACCTCTGGATAACCCAGCTTCTACGGTCCTCATTCGCAGCTGCAGGCTTGCATCTCGCCCATCTGCGAATTTTCTGGCCGGTGTAACGGCAGTGAAGAACCCCAAAAAATCAAACGATCTTTTCGAGTCGAGTTTGGACACAGCGCCGGCATGCGCCACCGCAGGCAAACAGGTACAAGACAAGCTTAAACTGGCTGTAAGCCATAACGGGAACGGAGATGCCCGTGAGGTCGCTGGCATGCTGGACGGTATGGAAAAGTTCTTCGATACTCGAGACAACTGCGACAAGAATTTCTTGTTTGCCTACTATAAGGAGGCCGTCGCGGGCATCTATAGTGGCCCAGGCATTGGAAAAATTACTGTCCGGTCAGCGCTCGCAACCCTCGCCGAGAGGCTTCGAAACAACGGCTCTGTTGCCAGAAGTACAGTAGCGCAACTTTATGGCAGTGGGCGTCGACCAGAACAGGTTTTTGGTATTGCCATTGACACTATGGGCAACCTCGCGGCTGTTCAGAAGGCAGCCTTGGAGCTGAGCCAGGGCAACTGCGTCCATAATGCAGATCTGAAATTTGCGGACGACCTACCAAATGTCAAGGTGTGGGAAATTGCCACCGTCAGCAACAGCACTCTCGGCCTTAACGAAACTTCTTCCATGTTTCAGTCTCTGGGGAAGAGAATCAGCGCCCGAAGAACTCGACTGGATAGACGCTCGGGGCCCGAGCCGGGCTCAGACGGTACCTGCGCAACACATCTCATCAAAAACGGGGATTCGTGCGCCAAATTAGCGAGCCAATATGGCGTATCAATTGCCAATCTGGAGAAATGGAACAAGGGCAAAACCTGGGCGTGGACTGAATGCAAGGACATTCTGGTCGGTTACAAAATGTGTATCAGCGATGGCCTGGCACCTTTGCCAGCACCTCAGCAAGGAACCGAGTGCGGCCCGTTGGTTCCTGGCACTCAACAACCCACTGGAACGAATATCTCATTGGCAGATCTCAATCCGTGCCCACTTAAAGCTTGTTGCAGTAACTGGGGCTTTTGCGGTGTGTTTCCGGTCCATTGCACCGTCCACGCGCCTTAGGGTGGAGGCCCCGGCAGCAAAGAGAAGGGTTACGAGAGCACCTGTATCTCCAACTGCGGCACGGACATAAAGCAGAACTCAAGCCCGCCCGCGTCGTTTGGGCGAATAGGCTATTACGAGTCCTATAATTTCGATCGCAAGTGCCTGTGGCTGGGCGCCAAGAACGCCAACACTGACGGCAGTTACACTCACATCCACTGGGGCTTTGTTGATATTGATCCAGACACCTGGAAAGTTGTCGTCAAGGACACGGGTAAGCAATGGAAAGCCTTCAAGGCGCTGCGCAACATTAAACGCATCATATCCTTCGGTGGCTGGGCCTACTCGACTGAACCAGCCACCTACAATATTATCCGACAGGCCATCATCGACAACCGGGAGACCTTCTCTACTAACATTGCCGAGTTCGTTGAGAATGAGGGCCTCGACGGTGTCGATATTGACTGGGAGTATCCTGGGGTAAGTTGTGCCTTGTTTGCCGTTCCCTGATTCAGTGACGATTGATCTAACAATCAATTGAAGGCTCCGGACATTCTCGTTGGCGGCCAGCCGATAGGAAAGAAAACAGACGGCGTTGCCTACCTCAAGTTCGTTACGATTCTGAAGAAAAAGGTAGGCGTAGACAGGTCAGTGTCAATTGCAGCGCCAGCTTCGTTCTGGTACCTCAAGGCATTTCCGATTGACAGAATTGCTTCGGTCATCGACTACATCGTTTTTATGTCCTATGACCTGCATGGCCAGTGGGACTACGGAAATGTGAATGCATTTGATTCGTGCCCGTCAGGAAAATGTATCCGGAGTCATGGTAAATTTACGACCCAGATACTAATATGTTGAGATTTTTCCTTCTGTTTGCTAACGTATGGATGCCAGTTAACTTAATCGAAACGCGCAATTCACTTGGGATGAGTATGTCGAATGTTCCCTTTCTTCAACCCATCCATCGTACGTCTAATAACTGAAGTGTACAGTCACCAAAGCGGGCGTACCTAACAACAAGATCTTCGTTGGCGAATCCAGCTATGGAAGATCTTTCCACATGGCTAAGGATGGTTGCTGGGGGCCTACGTGCGAATTCACAGGCTCTCGGACCAAGTCAGACGCGAAATCAGGTCGATGCACAGGCGAAGGCGGCGATCTTGCCAATGCCGAGATCAACGAAATCATCAGAAGTGGTCAGGGTGTTCGAACGTTCCACGACCATAACAGCAACACGGATATCATGCTCTACCAAGGTACGTGAGACCTTTTTACCCCTTTATCCTTATTTTTCGAATATGTTTCAGTTGACGCTTACTATTTAAATGGTGTCGTTGATGCAGGGGACTATGTCCGCTATATGACCCCAACAACCAAAGATACGCGGCGGGCCGATTGGAAGGATTTGAATTTCGCCGGAAGCATCGACTGGGCCGTCGATTTACAGTCTTTCGAGTCTGAAGACAAAGATACCGCGCCCGACATCCCCACATCTGGGGAGGGATGTACGCGTGGAGAAGATAGGTCCCTGAACTCGGCAGATTTGTGTGAATTCTCTTGCTCATACGGATTTTGTCCGGAACCCTTGTGTACCTGCATAGGAGAAGGGAAATTGAGGGTACTTCCACCTGAGATGCTCACCTCGCCTATTGTTGCCGAGGACGAGTTTGACGTGGACCTTAATCGCCTGTGCAAGTTCGCCTGCAAGTATGGCCATTGCCTGTCAGACGTCTGTAGAATGCTGCTGAAGGTGAATCGGAAGATGGTGAGGACATCAACGACTATTACAACTACAGAGATACCAGGTGGCAAAATGCGCAACAATGCGTGTTTATCAAAGGCTCCGGTCACGACCCAGCAAAACAGTGTTTGAAAGTATGCGAACCCGAAACTGAAGAGGCCACGGCGAACAATAGATCGTACAACTACGGTTGCGTAGGTTTCTACCCGCTTGCTGACAAGATCCCTTGGGAGACGCCGCCGGGAAGTTCTCTTACGGTCGCCCCTGGAAAATGCCTTTGTGATCACTTGTTGATCAACTATCTGGCTGAGACTGTCATCGATGCACTGCCAATAGTTGGTCAGGTACGTCGAAGTTATTGGAGCTACGCTCCGGCCATTAAAGGGATTCGTCTTTACTAACATTGCCCAGATCGGCTGCTATATCCTCCTGTCGGCCCTCAAACTCGTCTTGGATTTAGGCACATCAATTATCCCTGGACCTGGGAGAGCAATTCCGATTGCCTTGGGTACGTTCATTATATCTGGTTATTCTTTCTTCTCTCCAAACACTTACGGTATTGAGCAGACATGGTCATTACAGCGGCACAGACGCTTTCATACGTTTATCCGGAAGGGAAAGATCCGGCGGGGGCTTTTGAATGGTGGCTAAGCCCGTGCGGGGGGTCGGACCTTGTGCCAGACGAGATTAAGAATATTTTTGATATCCTTAACACGGCTGCCGACGGTGTATCCAGCTTCCGGCCGCCAAGAAACATCCGTAAAGGAAGCGGCAAGAAGGGCGACGCTGCCAACCCGTTGGATCGAACGACGCCCCGAACTGTTCCCAAGAACGGAGGCAAAACCGGCAAAAAGAAGAAGTGCTACATTGCACCGTCCAGACGAACCCTACGTGTGGGTGGGCACACGCTTCGCATGCAGTCCTGTGTCTCGGACAACACACATAAGAAGGAAATGGTCATCACATCGCTCACGTACGCGGACAATCCTGTCTATTCCCACGTAGGCGGCCATTGCAAGGCGAAGTGGTCGCAGGCATGTTTTCATTACAGCTCGGCCATCCGGGTCAACCCGCAGTGGGCGGAAATAACATGCCCTCCTGAGGCCGCCACCACCATGCACCGCTTAAACGGAAAAGCTACGGGCGCTTGGAGAGCCCAGCACGCTGATCGCACCTGGAGAGCGACATCACACCGGCAGTGGCAAAGTGACTGCGATATGGACGAGTATCCGCCAGCCCATATCCTCGCGTCCACTGACACGGCCTACATGAAAAGCGGAATCGACAGCAGCGGACAGCTCGTGCGCTACATACCCCACAGTGACAACCGGGGTGCCGGGAGTATATGGGCAGGTGCGTGCTTCAATGGCCCCATTCGCGCTCTGTCCAATCAGGATTTCCAGAACAAAGTGAATGCGGCACCCAGACTACAGAAACACACTATCAATCAACATAGGGTGGAGCGGACCCTGGCTGCAATTACGGTGACTCAGCGGCCCATATTCACCATGACTTCCTGGGGACACGCCGGAAATCTGTTGACGGTGAAATAAGCAGCTCTAATGCCTTGGCATTAGAGGACGTTCTCTTTTAGCTCAATGGTATAAGAACCCGCTATATTTGCTCCAACAGTTATGAGCCCGGCAGCCGCAGACCATACCAGATTAGGTCACCGCCCAATATCCGAGCAACGCGAGATATAACCACAACACGAAAGTTATTGAGAAACTTGAACAATACGGTATCAAAAAATAACGATGTTATACGGCAGAATTTTCATCTCGGTTCTTGCGCAAACATTACATCCAACCACGGCTTCATACCGAGCTGAGGGGGTGTGTTGACGGTGAAATAAGCAGCTCTAATGCCTTGGCATTAGAGGACGTTCTCTTTTAGCTCAATGGTATAAGAACCCGCTATATTTACTCCAACAAAATCCGCCTCCAAATGATGGTCTGAACGACAACCAGTGTTGGCCCTCGGGCATCGCGGCCGCTGATCCGGGGTTTGCCGTTCTAACGTACGATCCGTATTATGGTGGGCAAGCTCCGCCTTACAATTACAGAGCGCCTTATAAAAAAGGTGCGAATGGATCTTAGGGAGTCACCTTTTCTATTCTAACGTTTATGTACGCGATCCACGCCGTTTTTGGCACTGCTGTTAGTTGAATGTTTCTTTTGGCAAAGCGCATTGGAATTTACAGTCCTCCCCAGCTCATTGCACGCCGCTGTACGAGATGTGGAGATGACAAGCGGGAGAAAGAGCGAGGGCCTGCTTAAGGAGGACCTTATGAATCGTGTTGTTTTGCCCGTGAGAGGGAGACCGCCGGTCCTGCTGGTGTGGCTTTAGCGCGACTGACCGGATGGGTAGACCTGATCTTCACTTCTTATGACCGTCTGTGCTTACTGTTCGGGAATTTCGTTAGATGTATGTAAAAACCACATAGCGCAAGTTGCTGTCTTTTATTCAGAGATATTGACATTTGTAGCAGGGTTGTGTGGTAGGACGTAAATAGTATGTTGCATCTCACCATTCCCATCGCTTGGAATAGATTAGTAGTCTTGCAACAGCTCGTAAGGCCCCCGCTGTGCCAAAGAATCAAACTGAAGTTGGACATTAGAGGGTATATTCAGGGTATAAACTTCCTTGTTGATGAGCTTAAGGAATCTGGGCATTCCCCAGGCAGCCCTAAGATTTGCACTGGGGTGATTCAGAACGAAAACAACATTCATCAAGATTACAATCTGCTGCATTTGATTACAGAGCATCCAGGCAACTTCTCCGGCTGAGCATGGCTACTGGACAGCTTGCTCAAACTCGTGTCAACAGCCTTTTGAGGCCCTCATGACCCTCGGGTACCGGAACGATACCTTTTGTTGTTGCGCTACCCAATGCATCCCTTGAGCATAGTGGTATGGCCCGCCCTTCCCACTTAATGGTTGGCCGGGTCCCTGTAAGAGTGAATGAAGATAGAGATAGCGATTCTAGCAGGCCAGAAAGCGTGGCAGCTCCAGCAGATCAGTGCTGGATATGCACCAGCAATTAACTAGCCCTGAGTGTTTGCTCTGTTTGATCAGGCTGTCATGTTTGTCTTGTTTGCTCTCCCAAGTCCTTGGCATTGTCATGTGAATGCCCAGCCGATTCGACCAAAGAAAGACGACCGCGTTTTGGATTGCAGCATCAACCGACGACATCGACCGATCGTGCGCTGTTGATTGTCTTTGTTGCTGGCAGTTCCGTCTCGTGATGAGAGAATTGTTAAAACTGCGCCGGCCCAGTACTTGAGGGACTTGCTGAAGTTGCTGATGAACCACCATCCCCTGCCATTTCGACAGGATTGTGGACCTCGACTCGATCTACAGCACATTCCCGGGAGCTCCGTTGGAATCCATGAATCCTACCTTGCGCTGGCCAGCTTCGCGATCACCCCACCTCGAGCGTGCTAGACTTCAATTCTTGCTCGATCGTTTTCGCCGTAACAAAGCGAGGATAGCAATGGGTGGCAGGCTAGTTCCGCAGCTTGGGATGGTCGACACATGATTCACAGGATTGTTCATCCTCGCTTCACCTTGCTCGAATCTCTACTGCTCCATCCACCACATTTCTTGATATTTCTAGGTACAGCTGAGCCTTGGGATAGCAAAAAAACACCTTTTTCTACACTCGAACCGTTATCTATTATAGCAAGCTCAGTTGATTCTCCGAAGCCCAAAATCCACAAGAGCAGCATCCAACATCTTCGCAAGGACGAGTTCAGCAAGATAATTTCTCGAGATCCAAGAACCAAGACAAGCAGCTAGCATCTCCCTTCCAGAACCAGCTCCATGTCCACCAAACCGCAGTCCTTCTCCCACAATGAATCGACCTCTGCGTCGAACCATCCTCACTCTCACAGCCACTTGCTAAACGATACATCCTCGACACATCCAAGCTCTCAACACCGTCGATCTGAACCTTTGCACGATCGAATGCCACGTACGCAAGAGAAAGGTGGACCAACTGCTACTGCTCCGTTCCTGAAAGATTTCAGTCTTGTTGCAGAGGCAGCCAAACGCGCACAGATGGCTGTGGTGATGAGAGATTTTGAGAGTATATATTTACTAGGGGGCACAGGGAATTAGTGTTATAGACCTGGACTCCGTATGGAGTACTGCTTAAAATCCCCACCAGTGCCCTCTGGTCGGCGATTGTATCCGGGATTCGAATTCGAGGTTTCCAAAACTCCACGATGTCCTCAGGCGGAATTGAGACTTGATACTCTGGGTTTAATCACGGCCTTCGGAGTGATTGCAGTGCCATTTTGTATGTATTAAGCGAAACAGACTGTCTAACAGTGAATGATATTTCTTTACTGCTTCATTCTTGAATTATCCTAACCAGCGCAGCATCTCTTTATGATCCGACCATCCCTCTGCTTGAGTACCGAGCGGGGTTTTCCTCACCGATGGACTGGGCCTAGTCGCTGTATTTGCACCAGGTTAGTACCCGTTTAAGCGTGATTAGTGAGGGGGAATCAGCTTACCTAGTATCCGAAAAGTGATCTCAAGCGAAGGGTTTGAATCGTTTATGCGAGTGACCGATTGTCGCAGGGCCGCGTGCCAGTTACGTGCATTGTTGATCATCCGAACAGGTCCAAACGCGTCGAAGACAATCCGATGTCTAGCCGGGTCAAAGCCGATGTCCTCCTTGATTATGCTCAGCCACTTTCCATAACTGCACATGTCAATACTAGTGAGGGATTCGTTCTTCTGAAAGAGATCCCGAAAGCCGCACAGACTTTGTTCCTTTTTCTCGTTGACAGCACAAATGCTGACCCGGTCCAACAGTTGGGGGTTCTCCAGGATTGACGGGGCTTGTCGACTTGCCCACTCACGGCTTGGGTGTGTATCCGGTGTAGTTGCGATCGTCGTAGGGCCAGCGTGCTTGGGCCGTTTGATACCAGGTGCGACAGCGGTCGAGCTATCAATTGGTCGCTTTTCTCTTATGACTGGCTCTTCCTTGCTGCCACGGTCGTTGATTGCTCCTTCTGCATCGTCAATATCGGTCCCAAGGATACCGATGTTCATCGTTACCGGCTCGTTGGCGTTCCTGTCGATAGGTATATTCTGGTTGCGGTTTCTGTGTTTACCTCGGTGGTAATCGACCATGGTCCGACGAGCGATGCACCAGAGAACGGTCCGTCGATCACTGAAGGCTATGTCGTTTATCATTTGGGGAAGGCGGCTAGGGGATTCCAGGAGAAGATTCGGCAGCGTTTGTTCAATGTTGATTCGAGTCTCTTCATTGCTGAAATCTTGGCCGGGCTCAAGAAACCCATATTTTCCGAGGAAGCCCTCGACAACTTCTCGGGCTCGCTCATAAGTTCCATCAGGAATGCCAAAGGCAGCCACGATCTTGGCTTTGCCCCAGCTGCGGTTAAGCTGGTTTTTTTTAGGGGCCATTGTCACAAGTCCCGTTCGGGGTTCACGGAATTATTGGCGAATCCCAGAGAGCGAGGGTCAGGAGATTGCTTGAATGAAGCTTGAGAGAATATGAACACAAATTGGAGAGTGCTGAGACGGCGTGTAGGAGGAAGAGTGCAGGTCGAGACAGGTGACAGAAGAGCACGTCGGTACATAAAAGAAGCGCGTCTGCGACGCGTTCACTACCTAAACCGGATAGCGCGAGGGGATTGATCGAGGCTTGAGTACTGGTGGAGTTTTGCGTTAACATGATTTTATCCTGTAGGTGTACCTCCCTCGAAAGAAATATGAAATGGAGCCGATGAACCTCTAGGGTTTGATAACCTCGCCATTACTAACTGATTATGGACTTCTAGATTATTTTCCTACCTCAAGGATTTCCATAACTGGTTCTTCTCCCCGTGCTGCCATGTCGCGATACATCTGCATCTCTCCATCCTCCCCTGCTGCCGCCGGCGATCAATTTTCCTCAACAGGAATTTGCTCGGAAAATCTGATTTTCTTCAGAGCTTTGGTTCTGACAGCTTCTGTGTCCTGCTCTCCTTTTACCCTCCTTGTCTGTAGGTCATGTTTCTCCGAGAAGTCGCTTTTTTTGATACCCCGATACTCGGGCGCTTGAGCCATAAAATCCCAGAAAGCTAGGACGTCCTGCCACAAGGCATTTGTTTTCGCGGTTGACGAGGGTCCTTCCTCCCTGGCATCGTCCCAGAGCTTGACTTGTACAGCCAAGTTGGTATATAATTCTAACAGAAATCAACTTTGGAGCACGTTCAGCTATTTGTCTTTAGGATCGTGACGTACGTCTTAGATACCATTTTCCTCGCTCTGTTGACCGCTCATAGTCGACGATTTTCTTTGCGAAATAGAAAACTTGGAGGAGCTTCGCCTCTGTGAAGGACTTGGAAAAATAAGCGAACAGTTCTTCCGGATCTGAGAGGCAGTGCACCCCAGAATCGGGATCAGCCTTTCTATCTGCCGTTTTCACTTGTTGAATGTGCTCCTATTCTCTATCAGTACCGAGTTGTCATTATACAAGCAGCGTTTATGCGATACTTACAGCCATAAATCTCTGCGAGCGCGATTTCCACACTTTCTGCCAGTCCAGTATGGTTACCCTGACGGTGCTATGCTTTATGGGGTCATAGCTCCCGTATTCCTTTGCGATCGATGTTGGGATATGCTGCGGGCCCATGGACAGAAGGTAGGCCCATCGTGATATCTGAGCGAGAGCTTTCTCCCTTTGCCTGTCCTTTCTATGGTATTGTTCATCGTCCAGATGTCGCACTCTTCGCTGTCTTTTTCTTCCCTGTGCAGATGGTGCTCTGTACTCTTCCTCTTCCTCATCACTGTGGGGGTCGGCATTGTTCATGACCTCTATGTCACCAAAGTCACCGAAAATGTCCATTGCTGGGATTTTATTCGGATCTCTCGAACCGGGCATATTTCCAGTTCTTTTGTGATGTCGTAGTTGTCAACCTTTTTGTGCGGTTGAAAATAGCCCGCTTGAGCCCCCCTATTCCCAAAAGGGTAATCTACCTATCTGCAACAACAAATCTTACGTATCAGCTATCTAAGTTGAAGCTCAGAAGCTCAAAAGGATTTTCTTGCTTTATTTTTGCGTCTGCGATTGCAAAACATATCAATTTTTCAAAAATGGTGTCCAACGCTTCGGACGTTGAGAAGAATTACTCGACACAATCAGCAGCATAGGAGTTTCGGTTTCTTTTTTGTTGAGGAGGATGGGCCTGATACTGTCATAAGAATGCTGCATCCCATTACGTGAAAACACTGACTATGCTGAGCAACAGGTATTCAAGACAGTTGATGACGATGGGGTCTCCTTGTGAATTCACTCCATTAAATTCCGAATGATGCTTCGCAGACGCAGCATAGAATTATATTAGACTAATAAGCCTCCCACCGCCTTCTCCTTCTAACCTTTCCTGATACATTGTTTACTTACGTCAATTCAATCTCGCAGCTGTTGAAACCCAGCTTAGAGACTTTAAAACCAAAACCAACCTACATCGAGAATATTAGCATTGGAACGGGTCGAAAACAGACTAGAATCTAGAACGAAGAGTGCCAGTTACCTTCTGATTCCCTCCGCTACAATCTCCGGGTCCTGGGTGTATACAAGTCGATACCACCCTGGTTGCTTTGAGCGTTCCTCGCTTGGATGAACAAAAGCTCCTCCTGCGACAAATCGTTCGGTGAGGGCGATTTGGCGGTCTATTTGCGACATGGGGGCTTCGTCTGTGCTAGGAGGCAAGAAGGCAGATAAATCGATCCAGAGAAAGTACCCGGCATTACTGACGGTTTGTCAGTATGGTCACATTTAGACACATGGAGTTGTTTTTGCTGAGGATGCAATTCACCTTCCAGGCAGATATGGGATATTGTTCTCTCGCAGTAAACCCGTGGCGAACTTGAATGTGCGAGCCAGAGTCTCTCGACAGTGGGATAGGTAGGAGGAGACAAATTCCTCGTCGTTCAGGATCTGAGAGGCGATTGCGATAGATACCCCAGAGGCATTGCTAAACCTACTAAAGAACTAGTGAGATAGGTTCCATCAAGAAAAGGCAAAAGCTTGACTTACGCAGCCCAAGCCACTGCTTGCCGAACTTGTGGATTTCGAGAGATCAAGAAGCCAATCTTGAGGCCAGGGGCGGAGAAGTCCTGTTCAATGTTAGCTTCACCGTGCAGGCAGCAATCGGCGAAGGGGTACACATGCCTTGGCCATTCCGTACGTGACGTGGATATAATTTTCATCCAACAACCCATTGGGGTCGATACTCAGAACTGAAGTGAATGGGAGCGTATTTGGTTCTCCAGAATCAAAAACAGACTGCGCATATATCTCATCACTGATGAAATGAATCTTTTTCTTCCGGCAAAAAGCCATCAATTCGCGCAGCACCTCTGGCTTGTAACATCGTCCTAGCAAGCAGAATAAGCACACCTCGTTGTGCCAGTCACACAGCAGCCCGATTCTTCATGTTAAGAGTCAATTAAAGATCTTACCTAGCGGATTGTGCGGATTGACAATCAACAGCGCTCGCACTCGCACCCCCGCCTTCTCCTCCCGCTCAATGGCCTCCTCATAGGCTCTCACCACGCCCACTTTGCACACTTCCAATGCTTCGGTGTCCGCATAGACCACCTTCACACCGGATCGGTTCTTGAAATCGATCTCAAATCGACCGTATATGGGACGATTGATCAGAATGGCATCTCCGGCATCGGCAAGCACGTAGCTGAGAAGGTCGTTTACCGCGGTGACGCCGTTGGCGGTGACGATTTGTGATGGTAGAATTGGAATATGGGGTTTGAAGTGGGAGTTTATGTATCTGGAGAGGGGCTCGCAGAGCGCATTGGAGGAGGGATTGCTATATTCATATGTGAAGGCTGCTTTGGGGATGGATATCTAGCATGGTGCATGTTAGAAAAGGTACTTTATATCTCCTTCGGTGCTGGAAAAGGGCGAGATTGGGATATCTACTTTTTTGATATATTCTTCGAGGACATCGTGCACCAGGAACTTTTCTTCTGATCAGCATTTGAGCAACAAGGTATGTCGTCAAAGAGGTCTTACATTCTCTGCTGTCGAAAAGGAGATTATCCCGCTTGGGTTCTTCTCCTTATCATATAGCGCCGTCTTGCCGGGTGGAAATCTCCATGGCTGGTTGTATGTCAAGGCAAGTCTGGAGCTGCGTTCGGATATCATGGTCACTTCACGACTTCAATATAGCTAGTATCATATGTTTCTCGTTTAGTTTGATAGATCGTGGATCGGGCCCAATTATTCCAATGAGATAGAGATAAGAGATACTTCAATGGCATAGAACGTTGGTTCTATATCTAAAAAATCTCTGATCCTATGTCATTTTTACATGGTTCATGGCTTCCGGTGGGTAGGGACGGAGGAGCCGGAGATTCTTGCGTGGGCCCATGTCCATGCAATCATCATTCCATCCGACCTTCGGAGAACAAAATCAAGCAATGAAATGGGCTTCGATTAATCTCCTAGTTCGGCTAAAATCTTGCCATGAAGTCATTTTCACAGGGGTCCGTAATATCGGACGATAGCATCACGGCTTTTTAGGCCCGGTTCAAATTCCAGACTCTCCAGTTATGAAGATATGCAATTATTCAGAAGTATGGATAGCGCAAGTATCCCAAGGTCAATGCACAATGACTAAAGTGTGTCTTTCAAAATGTTTGTTCTATTGACCCTCTGAACACGGGAAATTGTCCAACAGACGGCCTTTTCAGTAATGAGGTCGCGGTACCAGGGAGATGCTCACAAGCTCAGTAGGGGTAAATGGGAGCCGCATCCTCGTTGTCACAAAGGAGCTCCTCGGAACCCTAGTAGCCCAGTAGTTCAGAGGCCAAACCACTGAAGCTGGTGTTTGTGATAACTACGTTCGCCTGGGCTACAAACTCAACCACGCCACTGCTCCTGAAAGTTTGACGGAGTAAGAAGCATTGAAAGTTGAATTGATCTACCACTTCGCTTCTGGCCGTTGCTGGAACTCTTGTAGGATCTTAACGGCCTTTTCCAAAGCGGCAATCTCAACGTCCATTGCTGCTTGCACTTTGGTCACATCATCACCGAGTTTGGCGTAAAAGTCTTTGCGATAGGGAGTTGCAGACATGGCGGCACTGAAGATCGGTTTAATAGCCCAGCTATGATGTGGTTTCAGTGTCGATCCATACGCGGTACGGAAAGAGGTAGACAATTCATCAGCGGGCTGAGTGAGGTTGTGTCGGAGCGCTTGGGCGGTGAAATCAAGGCCACTATATTTCAGAGGAGGTTAGACAGGTTCTGTCAGATGTTTGAATATACATTGAGAACTCACCGGACCAGCCAGACTAGGCCTTCAGTTGCAGTGTGCTTGCCGGTTTTGAGTTCGTTCACGACGAGCTGTTGAAGAGTTTCCGATTCTGCAGGGGCAGCAAGTTGGCGGTCGCGAATTTTCTACCGTAGGACAAGGCAACGAATTAACAGAAGTGCCGTTTACAGCCGCCGGACTATACTAACCTTGATGTTTCCCAGCAAGTCATTCTTGACTGGAGTGAAAGCAACTGATCCTAGTAGATCTGCTTGCTTGTTAGCCACCATTGCTCGGGAGGAGGAAGATCAATGCAGACCACGACCTACCAAATAGTGTCACTAAAGATTCGGCGGCTTCGAGGAACTCTGTTGTTGAGATGCCATTGTCATTGGCTTCGTCGATTGGGACATCCGCAAATGATTTTCTAATGGTGTCAAACCAAGTACCACCAGCAGGAATAACAGCCGTAGACGCCATGATCAGAAATAATGGTTCTGAAAGTGATTGTGGTGTCTGGCAATTCGTCTGATGAGATGAACAGTGACTTTGTGAGGGGTTGTTGATGTGACGTTTGTTGTCACACTGCGGGGCAACGGGCCGCATGCAAACGGGGCAGACAAAACAAACAGGACAAACAGAACAAATAGAACAAATAGCCGCCCCTGGCTGACTAACATAATTCACGACGTCATGGCTGCACGAACCTCAATCCTTGTCCTTCATTCTTCAAGTCTCAACACGCAGACAACACCTGGAAGTCCAAAGCACACTCACTGTCCTAATGATGTGAAATGAGTAGAACGCGCCCTTCCGAACAGCCAGTCCCCACCTGCTGGCGAAATATCACACGAGAAGAGTTTCGTGGGCTGGATTCGGAATCATACACCGCACAGAGACTGGTGGGTGCGACTTTCCAGCATCCAGTGTTCCCGATGCTAACATGCCAATAGCAGCATGCCTCCGCCGAACATGTGCATCTCACCAGTCGCCGGCTGTTTATTGGGCCGCTGCCAAAAGGGTGGTTGTCCAGCCATCGCAAATCGTGGTATAAGTCATGGCTTGGGTTAAAGGATTACTCGTCTCGAGCTGCCACGTTTTCTGCCGACATCAACGTGGCCCATCAGCGCCAATTGACGGGGCTACTCGGCCCGTCTACTGCGGCGATGTACAGGCAAAGCTTCCCCCAACCGTCCGATCTCGATGAGGATGCTGTGGACGACGAATTGCTTTCGGATGAACTTGTTGCGGAACCCACTGCCATAACCCCAATAGATACTGCACATGAAGTCCCGCATCTGCGTCAAGTGGAGTCGAGTCGCGAGCCCACCCCTCAGCCAACCCCGGAAAGGCCCTCGCTGTCAACGTTGACAGAAGGTCGCCCAGGAATACAGAAAGGGTCTTCCGACCCTACTTTGAGACCCTCCTCCTCTAGCCAACTTCCAGAGTCCTTTTATACCGCGCCAGAGTCGCCGAGAGATGCATCCAGATTAATACGCCCGAGTACCTCGCCGATCAGGGAGGAGTCCCCTGAAGCTAGTGATAATGGTGGGCATGAGAATGTTGAAGAGACCCCCAGAAATATGAGCGGGAGCATCGCACCAGACGATCTGGGTCCACTTTCGTCCGCCACATCTCCTTCAGGGGAAGCACAATCCGGTGTTGACTTTACATCCGAAACATTGCTTCTTCCACAGGGGAAATTTACGGGCGGCACGGTACCAAGCCAGTCGCGACGTCTTCAGCATGAGGAGCCGTCGCACATTGAGCATGAAGAGCCAGCAAGCGAAAGCCGCAGTCGTGGGATGCTTAGCCGTGCTACCTCTGGATTTGTTAGATTTAACCTGGGGGATAACATCGGGGACAGACAACGACGAATACAAAAGAAACTCTCCAGAACTACAACCGATGAGGATACAGCCGTAAAGCGACAAAGAAAAGCGAGCCGATGTGGAGAGATTGTTAGAGCTGAAAGAATGCTAGTACGCGTTGAGACTACGAGGCAGTCTTTACCCGATGACTACAACGAGAATGACAGTATCAAGATTGACACCAAGATTATGTCGAAATGGAGAGAATTTTTGGTTGTTTGCCGGCGAGGTTGCGAGGATAACACGCCTTTTGTTCTTCAGTTCTATAAAACCCGGGTGATACCACAGGTTCAAACAACTGATATGAAGAAGAAATCGTCGTATGAGATTCGTATTCTTCGAAGCCATACCAACGTGAACCTCTTCTCGACCCTCGACAAGACCCTGGTTCTCTGGCACCCTTACAAACTCGGTACTCGGATCTTTGTCATGAGGCCAAGATCATCTGCGCATTCAGTAGAGTGGTTTACATTCCTGAGAGGGGCTCTTGGATGGAAGCAACCGTCAACTCTCTTTGTTCACGTCCCCGATCTCGATATCTCGTTACGTCTCCAGAATCCGTTCGCCCACCTTGGGGAGAAGCGAAACGAGGACGACGATGTTTGCACTGCGGTGCTACGAACGATGAAGGAGGAACAAGCCATTGCAGCTGGCATTATCAAAACCTGTCTCACCACTTTATCGGAATGCACAGAATGGAATAAGATAGTCGCTATGTGGGGTGAAACCACGACGGTGGGCTTAGCTTGGAGACGCTATGACCGGCTGGAATGGGTTCAGGGGCCAAATGAGCAGAGGATGTACGGAACCATTGCCATGCGAACGACTCATGAGCTAGAATTACGACCCAAGCAACATTACCCCACGTTGGCGAAACTCGAAAAGGGCAGTGTAAAAATAGAAGAACCTTTGCCAGCGGAGGGCTTTTTGATATTGCTCACATCGCAAAAGGGCAGACAGAGGCGCCTTGGGAAGAACTTCTTTAAGAGGCTGTATGTTTATACTCAAGACCAATACCTGTGCTTTTGTCGGCCCGCAAAAGCCAATCCTCCAGCGCCTCCTAAGCTTCCGACGATTTCTGGTAGATGTGTTCCAAGCTCTTCTGAAATCAGAAAAGACACTCCAATTATCTACGAAGTGAATCCTTTTCCTGTAAAGGATGGAGAGGTCACCTGGCTCTCCTCAGGGCGCAAGGAATACGCCAGAAGTCGCGACGCGGAAGCCTTTGCCGAAAACCGTCGAGTCACAACGAATGCAATTAACGCGGAAGGATATATAAATCTCTGCAGGGTGACGGAAGTACGAGCTGTTACTTCGAGAGATACCCAAGCAGAGCAGAATGCTAATATGGGGGATGTTGAGTACCACGGTGAAAGAGCAAAGCCCGCCAACGGCGCGAGGCTTGAGAGCAAAGATGATCGGTCGTTTGAGGTCGTATTAGATGACGGCCTAGCCGTCAAATTCCGGGCTTACAACGTTCAGACTCGGCAGGAGTGGGTTGAACGCCTTACAAAACTCTCGAATTACTGGAAAGTTCGCACAAAAGAAGACATGGCGACTTTAAAGTACATCCGACGGCGCAACCTGAAGCGGCTTGAGATCAATGAGGAGCAAGAATCCATGTTGGGCCAGTTTGCAGAAAAATGGGAGGTTTCCAGAGCGGAAGCATCGCCTGAATTGTTTCATGCATGCGGCATATCTGGATGTCGGACCATAAAGGTACGTGGTACTCGTGAATGTGATAAATGAGGGCTATCTGCTAACTGTCATAGATGTCCGGTAATCTATACCGCAAGCCTCGTCGTCGTGGCGCATTTACCCACTGCAGTGTTCTGCTTATTGAGGGCCAGATGCTTATGTTCCAGGGCTCCGTCCGTGGGTGGACTGGCGAACAAGTCCCTCACACGCATCATACACGACAGACGGTCCTTGACCTCCGTGATTGTTATATATACAGCGGGATAATCACATCACCGGACCTTTTATACCAGAATCAAACCTTTGATAGTAACCTCCCCAATCAGCAGGCCCGCCCTCGCATGTACGTTAAAGACGGGTGGACCAGTTCCGACGAAGATACCGCGACGTGCTTCGTTATCTGGCACGCCACGAGAAAAGCGCTGTTTAGAGGCGAGTCTACCGAGAAGGGGAAAGCAAAGAGGAAACGCTGGCGGCAAGTTCCCGCTCTCGGAGTCCCGGGCCGATCGATTGTGTTCAAGGCTCGAAGCAGGACGGAGCGGGATATGTGGGTGCTGGCGATTGCGACGGAGATTGATCGGTTGCAGCAGCAGGAGGATTTGAGAATCGTGGAGCCGTCGTGATTTGGCATGATGATGTTATATGGTCACTGGCTGCTCACTTGTTATATTAGAGTCCTGTTTTCTTTGAGCGAGGTGCTTTTCGGTCGGAGGGTTGTTTTTCTATTCGGTTTGGAATACCCTGTATTTTCTGCAGTGCGGCATGTATGTAGTATCTTCGGTTTTTTTGATCAGCGTTTGTCTATCATCTTTATTTCATTATTTATTCAGATTTAGGTCGTCAATCCGTTTTTTCCCATAGTATTAAACATCGTGGTATTGTACAAGTTTTAGGTATATCCGGGAGAACACCTGCCCGTCCTGTTCCTCTATACATTTCCCAGTCCCAAATCCAGTCAAGAAACAAACGGCGCCTCAACGGAGATCACCTTCTTCCTCACCCTCGTCCGCTGACTCCTCCCCGTCTCTCCCCCGCCCTCTTTCACCCAATACGCCTCCGATACCTCACTCAAATCCACATCCAGCCCCTGCGCACTCGCCTCCGGATCCCACAACTGCCATCTCAACATCCTCCTCCTCTCCCACGGCCAAATCACGCCCACAACACGCCCCGTGATCAAATTCATGCTGATAGGACCATACGTGTTGCTATCCAGACTCTTGGCGGTGTCGTTCGCGTCACCTTCGACCCAGACGTGATTGTACGGCACGATCTGCGGGTGTGTTGGGTGCACAAACTCTGGGAAGTGAGTGTAATGAGCGGATACGGAGGGTGGGGAGGGCCGCGGGGTGACTTCGTCGCCGGGGAGGCCGATGATGCGTTTTATAGCGAGGACTTCGGGGTTTCGAGGGGATCTATATAACAAATTTACTCCGTCAGTCGGATTCAACGTACATAAGATCTAGTAGCCCGTGGTCTTGTCTTTTGCGGATAACGGAGGAAAGATAAAAGTGAAAAAAAGCATTTCAAATACGCACCGAAACATCACCACCATCCCCCGATGCAGCCCTTTCCAATTCTCATCTCCAACCCCACCCTCTTTACCCTGCCGGAGCCCATTCAACCAAAACAACTTGCTCACCAGCACCGTCTCCCTCGCCAGATCCTGCACGCCATATGTCGCGTTCAGATACGGTGCCATTGATGGCCCGCCCACGGGGTATGTCGATACGATATGTTCCCGGAAGACAATGACGATGGGCGTCACCGGTATCAGCGTGAGGAAGAAGGCTTTGGCGAATTTGGAAAAGGGTGATTGGGGGTGGGATTTTGGGTTGGAGTGAGAGTGGGAGTGGGAGTCTGATTGGAATCCGGGGTTGGAGGTGGAGGTGGAGGATGCATTGTCGGAGGAGGGCGCGCCGGGCAGACGGATAATTTGGCTTTCGCTATTGTGCTGCGTGAGGCGACTTGTGCTGGTGAAACGGCGGGAGTGAATGGAGTATGGCGTGCGGAGGCATTGTAGGGCCCGGGTGCGGAGGAGGGAGGAAGACATGGGCGGAGAGAGTTTGAGTTATCGGATGGAAATGGTCGCACAGCGCATATTCTTCACATCATAGCAGAATGAGTCAATTGATCAGGGTTCAGGTCCAGGTTGTACTGTAGAATCACCTCGTCGCTGTTGAACGCATCGTGAAGTCGAGATGGATGAGCAATGTTTGCATAATTTGCATTGTTTGCAGTGTTTGCGATTCTTACGTCATTCCTGTTGACCCAAAACGGCAAGTGGTCGGCACGTCGTTTGTAGAAGCGACAAACAGCTATTATTATTGTATTGCAGTTGATACTGGATGTCAGACTATCACAGTGGCTCTGGCGCATCCACATGATACAAGAGCTCAAAATCCGCGAACTAAACGGCTTCTTAAATCCATCATGGAGAAACCGAGATCAAATCAAACCATCATAAATTGTAGAACCGTTTAATCCTTTCCCTTCATCTCCGTTGACGATTCCAAATCCGCAACACTCGATACCACGCTGCAAACATCAGCTGCAGTCGGGGCCTTGTCGACCTCCACGGGCTCGTCATCTAGTCGTTCGGTGGGCGTGATGCAGTCAGGCTGGTCAACCTTTTCCCAGTCGTCTTCGCTCCTCTCTTCGTCTCTGTCCATAATGTGGTTATCGGACGAATTTGACTCGAGTCTGGGCTTTTTGACATCGCGTTCATCTGGCACAACTGGATCAGAGGTAGGAGCATCGGGTAGCTTGGCAGCGAGGAGGTCTAGTGATTGTGGTTCGAGGTCTTCAACGGCAGTGGAAGTGTCTTCTTTGGTCGGAGAGGGTTTGATATCAGATTCAGTCGGGGGAAAGTATTGACTATCCATCAACGATCGTTAGAATTTTGATACCAGCAACAGCGGAAAGACTTTGAACACTCACGGAATCAGGGCCTGATAAGCCTTCTCATCCTTCTTCTCAAAAGTACAAAAGATCACCCTCTCCAGCGCCTGCGGACAAGCCTCGAGAAACTCCTTCACCGTCCGAATCGCCACATCCGCAGCCTCCACACTCGGAAACCCATACACACCCGTACTAATCGACGAAAACGCAATCGTCTTCATCCCACTCTCCGCCGCCAACCCCAAGCTCCGCCGATAACAGCTCCGCAGCAACTGCTCCGGCCGATCCGCACCCTGCTCCATCTCCGTCCAGTACACGGGCCCCACGGTGTGAATCACCCGCTTGCAGGGCAGGTTGTACGCGTTGGTGATTTTGGCATCGCCCGTCTGACAGCCGCCCAGCTCGCGGCATTCGCGGAGGAGGCCGGGTCCCGCGGCGCGGTGGATGGCGCCGTCGACACCACCGCCGCCGAGCAGAGAGCGGTTGGCCGCGTTGACGATGCAGTCGACTTCGAGTTTGGTGAGGTCGCTGGTGATGTGGCAGATGGTGTTGTTGAGGGTTTGGGAGGGGGTCGGGATGCGCGGGGAGATGGCGGGGATGAGGTGTTTGAGGCGGTAGAGGAGGGAGATGGTGGGGATCTCGGAGAGGGGGATTATCGATGACATTTTGTGATAGAAGTCAGTAAAGGCGTGAACGCAATTTTTGATATCGGAATCGAAAGTGGTGATGACTGGTGGTGCAAGTGGTTCACTTTTGTGTGATGCAAAGGTGCGATATGAGGGCTGAGAGGAGGTTCTCGAGCATCGTCATCTGGAAACACAAAGTGAGTTCATCAAGATTAGTATCAAAAAGCGTTGCTTGATAATTCACCAGCAAGCTTGATTAAATAGTAGATGTTAAGACGATGTTATCTACAAGTGACGATGACTGCATGTGAAGACGTTCTCCATGACATAGTTAACTAGAGTCTAGCCAATTTTTCCGATCCTTACTGTGTTAGGTTATCCATCCTCCAAACCCCCATCTTTCGCTTCGCCATCTCGGGAGCCTTTCATCAACCTAATATTAGAGGTATCTTGAGGGTTTACATACTGACTGGACGGCCATCGCGATCATTGGAAGGGAACAGAGACTGATAGTAACGAGGATCCATGATATACAGATAGACAGAGACAAGCACAAGGATAACTACGCAGTAAGTTAACAGACAGCAGCAAGGTGTAAGTTGAGGTCTGGCTGCCTTTGTATCTCCTGTTTCTCGCTCCTCTGGGTGCCTCACGCTGGTTGACGCCCAGAGCAGCCCCCTAGTGACACCTGGATGGACACCCTACTTTCCCTCCGCAATCACCCCTAAGTAACTCCAACTTCGGAGCAGTCCTAGTATAGTGTTCCCCCAGAACCCCCCAACTGACCCCCGGCTAAATCTTAGACTGAGCCCCCAAGACCCCCGAAGTGGCCTCTGTAGCGACTGCCCTTAGATCGTTGATGGGGATGTTGAAATGAATCTTTGGTGTGGCATTCTGTATTAGGGGCGAATCTGTGAATCACGAATTTTGTCCGATTGGACTGGCGGCTATCATCACACTTTCAAGACGGTCAGAAATCTATTGAACTCTCATCACAGATCCCAACCACAAAACTACACCGATATGATATGATTAGATTATCTCTTCATGATCCTGAAACGGCCAGTTCTCATCAACATCTCTCCTCTCCACCTCCGTCTCCGCAACCTGCAGCATATACGCCTTCATCTCATCCACTTTTTGCTTCGCCGCCTGATACTCCCCGCTGGGAACCCAACCTTCAAGATTACAGCCAAAATGATCTCGAAATCTCTGCATCTGTGCATCGGCTGCTTTCTGCTCCGCATACATGGCAAGGCATGACTCGATCTCTGCTTCTGTAAACTGGATGGGGATTTCAGGGTGCGACATATCCGGAGAGGTCGCCATTCCAGACCAGTTGAGTGACAGATTCACCAACTGTGCTTTGAGGGATATATTATCTCCTTCCCACGGCCGACCTGCAGCATCATAGACCTGGTTCCTGAGGTTGATGGCCGGGGTGCCTATGGCACGGAACAAGGCTTGATTTATCTGACTTGTGAAGCCAAGGTAATAATAATGCAACTGTCTCCGCCGGTAGAGCTCCATCTCCTCGTCCTTTTCAGCCTGAGTTAGAGATTCGAAATTCTCAGGCAATGCTGGAAGCTTGAAGCTCTCTGACGCCTCGTCACCAAAATTTTGAAAGTGCGGTGGAACCCTAGCCTGGATGAACATTGGAAGGATAGCAGTACGCTCCCAGTCGATGATTCCGGTGATTTCACCAGACTCGTCAACAAATATGTTACTTGGTGAGAGGTCAGGGTGACGGATGGTTGGTCTGTTCAATTCTTCTCGTGCAGGGACGAGATGTGGAGTAATTTTCAAGTAGTTTTCCAGGTTGACAATCTGCCCTGATGGATGAACTTTCTCATTGCCATAGAGCTCCCGATAGAGAGCTTCACGGGGGTATCTTGGTTCACCGAACTTTTGAAGCCAGTGGAGCTCTCTCTGGCCGACGGCAGTAAGCAACGCTAAGGAGGATTTCCCTATATTTCTGTTAGCCACAGAGCATAATATTAATTAAGTACGCTTGATGAATCCTCACATGGACCTCTGTCGGCTTGCAGCTCGTCCCGTTTCTGATACCACCACAATATCTCCGTCGACGGCCCAACGCAAAATCGGTCACTGTCAGGAAGATCGACCGTCTGAACATCTTTTGAAAGCGAGCTCTTGAAATATATACTTCCGCTCGCAGGGAATTGAATCTGACCTAGACGAGTCTCCATGTCGACAATTCTTTTCACCATTGCTTTCCTTTCTTCAGTATTCATCGTATACCATGTTTCATCCAGCTCTTTACCCCGAGCCTTCTCCATTATGATGTATTCGCAGCCCAGCGGGTTGGATGTAATCGAGCTCCAAGCCAGGACCTTAGGAATTGGCAGCCCATGGAGCTTCAGGTACTCTATTGTGGCCACCTCGCTGGCCACTCCATACCCGCGAGGCGTCGTGCATGGGTAGGGCAGGCGGACGATGACATTGCGTTGGTCCTTGAACAAAACGTCAAAGACACGGTACGATCCCCCCTCCGCAGTCTTGGTGAAGCGGAGAATGTCATCTGGCGGCTGGCCGACGGCTTCTGCAACAATATCGGAAAGGCGGGTGACGTTGAAGTAGAGATGTCGTTCCGCAAGACGTTTTTGTTCATTGAATCTAGCGATGTCAGGAAGGGGACACCTTTGATAATGGGGTCAGCTGCTACTCACAGCCATCTTCCTAGAGTCGCATTATAAAACGGATGCTGTCGGTCGTGAATGTCCGATATGGCTTTGTGATTGCGCGTTGGTTGCCGAGTCGAGAATCGCGAAATGAACGACGACGACGCGTATTTTGAAATGAAAACGCGTCTGGAACGAGAGTTGAGGATACAGCTTGCTCTGGACATTGCAGAAACATCACAATATCTCTCACATTCGCGCTCAAATACTCGCCATTGAGATTATTGGGTTAAGATGGTCGTCAACTCTGTGATTTTGGGAGCAGTCCACGTAGTCGGTCGGGCTCAAGGGCTGCTCTCCTGACCCTGCCTGTGGTGCCGCTGAGCAGAACTCCCTGAAATATATCTATAAACAATGTCTTCCACAAGCAGAATCCCCGTTCTCTCAGGCAAGCAGCTCATCGCGTCCCATGCCCCGAGTAACATTACCCCCGACTAACCATCTCTCAGATCCCATCCAATGCACACCAGCCATACTCCCCAACAACCCAAACGAAGATATCCCCAACTCCAGCTTCTTCAAAACACACACCCATCTTCATCTCCCCTCCCCAGCAGCCGTCCGCACTCTAGCCCGCACCCAATACCTCACAGCATCCAGCCCCGATAAACGGAAACACCTCAGCAACACGGGCCCACCGCACTGGAACCCCCCGCCCGTAGTCTTCAGCTCACTGAACCTCTTCGTCAAATGGGGCGCCAACGTCCGTATCGCAGAGGGCCAGAGCCTGTATGCCGTCCGCCACTTGTTGCAAGGTGGTGTGCCAGTTCCTGAAATCTACGGCTGGCGGACAGATGTCGGCGAGGTGTTTCTGTACATGGAGTTGGTGCATGGGCAGACGTTGGAGAGAGTTTGGGATGCGATGGGTTGGGAGGATCGTGGGCGAATATGTACGGAGCTGGGGACGTGCATGTCTAATTTACGGCGATTAAGACAAGATCCTCAAGATCCGTTTATAGGTACGTATTGAACTACTCAATATACATACTGATCAAAGACTAATACTTCCATCCAGGCACCATCAACAGAGACCACATCTACGACCGCTCCATCAGTCCCAAATTCACTCCCGAAGCAGGCCCCTTCCATTCCACACAACACTTCCACGACTGGTTCACCTCCCTCTGCCGACGACGCATGCTCGATCCGCACTCTATCCCCATCGAGCCATTTCGCTCTGACCTGCCCGACGATGCTGCAATCGTATTCACGCACGGCGACCTTCATCGGAGCAACATCGTGGTGACAGGGTCAGAACCATACCGTGTCCTTGCGATCGTCGATTGGGAGCAGTCGGGCTGGATGCCGGAGTACTGGGAGGATCGAAAGGCGCGGTTTACGGCGGATTGGAGAGGTGAGTGGGCTACGATGTCTTTGTCAATGATATTGGAACAGTATGAGAGCACGGCGGAGGCATGGGACTACTATACAATATCATTGGGCTGTTAAGTCAGCCGATAATTCCAAGACTTCTGAAAACGGATAACAATAAGTTCCAAAGAAGAAGAGATAGAAGCTTCCAATGTCTATATGGCCATCAGACCACCGACTTGAACTGCTCCACAACCTCTTCCTGCTGCAACGCCCGCCCCTTCAGCGCCGCAATCGTCCCATTCACCCAGCTCATCGCCTTATCCGCCACCAACTCCCACGTCTCCTTGCTATCCACGCAATTCTTATTCAAATACGCCACAACCGCAAGCGTCACAATCAGCGTCTGCATATTCCAATCCTCCTTGTCGACAGCATCCGGCCCAATCCCCAGCACCGTCGCCCAATCCACGTCCCTCGTCAACGTGGCATCGTCCACACCGAGGATCTTGAACGTCTCATCCTGCCATGCCCATGTCCCGTCAAAGGTCTGACGCGAAATGAGCTGACGGTAGTCCGGCAAAGACACAGCCGAAGCCGAAGCACGGGTTGGCGCACTCGGTCCTGTATCGCAGTACCGTGAATCTGCACCGGCACTGTACGCAGAAGCAAAAGGCGGGCTATTGCTAGCAAAGCCCATCGGCTGCTGCCCATAAAGATCCGGAGCACAAGCAGATGCGGTGAACGCGTCTTCTGAAGCCGACGGAGGTGGCGGAGATGCCGGCGCCTTTCGACAGGCCATCATAGCCATGCGCTTTGCTTGAGGCGCTGCTGCGTCCAACGACCTCATCGCGGCACCAAATACTCCTCTCTTCGCCGGGGCTCTGTTAGCTGATGCTCGCACCCGAGCCGATTCAGGCTGGTGACGCGTTTTCGGTTTTGGTACGATTGTCGGTTGCATCAGCACTTTTCCTTTTCCTTTTTCTTTTTCTTTTCCTGGCCGATCAGCGAGTTCATGGTTCGAGCTTTCAACGGCGACGAATGAGCACCACTTGTTAGCGATCTGATACCTGGTGCCCAGGCGGACGGCTTCGCGTTGGACAAGGTCGTCCGCTTTACTTGGGTATTGGTCGATGAAGAGTTTTCCTTGGTCGTTCTTTGCATGGAATATCCAGCCACGACCTTCCTCCAGGTCGACTGTGATCTTGCGCGCAGCGAGCTGGTGGATGGTTGTGCCCTCGCCAGCATCTTGGATGGGAATCTGCAAGGTCAGGGGGCCGAATTTCGATGTTGCTCTGAGTGCGAGGGATTTCGGCTTTCTAGTCTCCAGCGGTGAAAGGAGGAGGTATACGGTCGTCCTGCTGAATGGATACAGTCCTGACACCTTGTGCGGGCCCTGAAGGACTGCCGGGGTTGGAATGTCCGGGAGGGTTACCTCGAGCTTGGTGATGTCGGTCTCCTTGAAATTCTCATCGAAAAGGGAGATTGGCTGCTGTTGCTTCGATGGCTCCTTTTCTTCAACCATATCCACATCCATACCCTTTTGCTGAGATGGAACGTCGGATCCCTCCACCATCTCAAAGTCATCTCGATCATCGTGGCTATCGTCATACTCCACGTCGAGAGTATAGTCGTTGATATGCGGCATCAACGCGCCCTTCAGCATGCGCACAACCTTGCTGTCCATATCCTCGCGTGAAGTCACCGATTGGGAAAACCCACCACCAGCACGCGCAATTCCCTGGATCAAGGAATGAGAAACCGAATTCCCAATCCCCAAGCTGAAGAATCGAACCGAACCCTCGGCGGCAGCGTCTTTGATACACGTGAAGAGTGCTTCTTGGTCCCAAATCTCCCCGTCCGTAAGCAGCAACACGTCTAGATCCAGGTCTTTGAACCGCCTCTCCACGGTAGCCATGACCGGCGCGAGCATTTCCGTACCACCATATTCGGCATCGACAGTCTCGACGAATTCGAGCGCCTCATCGAGGCTGGATCTGTCATACGTCCTACTCTTCTCCCACAAGAACGAGTGGTGACTGCCAAACGAGCAGATGTTGAATTTGACCCCGATCGGCAGCGACTTGAGGAACACCGTAAGCGCGGATTTCAGTGTTGGAATCTTACGGTGCATGCTCCCGCTCCGGTCAATGATGAAGACGATCTCAGGATCGTTGCTGGGGAGGTTGAATTTTGGAACCAGCGACGCCATGATCGCCCGCTGGTTCGGCAGCGTAGGATGGCTCTCCAGCAGCGCATAGGGGACATCCTGACCCTTCGCATTCACAATCAACACAAAGTCCTCCACCAGCGCAACACGTCCATACGCAAGCGAGTCCGTCGTCTCCGAGCGCGCCAGCGTCGACGCCGCCGACGCCCTACTGGGCCGAAAACTATCCTCCGCATCCGTCGAGACACGACCCAGCGTCACATCCAACGGACCACCACTGGGCGAATGCAGCCGCTGAATAACCGACCCATCATCAACCCGCACATCGACAGTGATCCTGACCGCACCAGCACGCGCCAACTGCGCAATCTCCCCACGCACCCTCTTCGCCTCAGGAAACTTGCCATAGCGCGGACACACACTCATCGGCACCGTAAACCGCGTCCCGTTGGCCTGCGCGTCATGCTGCAACTCTCCCAGGTACGTGATATGCACCACAATCTTCGCGTGCGCAGGCACATTGCCCACACTCGTGGTGAACGTGTCCGACGCCGCATCAGACTGCTCCAGCAGCGCGGCGGCGTCACCGCGGTCCACGGCAGCTTGGTAGTCGGCCCTAGCTTCGTGTTTCTCCTTGACGATGCCGTGCACGAGTCTGTTGCCGATTTCGCATTTGAACGAGGTGACGCTGACGCCGTCGAAGAGCGGGAAGGTGTATGCGACGGCTTGCAGGTCGGTGGGGGTTGGGTTGATGAAGGTTTGGGTCAGGGTGGTGCGGGAGGTGGTTGTGAGGATGGTGGAGTGGATTTGCAGGTCGACTTGGGGGAGATTGAAGGTGGTGGATGGGGTGTTGGGGGAGGTGAACCAGCAGCCGCAGGATGCCATGGTGATAGGAGGTGTTTTGTAAACAGAAATGATATAGTATAGTAATACTCCGTGAGTGTGGCTGATATGGCTCGGCTCAAGCACGGTCGCAGTAGATGCAAGATCTTCCGTTTCGACAGTCCAGCAATGATTTAAATGTTAGATATTAAATAAAAGATGGTGAAGAGAAGCGCCGACCAGCTACTTATACCTGCGGCCGTCAAGTCAACCTTGCCGCAGTTGATGATGTTGGATCTAGATGGTTTAGGCAGCCACGGGAAGCTTGACGCTGCGCCACAGTCAGTACTAGATCGTGGCGTTTACCATCTTCATCCAGACAGAGAGAGACGAGATCTATGGAGAGTAATGCACAAGTCCAGGTCCTTTGCCATGCCTTTATTGCAATCCTATCTCATTCACGAGATAAACTCAACCTGGAATACATGCATGCCATCCCTCATCCATTCATACAATGAAGAAAAGAAGATTACCCGCCCATGCCCAATTCCGCTGATAGTAAACTGACCCCCCACGAGATAATTGTGATATATAAATGAGAAAAAAGAATCCCTGCCCAGGCCCATCATGCTGTTTATATGTAAAAGGGGGAAAGTGAAAAGGTAGAAGAAAGGTCGAATGTCAAATTTTGAAGACAGATAGAGGGATCAAGTGGAAGAGATGAATGGATCGAAATGAAAATCATAAAGACAAGCATGAACCGAATATCAGATCAGGACATATTCAAGATATTGTAAGAGAAATTGGGGTATTTTGTTTTCCAACAGAGATAGCAGATGAGTAAGAAATGAACATGTCGTCTCGTAATCCAAGTCAGATGCCTAGAACATGGTCTTCGAAGCGTGGCCGTATAACATCACAACACAGTATAAGAAGAAAGATGATGATGATAATAACTCATGACTGCGCCGGCGACCCGACATTGCGCGATCTCAAGTGCGCTGCGGCCTTGTTGCCGAGTTTCCTCGTCAGCTTGGCATAATGTAGACCGCACGCATTGCACAGCGTGCGCGCACCGTCCGGTCCGCGCCGCCACTCGGGCGTTTCGGAACGACTGCAGCTATGGCATCGTCCTGGTGGAGCTGGTTTCTGATCATCATGTTAGCCTAGTAAAGCAAGAATCAAGGGAAGAAATAACGCATACCCCTCGACGCTTCTTTGCGTCACCGCCAGCAAATCCACCAGCACTACCACTAGTACCGACACTGAGACTGCCACTGCCCTTGAACTCCTCTCTGTACGCAGTCGTCATCCGCTCATCGCCGTATCCACGCTCAGTCTGCAGCATGCGCATCCGCTCCCGCTGCTGCGCCATGGCCTGCTCCTGATCCAGCACCGCCGTCCGGATTCGAGCTAGAGCGTCCAGATTCCGACGTTGAATTTGCAGCAACTGGTCAATTTCAGTCAGTGTTGGCAGCGTCTGCTGATCTGTCCGATTTGCCTGGTAGATGCGCTCGGAATGGCTTCGTGAGAAATCCAAAGTGTGACCACTGCCGTCGGCGATCTAGAAGTGATGTTAGCGATATAGAGTGGATGCGAAAATGGTATACTGACCTCGTTCCATGAAGCTTGCAGGTCAAATACATGATCAAGCTGACGCTTCGCGGGTTCGTTGTACGGACCAGTAGGACCTCTGGGAACGGTCCCGGCTTCTACTGGGGGGTGTGGATTCCATGCTGCATTCCCCTTGGCATCAAAACCAGGCGGCGGTGCTGCCGTGGGTTGCGGCGCATTTGCAGGATATGGATATCCCGGCGGATAGGCACCATACGTTACTGGAGAAGACATTGAACTCGCAGGTGCTGTACCTTGGAGTTCATAGCTAGAAGGCTGGGAATGCGTCGTCCTGGAGCTCTGGGTCGGTGACCGTCCCGAACCTAGAGACATGATGGATGGATTTCTGGATTCCTGCGAATGAATCGACGCCACGCTCGACCGCTGACCCTCTGAGCGTATGGACGCGGCCTTGGACGAGTGCTGGGTTGCGAAATGGTCCTGGACAAACGACGTGGAAGGCTGTGGATTGGAAAATGGATCAGGGCGGCTGTTTGCACCATCAGGACCAGACGGAGCGGCTACTGGATGTGGAACCGGTGGAGGAGGTCCATGTGCGGAAGAGGACGTGGCCTGAAAGCTCAGATGGTTGCCTCCCAAGGCTTCATGTATGGATGGCAGCGATTGACGCTGTCCAGAGGGATGTGTTTGAGATGACTGATGGCGGTCATGCGAGGGAGCAATGTATCCAGATCCCGCGATGCCAGACGTGGACGGTGGAGGAGGTGGATTATATGCATGCGCCACGGGTGCAGTCTGATATGAGCCCGTGGTAGGACTCACCGGCGGCGTCCTTGCTCCGTTCGCGGTTGACGGCTGGACGTGCGGATGGGGACTGTTCTTGCGGCTACTGCCCAGATCCAGAAACCCAATGGACGGAAGCGACTCTTTGGACGCGTGACTGGCAGCGCTGGCGGTGGTGGTCTCTCCCATCGCATCTCCCTCCCGGCGTGACAGCGGGAAGGCGACATGGCCTGGCGCGGAGGATGCAAACGGAGGCCAGTGCCTCGTTTCCGTCTTTACTGTGCCCATTCCCGTGGTCTGTTGGAAGGTCCGTTCCTGTCCTTTGCTTGCGTCCTCCTGAATTGGCCGTCCTGGCTAATTTCTCTTCGGGAAGTGAGACGCCTGACAGTTGGATATTTGCTCTCTCCTGCAACTGGCCGTGCTCGCAAGTTTCCAACCCTTTTCAATCTTCCACCTGTACTCTTGCAGTCCACAACTGCCGATATCGCCCTGGAGAATGGCCGAACTCTTATCAATTCAGATGTGGGACAAAGATAGAACAGAAACAGATTGCTTTCAACTATCCAGCAACAGGGTCAGATATAGAGAACGGCGAGTGTCGCACAGCCGTGCCCACATCGGCTTCGCGGGGCTGAGAAACCGGAGCTGTCAGGTACAGTCACGGCTAGGGAGGAGCTAGGAGGAGCTTGGCCGTTGGGGATTATATTGGGATATGATATGGGTTATCGACGGACGGGGAGTGTAAGGACTGTGGTGGGAGTCTCGAGGAGCAAACGATGTGGGACGGGAGGCGATGGAGGCGAGGAAGAGAGGCTGAGCTCCAACAGTTCTGTCAGTTCACAGTCGGATGTCAGTGTAGACAGTGTAGTGACAGTGTACGGATAGGTTGAGATGGATGAAGAAGCTCGAATGATGAGAAGAGAAGAAGAGAGACGAGGGATGGCACGAAAGTGGGCGCGCAACGGGGCAGGACTGGCAACGGGAGATTGCTGAGTTACGATCTATTCACCGCTGAGGATCGAAACAAGTCACTAAACTGGCGCGTGGATCGGTTTCTTCCCGCCGTGTGGGTTGATCCATGGTTGCGACGAGACTTCGATCGATCGTAAGGTTCTACTATTTACTGTTACAAGCTTGACTGTCTACGATCAAGCTCATCTGGACGGAGCATTCATCGCACAGAGGTTCTGCTGATCAGCATCCTGGAGATATTCTATTATCCTCTAGATTCCTGGGATGGGATGGATCCTGGCTATATCAGAGCGGGTATGTCTTTGCCACTGCGATCCTGGCCATCATCAGATCAGATCAGATCAGACACAGTCGAGCATGAGTGTTCATTTGTGCCATATATGATATGATCAATCCCAGAGAACCGGTCAGAGTCCTCAGCGGGGTACAGGCAGAATGTGAGCCATCACAACGAGCACCAGAACATACTTGACCCAAAACATACTTGAGCTGAATATCTTCTTCATGTTGTCTCTGATCTCTTGATATCGATGAAACCTCGTATGTTATCCCGACCAACATGTGGAAATTACATCAGAAACGGCGTATTATTCGGAGAAAAGTCACCAGAAAGAGTTCGTCACGCACTAGTAACTTACCATAGCTCTTCACAAACTATTACAATACTGTACAGTACTGTTAGAGTAATGGTTCATCAGAACACTCGCTAGATACTCACCTGTAAAATATCAATACAACCGCTACAATGATAAGAATCCGAAACTGAACCAGCCCTCCAGCCCTCCCCATCGATCGAGCACGAATCCACGGGTAAACGGTTTCATCCCACAAAAAGAAATCGTGATCACCCATCATTATGATTTGATCGGTGAATTCTTGATCCAGATCCTGCTTCGATCGACATGCTCCGTCTCGGGATCTGCTCTGCCGGGTCGTGTTGCCTTTGTCTTCTCAAATCCCGAGTAATACTGACCCTGACTTGGAGATTGCATCACAGGATGCGCGTGCATACGACACCCGGCCGTTGAGATTGCGATGGACAAGAGGGCGATGCCGCACACCATCCATGGTATTGGGACAGCAGCAAGAACACAGCACAGGAGGGAGTGCTGCGTCGGGGAAGACGCACGCGGAACCAAGCGCATGCAGCCCGCCAGATCGGGATTCTCGACCCCAGTCTTCAGACATTTGTTGTTGTTCGTCGGACATCACGATCAGCAACAGGCGGATTCATTCTTCAACGGTCGTCGTCGTCGTGTGGGGATGACGGCTGAGTTTTATGAGGTTATGGACGACGACGACGACGTGGTCATCTTGATGTCATGGTTGGTGGATCTCTCACCATGTGTCGCCGGTGTTCATAAAACCGTTCTTCAGATTCTAGATGCTCAACATACCCTCCACTCATACCGAACGGAGTACACGCGGAGAACGACACAAGAATACACTGAAACCAGCGCTATCCCCTCGTTGACGGTAATCCAGCCGCTGCTCAAAACGAATCGAATATTATCTTGCCTGGAGCGCGGAAACGAGATGAAACTTACCACTGGTTGAGACCATGTGTATTCCCTATGTGGCAGTATCCAGATTCAACGAGACAGCTGGGAGTAACTACAGAATACCGACCTACAAGATGGAAAAGCTTTCATTTCAAGCACGCCGACTCTGGTATGGGCGATAATACCATACGAAACACGTTCATCCTGTCACTCAATTACAGTACATACTTAATATGTACAGTACGGTACAATACGCTGCTAAAAATAGGACGGCCGACCTGATACCAGATCGACGCCAAATCTCATCATCCATCATCGAACGATCCAGAAAAATCCACCGCCCACCTGACGAACCCTCCAATCCATGATCCACTTGTGCCCTTGACCGCATGGAGGCATGGCAGGCATGGCCCTGTTCGAAGGATTAATTTGCACAATGTCCAAAAAAGTCTCCGTACCGGACGGACAAGCTAGAATAATATTATCACGATACATTATGTTAAGGCCCAGGGACAAGGGAACCGGTCCGTGTTCCTAGCTTCATCGTCCCTTGTCCAGGTGCCAGGGACAAGGTCTGAAGTTCAAAGGAACTGTGCATTTGTCCGCGAGTCCCGATCGCATGGAAGATGGGTGTTTGTGCGTGCGCTTTGTAGCTGTCGTAAATATCATCGATCATCGATCGTCGATTCTTTTGCTTCCTTTTTTCTCTTCTTCATTATGTATTGTTAATTCAACGGTCTGCACAACCTTAAAGAAGATTAACATGGCCTTAAGCCCGTGGGGGCGGAGAGAAAGACCAAACAAGCCGCCGAGGCTCAAGGCTAAACATGGAGTAATCATCATCAACTACGCACGACTGACTGAGTCTCATGTCCTGGGACAAACTCTCCTTCTCTCTGGATTCAGGGTCTCCCTTTTATCCCGCAGCAGACGCTGCATTTAAGTTATTAATTATTGTCAGATCCGCAAACGTCCATGCCCACGCTCCTCCATGTTCCATGCGCCATGCAGGCTCCGGAAGCAAAAGCAAAAGCAAAAGCAAAAAGTCTTGTTGTGTGTTGTATATGAGCAGGGACTTGCCAGGCTAAATCGCGCACGGTCACGACTGACAGGAGAGCATGCTATGATCAGATAGATCAGATCTGGAACATCCGTGCCCGTATTAGTCCAAAACTTACGGATGGCGATATTGCAGCCGTGAAACTAGTCGTTGCTGCAAAAAGTGTCCAAATTTCAAACTTTATCCTTCCTTCACACCATCATCACTCACCAACAGATTGATAATATTTTTAGCCAGATCCTCGGCGCAGATTCGGTGTTTCTATCTCGCGACTGGGCTGGCACTGGCACGGGAGAGGATGATCTTGACCCAGATGGGCACTTGTTCCATCTCCCCTGCGAGCTCCAACAGCCGCTCTAAGCGACTTGTACCACTTGAAGCTTCCCGACTCGTGGGAAAATGGTTCAGGCCAGATGCATGCAGAAACCCTCTTCATTTTGCTGCTTTTTTTTTTGTTTTGCTCCCAAGGTTTCAGCTTGACCAAGTTGTTTGTTTGTCTGTTGTTGGTGTTGGACAACATCCCATGGTGATTGCAGACTAACTGGCCAGTCGTCGTCTCTTGTGTCCTCGACAAATTGCAAATTGGACTCTTCCCCAAGACCTGTTCCTTTGTCAAGAGTCTCATGTCGCACCAAATGGCGAGGGAGTAGCCAAGTCAGAAACTATGCCATGTCAATGATGAATGTTCTCCGTATCACAGATCTGTCTCCCGTTGATCGGCTTTGTGGGAGGGTGCAAATCGCGCGGATGCAAGATTGTGTTGCCCCAGACCTCGTTTATCGATCGTCAGTGAATTCATCATAGCTCCCAAAGGACACTATAACTTACTATTCACCACGCATGTCTTGGTGGTCGAGGAATACGGAGTCATGGCTCCCGCAAACTTGATTCTTCAGCCGGGTTTGCAACGTCTCCAAGCCGACTGCATCCAGCCACATGCGGAAGCTCCATTGCCACATTCCGCTTCTCACGCTACCAGCGATAATTGGATGCTGATGCGGTGATGAAATCTAAGGCTAAACCCCAGAAAAACGACAAAAGTTGATTTCAATCCCATCGCATCCTGCCGCCTTCCCCCAAATCTATGCGGTCGGAGCATTTGCTCCAAGCAGTAAGGATGGCAGTTAGCTTACTCTGCTAACACGGCGCGTGGATCTCGGTTGCATGCAAGTCGCGAGATTGTTGGATTTCCATCTCTGGACATATGAGCAGCGAAGCTCATAATCGAGCAAAAAACCCTACACAGTTTGTGGCTGCATAGTGCATACACACTTGCGAAGGAAAATGTTGGTTGGCAAATTTGCTGTCATCGAACACCACTCATTGTCTTTTTTCCCCGCGTCGACGTTCACTCCGCAGGTGCTCGGAATGCGGGCAGATACCTGAAGAAACGGCCAAGGACGACAAGACCAGTAGCATCGCAGCAACCTCCCGGAGAATTCACCACGATACCCAACCGTGAACCAGCTGAGGCTGAAACCTCTTCCCTGCCAAGGCATCTCCAAGAGCTGGACAGCATTCACCACAGGTCCACAGCACAGATGCATGCTGTACTGTATGAAGATCAACCTGCCAGGAAATCAGATCATCGGTTCCGTCAACCTTTGGGGTTCGGGGCACGTTTGCCACGCGGCAGATTACGATGCTAGCACCCATGATATAAGTGGCATGGATCGAGGGAGTTGAGCAGTTTTGTAAGGTTGACCCATGCCCGACGGTGGTGTACTACAATGGCATGTAGTTACGGTAGCATCTTCGCCTTGTTTCTGGAAGTTGTACGGAGTACTTCGTATCTCATGGTTGCCTTGGTTGCATGTCTTGGTATCATGTCATCTCATTTCTTACATCGGCATGGATAAACGCACATACCATGTCGCCCTGCTGTTCGGATCAGCTGTAGAATCTAGTGCATAGATATCCCTGGAAATATTCCATAATACATACAACGCAGGAAGTTGTTGGCTTTCCGGAAACGGAACCTCGAATACGAACCTCCAATCTCCAACTACTCGTGTTTGATGTTTGCTAGGATTTTGGGCTTCGCGACTGTCATAGCAGGCACTGCTTTATCCTCTCGTCTGATCAACGGAAAATATGTTGAAGGATCGGATACCGTGCAAGCCCTCGATCTTCGATCCATAGTTAGGACCTTAGCCCGCCCTGAAGTTTGCTTCCAGCTCTAATCGCTATGCAGTCGTCGCGGACTAATCAGTAAGGGGGAGACTTGTGCTCACTGTTCGGCGTGCGTGACTCCCGACCTTTCTTTTGGCGCAAAATAGGACGCGTAAGACTGAAGTGAATCAGGTTTTTGGCACCTGTCCCAGTCGCAACAAAGAAGAGAGGCTGGAGCTCAAAGAAGCATGTTCGTCATATCGAGCATCGATAGGATGATGACCTACAATCTCGGGACACAATCGATTGGCGATCAGACGGGTATTAAGAAAAGGACTGGCGGTGAGGTCTCCACGCATAGGAGTGGTGTGTGTTCCTTGCAGACGAGGAGCATAAAGTAAACCACGGAAAAACAATAAATTGGACCACTATTGACGCGACTCTGGATGCGTTACTGGAAAGTTCAAACTGCTGTTCCGCTAGATGTCATCTCCGATTATATCGAATGGCATAACGAGAAAGGTGTTCGACTATCCAGAGCTCAATGAAGCCGATCTTCTCGATCAGCCCGTAGCTGGCTGCCCTGCAATCATGCTTTCGCTGTCGTGTTCCATTTCAGCACTCTGTACAGGACCTTTCCCTGAAGCTCCCCGGCCATCATCGCCAGACACTTCTTTCCAGATGCTTATATTCCACTGGTCCATGGGGTCGTAATCGCAAAGCGTCAAGAAGATATCAAAGTGTTGCAGCAGGATCCAGCAAGGAACCTTTGTTCCACCACTGCCTGGCTTTGGTCAGACGCGTTCATGACGAGCAGCCAGGGTACGCCAGGCACGTCGCATGGAAGGGCAGAACCAGTGCTGAAAAGCTTATGAGTTTGGTTGTTTGGAGTCGTGATCTGACAACGATACCAGAATCCTCGAGAAACTTAATGGGCATCAGGGTTTTGTCTGTTTCGGTTTCTGTGCAATTGAAGTTGAATAGACTCGCGACGTTTCGCTTCGATAGAATGTGGTCGAGACACCTGCTGAGTCAGCTGGACCCCTAACTATAAACGACGAACGACCACTGAACACAGCCTTCTTCAGAGTTGACGACCGCCTGGATTCCGTCGCCCGGTCTAGAGTGCTATCATGCTCTGGCTGTAATGCTATCAGCATGCTTCTGCTTGCTGAGTTTGCTCTTAGTTTCTTACCTTCGTCTCTATTGCATCATAATGTCCGAAATGATATCTAGTCACAGAGAAATTGGCCACCAGTTCAATATAGAAGAGACGGCTGTTCTCTGCACTTGAATTTATCAGCCATCACAAAGAACAGGCAGCTATTTTTCCTGGGTTTGGT
Organism: Chrysosporium keratinophilum; assembly: GCA_029850275.1. Classification (NCBI taxonomy): domain Eukaryota; kingdom Fungi; phylum Ascomycota; class Eurotiomycetes; order Onygenales; family Onygenaceae; genus Chrysosporium; species Chrysosporium keratinophilum. Next base: position 1,894,813 of record JARBIX010000006.1, read on the forward strand.
TTCTTTCAAATGGATTTGCAACAGGATACAGGAGTTGCTAACGTCCATGCGTTGAAAACCCGGCTGACGGCTAGCTACGATGCAAGTCAAGACTCACAAAGAGCCCCCATCGTGATGGGTAACAGAGACCCCTTGGTCCATACCATAGCATATCTAACTTGACAAGTGCCCGGTTTCTCCGGATGGGGATCCCCGCTGTTTGGTGCTCTCAATTACTGGGGAGGCATCGACAATATTCCACAAAAGCTAGCGGAACAAGGGTACACAGTGATTGTAACCCCAGTAGCACCTTTATCCTCTAATTGGGAGCGTGCGTGTGAGCTCTATGCTCAGCTTACATCCGGAAGGTATGTCCTTGGGACACATACTTGTCAGGCCGTCTCTGAGCTTCTCTAGATTTACCTGGTTCAATTTGGACAATGGTAACTTTGAAGATGACCCTGAGGGAATTGATATTGACTACGGGGACATCTTTCCCGCTAAGCATGGCTACGACCGACTGACAAGAAAGCGGAAAACCCCCGTGGTTTTCACTCGAAACTCCCAGATGCGGAGCGCAGGACCCTGGGTGTGGAACGAAGACGACCCAGTTCATTTTATTTGCCATTCGCAAGGGGGAAACACCGTTCGCTACTTGCTCCATCTCATGGAGCATGGTTCGCGGGGGCTGACAGAAACTAATCCAGGGGAGCCAGCGCACCGAACCTACTTCAGTGAACTTGGACGCAGCAAGTGGGCTATTTCAGTTTCGACGATCGGGACACCGCATAGGGGTACAACAGTCGTCGACTCCATTAGAGATTTTTTCAGAGTATGCCATCCCAGTACAGTATGTATCAGCTATCTTAAAATTCATCTAATGCGAATAGGAAACGGTCACGGAACAAAGGACAGTTTTGCTTGGTCGCTTATTTGCAACATTATCCTTTTCTGATCCGGATCGAAGGTTCTACGACCTTCAGCTAGACCATTGGGGAATCAAACGACTCGAAAAGCCGTCTGGAGGAAAAGAAACATTTCCAGAAATGCGACAGAGACTAGAGTCCGAAGAGTTTCGCACTCAACCTGGACCTGTACGCAAGTGGCTTCAGTCGAATCATAATGGACTTTATGACAATGGCATCGAGGGGGTGAACGAGTTAAACGACCGAACTATTCCAACCTCGGACCATGTTTACTACTTTAGTCTATCCTTCCATTGTGTGCAGTCATTTCCCGCGAACTGGCCACCGTGGACAATGGAAGCATTGCAGTCTTTTCCACTCACTATCGCGCAATTTCTTCAAGAGCTCCCAATCTTAGCCGACACGGCTGCCTTTCTTCGACCAGTGGTTGAGCCGTTGCCCTTTATTGGTCCTCCACTCGCGGCCATGCCAGGCCTATTCGCCGAATTTGCGGCAAACATCGCCCAAATGTTTATAAACGCCACTATCAATGTTGCTGGATGGCATATTATACCTAATCTTCTCCCCTTTCGCGAAGTTGTGCGCTGGGCTATCGACGGGGTTTTAAATCGCTTCCTGGGAAGCATAAGCTATGGAATCAGACTTCCTGCACAGCCCGAGTACCTACCAAGATTCAACGTTTTCCCGCCAATGGCTGCAACTTCCTATGCCATGGCCTGTCGCGACCTGACTGAACCTCAGCGCAACATTCTCGGAGAAGACATGCTTGATTGGAAGGTCAACGATGGCATCGTCAACACGGCGTCCATGAAAGGCCCGCTCAATCGAAATGGCGATAGATATGGTGACCGAAACAGGGAGGTCATCGCGGATGCGAGTCAGTTCCCGGGCCAAGTTGATGAAATGCTACGCTTAGGCAGAGGAAAGTACTGGCATTTCGGCATCACCTCTGGAATGGATCATGCAGATGAGATCGGCGTTTTCATCGAACAAGACACTGTCAGTTTTTCTGTCAAAAATAGAAACGGAGACGACAAGCTGACGGTCTCTAGGCCACTCAAACTTGGGAAATGTATCAGGCACTTGCAACCATCGTTGCCCGTCTTCCACATGAAAGGGTGCGTACCAGAGACGCTCAGTTATAACCCCAGAATAATTGTGGTAATTGGATATGAGCGAGACAAGCTTCTCCAATAACATACATTTAGTTGAGTCCAGCGAAAAGGGGTCGAGTTGTGCAAATTGGGCGTGGAACCCTGAATTCGATCTCTTTTCCATTCAAACCTCTGGCCACTTTGGCCAGAATGATTTACTAACCTTATTCTTTGTGCATCTTCAACTGAAGAATAACTCAAGGTAAGGGGCTGGACAGTTGCACCAACCACGTCATGATTAATCTCTCTTATAGTTGACAATGGCCACCGCTCTACTATTGTATTTAAGCTTCTGAATAAATCAAGTAAATCACATAAACCAAACCCCACTCGCTCTTTTGTGCGTCTAATCAAGATCAAAACGGATATATATCGAAACCAAACCATCTCCCCATTACATACAGACCTACCCCTGACTCTCACTCTTCTCCAAGCTGGTATACAGCATCTCCCACCCCACACTCCCCCCCCTCCCCTCCTTCTCCGTAATCTCCTCCACCGCCTTCACAAGCTCATAACAAATCCTCTCCGACACCACACTATCCTGCCTATACTCCGGATGCGAGCCCACAAACTCCCGAATCCATTGCGCATTCGTCGCCAGCCGCCCGTCCGCCCGGTACCGGATCAGATTGATATAATTCGCCAGCGCGCACCGCGTCTCCACGTCGATGTTGATGCTGTTCAGGTACGACTCGACAATCGGTATTAAGCCGGGGAACTGCGCCCCATTAGATGACGGCGACGACGACGACGACGAGGAGGAGGAGGAGCCGTTGAGGATATCTGCGATCGTCATCAATTCGTACTCGGAATCGACGGGGCCTAGGGTCGGTGACAACGGTGGTGGTGCTACCGAGGGCGAGCGCGAGCTGGATGGAGAGCTGCTGGCGGTGGTAGTCTGGCGCGCCGCGAGGCGATGCGGGAAGGGGTCTTTGCGGAAGTAGAATTTCTGCTCGTGCAGTGCGTTGCGGGCATGTGCCGTCTCCATGTTCTCGGTTGTGCGGGCGATGGGGATGTAGAAGTTTAGATCGAAGCTGAGGATGGCGCGGGTGATGAGGACCATGAAGATGCTGAATGCAGCGTTTTCGAAATCGGTGATTTGGATCTCCATGGGGCGGAACTCGACGCGCCAGCCAATGTCGTTTTCGGCCGGGGGTGGTTTGAATCGGATGTGTTGCCAGTTGGTGGATTGGAGGTTTTCAAAGTGGTCGGTCTTGTTCAGGTCGAGTTGCTGGAGGTCTTCGGCGAAAATGACGATGGGATCGCGGATAAACAGGTGTGCGAAATGAGTTGCTAACAGGTCGTCCATCCCGCCCTCTATTAATCGTTTTTTGATGTCTTCATCTATAACAAGATCTGGGTCCATGTATTCTGGGCGTAACCTTGGATCCTGGGATATGTAGGTCGAGTTGGATCCATATCGGGATTTGGGGATTCTCCATCTATCATTTTTCAGAGGCTAGACGTTGTTAACAAGAATTCCATGTATGGTGGGAGAGACACTGACCTTTTCACCTAGCTCCTCGGCCGTCCGGCAGTCGACAGCTTTGCTGATTTGATTCCATCTCACATCCGTGTCCACAAGGAATCCTTTATATATAGGAGTCGCCGCGGTCAATGCGAGCATGATCGGCCCCAACGGGCTCAGCTGATCGTAGAGCTTTCTTCCTTCGTTAATGTTCATGCATTGAAAGGTGATTTGCAGACAACAGCTTCCCATTCCAAAGGCCATAGCATCCATGTATACATGCCCTTCTTTCACAGCACCGTTTCGGACATCATCGTCCTCCGGCCATGTATGAAGGTCGTAGTTTACGGTAGGATCGTTGAATGGCCAGGGGGTATTCGTGTCCCGGTACACAGGAACGTTGAGTTCCACCTTGCGGCCTCTCCTTTGGCGGATATTAGCAGCCAAAGTAGGGAATCGAATGTGTGGATTCGCGATTTCATCCGGGACAAACTGCGAGCGCAAAGCGCCTCCGGAAAGGGGGTAGTTGGGCGTGTAGAAGTCATCTTTTGTTCCAAGGCGCGGAAAGGTCGTGAGAGTGATGGGGTATTCGTTCGATGCCATGTGGTTTTTCGCAATTACGCGCCTAATGCACTGATCAGTAATACGCTTGCAAGTTGAGCGGGAATCGACTGTACCTCCACTTCATATTCGATTCAACCTGCAAGAGGTCCTTGAACCCTATACCCCATGGCTTCCCCGGTGTAGCCTCGAGCATGAATCGCCCAAACTCGGGATGAAACTTTGGAAGTGGTTCCGCCCTGCAATAGCCCACGATTCATTAGCCCTTGTGCAGAAGCGCACACGGAAAAGAGTATGGCAGGCTCACGATTCATCATCTTTGGCAAGCTCCTCATCCTTTGCAAGCGAATCGAGAATCTCCGCCTGGCACAGAGAAAGGCGTACTTTTTGCTGCTCGTCATCCACCGCTACGACGAGGTATTCAACCTGGCACGGGTAAGCACGTATATCCTTCTCAGTGATCGGTCTTGCATACCTCGTCTCCCCAGAGCAGCGCATCTCGCTCCTTTCCTTTCGCCTTGTTCCAAATACTCAACAGTTGCTAGAAAAGGCTCGTCAGGACGGTCCAAGTGCGGTTCTGCGGCGGGGGTTCCGGGATACCTCGATTCCCCAGGCTCTGACTTGGTGGGCCTTGAGTTTGGCTTCCGGCCACGGCAGCGGGGTTCCAAGGGCTCTATCCAAAGCGAGTCACGGTCAATTGAGTGTTCTAAGAACAGAAATCAGCGCGGGGGAGTAAAGTACGTACAGCAGGCCCATGGCGCGGATCGGACGGAACTCACAACACGCTGTGTGACGACGGCGCTTCAAGACAGACTTCCTGGATTCTCAACAGCAAGCGTGTTCCCCATGAAGACGAGCCCACGATCTCCAGTGATTAAGAAGTCGAGCAGACACGGAGAGCAGCCGGTATGTCTCTTGATGATAAATCTCGGCTCTTGTCAGGATTAATAAGCGAGGGGCAACTGAGTTTTATGCTTTCCGCAGCGCGTGCGGGGCCAATCCTCTTCTCATGGATGAATCTGTGTCTATGTAGTATCTGGACGATATCAATATCAGTGTCCGTACGCCTATCTAGATCCGTACGCCTGGTGGTCCTTTGCTAGTGTCTGTGCAACGTCCGGTCATCCAATTCCTCGACGAGGCACAGAAGTCATCATACTGACGCGGGGTTGCGCTGACGGAAGCCGTTGAAGTCAGCCCTTTCATAGCATCGCAGGGCGGCCGCGATAACGTCCCCTGAAGCTGCAAGGTTATCTCCCGAACCCATGCTGCCGCCCTGCACGAATCATCAGACTCGGCTGCAGGAATATTCCCGCACGCTGTGGTTTTGCTGCTGACAAATTCCCGGTTGTCAGATTGCATCCCGGAGCGAGATGCCGCAAGTCTGGGAAAAGGCGGAAAATCTAGATTGGAAATACAACACGGATGACAAGGCAGCAGGCTTTCGTGCGACACGAACATTCCCTGCATGTGATTGTCTATGAGGCCGGGTGTAGAGGTTGGATGATGAATACCGTCGAACGTGAGACGGGAAACACCCTCACTTTTCCTATCGGATGATTGATAAAGTTGTCGTGGCCTTTGCTTCAGCCCGAAATGAATTATCTGCAGGATTATGGACGAGAGCATCATGGAACCGCAGTTGAAGGAGGGCGTGCTATATCCTGCACGACCCTGGAACATGCAAGCCGGTTGGACGGATACAACACTGGCACTCCGCTGTAGTATTCCGCATTCCAGGACTGAGGCAACGTCCTGAGCTGACCACACCTGCAGAGTTATGAGTCTTGCACGTTCAATTCCACAGGTGAGATATCGATACAAGTACACTGCCACAACTGGACCTGCCGCAGAACGAGTATGAATGTGTGGGCAACTCTTGCATCAGTGTATCCGGACAGTCCTGATATAACACCCAGAACGAAGATAAGCCGCATCAAGAGACGCAATTCTTTATTCGAACAACCCTCAATTCATAAACATAACCGGCGCAAACACGTCGTCAAAGCTTCGGATATAATACATTCCGCCCTTATCTGACGGCTCTAGCTTTGTGTCACTTTCGCATCCCGCTCTCAATCAATTGCTTCTCTCTCCTCCCTTTGCGGCCCGGAGTTCGTCCATCTTGGCAACTCGCTTCTTGAATTCTTCATACTGGCATTTCTCGTAGGAGTGTCTCTCGTTCTATCTGATGGTCAGTATGACCAGTGTAGTACTAAGCGTCTGGCCCTTCTCGACGGCCATTTCTTATCAACGGATATCCGAGAATTAACTTGCGTACCTCACACTTCCACGGCAGATAGTATTCGTCGACACGACATCGGTTCAACGGTATCAGTAAATGTGCGCAGCTATCTCTGTAGGCGAGAGGGAGACGGGCATTCGACATTTCCTCTCGAGTCGCGGCCGCCGGCTCTGGAAGTGGGAGGGAAGATGTTAGCCACAAAGTCGATGGTCGGTCGACGCGATAATCTTGGGTTGAGAGACTCACGGCTGGCAGCACCGGTAATTAGCTCCTTAAGCGTCATATTGTCCCGTCTTGTCCTGGCTGGAGCTGTGATCAACCGACAGGCGAATGAATTGATGTGCACAGTGTTCTTCGTCCTGTCTTGCTTGCTGGCTGGTGGTGAGAGAGCGTGATGGCCGGAACTGCGGAGGCCTGTTAATCCGGCTCCCACTTAACGCGCGCTTGTTTGCTGTTTTGCTCGCTGGCGCCGCCCGTCGCGTCTAATCTTGCTTGTCACTCTTCACGGTTTCTGTCGCTTTCTTCACAACGAGCTTCAAGCGGTGGATTTGCTTCATATTGCCCTTTTGCATGGCTCTGTGGTGTTGCTGTGCAGTTAGTCCAGGTGTTGGAATCGTTTGAACAAATAACTTCGATATTTCTCTGGCAAACCACTGCGTTTGACCAGACACTCAAAAAGGAACTGGTGCTAATCAACAAATCATACAAGCTGTCGCAACGATGGCGGCTGCAAACTCTGCATATGATGGCCAGATCTACTCTGCTACTTACAGCAATGTCAGTATCTCCCTCCGGTCCCGTGCAATTGCGGCTTCGCTCGACGGATCAACCTGCTCACTGATGCGACAATGGACAGGTCCCGGTGTATGAGCTCAAAGTGGGAGCAGACAGTGTGATGAGGCGGCGCCATGACGACTGGATCAATGCGACTCATATTCTCAAGATCGCTGGCCTGGACAAACCGTCAAGAACCCGGATTCTGGAGCGAGAAGTGCAGAAGGGCACCCACGAGAAAATCCAAGGAGGCTACGGCAAATATCAAGGTGGGAAAACCAAACAGGCTTGCTCGAATGAGGGTTTGCTATCTATGGCCAGGACGGTTTAAAGACTGACTTCTCGTCGCAGGCACATGGGTCCCTCTCCCCGACGGGCGAGTCCTCGCCGAGCGGAACAAGGTCCTGGACATATTATCCCCCATGTTCGATTTCGTGCCAGGCGATATCACACCCCCTCCAGCTCCGAAACATAGCACGGCGGCATCTTCCAGGCCCAAGGTACAAAAGATGGCAGCCCCCGGCAGAAGAGGTGGCCGAGCGTCATCATCCTTTGCGACCGCAAACGTACGCGCTGCCGCTGCCGCTGCCGCGGCGGCCACGGCGGCCAGTTTCTCCCACAGCCAGGACACGCACGCTCAGATTCCTCAATCATTCAACGACGCAGAATCCATCGCACCGCCCAGCCGTGAATCATCCTCGGCATTCGCCGAAGAAGATATCGCGCAATTGTCACAGCGACCTGCACCGCCCCGAAAACGCAAACGTGAAGGCGACGTGAATGCGCTGAGCGAGATGGAACAACAGCACATCATGTACGGCGATGAACTGCTGGACTACTTCATGACCGTTGGCGACGCGCCGGCCGGACGACGAGTCCCCCCACCGGTCCCTCCGCCGAACTTTCAGATCGATCGACCCATCGACGACCAAGGCAACACTGCTTTGCACTGGGCTTGCGCCATGGGAGCGTTGGAGGTGGTCAAGGATCTTCTGACGCGCGGCGCGAACATCCGTGGTCTGACATCGCATGATGAAACCCCGCTCGTGCGCGCAGTGCTGTTTACGAACAACTACGAGAAGCGGACGATGCCGGAGCTCGCAGAGATACTCAAGGACACCATCAGTTTCCGAGACTGGTTTGGCGCGACAGTGTTTAACCACATCGCCGTTGCGACCAAGAGCAGGGGCAAATGGAGGAGCTCGCGGTATTACTGTCAAGTCTTGATCGGCCAGCTTCGGCGGATGTACTCCAGTCAAGAAGTGGGCATGTTGCTCGCGTCGCAGGACTCGAATGGCGATACGGCGGCACTTACAGCGGCGAAAAACGGCTGCTATCGCGTCGCGGAAATTCTCCTCGAGAAATGCCCCGAGGCCGGGAACATTCAGAACAAGGATGGCGAAACCGCGAATGAGGTGATGTTGCTGGTCGAGCAGCAGCGTGCGCGGTTGGGCCAGCCATCAGACTACCCGCCGTCCATTGCCAGCATACCCAGCGGCGGTCTTGACGTTGACGGTCCGGCCGTGGAAATTCCAACGGTCACGAAACCAGCCGACTACACCGAAGCCACAGCGGGCCTACTCCAGAAGATCGAAGGCTACGTGGACCAGGCGAATCAGAAGCTGGCGCGAGCATACAGTGAAGTCAAATCGCGTCCTCAGAACATAAATGGCCAGGGCCATCCCAAGGACATCTACGAACAGCTCGAGGCAGAACGGGAAGCACTTCACAAAGAGCGCGAGGAATCACTGACGAAAGAAGCCGACGGCGAACCGTTTACAGACTTGATCGGTCGCCATGAGGGGTCCCAGCAGAGGTACCAGACGTTGTTGGAGAACGCGCAGAATCTCACGCTGAAGAAACGACTTGATGCGGCTGGCTGGGTGGTGGTGGGCAAGAATCAACCAGGAACCACCAACACCAACGCTGCAACGACAAATGACGATACCACCACCACCACCACCCAACACGACGACCGCATCCACAAACTCGCCCTCATCCAAGCCGTCGCACAGTCCGAATCCACGCGCCAATCGGGCGTCACAGAGATGATCGCGCACCGCGCCGACGCCGGGCCCGACGCACGGCTCAACGTGCACCGGCGACTCGTGTCGCTCGCGACGGGGCTGCCGGAGAAGGATCTGGATCCGATGGCGCGGGATCTGGCGAGTAATCTGGAGTTTTCGCGGGCGAATCAGACGAGGGTGAGTAACAAGGCGGCGGCGGCGGTGAGTGTGGGTGTCGTCAGTTCGAGTGTGATGGCGAAGCCGTCGTAGGTATGTTTTTTGACATATTGATCATTTTCTTTTCTTTTTTCCTTTTCTTTTTCACTGAAGTTGTTGATATTCGTTCTTCTTCTGAGTGGGGTCGGGGATTACGATATGATACCTGATTTTGCATGGCCTCGAGGCGGGGCTGGAGTTTATGGATAGTCGTGGAATGTGTTTCATGGTAATATGGTCCGCGTTTATCATGCTTGAATTACGTTCTGGTGTTCCAAGGGGTTGTGGGCAGGCGGGCAGGCAGGGAATGGGATTTGTTTTGAGTATTTGTTTCGAGGACCCTTTACTACTACTGTTTGATAGTGGCAGTTGAATGTATGTATGTATTGCAGGGAGGAACTAAGCTTTTGCCGATATCAGGTTCGAGAGTGGTTCTCAATGCTTCTTTGCAGCGGGATGCTAGTTTGGTTGTTTCTGACGATGAAACGGTGGTGATCTGAACCGTCTACAGCCTAGAGTATGACAGATCATAGGTCATACCTGATCATAGATCTAACGATAGATATCACCGACACAAAGCACTGACTGCAGAATGAGAGATCGAGAATGAGAATGCGGCTGTGTTCGAGTCTATTCTTAGCCGCTGAGTCAGCTGGGTTGCGGGTTCTGATTGGACCAGCAAAGACATGTTTCAACCTAACCCGGAGCAGAATAACGTCTATTGTGCGCTAAGCCGTAATGAGAGCAATAGCCGTCGTCCAGCCAATCAGCTGCCATTGAACCCTCGGGCGACAGGGGCTAACCCTAAATGCAGCCTAGCGCGGAGGGCGATCGGTCTTTTTTCGTCTCCTGACCCGATCTGTCTGTCTGTCTCGCTTCTCTTCTCTCTTGTCTCTCTCTCTCTCTCTCTCTCTCTCGCTCTCGCTCATCCATCGCCCGTCAGATCTCACTGTTCTCCCTCTCTCCAACCATCCTCCTTTTTTCTTCTTCCTCTTTTCTCTCTCTTTGCCGTTCACTGCTGGGTTCCAATCACTTTCTCCTTTCTGCTTCGTCTCCAAAATCCCCCATCCCAAAAGTTCGAAACAACGACGCCCGTTGCTAGACCATCGTTCTTGTTACGCGCCGCCCCCCTCACCCCTAACCCCCAACGTATCCTCGTCAACCCCCCGGCTTCATCTCGACCACAACATTCAGCAACCCTGACTCTCTCACTCCCTCCTCTGCGCCTTGCAAGATAAAAGACCAAAAAGTTTCTCTTTCCGTTGAGACCAGGCTCAGGGCATCCGTTCGATCGACTTTTGCACCACGGTTCCACGCCATTTACTGCTTCGAAAGTGCACTGCTGTGCGGTCGGCTGAAACCGTCAAACTCGATTGCCTGCTGCCAGCTGCCGTGTCGACGACGTCCAAATAATCTTTATTTCTTCTTCTTCTTCTTCTTCGACTCGATCCTTTCGATCTTCAGTATCCGTGTTACTTCTTCTTATTACGTTCCTCGGCTGCCTGTTCTCGCTTGTGAGATTGCAGTGCAACCTCCCTCTTCGTCGAGATCTATTCGACTGGTATTCCAGGTTCTCAGAGACCGGTCGTTCACTTCCACTCTTCTTCGGCCTTGGACACGTATCGTCTATTCTTTTGGAACCCATTTGTGATCGCCGACTGGCTTTTCACGCTATATTCAACTGTACATCTTATTAATTTCTTGCTGCATCGTCGGACCGTCGACTCCTGTCGAACTCGTAACACTCGGTAAGTTATTCTCAGGGTGGGGTGGCGATGTTTACGATGGTGACGATAGACTGACGATGAAAAGACAGTAAATAGTCATCTTCAAAATCACGATTCTCTTCATTTGACGACCACCGCTTCGCAGCCACGCTGTAGTATACCCTCGAGTGCCCTGCACTTTTGCTAATCGCCTAATACGATCCCGCTTCCGGAATAATTCGTGCACATACAGCGCTTTACGTCCAAACGCGACAACCTAATTCGTCTTCTATCTAATATATTGGACTGCTCTTTTTACCGACCGCCCTGTGATTACGAAATCACTGACATCCGGACAATCTGCTCTAGTCTTTTTAACTGCATATACGACAACGCAACCCAACATCTCATTTTCTTTTTTGAACGATTTCGAGTATGGACACTGGTGGTCTAGCTCAGATGACTTTCAACGCGTCTATCAACGGTGGCTCCCTCGGCGTTCCGGGCTCAGGTTTCGCGTCTCGTGGAAAAGGCTCGCATATCAAACGCCTCAGTGTTCCACATCCGTCCAGCTTTGGACACGGTGATGAGCACCACGCTCTTCCCACCCCCCGCACCAGCCGCTCGCATCTTCTCGCTGGATTGCGCACTGCTCCCAAGCAGCCGTCGACTCCAACGACCGCACCCATGCTGGGCGGCCAGCAGTACCCGAACAATCTAGGAATGGACACTTCGGGCTATGGCATGCACCAGGGTTCCTATCTTGGAGGCGGAATTCCGCATTCTGCGACCGGCGCTTCTTTCCAGCACTCTGGACATGGGAACGGCGTGGGCGGGCAGAATATGTATTCGCTTCCGGAGCATGTTCTGGCCCCTCCAGCCCTCGAGCAGATTCTGGAGAGCGGTGACATTGACGAGAACATGTACAACGAGCTCGTCCAGACTAATCTTTTCTTGGCGGCGCAACAGCAACGCTTGCAGCAACAGCTGGCCACCGTCACGGCGGCCGCTCAGCACTTCCAAGCGTTGAATCTTGGGACGACTTTCAACACTCAGCAGGTTTTGACACCAGGCCTCGCGGGAATGAGCTTCTACCAGCAACAAGCACAGCATGGGATGCAGCCTGTCGTCAACCCGGTGCCGGGAAGACCTGGGATGTTCTCGGTGTACAATCCCATGACGGGCCAGCAAAACTTCGTGGTCGACAACAGTGTGCAAGACGAGCCGCAGTCGGCTGTCCAGGAACAGTTCCAGCATCCCGCCATTTCAGCTCACAATTTCCGCAATGACGTCTCATCTCCTCGTGACCAACGTCAATCTCCTGCAAACACCCGATCTTCAAATAGCCCAACCCGGATGCCCACGCCGCCACGTCAAACTTCCCCTCTCCAGCAGCAGATGTCCAACACGAACAGGCGCCTTCACAAGAAGCTTCCTTCGGTTTCTGTCAAGACTGGACTTGACATGAGTCGGAATGGTACCCCGAAGATGGCCAACTTCCCACCCACTCCAGCCACAGGCACCTTTGGGCCAGGACAAGGACGTGCCGGAGAACATCCACTACGTCAGCCTCGCGGGCCACCGTCTCTCGAAGAGCTGGTGGCGAAGCCTACTGGTAAACACGAGGGGAGCAAGAACTTTGCGACTCGCCAGCGACGACGCGCGGTCCACAGCCTCGTTCGCGCAGGCATGGAGCGTCGCAGCGGCAACAACAGCACTGGTGGCAGTGTCACCCCATCAAGTGAACTGGATTTTAATTTCTCTCCCTACCCCGGTGATGAGTGTAGCATGAACCCGTCGAGCCAGTCGAGTGTTGAAAACCTCCGGGGTGCGATTGGCTCTGAGCGAAAGGACCGAGATGGATCCCCACGCGGCTCGATCGAGCGGTATTCACCAACTCATGGCAAATTTGGTGAAGGTCGAATGGCTGCTCCCACCGCGGCTGAGACTGGCGCCAGCCATGCTCCCAACACTCATGGCCAGTATCAGGAGCGCCGTCGGATGCCCATGTTTGTTCTCTCGAGTGCAGAGAAACGCAAGAGCCCGCAGGGCCCACTGTTTTAAGGTTATTGAGGTCTACGGTACACAAGAGACGTGGTTCATGATTCACTAGGAATATGGAAGCGCAATGATCTTTGCTTTATTTTCGAGTTGACTCGGTTTTTTTTTCTATTTTTGGTACTTGTGTGATTCTCGATGGTGTCGCTTCCCAGCGTCTTTTACTCTTGACTTTCCCTTCTCTGAAGCTTCTTCCCATCACCCCAGCTTTTGTTGGTGTATCTTCTTCTCACAGGCTTGAGATTGAGTAACGGCCGTGATTGATTTAACTATTAACTGATTGATTGATTGATTGCTACTCGAGTGGTACTGAGAGTCAAAAATCGAAAATGATTGAAAACTTGATAATCCTTCGACTCGATCCATGTGCCGGATACTATGTAGATGAGGCGGTAGTATCCCCATCTCGCTTCTGGCTGAACGTTGACGTTCTTTTGTGTCCTGTCCAGATCTCAACGACCTTGCTAATGGAGACCACCCAAGTTCCCGATTGGAGTCCCTAAAGTGTGTTTTGATATCTCTGAGTGAGATATCACCCTAATAGCGCTTGGAAAGCTGTACGGGATTTCATGAATTGATAAGTGAAGGTAGTTGAAGTGAGGATCAAGCTTCCACTATATAAAGAGCAAGCTGGTCATGTGGCGGGTAGCCGGATCTATTTACCTAACAATAAACGAGTCATTGTCTGTGAATGAGAAATCAATGTGATTCTAAATGTTTGCTTTTGCCGAGCAGCCTGTATGTAACTACCAGGCCTCGGAGGCTCGCAGGCGATAGCATCCCATCCCATCCCTTGCCTGTTTGTGAACTCCACGTTGTGGAGATTGCAGTGGTGCGACCGGGTAGTAGTAACTTAGCTACTACGACACAATGGGCCGGGTAGATGCAGCTGCGTGGCTCTCGGTTGTGTGACTGCAAACGGATGACATTGGAGTTCGCGGGTGTGAGGGTCGAGGTCTTTGGCATTGTTATTTGAGCGTGCGTATTCAGGACAATGGCATTGAGCTGGATTGCATGGAGTACGGTGTTACGTATCAAAGGGAGAATAGATGAGAGTGCAGAGGATTCGATGTCGATGTTGATAGAGCAAGCTTGAGGTGATCATTGATGTGTGCTGTGGTGTTTGCTCAAGTGGCAAACCCTCAATCCCAACGTCAACCATCCACGGACCACAACTTCGAGACAATCTTCATGTCTCACTCACTCTGCACAGCACTGACTGCAGAATATCAACCGAGACGCACATCAGCTGTTGACGAAATCAAAGTGATTTCATCCTTGCGTGCTCCGGCTTATCCTATCTGACCACTGGTTCTCAGTTCCTCATCCACGTCCCTGAGCCACCCGCCCACGCTCTGATATCATAATATCCAAAGTTTTTCTTCCCGGCCTATCCTATTACCACATCAGAGCTTCTTCCAGAGGAATTCCAGAACAACCTGCATCTGCGGTCCAGGGGTCAGTGACCACGCTTTTTGCCTCTGAGATTTTGGCTCCCGCTGTTGTGTCTGAAACTCGGCTGTGGCGGATTGCTGGCTTATCTTCCCTTTTCTTTTCCAAGGGACGATTGAGCCTTATCAGGATTTCTGATGGGCGATTCGGAATGGTGTGGATGGCGTTATGATGTATTCATCCGGCAGTCATATATTACAGTGCACGTCCCGTACTGTGCCGGACTTTTGACGCCCATGTATCTGGCCTTCTTGCAACTATATCTGAATCTGTTGAGTCTGCGGAGCAGAATCCGCCGAGTTCCACCTGCTGTCTCAGCCAGTATCTGTTTCCTCGAGCTGGAAAGATTAGAACGCTTTGACGTTTTATCTTGTTCATTGGCTTTCCATTAGCTCCCGGAGAGAAAGTTCTAGGCGTGTTCTTCGCCTCCTGGTCGTCGGTCATATCCTGTCTGCGGATATCAGCTGCTGCGGTTGGCGAAAACATGATTTGTGTCTTCTACTCTACTTTTTACTTGTTGTAAAATGCTGCTGGCTGGCACTGGCAGTTCGGTTTCGATATATTCTTCGTGACTTGCCTGATAGACAGCAGGACGGTATAGCTCCGGTTTGATTACCGTTGACTATTTTACTACTCGACTGCAGTCTGTTATTCTTTTGATTGACCTATCTCCCTTCCTGGTGCTGTTTGCTTAACCAGAGCGGAATCTGTGCGGCTCGTGCCCCGGGGAATGCTTCGAAAATCCCCCGGTGGGAATTACATCGAACATCTGTTCGGTTCATAGATGGCGTGTTTTGAATTTCCGTTTGCTTGCTGCCACTGACTGTCTGATGATCGGGGTTTGAATCAGGCGAGACGTGAGAATCTGTAGTTGCCACGAGTCTCGGTGGTCTTGTTCATCTTTTCCCTTTATAGTACTTGCTCACCTGCATACCCGATTGAAAACGATTTGTTCTCTGCATACATTATGGCGCATCCGCATCTTCCCATGAGTACAGATTCCTTCCCGCCAACTCCCAGCGGCGGAACCTCTCGCGCCTCCAGCCCTGGCGGTGTTCATATGGCCCCACTACACTCTGCATTGAGACATGGCAACAACTCCGGCTATGACAAGCAACGGGGCAAAGAGCTCCGATGGACGGGCTCGGTCGATGAACCTACTAAAGTACCTGCCACATCGCTGGACAATGTGTCTAATATCGCCGCTGATACGAGTTCTTTGCATCGCGCCCACTCCCACCTTCAGATTCCGCCTACTGCGCATTCACGATACAGCTCGCCATCTCACGCTGAAGAATTGCCGGTTGAGTACGATCCGGAGTTACGACTGGATAAATTCCCCATGGCCCGGCGCGCCACTGGTGTGCCTTCAAATGTCGACGAGGAACAGCTCAGCACCAGTTCTAGCCAGAAGAAGGGAAAGGCCTTGCGTTGTGCGTATGACCGAGCTCGCCATCTGGCTTCGAGAGTGCATCGACCGTCTTTTGCTCGTCGGGGCAGTTCCACGACTAGAGCTAGTCTTCCTCCTCACTGCAGCAGCGATACGGTCATCCCCATCGACAGCATCAACGAAAAAGACGAGGAGCTGTTGGAGGATACAACGCCACGGTACCACACCGGTACATCAGAAGCCCACGACATTGTGCGGAGAATGAGCAGGCATGGCGGAGGGTCCATGGTCAGCAACAACCGTCCAGATCTGCGTTCCGGACAGGTCACTCCACAGGCAGAACGGGATCCAGATGTGTACGCCGAACCCCCGGAGCAGTATCACGGCGGGATCCTGTTCAACTTGCTTAAACTGTACCATGACACCGGCCAGGACCACAAGGAAGAAAACCGGCGCTCTTCTGCAACTTTGCTGCCCGTGTCCCGACAAAGCTCGCAGCAATCGTCGGGAACAGGGACTCCGCGGCCGAAGAATAAATGGTACGATAAAAGTAAGAACTTCTCCTCGAGCTCGCTGAGCACGTTGGTCGGGGATCATGTCCACTCCCCGCCAGGACAGGGCCTCAAGCGCTCCCGAAGCAGCGGCATGCTCGCGACGACGGCGAGAAGACTGCTTCCGCGGCCGCCGCGTCTCGAAGACGAGATTCGCATCACGGTCCACATCGCCGAGTTCATCTCTCGCCAGCGCTACCTGATGAAGCTCTGCCAGGCGCTGATGCGGTACGGCGCACCCACACATCGGCTGGAAGAGTACATGCGCATGACCGCGCGGGTGCTGGAGATTGACGTGCAGCCGCTGTACCTGCCCGGCTGCATGTTTTTGTCGTTTGGCGATGCCACGACGCACACGACCGAATTGAAACTGCTGCGATACCCGCAGGGCGTGGATCTGGGCCGGCTAGCGGACGTGCACGAGGTGTACAAGGAGGTGGTGCACGACATCATCGGCGTCGAGGAGGCCACGCAGCGACTGGACGAGATCATCCACCGCAAGGACAAGTACAACAAGTGGTGGCTGATCCTACTGTACGGCTGTGCGTCCGCGTCCGTGGGACCGTTTGCGTTCAACGCCGGCGCGACAGATATGCCGATTGCGTTTCTGCTCGGCTGCCTTCTGGGCCTGCTCAAGTACATCGTCGTCCCCCGCTCGCCGCTGTACTCCAACCTCTTCGAGGTCACCGCGTCGCTGGCCACGACGTTTGTCGCGCGCGCCTTTGGCAGCATCCGCGATGACATTGGCGACCCGGGCCGATGGTTCTGCTTCTCTGCGCTCGCGCAGTCGGCCATTGCGCTGATCCTGCCGGGCTACATGGTACTGTGCGGCAGCCTCGAACTGCAATCGCAAAACATGCTCGCGGGCTCGGTGCGGCTCGTGTACGCCATCATCTACTCACTCGCACTGGGGTTTGGCATGATGCTCGGCACATCGTTTTACGGCGCCATAGACCCGTACGCCAGCTCCGCCTCGTCATGCCAGGACAACCGCACACGCTTCCTCTACGGCACCAGCATCGATATCAACCCGTACGCACTCAAGTTCCCCTCCGTCATCCTGTTCACGCTCTGCCTGATCATGATCAACCAAGCAAAATGGAAACAAGCGCCCGTCATGCTGTTCATCTCCGTGGCCGGGTACGCCGTCAATGTATTCACGGTGCAGCGGTTCGCGGGCAACACGCAGATCGCCAGCGCGCTGGGCGCGTTTGTCATTGGCGTGCTGGGCAACTTGTACAGTCGGTTGCGGCATGGGTTGGCGGCGGCGGCGATACTGCCGGCGATCTTTGTGCAGGTGCCGTCGGGGCTGGCGGCGAGCGGGTCGTTGGTTGCTGGGTTGGCGTTGGCGAATGAGATGAAACAGCAGCATGGTAATGATACGGGTGGTGGTGGTGCGGTGGGTGAGAATATCACGAGTGTGAGTGGGATGGGCGGGAGTATCGCCAAGGTGACGGGGACGAATCGGTTGTATGGGGATATGGTGTTTCAGCTGGCGTCGGGGATGATATTGGTGAGCATTGCGATTACGGTTGGGTTGTTTCTGGCGGCGTTGGTGGTGTATCCGCTGGGGAAGAGGAGGAGTGGGCTGTTTAGTTTTTGATGTGGTTGTTGGTAGTTATTGGGTTGATATTGATGCTTTGACTGTTGGCGGTTGATCTATGTGCTGTTTTCGCTCCGGGCATCACATTACAGAACAGGGAATCCCAGCGGTTAAAGCTACCTTAGTTGTTCATTGGCTAAGTTCTGACCTATCTCGCGCGCTTCTCCAGAGCCTGGTTTCCTGGAGCATATGCACTTTCGCCCAATCATTAGTTAAAGGCGCATCAAGGGACAGGACAGGTGCCAGTCAAAGGCAATCTCTGGACAAGTCTTAGGACCGCCTCATTGGGCGCCGTCCAGCTGGACTTCGATGGAAAGAGAGATTGCCTCGCTTCGCTAGACTACCACTCAGAAGCACACTCAAGCGTGGTGAAGGGGCATTTGAATGTTTGGCCATTCTTCTCCCACAATGCAGAGGGCTGAATTGGTAATAACCGTAAGCCTTCCTACTCGACCCCATCATTCATCGAGTGTATGTAGTAGTAGCCTATGTATGTATGTACCTAAACGAAACAGCAAGGAATTAGAGATAGGAGACAAGTTGAACTGATAGCGTGGCCTTCGGTATGAATACACCTTCTCTCTCTCTCTCACTCAACCAATTTGAGCATTCCAGCATCATCAACTGTGTCGAAGCGCCTCATTACCACCATCAGGACGGGTCTAGGGATCATCCGCCCCAGGATCCCACGAATTCGCATAAGCTGTCTCATTCTAGCAAGTTTGTTAGTGGTCTTGAGCGTCCGAGTACTATTCTCCCCAAGACGTTGATTCATAGTCTGGGCCGCAAGGGCCTCCAATGCCTCGCCGTCTTCCCACTTCCCTTGCAGCCACAGTGACTCGGCCAGTACTGACTGAGCCTTCGCCGTCTCAATGTTGTCCTCTTTTAAAATTTCCCTCGCAACATTCAGCCCCTTTCTTGCTAACTCCACGGCGTCATCCAGGTGTCCTTGCCTCATCAGGTTCTGTGCGAAAGATACACAGACGTCAATTGTTTGCATATGATTTTCGAACGGAGTTCTTTCACATATCTCAAGGTTACGAATTGCAATATTCGCTGCCGCCTTCATCTCCTCGTTAGTTGTATATGTCATAGATAAGTACGTGTACATCCGCCGGACATCGGGGTCTTCGTGGCCATACTCTCTTTCTGCAACAGCAATTGACTCGTGTAGAAGCTGCCTAGCCTCGCGCATACGGTTCATGTTAGCATACATGGCTGATAAATCAGCCATGTAGCATAGCGTAAAACGATGTGCCTCGCCATATCCTTGCTTAGCCGACTCAATCCCTTGGATCAGTACTGTTTCTGCCCGCTC